>CM053575.1:22122692-22205778 GCA_028646485.1 Cryptoprocta ferox
GAGCCATGAGATCATGACCTGAGCTAAAGTTGGACGCTCAACCAACTGAGCCACCCAGGTCCCCCGAAGATAAAAAGCTTTAAAATGGTGATTTAACAAGAGAAAAAAAAAAGAGGACCTAAATAAAATAATGCATATATGGTTAGAAAAGAATTGTCTAATTCTAATTTTATTTAAACCCCACATTCTGAGCATCTTGTTTGAGTAACTGAGATTGTTTTAATGAGGTTGAATTTGATATAGTTAAGTTTATGCCTCCTGCTTTCTGACAACATGGTTAAAATAGTATAGATAGAATTCTTTGGGCTAACCATTAAGTAATTTCATCTGAATAAAGGAGGGTTATTTTTTAAATCTTTGCAGCTTTGCTTTAATTTTAATATTTTCTCACCTACTGTGTATACCTTAACTCTGTCATTTCAAGGTTATACTCAAAAGCCTTCAGAGTTAAGACATATCTTGGGTTAAGCTGTTAGCAAAAGTACCTAGTTTAAACAAATGCACATTCAGAAAACAGAAAAATGTGTATTAACTTTTGTTGTATAATTTGAAATTAATTTTTACAGCATTTGACCATGTTTTAAATTGGCTTAATAATTTCAACCTTAAAGGATAATATAGAAACAAAACAACTGATGATATTTCAGCATGCTTCTTATCTCAGAAGAAGTGATTTCATAAATAAATCTCATGCTTGACATTATAGTGAAATCATTAATGGCCACTGGTGAGTATTTCTTATATACTGGAAGATAACATAGCATGTGTCACTCACATTTCTGCATGTTCTGGGATCAGAGGCACTGATAGCCTTTTGTTCTGGTTGATCTTTTCAAGGATGTCTGTACAGCAAATAGCGTTAGAAGATAAAATAGTGTATCTTTCTCTCTCCCTTTTTATTATATAAGTGAGTAAGTAAGTAAGTAAGTAAATAAATAAATAAATAAATTCTTCATTCTTGGCAAAATTTGAGCAGATGGGTGGTTTATCTAGAGCCAATTATAAAAGATTATAGATTCTAAACTCAGGATTAGGAATGTAGCTCACTTTGGAATTGTGTGCACAACACTGGAATCCTTTATTCCTTGAATGTTTATTAGTATAAGATTTATTATTTACGGATAATATGTACAAATCAGAAAAGTAATTTTTCTGTAGGTAAATTGCATTGTTCCATTTCTTATTTGAATTGGTAAATACAAATTATCTTATTTTCTTGCTATTTTTATAAGCATTAAATATTTATAACTACTTTTATGAGTATTCAAGAATTAGCAGAAAATATTATAAAAAACATAAGTTCCATTTCCCTCTGTATTTATTCACTTCTAGGGAGATGTTAACATATTGAAGTTTTGAGGCTATATGTAATTTCTCTTTTAGCTTTATTTAGTAAAAAGTGAACCTTTTTAAAAAATTGCTTTGTCTTGCAAATATCTTAATGCCTGAGCTATGTAATTCTCATTTAAAAGGATAATAACTTTACTTAGAATCAATTTTTATTGCCTCTAATATAATTTAGGGAAGATGAACAAACAGTCTCAATCATAAAAATGAAGGAAAGTAGCTGTGATTTACTATGTTAGCTTTTCAGCATTCAACAACTGATCCTGTAGGCAAATGTGTTTAAGCACCTCATTCAATGGCAGCCAGTTCCCCGAAAACTATATCTTCAGCATTTCATGAGTGGATACCTGTTTCTTTTCTTTTCCCCTCTTTCTCTTCCTTTCTTCCTTCCTTTCTTCCTTCCTCCCTTCCTTCCTCCCTACCTCCTTTTCTTCCTTCCTCCCTTCCTCCCTCCATTCCTTCCTTCCTTCCTTCCTTCAATCCTTCCTTCCTTTCTTTTTTATAGGCTTCAGACCCAGCATGGAGCCCAACTTGAGGCCTAAACTCATGACTCTGAGAGCAAGACCTGAGCTGAGATCAGGAGTTAGATGCTTAACTGACTGAGCCACCCAAGCACCCCAAAGCTACCAGTTTATTGAATGTAGCTATCCTCTCTGCTGTTTTGCATATAGGGCCAATCATCACTCCTCAAACTCACAAAATTAATGTGTGTGTGTGCGCGCACATGGCACACATGTGTCTGTTGGGGTGTGATTTACATCAAGGCTCAATTTATAAAGATGTTATAAACACATACTATATCATTATTCTCCATTTACTTCATTATAATGATATATTTAAATATTTAGTCATATTAGAGAACTTAAATGTATATAAACTATGTTCCTTTTGAAGCTGGGCATGGAAGATATGTGGAGCTTAGTACAAGAACACCTGTGTTGTGGTTATAGTTATATTTAAAGAATTTATATATTTTGTGCATTCTATATGCCCATGACTGTATTGTCAGAGAAATTTTTCTAAAATACAAATGAGATTAGTCTACTACCCTACCTAAAACTTTTTAGTGATTCCCCATTGCATTCAATACAAATACCATAGTTAACATATACTGTGTTCCAAAATGCATCCTCTCCCTACTTTCACCAGCTCATTCCAGCGCTATCTGCTGAGAAGATCCCAAAACACCGACCCCCTGGCACAAGGAATATACCCAACATGTAGAGAGTGATTTCTAAATACCTTCTCTCTCAAAGCAATGACGGTTCCAGTGATAAAGGGTTCCAAATTACCACGTGTTAAAAATTAATACCCATGTTTGATATAAGTGTTTCAAAATGAAAAGAGGCTTAATGCCAAAGATCAAATAAAGCCTGTGGAGATAAGTCTTTCCTAAGAACTCTAAAGACTTAAGGCTATGCATACACACACACACACACACACACACACACACACACACACACTTCTAAAAATCCTAAAGGAAGTCTCATAGCAGCCGGTCCTGCTAAATAGATATAAAGCTTGTCTCAAGAGAATTGAGGGGACATTTTTTTTGTTAAATGGGGTAAACTATTATTTGAGAAGTAGAAACACCATATTTTAAGAGTGTCATACTAGCAAAGCACCATTAACATAGATGAAAGGGGATTGAGATCTTTTAAATTTTAAAAATCCTACTGGGTCTCCAAATTTTGAAGAGCAGGAAGAAGATTAGATGGGAATATTGGAATGAAAATCATTTTGTTTTTTAACCAGAGTGGCCTGTCTCTGACACTTTCAACATTCCACCTGGGAATCATCTTACCAAGGTTTGGAAGTATATTAAGTACATGGTCTATCTTCAAAAGTCCTTAAGGCAAGGATTTTACAAATAATTTTCACTACCAATAGCCAATATTTTATCATCATTCCCATACATTAATAATCCCATTATGCTCTGGTTGATTTCAAGATTTTATCAGTATCTTTGTATTTCAGCTTTAAAAAATATTTGAGAGAGAGAGAGAGCAAGCATGAGTGGGGAAGAGGGGCAGAAAGAGAGAAAGAGAATCTTAAGCAGGCTCCACACTCAGTGCAGAGCCTGATGTGGGGTTCAATTTCAAGACCCTGAGATCATGACCTGAGCTGAAATCAAGAGTCAGATGTTCAACTGACTGAGCTACCCAGCAACTCCTGTATTTCAAGATTTTGACTATCATGTGTCTACCTATGGTTTTCTCTGTATTAATCTTAATTAATGTTTGCTGAGCTTCTTGAATCTGTGGATTTAATGTTTTATATTTATATTTGATATATTATGTTTATATTTAATATTTTATGGAATATATAGAATTATCAGCTATTGTTTCTTTAATGTTGACTGTCCTAATCTCTCTCTAATATTCAACCAATATTTCATTCAGACTATGCTTGATGGTTTAATACCATGACCAGGTTGTTGGAGTTCTCAGTATTTCCAAAACATAATTTGTAAATCAATTTTGGTAATTTCTATTGCCTTGTCCTTGAGTTCATAGACCTTCTTTCTGCATTGTCCAATCCACTATCAAGTCCTTCTATTGAAATTTTTGATTATTGTACTTTTTTCAGGTTTAGAAGCCCTTTTAAAGGAGCTCAATTTTTTTTAAGTAAATACTAACCCCAGTGTGGGATTCAAATTCACAACTTAAAGATCAAGAGGTGTATGCTCTACCCACTGAGCTAGTCAGGCACCCTCAGGTTTGGAATTTTTATTTTATATATTATTTTAGTTTCCATTACTCTCTGACATTTCATCCATGTGAAAATTCTGATCTCCCAGTCCTTAGTCCATTAAATTTGACACTTTCTTCCTGAACTCTATTCCTCAGTAGACTTGTGGACTGTGGAGTTCCTTCAGGGAAAAGTGAGATAAATGCAAATCTCACCTCCTGTGTTTCCTTCATTTCAAGAGCTGCTTCACTTACAGTTTTTATCTGCTTTTGCCTGCTTTCCAGTGCCTTCAAACAGTTTATTTGTTTGTTTGATTCTTCCCCAAAGTTTATATATATATATATTTTTTAACACTTATTCATTTTTGAGAGACAAAGCACGAGTTAGGGAGGGAAGAGAGAGAGGAAGACACAGAATCTGAACCAGGCTCCAGACTCTGAGGTGTCAAACCCACAAACCGTGAGATCATGACCTGAGCTAAGGTCGGAGGCACCCCATGATTCTTCCCCAAAGCTTATAGTTGTTACAGGTATGAGGGTGACATCTGATGTAAAGTACTTGTTGAAAGCTAGAAGTTTAGAGACATATATATTTAACTTTCCCTCAATTTTTGAATATTAATTTATTCACATTTGATTAATATAAATAAATCTTATAGGAAGGTGTTTGCCTATTTTTCTATATGTAATTTTTTTCATAGAATACAGTCATAGAAGGGGAACTACTGGATTAAAAATATAAATATGTAAAAGCATTTGATACATACTGTTACATGATGCTAAGTTGTTTTCTATAAAGAGTTCATGAATTTGTATTCTCCAACAGCAATTTAATGACTTTTTTTCATGTCCTCATTACATGAAACACTATAACTGCATTACCTCTTCCTAATATTATAGCTAGATTTTCATTGTTAATAAAATTGTCTTCCTATTAAATTTCACCTCCTTTATTATTAATAAGATGAGGTTGCTTTCTTGTCTTCTTCTACCGATTATCATTTGGCTAGTAGATATTCTGAGGTAGAAATGGTTGGCAAAACTGTCTATTTCATTCACACATTTGCTTTAGACAAGGCATGCTGTTTTTAATCTTGTCAAAATTATAAAATTTTCCTAATCAACCCAGCGGACAACATTTCAGGTTGGGCTTCTAAGAAGGTTTTTCACAATGGGGAATCATTCAGCAACTGTAACCTGATAGCTACCACTAGGTCAGATGATTGAAACAAAAGAGCTAAAGATTGATAAAGCAAGAGCAAAGTTGCTAAAATAGTTCCTTATATTTTCACACCTGGTTAAGCATGGTAAAACAAAAGGATGCTTTTGATAGTAGGTATGCAGAAAAACAGGACACAATGTGACATTTTTTAATACCATATTAGGTTGAATCTACAGAGGACAATTGTGTATTTCATGCATAATATTTGGTAAGTTGCCAATGGGTTGTAGAATGCCTTAAGTCATAGGATACAGGCCAAGGAATGAAGTGTTGTTCTAGGTGAAAGAAGCTGAAATAATACTAAAGCAATGATTTTAATCTTCAGCACCTTTAACATTGAATTGTAGGCACATTAATTAAATAGCCAGATAGTGAATATCAACTATGTGTCAAGCATTTGTGCTCCATAGTTTTCTATATATAATTTCAGTTAATCATCACACTGAAGTAATTATCAGCATTATCAGTATTATTAGTACCTATGTATATGAAAGAAACTCAAGCCCTGAAGTCCATAGTCACTGCTATCACACAGATAATGGAATTTCAGGATTCCATCTCAAATCAGTAGCTTTGACATTAGAATCTAATAGCAACTGTATGAGACATAAAAATATAAAGTTTAGAAATACAACTTTCTAGTTATAGACTGAAGCTGCTCTTCAATTAATATGTGAGTGACCCTGAATTCTCCCCCTGTGCATGTATGTATAATTATATAACTATGTATATATATGGATACATATTATGAATGTATATATTTATGTGTAATATATATCTAGCATTATATATTTAACTGAAATACTTCTAGATCTACAAATCTGTTAGTTCATGGATACAAATGGGATAAAATTTGGAATCATAATTCAGTTTTGGATGTATTGTAAACCCTCTGCCTTACTGCACAAGTATAGGCCTGTCTCTCAAAAATATCTGATGGCTCAATGGGAGGACTTATTGGTCCTCATAAAGGACTTTGTGTCAGTCAACTGCTGCTCTTCCCCTACCAACACTCTAAGTATCTTCAAGCTCTTGAGGGGACTCTACCATATCTGATCTTTATGATTTCTGCTTAGTATCAATCTCTTAAAGCTGATAATTCTTTAAAAAATTTTTTTTAATTTATTTATTTTTGAGAGAGACAGAATGTGAGCAGGGGAGGGGCAGAGAGAGAGGGAAACAGAATCCAAAGCAGGCCTCGGGCTCCCAGCTGTCAGCACAGAGCCCGACACAGGGCTTGAACTCATGAACAGCGAGATCATGACCTGAGTGAAGTTGACACTTAACCAACTGAGCCACCCAGGCTCCCCAAAGCTGATAATTCTTCAAGTAACATTCTTTAATTTTTAAAGTAAAATATATTTTCTATAATCCTTCCTAGTTTACCAGAGTTATTTAATTTTCCACTTAATATAGTAGAATGTTCTCTTTCTCCTTTCTTTGGACAAGTTACAATTTATATTTTCCCTACCCTGTATCCAAATATAATCTATAATACTTTTATAGAATTTTTTCTCCTCTAATTTCTCTACCACTCAATTTTTTAAAATATCACTATTTATCTTAGGTTTTACCTTTCTACTAATTTAATATTCAAATTTTCCCTAGCTTTTTTCTTTCAGCTTAAAATAACCTTAATTTTCAGTTATTAGAGGAGATAATTTGTGAACCATTCTACTTCCCACTATCTCTCTCTTGTCATCTTATATTTTGTAAGTTACACTATTCCTCCATTTTAGACACATAACATAACATTTGTATTCTATCTTGCCAACCTTATACACATTATTTGATGCCTTAGATTTAACTTTAAATACATCCATTGTTGAGGCACCTGGGTGGCTCAGTCAATTAAGTTTAGGCGTCTGACTCTTGATTTCAGCTCAGGTCATCATCTCATGGTTCCTAAGTTCAAGCCCAGTGTCAGGCTCTGAACTTCTTGGGATTCTCTCTCCCCCTGTCTCTCCGTCCCTCTCCAGTGATCTCTCAGTCTGTCTCTGTCTTTCAAAATAAATAAATAAACTTAAAAAAATAAATATACCCATTGTATATCACTAGTACTTTTTTTAAAAAAAGGTTACTCTGACTTATTTTGTTAACTTCAAATTTGTCCTCTGGGAGTTTCATTAACAATGACTCATAAAATATTCCCAAAGCTCTTCTATTTTAAAAATAATTTGTTAGTACCCTTTTTACATAAAGGTTAATTTCCTTTGATATAAAAATCTCTGACTCCTGTGATCATTTTTTGTTCATCGTTCTAGTGTTTCAGTATGGTGCAGGGGGGCGTATGATACCAACCTGACTTATTTTTAAAAGTCAAGCCACCACACATTCTGTTTTATGCCTGTTATTTACCATAATTATTAGTAACATGAAATTTTACTATCAATAGTTTCCCAATTAGATAACAATATGGCCATGCTATTACTTACTTATTTTGCCAAAAGACTTTTTTTTTGACTCAGATAATGTTTTTCTTAATTTTAGTGATAATACTACAAGGCTATTTCTCACTACTTACTATTCTGGATCTTGTTTAAGTAAGGTTAGGATAAGTTATGCTTAAAAGACTTATCCTATGGGTTTTGTATATCTCATATTGAGTCTATTACTAAATATTTTTATATCTCTTTATTGCAATTTTTGTTCAATTCAGTATATAATTAGTTATTGTTTGTATAAACAAAACATGTATTTTGTGTATTAATTTTATGTTCTTCTGCCTTACTAAATGCCTATGTCATGTGTTATTTTTATCATTTATTCTTTTGACTTTTCCAGATATACATACTTATTTTTTTTAAGTTCATTCATTTTTGAAAGAGAGACAGAGCATGAGCAGGGGAGGGGCAGAGAGAGAGGGAGACACAGAATCTGAACCAGGCTCCAGGCTCTAAGCTGTCAGCACAGAGCCTGATGTATGGTTCGAACTCACGAACCGCGAGATCATGACATGCGCCAAAGTCAGACGCTTAACTGACTGAGCCACTCAGGCGCCCCTATACATACTTATGATAGACAGAGATAGTCTTATTCATTTTTCAATTGTCACTATATGTCTCTATTTTCTCTTATATTATCATATTGGTTAATATACAACATGATATTAAATTATAGTGGACACAGTGGAATCCTTGCCTTGTTCCTGACTCAGTGGAACTGTGGTGTAGTTTCATGTGTTAGATTGGCCAGGTCTTTGGTCAAACACTATTCTAGATGCTGCTGTGAGGATATTTTTTGAATGAGGTTAACCTTTAAATAGGTAGATTATAACTAAAGAAAATTACTCTCCGTGATGCAATGGCCTCATCCAATCAGTGGATGGCTTTAAGAGAATAAAAGACTGATGTCCTTCTCAGAAGAGGGAATTCAGACTTCAGTCTGCCTTTGGACTCACTGCAATGGCAGCTTCCCCCTGGCTCTCCAGACAGCTGACCTACCCTGCAGGTTCTGGATTCAGCAGACTCTTCACAGTCACTTCAATCAATTCATTAAAATAAATCTCTTTCTCTCACTCACACTCTCTGTACTCTCTTTCTTCCCTGTATCTCTGTCTCTACCTCTTAGGTGTCTATGGTCGAAAGGTGCACTCCAAATTCATATGTTGAAACTCCAATCCCTAATGTGATGTACTCTGAGGCGGGGTCATTGGGATAGGATTAGTTCCCAACCTTATACATAGTTTTCTTGTGTGTTAATGATACTCATGGCTTGCTCTAGGCTTTGATACTTGCTGATAATTTCCTCTTTTTTTAATTCCTTTACTTTATCTGTACAAGATTTAATAAGACAACAGCCAAACTGAAAAATAACAAAACAAAGATCTGGGATATTACTCCACAGTTTCTATATTGTTTGTGTTATGATTTCAAATCCACGTGTTTATGACTTAAGTGAAATTGTTTTGATGTACATGAAGTTGTTGTGATTTGGTTGCTTATCACTTAAAGTTAAGTTATTTTGATCTAGGGGTGAATTTGTTTACATTCAGGAGGCTGTGTCAGGATTAATGAATTGATAATCAATATCTGTATTGTTGATAATCACTCAGTAGCTCAACTGTTGACAGTCGCCACTGGAGACATTGATAAATGTAAGGAGGAAAGGCTATAATGTAACGGACACTTAAACTTTAAATATCAAGAATTTGTGGGGTGCTTGGGTGGCTCAGTTAAGTGTCCAACTCTTGATTTCAGCTCAGGTTGTAATCTTGTGGTCATGAAATTCAGCCCCTCGTGGTCTGCTTCGGATTTTCTCTCTCTCTCTCTCTGTTTCTCTGTCTCTCTCTCTCTCTGCCCCAGCCCTGCTTATGTGCACTCTTTCTCCCTCTCAAAATAAATAAATAAATGTAAAAAAATATATCAAGTATTTGTGAGGACTTACCGAGAGTGTTCAGTCTGTGCAAGGTTGCCCTTTGCTGATCTAAATAGCTCTCTGATGATCTTGGGCATTAATTCCTGCTGGGCAAGCCTACTATGCCAGCAGTGCTGAAAACCATGAAGTGGTCCTGTGAAGGAATTCATCTTGCCTGCTAACACCAGCCCCTCTGTTCTTCTAGCAATGTGCTCTACCAAAGAGGGACTTTTGCTTTGGGGTGGCCGTTGTGGTCATCAGCTCTTAATTGGCTAAGCTAATACTTCTGAGTATGAACTCCTAGAAAAGTACACCTCAGTTGAATTTGGACTTTATTTCTTTCATTTCCCCTTTGTTTGGAAAAGTAGTATTATCAATCTATCATTGGTTTGGAGAATGTTACTTCTTTACTAACATATTAAGAGATGTTATACTGTATGCTGTTGGTTTGTGAAATATTATTATAATAAGTTATAATTCCTGCAGTGAACTTGTGTTAAATAAATTATTGGCAGAGACAATCTCAGTTTCTGAGCATAATTTGCCTCAAATAAAACACAAGTCCATGAAATTGGACTACTCCCTGACAGTACCTCTTTCACAGATGAATCATTCAGTTTTTATTCAGCTTGTGTTGGGGCAGTATGTGTTTTCACACTCAAGGAGTCAAGTGACTAGCAATCCCAGGTCAGTCCAATGAGCCATTTGACTTAGTAGTTTTAGACTGAAAAGAAGATCTTCCACTGAAAACATAGTTTTTCTTAGCAGATGAGTCATGAAGAAATGGTGCTATATACATTTCTTTCTCTTTTATAAAGGGATAGAATTATTAAGTGGAAATAATACATCCTTCAGTGTAAAAGAATCTGATACTGATTCATTTACTGAGGTTAGATAAGTCCTATGACTTCTCTGGGTCCTAATTTCCCATTCTCTAAAAATGGATGCTCTGAATATCAGTGGTGGGGCAGAGAGACTGGTTCATTGACTGGCATATAATAGAAAGACAACTTTCTGAAAATTGCTGTCGTTTGATGCAAAGGGAACATTAGGGATAAATAAATAGATGACTATGTATCCACTAAAGCATGGAGTAAGCGAGAGATAACTACTTCCTATTCATTTTACAAATTCTTCACTAGTTAGTAGCAAATGCTTAGTTTGAAGCAGTAATCAGTTTCTCCTACATTTTCCTTATGTATATATGTATGTATGAATGAATGGATGGATATCAAGGAAACACCAGAAGGAATTGGTGTTAGTGACAAGAGGTCAAAATAATGTAATCAAATATGAACCAGACCTTAGACTTCCACCTCCTGTGAAGGTTTAGCAATTCTCCTTTGCTAATTTTTTGACAAAGGGTGCAAAAGCATACAACTTTGGTGGAGAAAACAGTGATGTAACTGCAAAAGAGGGGGAAAAAAATCTAACATTTGTGGTTGCTGAAAGGCTAGGAAGTGCCTAACAATGCCTGAATAAAGATGAATTTGGGAAAAGCACATGGGCTTTGATGTTGCACTCACTTTCAAGAAAGCTGTTAAATGTTGGCTTTGTCAAGGAACAAAAGATAACAAATATTTTATATCAGACACTTTCAATTCCTAAAGTCAAAACTAGTATTATTACATTGGCTTATAACATAAACCAAGAAAAAATTAAAGGGAAGAGTCAGAAAAACTTTTTATTATTATGCTTTTGGTTCAGATTTGGGTGTGCCTCTTTAATAAATTGTGTCTGAAAGGAAGAACAATATTATAAATGTCCACTCACCCGGCTCAGGAGAAAGAGAATGAAACTCATTTATCTCAATTGCTCGATAAGCCAGAGACATTTTAGGCAGAAGTTATAAACTGATGGGATTTTTTGTTTATCTGATGTGAATAATAAAAGAAAAATACTAGATGCCAGATTTGCATACAGAAAGAAAACTACGTTAACCATTGAAAAGATGGACTTTGGTGTGATGGTAGGGCTTTAAGCAGAGATTTAAGAAAACATAATTCTGTTCAGAGAAATGAAATAAGCATCATTATTTCAGGTAAATACTTTTTGAAGCAAGTGAGGTGATTTCTTGTTCATTGTGTGACAAGTGGGGATGAAATAGCTTAATTCAGGGCAAGCTTCAAGGATATAGCTTTTGAATGGTTTGTTAGAGTTCAGACAGAGAATATTATATAAATCTTACCGGATCTTCAAATGTCAGGTCTAATCACACCTCACTTTGGCAGTAACAGTCCCTGTTAAAGAGGATGTTCCTCTCAGGTAAGAAAGAACCTTATTTGTTTAATGGTGAACTACTACTATCTTCTTTAAGAAATATGATTTCATTTTTTTATTCCTTGGTTTGGAAAAGAAGATCCAGGGAGTGACATTCTCTGCAAGATTTCTATAAATAAAATGACACTGTGATCAAATGATTTCAGAAATTATTGCATACTGCCCTCCTATTTGGGGAGTGATAATGCCTGGTGTATTGGATGCTTTAAAATGTCTTATAGTAACTGTGTCTATTTAAGAGGTTGTTCAAGACATTAATCCAAAGGACATAGTTCTAAAAGTGTTTTTCTTATATTCTGTCCATAACGCAGTTTCAGGACAAGCTCCTTTTATTTCAAAAAGTATGATTAGATAGAACACAAAGGAATAAATAAACTTTGAATTGATTTGAACATGAAGTGAAAACACTCTTCCCTTTCTTTAAAGCTACAAGGATGTGTAAAGAACTGACATGTGTAGGATGTGATGATAAAAGATACTGGGGATCAAAATAAGTAACTGGGACAATGAAATAACTGTCTCACCAACACTTTGTATTTATCTCTCTTGTCAAAAAGTCATGTTAGTGCTTCTATTACTTCAGGGAATTTTTGTATTATAGGTGGAAAATGTGACTGTTAGGAATATAGTAATTTACCTAGAAGATTCATCCCTGTCTCTAAAAAGAGAGTTTGGGAATAAATGCATCAGAAAAAAAAATTCAAAAAGAGAAGCAAATGGTTTGTTATGGGCTACAAAATGTACTAGAGGGTTAAAGTGATTTAAATTTTGTATCTTTTAAGGGAATAATTAAATTTGAATTTATTTTGTAGTATAAGATGGCTAGAGAATAAAACATCAGAGAACAGAACAATCTTTTTATTAAAAAAATAGGGTTTATAGTTTTTGAAAAGGCACAGAAAATTTCAGTAAAGACAACAGACAAAAAGTACAAAAGGAATCATTATTCAGTGTATTTTATGGCTGACAGATGATAGATATTTGGAGCTAAAATTTTGAAAGAAAACATTGCTTTAAAAACTTAAGGCACTTACTAGGAAGAAATTATAGTCCACTAAATAGCAAGGTCTAAATTTATATTCTCACAAAGTTAAAAGAATAGATTAAAATGCTGTATTTTGAAACTAAATATGGCTTAGGAGGAGTTCTTCATATTTATGTAATGTCCTTAATTAGCAATTGTTCTTGAATCTACACATTAACTAAATTATTACAATAATATTTTACCTGATATACTATAGATATTATTTACAATTTATAACTGATGAACTTTAGATTAAAGAACTTATAAGGTTGATTAAATCTGCATGATGCATTAGTTAAAATAGGCTAAATTATGTTTAAGTAACTAAGGGTCACAAAATTTGAGTGACTCAAAACAACTAAGTTTATTTCTTCTTTGAATTACATACTCATCTTGGGTTATCTAGAGACTACTCCATATCATCTTCAGTTGGGACCTCACTCTGACAGAGCAGCCCCTACATAGAATGAGCTGGTGAATAAGGAGAAAGTAAAGAAAGCAACATAGCCCCTACCCAGAAATAGCAGAAAGCACTTCTGCCCACATTCCCCTCACCATATTAATCTCATGGCTGATTCTGAGCTTTCTAGGGCCAAACCTTATAATCTTCTATCAGACAAGGGCACGTCTGAAAAGAACCAAAGTATCTGGTGTTCAAAAATAAAATCTAGCCAATAGTTAGTAGTAAAAAATAGGGTTAATAGGGTTAGTATAAAAAATATTAGACAATTAATTCAGGTAATTCAGTATTTTGCTTCATTACATATCTATCTCAATATTACAAGTATATTGTATATTATTTGGTTTTCTTAGATGGATTGAATATGTGTCATGTGAATTAGAAACATTGGTAAAGTGCACATTAATTTCATCCTACCAATTTTTTGCATTTAAAGTAAAGTGGGGGGATTTCCATTTATATAGATGAAAGATAATCTGAAATGACAAGTCCCCTCCTGCTCTAACAAACAATTGAACAAAATATATGAAACAGCTATTTGGGGACATTGAATAACATCCATTGCAAGACAACAATCTCAAAGGGAAAATCCACAAATGAGGTAAACCCTACAGTTTGTCTAGTTTATTGTGGGGAAGCATTTTCTAGCTTCAGCAAAACATGGGGAAGCTAAGCAGAAACCAGAAGACTCATTAAGACAAGAGTACATAGATAGGTCAGCAAGAACAAGACAGGTGGACTGTTTCAGAGAAGGGTCTTTGATTGAAAATCAATATACATGTATGTCAGATAGGACACAAGTTGGATAAGAAAATAATGTGAAGAAGTAACAGTTATAGAAGAGCTGTAAGTTGAATAAATTTCAGAACTTCCACAGGTCTGGGAATCATTCAATTCCCTGTAGCAATTACAGAACTATCAAATATGGACATTAAAATTATGCATACACAAGCATATTCCAAATGTTCAATGAAAATGTGAATACAGTGAAGAGTTAAATAGAATTTGTTAAAACAGACCCAAACAATATCTAGAGATATAAAAAAACATATTTAAGAAATATGCCAAGTGAAATTTAACAACGGACTAGAAATAGCACAAGAAAAATTTAGTGAACTTGAATATAGAGAAAGAGAAATTATTTAAAATGAAATGCAAAGAGTGTAAAAAATTAAACTGAGTATCAATGACCTGTGAGCCAATATTAATGGGACCAAAATAAATGCCATTGCAGTCCCAGAAATAAGAGAAAGTATATGTCAATTAATGGCAAAAAAATTAAGCAAAGCAGGAAAGAAGAAAAAGAGAAATAGAGCATCTAGTATAAATAAATGAACAACTTGAATTTAAAGTGGTAAACTTGAACCAAAGCATATTGATAACAAAGCTCAATATGTTTATATGCCATCTACAGGAACCATTTTATAAAAATATATATATAGGATGAAAGTAAAGTTGGAAAACACATACCATGCAAACATTAATTAAGAAAAAACTAATTGTGTATGTTAACATTGAAGTAGACATCAGGAATAAAGACCATTGTAAGTGGTAAAGAGAAATTTCATAATGATAAAAAGAGTCAATTGATCAAAGAACATTACAATTCTAAATGTGTATGCTCCAATAACAAAGAGTCAATATACATGCAATAAAAAATATTAAACTGAAGGAAAAACGAGAAAAAAAATGTAATGATTTGAGATTTCAAAACTGTTTTCATTAATTGATACAACAAATAGACAATATGAATGTTTGAATGCCACTATTAACCACGTCTCTTCAAAATTTATGAGAGGTCCTGGCATTGCAAAAATAAAACCTTTTTTATTTGTAGGGGATAGGATCGTTTAAGAAGAAAATATTAAGGAAACTAGAAAAATCCTATCAGAACTAAAACATATACTTGGGGAAAATTAAACCTTTTTTATTTGTAGGGGATAGGATCGTTTATGCAGAAAATATTAAGGAAACTACAAAAATCCTATCAGAACTAAAACATATACTTAACACTTCAGGATGCAAGGTCAAAATTTTAAAAATCAGTATTATTTATATATGGTAAGCAATAGTGATGAGGAAGCTGAAGCAGAAAAGAAAAGATGATGTCATTTACAACAGCACAAATACTATATGCAATGATGTCAAAATAATGTAATACAAATAAGTTTAAGAAAATACATGGAAAATTACACATTGAAAACTGCACATCATTTCTGGAAGAATTTAAAGAAAGTCTAAATATATGGAGAAATATACTGAGTTTACATATTACGATACCAAAATATTATAAGATATCAATTTTCTCCAAAGTGATTTATAAATTTGACATTATCTATCTATCTTTTTTCTTTCTTTATCTCTCTCTCTCTCTCTCTCTTTCTTTCTTCCTATCTAGAAAGTCAGTTTATTTGTGACAAATCTTTTAAGATAATTTAATGAGGGCACAATAGCCTTTTCAAACAATGTATTTGAACAATGTGTTATCCAAGTCACACCAAATACAAAATTGTTTCAATAAACTTCAATTTATTGAATCATAAACCTAAATGTGAAAGTTAAAACTAGCAAAGTCTAGGAGAAAACCAAATAGGACATCCTAGTGATCTTGGGTTAGCCAAAACTACTTAGAGTATCAAAAGAACAAATCCTATACACCAATTTTAATTTGTGAAACACTGCAAAGAAACCAACAATTTAACCCACATAATGGGGGTGGGGACTTTTGCAGCACATAAATCTGATGAAGGACTATATCCTGAATATATAATGTATCCTTACAACTCAATAATAAGACAAACAACTAGATAAAAATAGGAACATAATTTGAACAAACACTAAACCAAAGAATGAGCAAATAAGTACTTGAAAAGATGCCCAACACCGCTAGTCATCAAATAAATGCAAATTAGAACCATGGAGTGATACCAGCAAACACGCACTAGAATTGCTGAAATGGAAAAGCATGGCAAAACTGAGAGGGGTTGTGGTACAACCAGATCTTGCTTACAAACCACTTACAGGAATGAAAACTCATCCAAACACTTTTTAAAACATGTTGATAGTTTCTTATGAAATTAGAGACGTAATTACCTGCAATTCTATTCCTAAGTGTTTCCCCAAGAGAAACAAAAACATGTCCACATGAATACCTATATACAAATGCATAGCACCTTTCTTCATGATAACCAAAATCCATTAACAACTCTATGTCCATTAACAAGGGAAAGGCTAAACAAATCGTGGTACATCTATTCGGATGGATACTGTATCCATCTGAAAAGGAATGGACTATAATACGTGCAACTATATGGATGGATCCCGATATCGTCATGATGACCAAAAGAAACCAGATACAAATCAAATTCATAAGGACATAAAGTAAATGGTTGCTGGGACAGGGTATGATTTGCAGGGAAGGGGATGGACACTGAGTGGGAAATTCACAGATAAACTTTTCTTTTGGAGAGAGAGAGAGAGAGAGAGAGAGAGAGAGAGAGAGAGAGAGAGAGCATACATGACACGAGCAGAGGAGGGGCAGAGAGAGAAGGAGAATCTTACACAGGCTCCACTCCCAACTTGGAGCTCCGTCTTAAGACAGTGAGATCATACC
Organism: Cryptoprocta ferox; assembly: GCA_028646485.1. Classification (NCBI taxonomy): domain Eukaryota; kingdom Metazoa; phylum Chordata; class Mammalia; order Carnivora; family Eupleridae; genus Cryptoprocta; species Cryptoprocta ferox. The sequence continues at coordinate 22,139,685 of CM053575.1, forward strand.
TGTGCTGAAATCAAGGGTCGGATGCTTAACTGACTGAGCCACCCAGTTGCTCCAAGATAAACTTTCAAGTGGGAGAAACGTTCTATATCTTGGTGTGTGGCTATTGTTATACAAGTGTGTAAGTTTGTCAACATTCTTAAAAATTGATGTATTTTACTTTTCTTCAACTGTACCTGAACAAAGTTGATTAAAAATAAAATATAAATAACACGGGATCTCAACAGAAAGCATGTCACTTAGGTATTTAACAGTTGATTTAAGAAATGTTTTAGTTCCCTTAGTGTAAGAGAAAAAACACCTATGTTTGGGGCCTCACCTCATTGCACTTGCTTTTCTCTGCGGACAGTACAATTTGGGATATCACACCCATTTAACTCATTAAATCGTAGTTAGTTAAGCCACATTGTACAGATGGAAAACTAAGCCACTACTTTTCCCACCTCCCTATTTTATTTGGCTATTAAGGACAATAGAGTAAATTTAAAATGAATGAAATGTTCATATTAATCTTTAAGAACAGGATTAACTTGTTTATCAAAATAAATCTTCAAGAACATTATAGTGCCCCAGAACAGGATCAACAGAAATAAAAGCTGGATGATACACTCAGCTGCTGGTTTTTCAGCCAAGATTATATCCCTCATAACTATACATATATTTCTTGCCTCTGAAATATATAAGACATAGTCATCAAACTCTCACATTATAATTTTGGTTACCTTTCACTTCAGTTTGAGACATACTGCTTCTCCCCTTCTTTAAATGTATCTATAGCTTCATGTTTACCTCATTTCTGCTATTTTACATTTAAGGAATTTATTTTCTTAAAATCAAAGAAATGGCAAGTTAATATATAGGCAAAAGGGTGTGGAGGAAAATAAATCATGATTAAATTTTAGTGGAAGAAATATAACAAAAAAACTCTATCAATATAGGCTAATTCTTTTTTTAATGGACCTTTTCTAATGAAGGGGAAAGTGAGGTATTCCAAATAGAACCTCTGCTCTCTCTCTTCAGCTGACTGCACCTTGATTGCTCTGAAAACCTCACTACCACCAGTCAGCATTGTAAGTGTTGTTATCATATTGTTTCAAGAGGTATCGGGAAGCACACTCAGTGTAGAGAACCAAGATCTGATTGTGTCATCCTCGACATGTGACCTTACACATTGGTTATATGACACTCTGCTTATTCTGCTTACATCATGAAGTTGTTAAATGGATCTACTTAAATGATGAATGGGAAAGTGTCTCTTGTCTTCGGATGCCAAGATTCCTTCTGATTTGCAAACACACACATCTTACAGAGACACAGACACACAGACAATTAGTAAGAATAATGATGGTCATCTGACAATCAAGGAATAACTACTGGCCACAGGACAACCATCAGGTCATGGGAAGCAGGCAAATCCCTGTGTAAGCCTGACATGGAAGAAAGAGCTTTGCAAAGATTTTTGGAGCCTATCTTTCACTGTTGCCTCTCGTTATCACCATTTTCTATCCTGCATTGCGCAGAATGAGAAGTTTCTGATGAAATCTTGTATCTTAGCCTTCTCTCCTGCTTTGCTCATCCAAACTGACAAAAGATTATTCAAGTTAGCAGTTATTTGAGTATGTTGCTCTGATTATTTGACTTTATTTAATTTTTGTGTGGCCAGAACGATGCCTGGCAGACAGACCCTATAGTTTCTCCCTCATGCCTCAAAAATGTCTATTTTTACCATGATTTGCATAGGTCACAAGAAACCTCTTCCCTCCACACAGAGACTACATTCAGCTTTTAGTGTCTACCACTCACTGCAGAGCTAACTCAGATGCTCTGCTTCTCTTATGTGATGATCTCCCCTCTCATGCTACCTGACTTCCACACATTTAATCTCAAACGCTGACCACTGTCTGTACTGCCTATACTGCCTCTAGTAGAGCAAGCCCCTACTAGGTGTCCCCATAGTTCCTGCTTTTATCCATGCAGTGGCTTTATCACAGTTCATTGCCTGATTCCTTGACCACTTCCTCCATCTGAAGCTGAGTTCCTTATTCAGCTTATTCTTATTAACAGTTACACCCCTAGCCTACCACACAGACTTGATATATAGTAGGCATTCAATAAATGTGTTGAGTAAACATATAAATAAATGAAAATAAAACTACATGTATTTGCTCAGTATTCCAAGATTTATAACATCTTTTAAGCTTTGCAACAGTACTGAAAGTAGCTGGTATTCCCATTAGAGATGTAAGGCTTAAGAGTTTAAAGAGAACAAGTGACTCACTCAAGACCACTGTTACAGTTCTTTTCACTGCACAATAAACTAATTATTTTGTGGCTAAAACCAGCAACCACATTATTTTGCCTATGGTTTTATGGGTCAGCAATTTGGGAAGACCTGACCTGGGCAGTTTCTGTTCAGAATGTCTCATGTGATTATAGTCAAACACCAGATGGGGCTGTAGGCCTCTGAAAATACAGCTGGACTGGACTTCCAAAATGGCCCACTGGCATAGCTGGCAGTTAATGCTAATTGTTGGCTTGGTGCTCAGCTGTGGCTGTTGACTGGAGCTTCCATAATGGTCGTTCTGACATGATAGTTTCTGAGTAGTCAGAATTAGGTACTGACTGGCTTTTTTCAGTGGAACCCTCCCAGGAGAATCAGGTGAAGTTGCATGACCTTTTGTGATTAAGCCTCGGAGGACATATAGCCTCATCTCTACCATTTTCTTTTGAAGAAAGTAGTAACAAGCCCACCAGGATTCAAGGAGACCCCCACCTCTCAATGAGAGGCTATGTTTAAAACCATCATAGTATTATAGAATTAAATAACTAAGACTTGGGGCACCTGGATGGTTCAGTCAGTTAAGTGTCTAATTCTTGATTCCATCAGGTCATGATCCCATGGTTCATGAGTTTGAGCCCCATGTTGGGCTCCATGTTCACAGTGCAGAAACTGCTTTGGATTCTCTCTCTCTCCCTCTCTCTCTCTTCCATTCCCCACTCTCTCTCTCTCTCTTAAAATAAATAAACTTTTAAAAATAATAAAAACCAAGACTCAAACTTAGGTATCCTGACTCTAAATCTAATAACTTTGTTCTTGAAGACAGAAAACAATTCAAAGCTAATGCAGTGTATCAAAGAGGACCTCAGTTTTCAATGCGCTAATTTCAATATCACAATGTTTTACAGAGTTTACAACAAATAAGCTCCATTTTAAGGCAAATTCACTTATGATTTATCTAAATGGATACATGTTACTCATTGTAAATATTTTATATTCACGTTGTTTTTTAATTTATTTGTCCTCTTCCTCTGCTGAAATCCTTGATTGCTCTTGGTTTTGCTGACCCTAAATAAGAGTCTGAAAAATAGTATATGGGATTAATGAATGAATGGACAACTAAAATTCTTTATGTCAGAATCAGGCTACCTAACTGGGAATATAGGAATGAATCTTCTGATTCAGAGGTGGTTTATGGAGGAGATACCAGTTAAAAGCTAACACTTAGGAGCACCTGGTGGCTTAGTAGGTTAAGCGTCCCAGAACTTAGGACTCTCTCTCTCTCCCTCTCCCTCTCTCTCTCTGCTTCTTCTCTGCCTGTGCATGCTCTCTCTCAAAATAAATAAATAAACTTAAAAAAAAAAAAGCTAACATCTAAATTTCTGACGTTAGTTCTTTCCCATTGTGTGCATTTAAATCCATCTTCCTATCTAAGTTTCACAGAAAAATAGCCTCCTGTGGGATGCTGATAGATGCTTTGTTAAGTAGTGATCATAATCAAGTTCAATGTGGATATTCAGATTATTAACAATTATAATGAAAGTTAGCAAGGTTATTTGCAGTATAAATTGTCAAACTTTTTTTTTAATGCTAAGTTACACTGTAAATTTTTTAAGTGAGACATTATACAGAGCAGTGCTTCCCAAACTTTAATTTGCCTATGAATCAGCCGGGTATTTTGTTAAAACATAGATTCTAATATTATCCTGTATAAATATATACATATTTCTCACTATTGAAAACACTGTGGACTTGGGCATGACTTATTAAGACAGCAGTTTTCATAAACATTCTGATCTTTTTTACATAATGTCCCTGACTTATAATAGTTCAGTTTAACGATTTTTTGACTTTGTGATGGTGCAAAAGGGATAGGCATGCACTAGAAATCATACCTTTAACTTTGAATTTTGATATTTTCCCAGGCTAGCAATATGCACTATGATCCTCTCTCTAATGACGCTAGGCAGTGGCAGCGACCTTGACTTCTAGTCAGCCACAAGATCACAAGGGTAAACAACCAATACATTTACAACCATTTCGGACCCAGACAACCATTCTGTTTTGTTTTGTATTGTTTTTCAGTACAGTGTTCAGCAAATGATCTGAGATTTGGTACTTTATTATAAAGTAGGCTTTGTGTTAGGTGATTTTGTCCAACGGGAAGTTAAGGTATGAATTCTGTACATGTTTAAGGTGGGCAAGACTAAGCTATGATGTTCTGTAGGAGTATTAAATTCATTTTTGGCTTACAATATTTTCAATTTATGTTGGGTTTAGTGGGGAGGTAACCCCCTTGTAAATCCAGAAAGATATGTATTCATGGTTTATTGGGGAGGTAACCCCACTGTAATCTAGAAAGATCTGTATTCCTGAATTCACATCTTGTTTGCTGCCTCTTCTTTTCACCCTAGAGATTTAAATCATGTAGCAGAGGCACCAATAAGATAACTGTCTTTGGACACTGGACACAGACCTAGACCTAATTTCCTAGCCTTCCTTGCTGTTACAAGGATCCTGTGCCTGAGCTCTCATCAATAGAATATGAGCAGAAGTGATGTATTTTCCTTTTGGATCAGGCATCTAAACAAATTCTTAGCTCCTTTTTGCTTTCTTTTTCCCTTCTGCTGTCTGAATGCAGAAAATCCATCAGAGGACTCTAAAACTCAAAGGGATGAGGGGGCTGGGAGATGGGAAAGTGCAGGGCCCTGGAATCACCACTAAATGGAGATACCCAGGAGATGCAGTGGAATGGGCATACCAACCACCACCATATTGTTTGATTGTATGAGTAAAAAATCACTTTTCTATTGTGTTAAAACACTGAAATTTTGGCACATTTACTGCAGCTCTCTACATACTTGATTAATAAAAACAATTTGAAGTTAAGCAATATTCTACTCTGTTCTGGGTACACAGTGTCTTACTGCCCTATAATGGAACATTTACATGTGAATTGGCTTCCTATGACAGTACTCCAGATTCCTGTTTTGTTGTTGTTGTTGCTGCTGATGCTGCTGTTGTTGTTGTTTTGTGTGCGTTAACACCAGACAGTTAAACTGTCTTCTGTTCCTGATTACATCTGTTTGATGACTTATTTGGGGGAATATTGCCATCAGACTTTTCCATAACTTTGCCTAACTGTATACTTTCAACTTAACAGAGAACTAAAACCATATGCTACCATAAACTAAGGTTCTTCTACAGCTTGGTAAAGAACAATGGGTTTTTCTTTTTAAATAGTTTTACAAGTTTATATTCACACAGTGAATTATCTTCTAATCTATTGTTCACCTAGCTGGTTATACCATGAATACTGTATGTCCAGTCACATTATAGCAGGAAAGAGAAATCAGGAAAAATATCCTTTCTTATTGATGAACTCATTAACCCTTTTTATGATGCAATTTGATATAGACTAGTATGCATTATAAACAAATTCATCTCAAAAGCTGTCATTTCTATGTAAGATAACTATGGTTATCAGATTCAAACACAATGTTACAAAACACCAGTGTAATTAGAAAATGATTCTGAGCTATTTTTCATATTTACATCCTTAGTGCAAACGATCAAGTATGTAGTATTATTGTAGCCTGTTGGCCTAAATTTAGCTTTAAATTTTAAAACATCATCACAAATGGCTATACTTGAATTAAAACAACACTGTAGGTATAGGTCTGAAGATAAATTTACAAATGTGATCAAGGTAAGCAAGATTTTTTTGACCAGGAGCTTTTTTAAAAAATATTTTTTGAAAGCCTATATTTTCTTTTTCCTTTTTTTTAAAATATAATTTTTGTCAAGTTAGCTCACATAGAGTGTATATACAGTGTGCTCTTGGCTTTCAGAGTAGATTCCCATGATTCATCGCTTACATACAACACCCAGTGCTCATCCCAACACTATGATATTTTCAATATTTTATTTGGACAAATGTTCATTGAGTATTTGCTACCTATAGATCAGAGAAAATATTATATTATTGAAATATTATATTATATTAATAATTAGGACAAAAGATAATACTAATATACTAGATATCTCCCTGGTTCTTTCTGTCTTTTTTTTTGTATTCTATTGTTAGGTATAAAATGCATAATGATGTATGAACTAAAAACTTGTATACAACAATTTAAAAGATTGACTACATCCATTTTGAGGTGTTCACATGTATATACATACACATAAAACTCATATGTAATGAAAAAAACTTCTTTTCTTTTCCAGAATACTAGCCAGGGTAATTCAAAGAGTAATTTTTTCATATGCTTCCTATAGTGCATTGTTCATTAAAAATAATATTTACATTTAAAGTTTGAAATCATTTTTTTCAAAAAACTCTAGCAAGTAATTCAAATTTTTCTGATATAGGAACCTACTAATGTTTCTCTAGTTTTTCTCCATAGAAAAAATGAAATAAATGACACTTTGAAATTTTAAAGTAATTTTAATATGTATTTGAACAGTACTTTTAAGTGAAAACCAAACTTTATTTTTCTCATACTAGAGTTTAGATAATTACTATTTTAGATCTAAAAGTCTTTGTTTTATTTTGTTTTTTTCTTTGTATAGTCCTAAAAACCTCATTCATTGCTTGATCTACTAGCTAAACTAAATTACATTTTACCAAGATTGATAAAATTTTATTTTCATATCTCTTTTATTTCCTTATCATTACAATGATTCTGTAAGTGTGCACCTTTACTGCTTTATACACCAAGAACAAGTCAGGGTAAGGGAATTGCCCAATGACAGACAACTAGAGTATCTCAACGTCTACAGCAGGGTGGCAAAATTATATCCAGCTTCTTAAATTAAAAAAAAAATGGTATCATATTACTTTTATAAAGTTAAGGCAAAATTCTTCACCATTACCCCCCCCACACACACACACACAAACTCAGATCACCTGTGACCACATTACTCCTACTTCTACAGTTCTAGTCATTAACTTCTCTTAAGAAGATCACTATAGGAGCCTTCTCTGAGTCTTCTGCTTTTCTTTTCTTTTTTTTTTTAATGTTTATTTTTGAGAGAGATAGAGACAGAGAGCAAGTGGTGATGGGGGGCAAAGAGAGAGGGAGACACAGAATCCAAAGCAGGCTCTGAGCTGCCAGCACAGAGCCCGATGCAGGGCTAGAACTCACAGACAGCAAGATCATGACCTGAGCCAAAATCGGGCGGTTAACCTACTGAGCTACCCAAGCATCCCAGAACTTTCTGCTTTTCTTGTGCCTGCCTTTGTCCTTCTGCAATAATTACCTACAAAGTGACCATGAGGATCATTTTACAATGTAAGTGAAAACATCTCACTCTTATGCTCAAAATCTTCCAATGTCTCTCATTTCACTCAAGGTGAAGTCAAAAACCTTAGAGTGGCCTACAGAGCCCACTGTTTATCTTTCTAAATTAGTTTCACCTGCTCAACTCATTCAACTTCTGTCACACTTGCTTTCTTGCTATCCATAACACTCCTGCATTGGAGATATTTCCCAGGTTTTTGTCTCGGGCTAGAGCCCATGTCCCCATACATCTGCACTTGATCACTTCCAAATAGTCTTTGATCAAATATCTCCTTCGTCATGAGGCCCAACCTCATTGAACACCTTAATGAAAATTACAGCTATACCCAGGCAACCCTCCAGATCACTGTTACCTTTTTACATTTCCTTTTATTTATTGTTTTAATAATTTTTAGCATATTTACAGATGTGTGCAACCATAACCACAATTTAATTTTAAAACATTTTTATAACCCAGAAAGAAACCTTGTGTCCACCTGCAGGCATTTGCTATTCCCACACCCAGCCCTATAGACTACATTTCTTTTTATCTATTCACCAGTTGATGGAATTTGGGTTGTTTCCACTATATCAGCTATTATGGGCAATGATGCTATGAACATTTATGTGCAAGTTTTTGTGTGGGCATATAGATTCATTTTTCCTATACTCCAGTTTAACAGCATCCATTCCCTTCTTACATATCATAAATGTATGATTTTTTCTGTTAATTATTTGTTGACTTTCACCAACAACTAGAATCTAAATTCAAGGATTTTTGCTGCTGATTGTTCAGAGTGCCTAGAATAGCTCTTGGTATATGGTAACAACTCAAAATGTTTGTTGAATGAATAAAGCAATATCCACATATAGAATGTATATTTCTGTTTCTAAGTAGGACATTTTCAAGCATCATATTTCTTCATGCCTCCATGTTTTCATAAAATACGTATTTAACCTCTTCTATACTGTAGGATTCGTGTTAGGATCAATGTGTTAAAAAATGGATAGGATAGAATATTATGTTCAAAAAGTGCACATTTGGATAATTAAGACACATGTAAGGAAATAATAGCCAAGTGATAAAAAAGGAACTGTGGTAGACAGAACAGACCTCCAGAGACATCCATACACTAATCCCCAGAATTTCTGATATGTTATGCTACATGGATAAGGTGAGTTAAGGTTACAGACGGAGTTAAGACTGCTAATCAGATCAACTTAAAATAAGGAGAGTATCCTGGGTTATCAGGGTTCACTCGGAATCATTACAAGGATGCTCTGTAAATGACAGAGGCAGAACAGTCTGAGTGAGAGAAGGAGGCAGGTGATGGAGACAGAGTGTCAGAGTGATGTGATCTGAGAAGCACTCAATCTACCATTGCTGGCTTGAAGATGGAAGAGCAAAGAAACATGGCCGATAGAAGGTGGCAAAGACAAAAACATGGATTCTCCCCTAGAGTCTCCAGAAAGGAATTCAGCCATGCTAATCCCTTCATTTTGGTCTGGTGTGATCCATTTCAGACTTCTGACCTCCAGAACTGTCAATATATTTGGATTGCATTAAGCTACTAAGTTTGTGGTATAGTAGTAATAGAAAACTAATAGAGGAATCATATGTTCTCCCTAGACAGGAAAATAAGAGGAAGGGCCTGAATCCCCATTTTGTTTATCAAGCTCTTGCTCTCATGTGTATTATACCCAGACCCAAATAAATTTTCAAAGAAGTCGGAATCATGGTCTTTGCTCTTGAGGAAAAAGTTTACAAACTAGTCAGATTTTCCAATGGGAAAACACGACCATATGGCAGAGATGTTAGAAGCACAAAACTGTGCCAACAGGATAATCAACCATCATTTACATGGCCAGCCATCCCAGAGAACTGGCAAGCAAGGAGCATCAGTGTAGCAGCTGTTGCCATGGCCCCAAATCCTATGATAGGGACTGAAAAAGAAACAAAACAAATGAGCAAATAGAAACCCTCTGAGATCTTGAACTTGTAAAATTGAGAGGCAGCATGGTGTAATCAAAGGGAGCATGGAGCTACCTTAGACCATCTGGATACGGATCTCAACTCTACTCCACAATAGGCTTATGACCTTGGGCAAGGTACCCAGCATCATCTTTTTCCTTATCTATAAAATGAAGTTGAAAGCTTCCAGCTATTCTCTGAGAACTGGCTGAGATCTCTTCCAAAATAAGCTATGTACCCTTTCTTTATTCATTTTTTTATATAAAAGATATAAACAAGGACAGTTTTAGTATCAGGGAAAGCTTATGTGTATGATTTTCTTAAAATATTCAAAAATGTTTATTGACTCCCTACTTTATGCCAGGCTGTTTCACCACTGTATAAATATAAATATATATTTATATTTATATACATTAACATACCACATCATTTATCTAAAGAATATGTAAATTTATATAAAGAACATTTTCATGTATACAGAGAATATATATGTAGAGAATATATTTACTAAACTACCATAAGAGTTTTATAACTAAGCCAGTATATACATAATTGGAAGAATAAAATCAATTTTGACACAACCACAGTATTGGTCAGGGTTCCCCAGAGAAATAGTATCAATAAGATATATATATACAAAATTTATATATAAAATCTATGTATTTATAAATATACATACTTTATGTATTATATATGTATATATGCATATATACATATATATAAATATGTATGTGTGTATGTCTGCATATATATGTATGTGTATGTACATATATATGTATTGTGTATATATACTTGTGTTTGTGTGTATATATATATATATATAAAATTACCTCAAATAATTATGGAGGGTGAGAAGTCCCAAGATCTATAGTAAGCCAGCTGGATACACAGGAAGAGCAATCGTGCATTTCTTAGTCTGAGTTCAAAAGCCTGAGAACTAAGAGAGCTAATGGTATTAAGTTCCAATCCAAACCAGTCAGGCTAAAGACCCAATAAGAACTTATGTTTTTATCTTATTTTTCCTTCCTTCCCCTATGTTCATCTATTTGATTTCTTAGATTAAAAACAGAGATGGAGGCAAACCAAAAGAGACTCTTAAATACAGACAACAAATTGAGGGTTGCTGGAGGAGAGGTGGGGTGGAGTGATGGGCATTAAGGGATGCAATTATTGTGATGAGTACTGGGTGTTATATAAGTGATGAATCAGTAATTTCTATGCCTGAAACTAATATTACACTTATATTAACTAACTGGAATTTAAATAAAAACTTGAAAAAAAGAAAACATTAAACATAAAAAAACACATGTAGCTTTAAAAATATTAGAAGTTGTAAAAGATGTACTTCTAAAGGAGAAGAAATGAAAATAGTGCATAATGAACAAAAGCAGGTCATCAAAAACTATGACAACTCTTGTAAGTATCAAAAAAAAAACCACTTTTTTTTTTTGAGATAGGGTGGGGAAGGCAGAGAGGGAGGGAGAGAGAATGTCAAGAAGGCCCCATGCTCAGGGAAGAGTCTGATTTGGGGCTCAATCTCATGACAGTGAGATCATGACCTGAACTGAAATCAAGAGTCAGATGCTTAACCACCAGAGCCACCCAGGTGCCTCAGTTTTTCTTAAAAAAATTATGGGGGGGGGTCACCTGGGTGGCTAAGTGGTTAAGCAGCTGACTCTTGACTTTGGCTCAAGTCATGATCTCAGGATTTCCTGGATCAAGCCCCGTGTTGGGCTCTAGGCTGACAGTGTGGAACCTGCTTAGGATTTTCTCTCCCTCTCTCTTGTCTCCTCCCTGAGTAGAGTGTGCTTGTGCTCTGTGTCTCTCTCTCTCCCTCTTTCTCTCTCTCTCTCTCTCAAAATAAATAAACATTAAAAAGAAAGAAATGGAGGAAGGAAGGAAAGAAGACCTCAGTGGCTCAGTTGGTTAGGTGTCCAACTTTGGGTTGGGTCATGATCTTGCAGTTCGTGAGTTTGAGCCTGGCGTTGGACTCTGTGCTAATGGCTCAGAGCCCGAAGCCTGCTTCAGATTCTGTCTCCCTCTTTCTCTGCCCCTCCCCTGCTCATGTTCTGTTTCTCTCTCTATCAAATATAAATATTTTTTAAAAATGCATAAAAAAAAGAAATACTCTTCGAAATAAAAAAGCATTTATTGTATCTCTGCAAGTATATGTGCATAGAGTGTACATATTTAAGCAAAACTATGAGTTTCTCAGATATTACTTTTTTATTATTATTCTCAAATATTTCTTGAAATGTTATGATCTGTTCTGGTAAAATTAATTTTTTTCAAAATTATGATAGTAATTGTTGACACATGAATGAATTAAAAATGGTTTAGCCATTATTGCTTTCTTATTCATAGAGTTTAAATAGTTAATAGAGTTTAAAGTATCACTCAATTACTGAATATGTTCCCTGGTCTTCTTTTTAATTTTTTAAGGTTTTAAATTTATTTTTGAAAGAGACAGAGAGTGACCAGGGGAGGGGCAGAGAGAACGGGAGACAGACCATCTGAAGCAGGCTCCAGGATCTGAGCTATCAGCACAGAGTCCGATGCAGGGCTTGAACCCATGAACCCTGAGATTATGACCTGAGCAAAAGTCGAACGTTTAACTGACTGAGGTATCCATGCGCCCCTGTGCCCTTGTCTTCTGAATAAAAATTTTAAAATGTAACTCCACAGGTGTATGTGTACTTTGGCTAAGGCAATAAGGAAAGAAGGAGACATTTTTACAGAAAATATATAATAAATCAACAAGTACCCAAAATATCCATATCTCAAATGTTCCTAAGTAGTAGTGTTTTATTCTGATTGGAAGCATGAAGGATTATTATTCTTTAATAAATAGAATTTATTAAACATCTGTCATGTATTCTGTTACCTTATTATTTATATTTTATTTTATTTAAAAATTACAAAATGTCCTATTGAATAAATATATTGTTATATTTATCAAGTAATAAACTTATATGAGTTTAAGTATTTGGTGATGAAATAGAAATGCAAACCCAGATCTGTCTTCTCACAAATCTACAGCCTCAAAAATTCACCCTAAGTTTTTAAAGTGATATATCTTTTGAAAGTCTTTGTTTTCTCATCAATAAAACTGGAATATTAATGGACTTGTATGTGTATGTATGTATGTGAGGTTAAAGAGTATATTATTAGATAAAATATTGCATGAAACCCCACAGTGCAGTTTCAAGCACATATTAGGTACCACACTCAACTGGAATCTTGGACACACACTAGTCATCTGGGTCTCAATTTTTTTTTAAATGCTTATTTATTTTTGAGAGAGAGAGAGAGAGAGAGAGCATGAGCAGGCGAAGGGCAGAGAGAGACGGAGATACAGAATCCAAAGCAGGCTCCAAGGTCTGAACTGTCGGCACAAAGCCCAACCGGGCTCAAACCCATGAATCATGAGATCATGATGAGCCGAAGTTGGACGCTTAACCAACAATGCACACTTTGCTATGCTAAAATCAAGAGTACGTATAACGTATATGGAATTCTTGACAATTCATAATGTATTTATATACACACATATACACACACACCCATTTGTACTATATATATATATAATCCACATTACAGCCTTTTATTAAAACCCTTGATAATTTTCAGTTTATAGAACATCTGAAACTGTTTAGCAGTACTATAATTAATCCTTCCCCTTTTATATTATTTTCCCTAAATAGATATTAAACATTGAGTTTATATGTACTAAGCTACTTTTCTTGTTTCTTTAAAAATGGCACATCTAGGATGTGGGGTTTTGTTTTGTTTTGTTTTGTTTTTTTAATGAAGAAGGAGATGATAGTTCCACTCCTTTCTCCATGTGAGCTGCATGCAGCACCAGTGACACTAGCAGGTTAGTCACACGTCCTCTCCTCAAATTCTTTTAAAAGTGCATTTAAAAACAAACAACAACAACAACAAAAACAAAAACGGCATCCTGTTGCTTTAAGAGTATTAAAGGAAAACTGTCTGTCCCAGCAAAACTGAGGGATTTTTTGCTTTGGTTGTTAAGTCAGTGGTTGGGATTTAAAAATCTTTATTATTATAGACTGCAACTTTAGGATTTTAAAAATATTATCAGTCTGATTCCAATCCAATTAGACACCACTCAACATTGAATTTTTTAAAATAGGCTTTTTATTTTCCCTCACAAATATTGGGCACTAGATTGACACAGACAAATCAGGCTTACCTAATGACAAGTAGGAGCAGAAATATTAGTCAGTGATTAGATTTCAGAGTACCACATGGTAAGTGCTACCAATAAATATAAGATGGATATTCACTAAAGTAAAATAATCAGTTGGCTTAGATCAGGGATATTGGATCTTCAGAAGAGACATTAATAAAGTCAAAGAATTTTTTGAGATATGCATGGGATAACCATTGGAACAATTCCTCTCTAAAGAGTAGAATAACTCTCTTCCATATCAAGCAAAGCCCTTGCTCTCACAAATGAATTATTAAAGCTCCAAACTCAAAGAACTCCAAGAGTCCATTAAAATCCAGGCAAGTTGGCATTTAAAGATTTCTGCTGTCATTCTCCAAGTAACAGTGACAACTTAAAGACCAATTACTGCTTATGTTTCTTTATTTCTTGATATTTCATATACACTGTACACCCACCAAATGCTTAGCCAAATATTTCACTTTAAGCTAATTTCCTTTCTCCAAGCATATATGAAAGTGTATCACACGTACAAAAAACCTCACAAAACTTAAATGTAAACACCCATAAATTATCAAAACATGGACACTTGTGAAATCTCAAAAAAAAAGAGCAATAAATAAAACATTGCGAGCATCCCAGATGCAACTGGCGCCCTAGTCTTACCTCATTCACTACCCCTTCTTCTTCCTATAGATACGTAATTTCCTAAATTTTAACACTGTAGATAAACTTAACAGTTTTGAATGGACCTTTATATAGAAAGATTCTTGATAGATACATAGATAGATAGATAGATAATAAACAGATTTTATATTATGTATGTTTATTTTTATATAATATGTTTTAATTTTTCCTTATTTATCCTATATAAATAGTGCCTTGTTGTACAGTTCTTCTACAATTAACTTTTCTGTTATGCTTTTCTCTCAGGTGCACACAAAGAGTAGAATTGCTGAATCATGTGATATGCATATGTTCAAATATAGTAGATGATTCCAAAATGCCCTATAAAGTACTGGTAGTAATTTTTTTTTAAGTTTACTTATTTATGTTGAGAGAGAGAGAGAGAGAGAGAGAGAGAGAGAGAGAGAATGAGCACAAGTCGGGGAGAGGCAGAGAGAGTAGGACAGAGGATCCGAAGCAGGCTCTGTGCTGATAGCAGAGAGCCCCATGTGGACTCAAACTCTTGAATCATGAGATCATGACCCAGACTGAAGTCAGATGCTGAACCCATTGAGCCACCAGGTGCTCTGGTAGTAATTTTTTGAGTATTTTCACTAGTCAAAACTTTACATAAATAATCAGCCAACGGATATGTAGGTACTCCTTTTAACTTTAAACTGTTTAGTAATAATACACAAAGTATAGGAAAGTGAAAACTTTAGAACAGTCATACTGATAAATAACTCCCTTTCCTCCATAACCATTACACACACCACTCTTTGCACTGAGTAAAACTAAGTGTTATGGGTCACAGTCAATGACAACGAGGCCTGATGTTTCAAATCAATGGAGGCATTCCAGGGTTATCTGCAGTGAGGATCTTCATCAACTGGTATAACTTTTGCTCAGATCCAACACTTCTGGGGGCTTGTTCTTCCTTCTGAACTACAGTAGGCATATGGGGAGTGTGTATTTGTTAGAATCTACTTCTAATTTCTATTTGTTTGCATCTTTTGTTTGCTCTCTGCTGATGTTCAAGGTAGTTTTCACAAACCTGGGTGCTTTTCTGCCACCTATAATTATTTCTTCTATTTTGGGCATGATTACTAAACACCCTGTTGTCTGAGATTTTCTAGCAGAGCTGCTTTAAAGTTTGACTTCTGTAGGAAGTGCAAGCTGAAATGACTTTCCTGTGGCCGTTATTCACACATAGGTTTATTGACCACTGACATAAATTACATTTACCAATAGACAGCAAGATCCAGGATGATCTGGTTATATCTTTCATCATCGTTCACAGACAAGTTTGGGGTCATTTATTTTCAGGGCTTTTCCATCTTCATTGATCAAAGTTCTGTGGTTTCCCTTTATTTGTAACATTTTTTTTTTTTTTGGTCTTTCCATTATTTTTCCATCTGTCTAAGAGTTTCCAAGGTAGTCTAAGAGAAAACTCAGAGAGGTTATACCAGAATGCTAGGTCTTCTTTGCTTTCATCTGACTTCTTTTGATTGAGTTTCATTTCTTCTATTTCTAGCATCTGGTGGTCTTTGTTCTTTAAAGATGATAGGGCAGTAGTGATATCTGTGTACCAATATCTGGCAAAGCCTGGATAACTTTTCTTCTTGTCTGTTTTTATGCTATTTTTGAAGTCTCTTCTGAGCCACATGTTTCTGTCTTGAGCACATTTGAGACAATATTCTTTTCCTGCCCAATTACTGAATAATTCTGCAATTCCTGAATCTTTTCTGAGCTTCCTTATCATCCCACATTTTAATTGCTCAAGAATTGCCACCACCAAGTTCCTGTATTCTTCAAAGTCTGCACTCTTGTTACAAATGCAAAAGAGCTCCTTCAGATAGATGCTGTGCTGCAGGGTTTTACTGTCATTTCAGCTCTCCAGTGAAATTCACAGTCAAGGTAAATTTGGTAGACCCTTCAGGTCCTTCCAAATTTTTCATTTTTTTAGGGTGGTTAAAAGATAAATTGAAACATTCAAGTTTCTTGAGTTTGCTAACATTTTTAATTTTTCCAAAGGGACTATTTTGAAGGTAGATAATTTTTAAATTCTGGCACCATTGGTCAAGATGATCTCTATTTCTTGTTGATGCAAGGAGAGTTCCTCCAAGTGGGAAAATTACACAGTCACTGCATTTGGAATTCTGGCTTTCTGTATAGTGAAGATCTTCTATAATCTGCCCCATGGCACCTTTCTGGTCTGTGGGCCTATGAAGGCTGATTGGAACCTCTAGGATTGTTGGTAATAATTTAAACTTTAATATCTAAGAGTTCTGTTAGTGCTATATCCTTGCCAGCAGTTTGTGTGGTCAATCTTTGTTTGTTTGTTTGTTTTACTTTTAGCCATTCTGGTGGGTGTGCAGTGGTATGTCACTACAATTTTAATTTAAATCTCCTTGATGACTATTGATGTTGATCCCCTTTCCTATGATCACTGGAAACCTGAATGTCTTCTTTTGTCCAGCACCTGCTCAAATCTCTTAGCCATTGTTCTGTTACTTTTTTGTCCTACTGATTTATAGGGATTTTTTTTCTTTTTTTACCAATTCAGGACATAGCTTCTTGGCAATTATGTGGATGGCAAATGGTTTTTCCTACTTTGTTGATTTAAGTATTTTATTGTGAAAATTTTCAAGCACTTAAGAGAAAATTGGCAAAAAAAAAAAAAGCATAATGAACCTATGTCTATCATTATCCAATTTCAAGAATTATCACTCTATGGACAATCTAGTTTCATCTCTACCCCATTCACTTTCACACATATTTGGGTTATTCAGATATTTATATATATATATATATATATATATATATATATATATATATTTTTTTTTTTTTTTTTTACTTGTAAAAATATGTTTCCATCTCTAAAAGATCAGAACTAACTTCCAAAATAAATGTAACTAAAACATCCTTATTAAATAAAAAGGTATCTGGAGCACTTGGGTGGCTCAGTTGGTTGAGCATCTGACGTCAGCTCATGTCATGATCTCATGGTCCATGTCAGGCTTTGCTGACATCTCAGAGCCTAGAGACTGCTTCAGGTTCTGTGTCTCCCTCTCTCTCTGCCCCTTTCCATGCTTGCGATCTGTCTGTCTGTCTGTCTCTCTCTCCCACAAAAATAAACATTAAAAACTTTTTTAAAAAGTATCAACTGAAGTACAAGATTTTTTATGGAGTCTGCATTATTAATTTTTCCCATTACAAAGAGTGCTTTCTTACTCTTGTTTAATTGTTTCCATACTTTAAGGAGTTAACAATTTTCTTATAAAATTGTTTAAAAATCTTAAAGTTTTTTTCCCTTCATATTTAAATTTAAAATAAATCTGGGCTTGATCTTCATGCATTGTAGGGGTCAAGTTTGTTTATCTTTTCATGTATTGCTATCTACACAGCATCTTGATTTTTTTTTTAATATAGTGCTTTGGATTGCAACATTACCGTATAGCAAATGTCTAAATATGAGTGAGTCTATTCATGAACTTTCTATTCTGATCTGTGTATTTATCTAACCTAGTAGCCATATCACATTCTCTTAATTATTATACCTTTTAAAATAATTCCTGCTAACTAGTAGACCAGATATTCCAGTGATGTTTTCCTTGAAAGACATCTTGTCTATTCCTGAACCTTCATACGTTTCAATGTATATTTTAGAATCAACTCATCAACTTTTACAAATGAAAAACTGAAGTTTGGGATTTACTAGGATTGCATTTTGTCTATAAACCAATTTGGAAAGAAGTGAAATATTTATACAAGTCAAACTTGCAATTCATGAGCATGTATTATCTGCTATTTATCTATCCATCTATCTTCTTTAATTATTCTCAATATTTTTCCCCAACCAGAAGTCTTGTGCAATGTTTGTTAGATTAATTCCTACCTACATGATATATTTTGGTGACTTTATAAGTGGTTTTATATAATATGATTTTTATTTGCTTGTTATTATTATACGGAAATATAGGGTTTTTTTTCACTAACTTCATAATGTCCTACCTTGCCTCATTTATAAATATGTATATGCAGATTCTTTTGAGGATTTTCTACATATTCTACATGTTCAATCATATAATCTGTACAACACCTATTTTTTCCTGATTATTTTAACTTCTATTTCTTTTTCCCTGCATCGTGGATTATTGAAAGGAGGGACTGTTTATTACTCTATTAGAAGCAGGTGTGAACGACTGAGTTTCTCTTTTAAAAAACCTGCTCAAACAGCTAATCTAACTTGATATCAAAGAGAAGCATCTAAAAATTTTTGTTTTTCCTTACTCAATTAAAAAAACAAATTTATATTATAAAATAGGTCTATTACCCTTTTTCTAATGGTGTTCACTTAATAGGTTTTCTGTACTGAGGTATTAGGTAAATATCCTTCTATCTTCTCATTGTCTGACTGTCTCTCTTCTACCTATCAATCATGCATTGTGTAAATGGTTGGATCAAAAATAATCACAGGGAATATCAACCTTCAGGAAGCACTTTCTACATAGTAGAAAATATGACCATCCCCCCAATTTATATATATATAATATGTATGATACATATGTAATCTCACAGGATGACTCTTTTAAAAAAAATCAGTGTAGTTGCCATCATACTCCAATTTTAAAAATAAAATAAAACTAAATCTTGGGGAATTTAAGGAATATGCCCTTAGAAACCCACTAGTAAATAGTGTATCTCACATAGAAAACATGATTTAGTGAGTTCTCTAGTCTTTGTCAGCTTATATAGGCATTACATGTTTGCCGTCGTTTAAAATATAGTAGAAAAAATTTATCTAATATATTTTTAAGTGTAAAAGAATATGACTTTACCCCCAAGACATGAAGAATCATATCTGAGTCCTTAGAATTTTTAAGAATAAAACAAAACAAAACAAAAAAACTGTTAATTATGTCTACCTTTTGATTATGGAAACATTGACACAATGAATGGCCTTTATATGCAAAAGGTCTTTTAAATCTAAGTTCTTAAATTTTTTTAAAGATTTTCATGTTGATGTCATTTATTGAACAAAACAAACACCACAAATGATGAAAACTATCATCTTTCCAACAAATAGTTTTCTTTAAAAAATAAGATTTTTAATTCACATAATGAAAACATTTATTTCAACATTTTCCCTTAGCTTCTCCATTCCTGTCATATACCTTATATGACTGTGCATATAGACAATTATAAATCCCCTATTATTGGATTCAGTTTTGGCTAAAATACAGAACTGGAAGCCAGAGACTACCCAGCTTAATTAGGAAATTAATGTGGAATAGTGGCTATTATATAATACCCTTTCTTTGAGAAGACAAAGCATTCAACCAAGAAGCAGTGTGCAAAATGATCAATGTTTGGTTATTGATGTGTTTTCCCAATAGTTCATATGTGAACACTTTTATTGAACACTTTTTTTTCCCTTTGTGCTTCAGAATTTTGTATCTAGAAAAAAAAAACAAATAATTTAGATCAAGGATTAGCAAACTATAGGGTTCAGGAACCAAACCTTAGCCACAATCTAAAAATGTTTTATTTTACATTCTTAAGTTGTTCATTTTAAATGGCTACGTAAATATGTAAATAGTTAAATGATATCCTTGATTTTGCCTCTTGGCCCATAAAACTTAAGACTAACTTTGAGAAAATGTTTGCTAACACTAATCTAGATAATTCCTAAAATGTTTTCATGATTAAGAGTCCTTGACTCCAGGGGTGCCTGGGTGGCTCAGTCGTTTAAACGTCCAACTTTGGCTCAGGTTATAATCTTGAGGTTCATGGATTCAAGCCCTGCATCGGGCTCTGTGCTGATGGCTCAGAGCCTGCAGCCTACTTCAGATTCTGTCTCCTCCCTCTCTCTCTGCCCCTCGCCCACTCCCACTCTGTCTCTCTCAAAAATAAACATCAAAAAATTTAAAAAAAAGGAGTTCTTGACCCCAAATAAAGATATATTTGATTCACTGTCAGACTTAAATAAAACAAAACAAAACACTTTAGTGTTTCCAATTAGAAGTCAGCTAAAAGAAGGAATAAAGCTTTACAAAAGTGTGAGAAGGATTTAAGTTTCCAGGTAAATAAAGCTTCTGGTAGCATTCTGATTATCAGAAACCCAAAGTTATGGGCTGAGTAGTATCCCACCCAAACTCATGTATTGAACCCGTACCTTAGAATGTGGTTGCATTGGAGATAAGGCCTATAGATTTGATTAAATTGAAGTTAGGCCTTTAGGGTGGGTTCTACAATGATTTGACTGCTGTCCTTATTGGAAGAAGAAATCTGGGTACAAAGAGAGAGACAGCAGGGATGTGCATCTGCAGAAGAAAGGTTCTGTGAGGACACAGTGAGAAGATGGGCATTTGCAAGTTAAGGAGAGAGGCCTTATGGGACACAAACCTGACCACACATTGATCTTGGACTTCCAAGCCATCAGAACTGTGAGAAAATAAGTTCTGTTGTTTAAGAGAGCCTGTCTCTGGTACTTTGTTATGGCAACCCAGCAAATTAATACAAGAAATTAAAAAAAAAACTACAACCAATGATTTCTGGTCCTCTCAGAACAATTGTGTGATTTTTAAGAAGAAGAAAAAAAAAAAGAAGGGGAGAAGCAGTAGGGGGAGGAGAATCCAAATGCTTCCATTAAAACATAATGTTTATCATGTCCTGAAGTGCATACACCTGCAAATAACCATATTTACTTCTCTTCTATTTTTCTCTTATTCTGTGAGCACTTCTTTTTACTACAACCTAAGTTTGAATCTGCTGGCAACAGAGTCTGAGTAATATAGTTTCTAGCACCTATGATTCTGATGAGTGCCAAAGGGAAAAAAGAAAAGGAAGTTCAACAAACAAGAGGAAATTAATTATTATGGAGAGCACAGTAAGTAGAGGTGCCCTCTCCTATGATCATCCGTACTGGATCTAACTGTAATTAATTCTTAAACAATACAAGAACAATATTGTGCTTTCATCAAACATGATGTAACTGTCTCTTACACTTAGATGTGCTCACTTACTCCCTGGAAAAAGAAGCATAAAGTCTGATTAGTCACTATATTCATCTTTTTGATACATATTTATTTTAAATCATTTAATATTCCCTTTAGATATATTGAAATTAAATAAATATTTTCAAGCTCCATTTTCAGTTAGGAAGCATTAGCTAGCAGACCAGTGCATCCTCATAGAACTAGAAAATTTACATAAAAATTACACAAATTATCTACATGAGGGCAATGGAAAGCTTCAGAGACAACTAAGGAGCTTATTAAGGCACTAGAATGTGGAGAA
Organism: Cryptoprocta ferox; assembly: GCA_028646485.1. Taxonomy (NCBI): domain Eukaryota; kingdom Metazoa; phylum Chordata; class Mammalia; order Carnivora; family Eupleridae; genus Cryptoprocta; species Cryptoprocta ferox. Next base: position 22,161,377 of record CM053575.1, read on the forward strand.
TCTCAGAAAGTCAGAAACTCAGAGTGGGTGAGTAGATGACAGAATCTTCTACCCTTGTTCAGGGCTTGGATAAAATTCTGAGAATTGTTGTAAAACCTGAAGAAAATTCCCAGGGAATTCTGAGGACAGAGAAACCACAAGTACATGATAAGTTTCCAGTTTCAGACATTTATCAAATGTAAATGAAATTTACTGATTTAGACTTTAGGATCTATTAGGAAGAAGAACCCTGCCAGATACATCAGACTGTTAGCTGGAAACCCTGAAGTGCCAAAGTAATACAAGGGCAAACTGAGTAAACTGAGCTTGACTAGAGCTGTAACCTAACCTGATGTAGTATAGCTCTTGCTTGAATTGCCCACTACTACATTTTGCTAGTGGCCAGAAAGGTCAATTCTTTTTAGAGGAAGTTAAATCATCTGTTATGATAGGAGAAGATAGGATTCAGTGGCAGAGAGGGAAAGATTAAAGTCTGAAGTCCCTGGGTGGGGAAAAACAACTATTGTTGAACAATACTGGGAATGTCTGGCTACAGCAAGCCCCCTCAGACATAAGGCTCCTTTTAAGACTGTAACAGACCCCACCAACTCCCCTTCAGGTTTCCCTCAGGAATTTGACAAAAGACCTAAGTATGGCCATAGACCACCCCTTATACAATGGAAACCAGTCAGGAATGGACAACCTAGCACTTAGAGCTATCAAGCCAATAAGGGTAAAACCTGAGAAGGAAAAAGGGGGAAGGGAAGGGGAAGGGCTGACCAGAACCTTATAAAACAAGGACCCTTGCCTATAGTCCTCAGGCATTTACTTTCCAATGCCCACTCTCTGTAAATAAAGCTTTCCTACTAGTCTTCCTTTCTAATCTTTTATTCTGGTAAACTTTTGCCTACTTCTCATTTTATGTCCACCTCCTCATTCTTCGACATGGCGAGACAACAAATCCCAGGTATTATGGTAAAAAATCCTGCAACACTGTTATACTTTTCATACTCAATATCTGGGATTCCTTTAAAAATCATGTTTCAAAAAACAAAACAAAACTAGAAATACCTTGATCAAAGGTGAAAAGAAAAAAAAATCAAAATAGAAGGGTAAATAGAAAATGCCCTATAAATGGTCCATATATTGAATGAACTGAAAAGGACTTTAGACATTTATGATTATTACATTAATGAAATAGAGAAAAATGTGGAGAAAAGTGATGCTAATTGAGGAATCTCACACAATGATTGAAATCTCTAGAATTAAATTAAACAGGAATGCAAGAAATTGAAAAGTATAATATTGAACTCAGACATTTATCTGATGGGTGAAATGGAGCAGAATTTATTATCAGCTGCCACTGAGTCCACTTTATAGTCAACCAACAAATAAATTGCTAAAGCCATTGACAGTTGCTCAAGCTAACACAGTGAATCTAGACTATCTGATAAGTGTACTCACGTTGATTAATTTGGTCCAATTCAATGTGATGTCTCTTATTCTTTGATTTAAACCCTTAATATTTATTCAATCAACTGTAAAAACACTCCCCAGGTCTCTCTTTCTCTCTCACTCTCTATCTCTGTATGTATGTATGTATGTATGTACACACACACAATCTTTCAATTCTTTCAATGTTCATGCTATATGCACTTAATCCAGACTTTGTTCTTATCTGCATGGGGGATTTTGACTGCTGCTGTCTGACTCTAGTTATGTGTCTGGATTTGGTTGTGGATCTTCTGGAGAACAGTATCCTCTTGAAAAGCTTCTGCCTTGGATGAAAACATTATAGTCTCTACAAACAGAGAGGTTCAAAGATATAACGAAAGGCTGCCTGGCTAGTAAGGGAGTCTCAAAGTTATTTGTGAGTTTATGATTTTTCATTCATCTTTATTCACTCAAATATCTGCATTATAATGCCCTGAATTCCCTCTTTCTCATTGCACTGCCTAACGTGCACATATTATTCTTAATGAAATTCTTAATTTAACTTATGTTCTAATTTAAGCAACAGAACTATTTGCTCATGGCCTACAGATAATGGACACTGTTTCTGTAAGATAAGCAGTTATTTTAGAGTAGTTCTATAAGTTTGCTGGCACTCTAACGGGGATGGAGCCAAGATTTTTAACCTCTAAAATTGTTATTTTATATCTGCAATATCTTTAGTGAAGTTAGAAGCAACCATTCAGTCTGCTGGCATTTGGTCTCATTTCTAGACTAACATTCTGTTGGATCAGCACCTTGGTCTCCCAAACATCATCTTCAATGTGTATGTCATTCTAAGCAACTGTGTGTAATAAGTTCCTTTGTTTCCATTGCATAGAACTGACTACTAGTATCATATGTTCTCATTTATTATAAAACTAATCTTAGATTTCTATTATTAGGGATATACTGTCTAAAACTATTTCTAGTAGAAAATATAATATCATTCTCTAATCAGTCAGGAAGACAGAAACAACTGTAAATTAAAGCAAATGCTTTAAAAAGAGTGAATTAAAGACTGAAAAAACCTTTGGAAAGTGTGATTGAGCAAAGGCTACTAAAGCTGTTACTGAAGCTTAGGAAATTGGAAAATACAGAAAACACAGGATATTGCCTTTTTTTAAACATAAGGTAATTACTATGAATATTTAAAATAAATCAAGAAAGAGTAAATTAACAATGGATAAAATAGGACAAGAAAACTAAGCTTTGACTCAAAGTTAACTAGTGATAGTGACAAAAGTGTTTACCAAAACAATTAATCAATCAACTAACTAAAAATGAAAAACATTAAACGTCACTGTGCAGTTATTGACAGAACAATGCTCTTAGATACCACCAAAGAACACCTTTAACATAAGATAAAAGAATTTTCACTGCTTCTAGACAGCTGTGTACATCAAGAAACGTAATGACAACTCCTATCAGAGAGGTATATTTTCTTGGTCATCAGATGTCCACAAAGACATTCAGCTGAATTAATGAATCACCACCTGGTTTAATTAAAACTCCTGTGTTGATGCTTTATGCAGATATCTGTGATGCCAAAGAAAAAAAATAAAAGAATATGAAGGAAAAAACAAAAAAAAATATGTATCATAACATAAAGATAAGGAGGGATCATAATGATACAGAGAAATATTTTATAAAGATGAGATCAATTTACAAGAATATTTAACAATTTTAAATGTGTAAGCAACTAGCAACAAAGCTTCAAAGTACCCAAAGCAAAACTGACAAAAAAACTATAAGAAGAATTAGAACCATGGCCAGCAAATTTAACATTTGCCTCTATTGGTTGATAGAGCAAAGAGCAAGTACACAGAACGTCTGTAAGAATATACAACACTTGAAAAACCCTCTCAAGTACCTTGAGGTAACTGATACCTAAAAAGGAACTAATAACTTATCTTTTCAAGTGCATATGAACATTCAACAGCGAAGGTCATATCGTGAACCATAAAACAAGTTTCAAAAAACTGAAATGCTTGAAATAACACAAAACATATTCTACAACTACAACCTTGACAATAAAACCACACAGAAAAACATAAGAGAAAGCCAAAAATCAATATTCTTCAAGAAAATAGATATAAAATTCTTTTGTAAAATGTAATCATCTATATATAAAAATGAATGTGTCATGACTAATGGGGTGTATTGCTGATATGCAAAATTGATATAAAATTCATATATCAATCCATGTAGTTTACTAAATCAAAAATGGTCATGGAGGGGAGCACTTGTGGGGAAGAGCACTGGGTGTTATATGGAAACCAACTTGGCAATAAACTATAAAAAATATATATATATATATATATATATATTATATATATGATACATGATCTTTCAAAAGATGTAGAAATATTTTTGACAAATTGCTGGGGTGCCTGGGGGGCTCAGTCAGTTAAGCATCAGACTCTTGATTTCAGTTCAGGTCATGATCTCAGGTTCGTGAGATGGAGCCCTGTGTGGGCTCTGTACTGACAGCATGAAGCCTATTTGGATTCTCTCTCTTCCTCTCTCTGACCTTCCCCAATTTGCTCCCTTGCTCGCTCTCTCTCTCTCTCTCTCTCTCTCTCAATAAACACTAAAAAAAAAAGGAAAAAGAAAATGTTTTTGATAAAATGATGACTCAGTAGTAAGATGTTTATTATTCCTAAATTGATCTATAGACATAATGTAACCCACTAATGCTTGTTACATAATAAGAAATGTATTTTTCATCTTTGCCTCCAAGTTATTGGAGATAAAGATAGATATAGTGAATAATAGAAAATAATGGAGAGCCCAGAGAGAGTTCTTCACACAGATGGTCAGTGAACAATGGTGCCAAGGTAACTCAAACCAAATTATTATATTATATTATATTATATTAATTATATTATATATTATTATACTATTATATAGCATAGTATATCTAGAAAGTTACACAAAAGAGATCACGAACCTAAATGCAAATAAAAGTAAAGCAATATGATTTTTGCAAAAAAAATATAAGAAAACAGTTCTACACATTTGGGATAGGCAAAGATTACTTAAGAACATAACAAAATAAGCATAAAAATAATTAAACCAATAATAACTTGGACTTCATCATAATAAAACTCTGGTCTTTATAGGATGTGATGAATAAAATATCATTAAGAAAATGCTATGAATAAAATTAAAAGGAAAACCACAAAAATACATATGCATATATGATAGATACATGACAAAGACACATCACTAATATATAAGTGAGGAAATTTAAAACTTAATAAGAAGAAAATAATAATAATGGTTACAGTATTTTAATATAAGAATACCTAAGAAGTCATGAAAAGACTCTTAACATCATTAATCATCAGGGAGTTGGTGATTAAAACCCCCCAAAAACTAAGAGTACTTACACAAAAGGAAATATACAAATAAAAACAAATTGTTCACATTAAATTTAGGTGAGAATATTGAGTAACTAGAACTTTTATTCACTGCCTGGGGGAGTGTACAATTGTACGATCATTCTGTTTCAAAGTTTACCAGTTTCCTTCATGTTAATTATACATTTATCAGAGATCCAACAATTTCACTCCCAAGTATGCTGAAAAGGAAAAAAAAAGTTCATAAAAAGATGTGTTCATGAATGTTCGTAGCAGCTTTAGTTTTAGTAGATCCAAACTGAAGGTACTCAACTGTCTACTAAAAAGTAAATGAGTAAACAAATCAATAGGTTCATTCATACAATGTATACTATCTATTAGTAAAAAGGATAAACTACTAATTATACAAAAGGATATGCTGAACAAAAAATAGTGAGACATAAAAGAGTACATAGTATATGATTCTATTTATATTGAATTCAGTATGAGGCAAAACTAATCTATGTCAGTAGAAATCAGAGTACTGGTTTCCTACTGTGGTGGGTTTAAAAGGGATGTATACATAAAGGATTATTTTTAGGTAACAGATATGTTCTTTTTCAAGATGGGAGAATAGTTACACCTGGGAATAACTATCAAAAAATTAACAAACATATATTAAAAATGAATGGATTTTATTTTATGTAAATCATGTCAATGAGGTTGATACAAATAGCAGGAAGAAACTAAATTTACAGAAGAGTAATGAATTCTGTGAGCTATAACAAAACTAAAAGCTCATTACTAGTATTAGCACAACTAATATTTGGTCAATTAATTTCAGAAGTGGTCAAAATATAATACCACTAAAAACAATGCATATATACTCCAAATATCTTGTTACTTAAAATACAGAGTCTTTGATTAGATGGTATTTTTTTTAAATTGTTTTTATCCATTTTTGAGAGACAGAGAGAGACAAAGCACTAGCAGCTGAAGGGCAGAGAGAGAGGGAGACACAGAATCTGAACCAGGCTCCAGTCTCTGAGCTATTGGCACAGATTCTGACGTGGGGCTCAGACGTACAAACAGTGAGATCAAGACCTGAGCCAAAGTCAGATGCTTAGCCAACTGAGCCACCCCGGTGCCCCTAGATGGTATTTTTTATTGTGGGAACAAGACCTTTCCAACACACATGGTACTTCTGACTTCAGTTTTACTTCACTTTCTTATCTGGTATAAATTTGTAATATATCATACAATTATTAATTTGAGTTTTTACGAAAGGTAGTAAGGATTTAAGGATGTTACAAACTATGGACAGAATCCTTTCAGATTTTTACAATATTTCCCTTAGTATTTTATTTTATGTTTACTTCACCCACATCTAATTTGTAAGTTCTTTAAAAAAGGTCTTTACTTCTAACTTGGTTTTCATGGAAATAAAAAAAAAATAAAATTTTGACACATATAATTCAGCATTGTGAATAATGTTTTATTAATTATTGAATTACAATGAAAAGTACAACAGACATTAATTTGTTTAGAAATTAACAAAATTTAGGGCACCTGGTGGCTCAGTCTGTTAAGTGTCTGACTCTTGATTTTGGCTCCAGTCATGATCTCACAGTTTGCGAGTTTGAGCCCCACATTAGGCTCTGTGCTGATGGCATAGAGCCTGCTTGGGATCAATTCTCTCTCTGTCACTCCCCTGCCTTCTTAATCTCTAAATAAATAAATAAACTTTAAAACAAAAAGAAATTAATGAAGTTCTTTTTTGGAGGGAACAAAAGTACATACATGTACTAGAATTGCAGTTTTCATACATTTTGGTCTCAAGATCCATTACAGTCTTAAAATTAAGGATCCCAAAGATCTTGTTTTATGTGGTTATATCTACCAATATTATCTGTATTTAAATCAAAACTGAGAATTTTTGAAGTACTAATTAACTTAGCTAAAATAATAAGTCCATTCATGATGAACATAAGTAACTTACGTTATGAAAAATAGTTGCATTTTTAAAACAAAGATAGTGAAAAAAGGGGCATTCTTTAATTTGTTTTTTTAATCTCTTTAAGGACTTATTTAACAGAAGATAGCTAGATTTCCATATGTACCTATGCATGCAATCTATTGTGTTGTGCTACACTGGTTGAAATTTGTCTTAAAAAATCCAGCTTCGTGTACAGATATATAGTTGGAAAGTACTTAAACACCTGTTAATATAATTTTGGATATCCTTTTTCATGTTATAAGAAAACACACCAAAGGACAGTTTCTTAGTTGCAATGTGGAATCTCACTCAGCTAACATCAATGAACTTATTCCTATTATATTACATTCAAATCAATTGAAATTTATTGGTTCATTAAATTATGCAGAACTTTCAAATGTTGATCCAATTCCTTATATCAAAAGTTGCATTTGTTTAAAAGCCCACAGTTATCACCAGATACATTTTTAACACAGTTGTCAATCTCACATAGCAGATATAAGTCTCCCAAAATCCTAATTCTCACTTGAAATTATGAAATTCTATCATTGGTAACAAATTGGCTACACTTCCTTACACTGATAACCTTACTTTGCGCCTCTTGGGGATAAAGTCCACAATGGTCCGTCTTAATATCATAGTTCATCTTTCAGGCACTCTCAAGTAAAAAGGGTGTTGGATGAAAAAAGAAAAAACAGCTAATGAGCACAACTCAACCAACTATACAAACATTTTCCCCGGAGACAACAATTTACCCTGGTTTGAAGCAGAAGTGCTTCCTGTTTTGTAACATACAATATAAAATAAACGTGTACTAAAGGATGGAAATTTAACAAAGTTATTATTCATTATTTCATCAAGGACACTCTTGTGTCTAACTGGAATGGTTTTGATTGTTAGTGTGTGGTAGTGAAGGGCACAATGATGACTAGTGCACTCTGGTGTTACTACCTCCATTCTTTCTATGTCACTTTTTACCAAGTTTGCTTTTGTAAACTCAGTATAAGTGCGGACACCATGAAAAAAGGTCATTAATGAATTAGTATTATTATGAAAATAGTTTGACCTTACAGAAACCCTGGAAGTATGTTAAGGATGTCTGAAGCTTCCTAGACCACAGTTTGAGAACCACTGCACTAAAGGGTAATCAACATGTAACTTGCCATACGTTACAGTGTACAGTGTGCTATGAGCATCAGTTTATTTTCAAGAAGAGCTCTTATTTTTCAGCTAGATTCGGGTTAAGAGAGTCTCTCCTACTTATATGAGTAATATAGAAAAGCATATCATTTTCTTCTTAAGGATGATTATTTCCAAATTCATTATTAATTCTCTCCAGCATTTTGTATAATATTTTAAAGGATGAGTATTATTATTAGCCTCACTTTACAGATTAAGAAATTGAAACTATATTTGCTAGAGACATAATAGGCTTCATTTCATATGACTAGGGTTTTTTTTTAATGTTTTAGTTTCACATAGAAATTGAAATTGAGGGAAGATATTGTCTTAGCTCTATTTTTACTATGAAATATAATATTTGCATTTATAAGCTCATTATCTTTTACTGTTCAACACTGACAGCAAAATATCAAGGAGACCTCAGTTCAAACAAACAACTAACTCCACTTAACTGAGGGAGGTTATAGTTAATCATAATCAATGAAGCAGCATTATACCTTTTTAAAGAAACCAACTCAAATTCAGCCTTTGAAATGACATTTTTGCCTGAATATCTATAAAGACCAAAATATAAACCTTAAAAGTTTCTTTTTCTTAAATATTTCTTTAAAGAAATATTTTTCTTTACTTTTAAACTTAATGTAACCAATTTTGTTATTTAGTTTCTCTAATGTAGTTTTCTCCAATACAATGCATTACTTCATTAATCTCATTGTTTAGTATTCTAAACCAATATTCTATTATTAGGTTTGTTTGTTTGCTCTGGTGCCTGCTTTGGGTAGAAAATTAGTTTTTGAACAAATTCAATATATCTGGAAAATAAATTAAATGTCATGAATTACCATTGGGTTATTCTTGCTGAATTTTATTTTTCTGCAGATGAACTTTTTAAGTGTCACTGTCTTGAATTTGGCAGGCGGGAAGAGGAGGGGGTTGGTGGAGGTTGTATCACAACCTCTTCAACTGGAAAGTGATAGTTCATAGAGATGTAAGTGCTCTTTCATTTTTTAGAATTTTGGCCTTTTGTTCTGCCCTGTGTTATATTCTGAATCACAAACATAGGTTGGGAAACTAAAAGTTTAGTTCTTAAAGAGAAGAAACTTTGCATTATGCTCATGATGCCTGAACTATTGCCCCCCAAAGTCAATCAAATGAGCTATACAACATCTTGTGAATAAAACAGCCAATGTGCTTGTCTGAACATCTCATTTCATAATTGCTGTCTTGGCAGTACTGAAACAGCCCACATACTTTATATGTAGATTTAGCCTTGAAATAAAGTGTAATCAGAACCCGGGCATTCATGTGAACATCAAGTTGTTCTAAAATTCAGAATGTTCTCACAACTTTATGGAAACAAATTGCTCTTTAATATACTAAGAGTGGTATATTTTCAATTACATAAATAACATTAGACTCTACTTAAAACTCCTTTCTGCTGACTCGTCACAGTTATCTTAAATGGCCAGTCCCAATATCCTTCATGTTCTGTCTAGGTCTTCCTTTTCTTCCCATAGCCTTTTGCCTACCAGGTTTTGTTTTGTTTTGTTTTGTTTGTTAATAGAAAGAATGTTCCCTCACTTTTCTTTATGCATCTTTCTGAAGGAACAATACAACTATCTCCTTCTCTGAAGTATTAGAAAGCATGCCTGGAAGGCAGCTTGGATAAAGCCTTAAAGATCTCACCATTAACAATGTAAACTTTTGAACTATGAAGTGAGAGAGGCCAAGGCACAAAGCAACAGTTGCCAATGACACCAGAGAAGTGGTAACTGGAGAATCATGCACTGTGTGTTTTGCTAATGTGCTATAACCATTAAGCATACATTGGCCAGCCCTAAAGTATATAAAGATAACAATTGACAGAAGCTGGACCGCTATCTATGTCAGTGGTTTTATCTACAATAACAACCTTATCAAAATTCAATGTCAATTCTTAACATTTTACTAGGAAATTAAATTGAAGACCAGGTAATTTGTTTCAATAAATTAGAAATTGTAACCGGCCCATCAATTTCTTTCCATTTCTCTTAGATTCGTTCTGCTTTGTTATTTTTTTTCCTGCTTTGTTATTTTGAAGTTAAAATCCTTTATTCCTTTTAAAAATTATTTCACTCACTTATTTGTTACTCTTCAAATGCATCAGACACTAAAACCTATGTATATAAGAAGTAATAAGATCAGGCATCTGCCTTCCAAGAGTTTTAACCTAATCAGACAATCCATAGACAGTATAAGGGTCGTATGAAAATGCAATTACGCCAAATAGAATCTTTTTCATGATTTTTGTCAGATGCGATCTTTGGTACATCATGTCTATAAATTTACCTAATTAGCTTGTGTGGAAAAAGAAATGAAATTTCTAAAGCATTAGTGTCAATATTATCCACAAGAGCAGATTTACTCCCTGAAAGTGCTCTGTTTTTAAAAACCTTCTGAGATGCATCCTTTTAAATCAGTCACTCAACCTTGCTAGTCCCACCTCCACCACCTGAAAAAATACAGAGAGCATATTATTGAACAATCTCCTTGACAGTTCCATATATTTCCAATGAATGGATGCTTCCGAGTCCTCTTTGTTTGCCATCTCCACAGACAAGACTCAGTTAATGAAATAGCTAATTAGATTTCTGTAATCCTGTAGTCATTGTGTCTGAGGTGACATTTTGTTGGTATTTCTCTTGTGGCTCCTTCAGTGTGATAGGGAACATTTTCCCTTCGCCAACTTGGCTTTTGTTATTTTGCAGGAATGGCAGTTCCCCTGGTTGGTGTAATGAAATCATTGCCCTCCCAAATACAGCTCTGCCACTCAGCATTTAAATAGAAAAGAATAGGAAAACGATCATCTGATTAGTCAAACAGGCCCATGTTCAAAATCCATTTCCAAAATCAAATAATAGAATTGGACTGGGTTCAGAGTGGAGGAATGACTTAGGTATTATTACATATATTCATTGACCAGCAGAAGGTGGGAGGGTTTATAGTTTTAAATTCTTATTCTTATGATCCATAAGAAGTAAATTCTTTAAAAAAGTGGGAGCAGGGGGGCTTTTTTAAGCAACCTTTTAGACCTCAATGACTGTATTATAGTGAAAAAGCAAGATCAAAACCACAGTTCAAGCACCAAATAGAAAGTACTGAAAGTACTGGAATGATAAGTACAGTTACAATTCAGAAGTTGATAATTATTAAATATAAAAACCAAAAGAATTGTATGTACTTGAATTTTAATTTATATGTTTATTTTCTATAAATTCTGCTAGTTTCTATTTTAAGCCACCTCTCAATCAGGGTGGAAGAAATTTGGTATGAATCATTTTGAGAGTTATTCCCACATTTGGGAATCTTTCCAGAAGATTATATCTAAGTTTATACTTTTCAATTGATTTGAGGCTGTAGGTTGGGTATAGTTCTCAAAGCCAGCAATTAACTCAAGCTTCCAGTAAGATATCTTTAATCCATCCAGACTTCAGACCTAGGTCCACAAAGTTCACACATGAGATATTTGTTCAGGTCCAAGAATATCCTCTGCTACTTCTGTGCTGTTCAGGTACACGTGGGTCATCTACTTGTCTCAACCAGGAATAGGAAATATGTTTGATTCTAAGCAACTGTATCTACCTAAACAGATACACAATAGAGTGCTTTCCCATCCAAGATGTTTCCATTCTTCTGTATAGTATTACCTAAATTGAAGGTAGAACTTCCCCTTCATCTTAAACTCATATGGGGTTAGGCAAGCTCTTCAGTGCATTAACCAGCATACCTCTGTCCTGCAGTTACCTTGATTATCCATCCATCACTTCCACTTACTCTCTGTTTCCATCTCTAGTTTACCCCCTACAAATGATCTACATTCTAGCATGAAGGTAGAGGAAACAGACAGTAATGAAGACTTGATCATACATGTGACACATTCTCTAATATTACTTGTATCTTCTGTGATGCTTTTCATCCTCCTAAGGGCCTAGGGTTTTGAAAAGAAAGACCAGGAACAAAGTGACTTTCCTTTGACTTTCTTCTATGCTACATACATTCCTGGATGCAGTAAATGAAGTATAAAAAAGCTGTGAGGTATAAGGAAAGGGGACAATTAGAGAAAGGAAATAGTGGAAAAGATTGATGAGAATAACAAAAGTCCCCACAAATGAAAAGATTTTCTCTATGGTCATAAAAAATTTGTGTGACAATTTTATGTTGGTTCATCTTAGATAGATCAAACTTCTTTCCCCAACCCCTTCCTAGGATGTTTCTGTATATGGTGGGGTATAAGAGATAGTATCTCACAAAATTTAGAGGATGGAAGAGAAGAAGTGGATATTTTATACCGCACACACAACTTTGCCCCCTTATCCAATCAAACACTAATCTAGGTGTTGCTATGAAGAGATTTTGCAGATGTAATTAAAATCCATAATAATTTAACTAATATTACACTTTATATTAACTATACTGGAATTAACATAAAAAACTTAATCCATAAAAAACATAAAAAACAAAAAATCCATAATCAATCGACATTAAATTTGAGAGATTATTCTGGGTGGGAATGACTGAAACAGAATTTCTCGAAAGAGGGCTTAGGCATTCCCTAGAGAGAAAGAGAGACTTACACTTACAAGCAGAATCAGGAAGGAAGGAAGGAAGGAGGGAAGGAAGGAAGGAAGGAAGGAAGGAAGAATGGAGGGAGGGAGGGAGGGAGGAAGGAAGGAAGGAAGGAAGGAAGGAAGGGTAGACAGATATGGGTATAGATCTGTATATGCTTGTGTGTGTGTGTGTGTGTGTGTGTGTACATTCCAATTATGCTTCTCTGATGGAACATGACAAATTCAACTTATTCAACAAACATTTATCCAACCAATTATTTAGCTCCTTGCTTCTGAAAGTCAGCCAATCAACAATGAACTAGCTCTTAAAAATATGTCTCTGAATTCCAACTAGTCAACAACAGTGTCATCCTAGTTACCATAATTCTACAAATTATGTTTACCTACTTACAGCTCTAGAAGTAAAGCACCATGCTTCCCTGAATCCTTGTATAAAAATGACCTTATATATAACCTTGTATACCTGACCAGCATAGCTCTCTCTTATTATAGCAAACAGTAAAATCAGCTTGCCTTTTTATTTCTGATATTGAGTGGTGGCTTGACCATCCTTCAAGTCCTACTACACACATTTATTAGGGCTTTTCAAAGAAACAAAACCAAATATATTTCTACATCTATACCTGTATATACCTATAGATAGATAATTTTTTCATATACATTCATCACTTCCGCTTAGTTCCTATTTCCATTTCTAGTTTACTCCCAATAAATGATCTATATTCTAACCTGAAGGTATAGGTAATGGACAGTAAAGACAATTTGATCATACACATAATACCTTCTCTAATATTACTTTTCATTTTCTAAAGGGTGTAAGATTTTGAAAAGAAAATTAACATATATATGCATATATATTTATTTATATTTCAGATGAAAAAATATATATGGTAATTTATTATAGGAATTGGGCCTTGTGATTATGGAGGCCAAGAAATCCCAAGATCTGCAAGCTGGAGAAGGAGGAAAGTCAGTGCTGAAATTTAGTCTGAGTCCAAAGTCCTGAGAACCAGAGGAGCCAATGATGTAATTTCCAGACGGAGTCCAAAGGCCCAAGAATCAGGAGCCCAAAGTGTCAGTTTTAAGCCAAATCTGTTTTTTTTCTTAGTTTACTTATTTATTTTTATGGGGGGGGGCCCAGAGAGAGGGAGAGATATAGAATTCAAACAGGCTTCACATTGTCAGCACAGAGTCCGACAAAGGGATCAAACTCACGAACTGTGAGATCATGATATGAACCAATATCAAGAGTCAGATGCTTAACTGACTGAGCCATCCAACCCCCTAGACGAAGTGTTCAAGCTCAAGAACACAGGAACACTGATGTCTGAGTGCAGAAGATAGATATTCCAGATCAAGCAGAAGCAGACGTGCCTTTCCTTTGCCTATTTATTCAATGTAGGGTCTCAAATGATGGGATGATGTCAACTCACATTGGTGAGGATGATCTCCTTTCTTCAGCTTACAAAATTCAAATGCTAATCTCCAGATACCTCTCACAGATATACCCAAAAATAATGTTTGCCACTTATCTGGTCATGTGCTAGCTCAGTCAAGTTGACACAAAAAGCTGTGTCTCATGTCCTCCCCTTGTCTACCTATGTATCTCCTTAAACCATACTTAATATTCAAATAAATACAATAGCAAAGTCATAATTTCTCTTAAGATGATACAAGAGATATCAAGATATCAAGATGTACAAGATACATAATTTCTCTTAAGATGATATGTGTTGCATACAACTGACAACACACTAAGCCCTTCCCCAGAAGAGGAGGTAAAGTCCCTGACTGATGTTTGCTCTTCTCTTAATATCTCCTAACTTAAAAACTATGATGTAAAATTACCAATACTTAATACTGATACAAAGTCAATTAATCTTATGTTACATGGTAAGGGAATATGAGAAACAAGAAAATAAATAAATTTGCTTATTATATTTACATATATACACACAAATGTATTCATAAAATAAGAAAGAAATATTCATGACAATTATAGTCCTTTATTTTCCTCCAACTGGTCACATGGTCATAGATGGTATTTATCACTAAATTCTGCTACTCATTCTGTTTTCCCTTTACCTTCAGCAAGCACTTAAACTGGACATGGTCCTTTACCTGGTAGGATGAACCAAACTCTCCTCCCTGAAGTGTCTGGATTGGATTGTTATAGTTTCTCAGTAGCCTTAATCACAGGGCATGCAATACGAAGAGATTACCTAAGGGATCTCCTGTATTCCAGACATCCCTTTCTTACCCTCATTATGGAGTAGTATTTCAACTTCTTCTTGGCGCTCAGGATTATTCACCTTAGCCCAAACACTGTAACTCCTTTTATTTGCCTGTTGATTAAGAAGCACAGAAAGTAGCTGGATGATAGTCATAAATTCCAGCTCAATAAAACATTATTGTGTAGAAGCATTCCTCCCATGGCAGCTAAGAACACTTGGTAGGAAAGCATAATGTCACAAAAATAGGAAGCACAAATTGTGCCAGTAGATCACCAGGGTAATAGTAAAAGGTATCACTTACATCTTCATCTCTTAAAACATAAATGCCACTACCAGAGAAATAGCACCATGCTGGATGCTGACTCAGAATATATACAGCCTTCTGGAAAACCTTGGTCCAGCCTTTCAAGCTATTACCACCTAGCTCATCCTGTAACTGAGTCTTCCAAAGCCATTCCATCATTCTGTCAAACCAGCTTTTTCAAGATGTTGAAGAACAAGGTAACAGGTGAATCCATAAGCATGAATCCATGCTGTACTTTCTTCTTTTTTTTTCTGTGAACTGAGTTCCTTATCACAAGGAATGCAATGTGGAAAACTATAATAATGATAAGGCGTTCTGTAAGTCACAGACCGTAGTTTTGACAAAAGCATTGCATGTAAGGAAGGCAAAACCATATCCAGAGTAAGCGTCTATTCTAGGAAGGATACACGTTGCCTCTTCTATGATGGAAGCTGTCCAGTCTAATCAACTTGCCACCAGATAGCTGTCTGATCATCCAGGGGGAATGATGCCATATTGGGGGCTGAATGTTTATCTCTGCTTCTAGTAGATTGGATATTCAGTGGTGGCCATAGCCATGTCAGTCTTGTCGAGTAGAAGTCCATATTGCTGAGTCCACGTATAACTTCCATCCCTGTCTCTATGGCAACTTTGTTCATGAATATGTTGCATGATAACAAGGATAGCTGAAGAAGATCTGGTATCCATAAAACAGGTCATTCTATCCACTAGGTTATGAAAACCCTCTTTTACTGAGGTCATCCTCTGGTGAACACTGCCATAAAACAGAAATGTCTTCATGTTTTTTGCCCATTCAGAGAGGTTTATCTCCATATCTCTTACCCACATTTTTTTATCACCAATTTTCTAATCATGTTCCTTGCAAACCCCTGGCCATCAGCCAAACCATTGGCTATAGGATGTTAATCAATATATGACCACATATCTAGCCATTTCTCCTTCCAAGCAAAGTGAACCAGGTGCAGGTCCCAAAATTCTGCCCACTGGGAGAATTCTTTCATCACTGTCCTTCAAGGATGCCCAAGAGAAGGGTTGTAGTGGGACAGCTGTCCACTTTTGGGTGGTGCCTACGTGTTCTCCAGAACCACCAATAAACAGGCCTTCTCTTCCTCTGTCAAGTGATCATAGGAAATTTCCCATAAGACAAGAGGTGCAGTCTGGGAAAGAGGAGCAGGAGTGGTGACCATAGGCATTTGGGCCACTTTTTCATGTTACTAACTTATGCCTTTAGAGCCTGCTCAGGCCTGTTCATTATGGAGGCCAGAAAGTTCCATGATCTGCTGTCTGGAAGCTGGAGAGCCAGTGGTATAATACATTCTGAGTCCAAAGGCCAGAGAACCAGGGGAGCCCAATGGTGTAAGTCCAGATTCAAGATAAAGGTCTACAAACCAGGAGTGCTGATGTTGGAAAACAGGGCAAGACGGATATCCCAGTTTAAATGGAAAGCAAATAGAGTCTGCCTCCACCTTTCTGTTTCTGACCAATTCAAATCCTAATCTCTTCCAGAAACATCTTCACAGACATACCCAGAGATAATGCTTTACTAGCTATCTGAACATCATTAAGTCCAGTCAAGTGAACACACAAAATTAACTATCCCAACACATAAAAGTGTATTATTTCAAAATCCAGCCAGTTCTCATAATCTGCATTGGATAATCCAAGAGAGCTCCATGTTACCTAGATACAAACTACTTCAGGTCCATTATTTGCCCATGAATGTTCTATGTGTTCTTTTTTAACACTCTTGAACTTTTAACTTTATCCATATATTTTAAGATTAAAAAAATGTATTTGAAAAAAAGTGTATATTTAAGTGAATTCTCACAAAATATTTTCTATTGTTGTTTTCTTGTATAGCAACCTACACATACTTATAAATAAGTATATTCTTGGTAGGATGACTTAAAAAAATCACAAAACCAAGCAATGAAGGGAATAATCTATATCAAAGGGGTTTAGCAAAAGTTCTAAAGCAAAGCAATTATGTAATAAATTATTAGTATTACTACTATTATATTATTAAATAAGAATAATTTCAAGGGAAAAAAACTGCTATACTCTGTATTTTGACAGAGGAAACTCAAAGAATTCTCCCCTTTACAGTGACAAGAAGAAGTAAGAAAGAATAACATTTTTTAAAAAATGCCTATTTATTTTAAGAAGGCCGTCAAAATTGCTTTAAATTCCAAGTAGAATTTTCAACATTAGCAATGAAGGAAGAGTATCCATTTACTTCAAAAAAGAGTAAATATAGTGTCAGAGACACTTGAGAAAATCACTTCAAAATTCTAGGACATTATTTTACAATCACTTTTCAAACTATAATCACACTTAAGGAGAATGCTAAAAAAAAGTGAAAGACTTCAATTAAGATTCATTAATATTCTATTGAAGTTCGGTAGTCAACAATTATTTCGATATTGATATATTTAGCCCTTGATTCACTTGTAATATTTCTAAATAAGCTGAAATAGACCTGCAAATAGCACAAAAGAGAAGGTAATTTAGTATCCACTGAAGGAAGACATTTTTAAGTGCCCAATTAAATGATTATTAAATGTTTTAATTTCTCTACGATCAATATATTCTCCAATTCATTTAAGATAGAGTATGAATAATAAAGCCATCTCACCATTTGACATTTTTTTCTAAGCCATTAACACCATTTTTCCTGTTGAGATTACTCCCATCACACTGGGGAAAAGACTATTTGCAAATAAATAGCATGTCCTTTAAACCTCTATTGCTATGCAATTTAGGATAAGGAAATAAAGAACTTTATCTCAAAAAATATTAATGGGTCTCTACTAGATCTTATTTCAGATAAATTCCCATTACTTGCAAAGAGTTTTCTGATTTCTCTTAGGATAGTTTTAAAAAACATGATTATCTTTTTTCTTAGTGACAGATTCATCTGTCAAGCAGTATCCCCAGTGACGGCATGTACACTGAATACCTTAAAAATAGGCCAGAAGTAATATCACATGCAATACCTTTTTTTGCAAACTGAGTTCCTTTTAACTAACTTTCTTCCTTCTTTGATGTTGTGGATTTTAAAAAGCTTTATAAAAGCAAATACCTGGTCTTATATTTTTTGAGATGTTTAAAGAGCATTAATATCTTTATTTAGGCTCATGCCTAAGACTGGGATATAAAATTATTCTAATGTGCAAATAAGTCAAGTTATTCATGCAATCTTTGCCCTCAATATAGAACAATTTTAGGTGTGACCACTTTTATGATTTAAATACTCAGGGTATGCATTAAATTGCTTAACCTTTTGCAGTGATCCAGACCCAAATAAAGATTTAAAATAAGAGAGCATAAAGGAACACCAAAAAATAAGAAAGAAAGGAAGAAAAACTGTGGTGGTATTAAATAATGTTGAACTCCTTCTACTGATCTTTTGTGTGTGTGTGTGTGTGTGTGTGTGTGTATTCCACCCAAACTCTTATTTATAAATGTTATATTTGATTTCATGGAATGAAAAGAAACAATGGAGCAATGTGGAGCTGAGTTTGAATACAGTTGGGTCAGACAATGAGCAAAGTCATTATCCTCTATAAACCTACATTTTCTCATGTACAAAATGAGTCTAACAATTACTATCTTACATATTTGCCATTAATGTTGTATGAGATAAGCATTAATACTCCTGGAAAAGATTAATGGAACAGAAAAAAGAGACCAGAAATAGAGCCACATAATATAGGCAACTGATTTCTAACAAAGAAGGCAATGTAATGGAGAAAAGACAGACTTTTCAACAAATGGTTTTGGAACAACTGGACATCCTTTACAAAAAAAAAAAAAAAAGTAGACATTGACTTTACACCTTTCACAAAATTTACTCAAAATGGACCACAGACCTAAATGCAAAATGCAAAACTATAAAACTTGTAGGATAACACAGGAGAAAATATAGGTGATCTTGAGTTTGGCAAATAATTGTTAAATACACACCAAGGTCACAATTTGTGAAATAAGTAATTAATAAGCTGCACATCATTAATGTTAAGAAGTTCTGCTTTGTAAAAGAGACTGTCACAAAAATAAGAAGACAAGCCACAAAACTGGGAAAAAATATTTGCAAGAGACATATCTAATAAAGGACTGCTATCCAAAATATACAAAGAACTCTTAACAACAGGAAAACAAACAACTCAGTTTATAAAAATGGGCAAAATATTAGAATAGACAGCCCACCAAGGAAGATATACTGGTGACAAATAAGCATATGAAAAATATTCTATATTATATATTATTAAGGATTTGAAAATTAAAACAACAATGAGATTGCATTACACACCTATTAGAATAGTTCCCCCCCAAAAAACAAAGACAAAAACAAACAAACAAAAACACTGACAGCACCAAATGCAGATTAAGAAGATGTGGAGCAATAAGAACTGCCATTCACTGGTGGCTGGAATACAGAATATAGTATCATAATACAGACAATATTGGGTTTTGTTTATTTGTTTAGACAGACATTTTGGAAGACAGCTCAACAGTTTCCTATAAAACTAAACTTATCAAAAAATCCAGCAATCATGCTCCTTGGTATGTACCTAAATGAGCTGAAAACTATGTCCACACAAAAACCTACACACAAACGTTTATAGCACCTTTATTCATAATTGCTAAAGCTCAGAATACACCAAGAAATACTTTAGTAGGTAAATGGATAAATAAACTGTGGTATGTCCAGACACTAGAAAACCATTCAGTGCTAAATAGCAGTGAGCTGTCAAGCCATGAAAAGACATGAGGAACCATTATTGTACATCACTAAGTGAAAGAAGCCAATCTGAAAAGACTATATGCTGTATGATTCCAATTATATGATATTCTAGAAAAGGTAAAACTATGGAGACCATAAAAATACTAGTGGTTGCCAATTCTATATGACATTATAATTGTGGGTATACGTCAAGATATATTTGTTAAAACTCATACAATTTACCAAGAATGAACTTGAACGTAAACTATGGACTTTGAGTAATAATGCTGAATTGATGCAGGTTCATTGATTGTAATGTACCACCTTGGTACAGGATGTTGACAGTGGGGAAGGCTGCATGGGGGCAAGGAATATATGAAAATTTTTTATGTCAATATATAGAAACTTTCTACCAGAAATTATCATTGGGCTCATTTATTAGTAGGAAGGAAGAGATTATGATTTTCCTTGAGAGAGACCACACACATAGATCATCTTTCCAAGTTTAGGAAAGCTTGGAATCTCTAATCTCAAAAAGGCATTATGAATTTTCAGTTGAGTATTATCCATATGGTTTGAATGGGAAATTGGCCTTTTGCTGATATGCCTTTAAGTGTTAGTATAACAAAAAATGTAGAAGAGTGCAATAAATATTTGATATGAGGAATAATGTGAATGGGAAGCTAAGGGAGGACAGGGAGAAAGTGGAGGGAAGCAAGAGCAATGGTTTCTGAGCAAGAAGACTGTGCAAGCAAAAACAAAACAAAACAAAACAAAACAAAAAACTTTGCCTGATTTGGGCTGAGTAAGAATACTACAATATTCCCATGTACAGCAATATTTAATACTCTCAAAATGTAGTGTAATTGAAGTCTTCACGAGCCATCAATCTAATACATAAACTGGGGGATCTTATTATACCTGGAGCTCTCACCCAATTATCAGTTTTCTTGGGAGTATGACTCATGTCCTATGGCCTTATTTTTTAACTATCTGTCAACCCCTGAGAACCAATGATTGTTAGTGTGCTCCTGGCAAGTGTAAGATCAAGAGCATCCATGAATAGTAAGTGACAGGGCCCATAGTTGTCAGTGGGAGTTCACCTGAGAATGCTAGAGAATTTCATACTGTCAGTATGAATACAGATACTAGGTGAAGAAATAGCACAGAACCTCGATAAGGGTTCACAAAACATAGCCAACTTTGTATGGGGCAGAAATTCACTTCAAAACTGGTGATAGAAGCACGGGTAAAAAAAAAATGTGCTCTTTGGGAAAGGAGTGCTGTATATGGACTGGAATTCCAGTTCTAAGACTTATTAATTGATGTCTCTATTTATTAACTCAATCAAGAAGGTATGTTCAATGTCCTAGCCACTTGATTAGGTGACTTTGAGCTAATATTAATTACCTTTCTAATACAGTTTAGGAGATGGGGTTAATAATAATTAATGTCTTAATCAGTAGAGTTGAAAAAATTAAGTGATATAATATGTTGTCAACCTTTGAAAAATACATACTGTGAACATGATAGCTATTATTAAATAATAATAGCCAGGTCTTCTTTTGTTGTGGTACAAACAATTCACATTTAAGCTTTGTCTTTCATAATCTGAATAACACACATGTAAACTGCATTTTTCTCAGTGATAAAAATCACACTCCCTTCCCCAATTACCTAAAATTGAAAGACTCCTACTACATTTTGATATTCAGAGTTAGCGGAAGTTCTTTTAATTTTGTGGAGGAGCAAGATGTGGTCAGTTGTTTATTAGCATCCAAGCCCACCAAATACCATATTAAAAATGCCACAGTTGGAAACCATATTCCCAACTCTAGGCTACTGGGAAACAAAAGGAAGTGAAATTAAAGATTAAGGGCTGCCTGGTTACTAAACTGCAGAACACTCCTAGTACCAGAGATGGAATGATTCAATTCAATTCTACTGCAGAATGATGTGAAAATGAAACTGATGGGAAAGCAAATGGAAACAGCTGTGTTTTACTGCAACACAGGCAGTCTGCACATTTTGCTGCTTATTTATAATGAAAACGGAAATTGTAAGTGACAGGCTGAGGGTAGTTTATAAAGCAAACATTTTGAAGCCTTGGAGGTGCTATTGCTTTATGAAAGGCAACCAGCTGACCCACCTTTTCCATTATGCATGGTCACTGAATTCTTTTACAAGGAATGGAAGCACAGTATTTTCATATCAAAAGGAAAGTTCTTGGGTCTACAGTAAAACAAAATTTTAAAGAGCCCAAAATGTGTGCTATGATTTTATGAAATTTAATGTAGAATACTGATTAGAACATATATGGTTTAGAAGCTTTCTAAACTAGAACTCAGACAACATGGTATCTTCTGCCTACATAATTAAGTGCCCAAAAGTAGGCATAACAATGCAGATGTCATGGTTCAATTGTCTGGATAGTGATAGGGGATCATGCTGTTTTCTTCTTCCCATGTGGATTTTATCCTCATGTTCCCCCATTTGCTGTTGCAATTCAAGCTCATATCCCAACTGACTATGCCTGAATGAAGATGACTAAGGAGTAAGGGTTGAATTTGGGTTGAATCAGCAATCAAACAGGATTAATTTCCTATCAGTAAAAGTAACAATATTTTCTGCATCTCAGAGGTATTATTTATATGTCTAAGGAACACTGGAATATAAACATTGTGTTCTGATGGCACATCTTTGTTTCAGTCTGGTAACAAAGGATTTTCTGCTGTCATGACCCTGTTACACCAAGGATACAACAGAAATTTGGCTCAGAGGTTGGTCAACTACAGCCTTGCACTGAAATTGCCAACCATTTTCTCTAACAGTCAGGCTTGCAGCTGAGTGTGGATGCATTCTTCTAGAAATCTATTCTACATGATTGTTTTACAAAGGGCTGTTTATTCATTCTACTCTATGTACAAGAGCCTTCTCTGACCACACACACACACACACACACACACACACACACACAATCTACCCACAAAGAAAGGGAAGTGTAACAAACAAATAACCAAAACAAATAAAAACAAATTCTGGACCAGAGGAATATAACTGAAAAATTCTGCAGAGGGTTTTAACAGCATACTTGATCAAGCAGAAGGAAAAATCAGCCAACATGAAGATAAGCTATTTGAAATTATACAGTTAGAGAAGCAAAATGAATAAAACAATGTGAAGAAAGCCTAAGAGAATTATGGGACATCATCAAGCAAATTAATATGTGCATATGTAAGTCCCTGAAAAAGAAAAGAGAGAGAGAGCAGGGCAGAAATCTTAATTAAAGAAATTACGGCCAAAATTTTCCCAAATCTGGGAATGGAAAAAAATCCAGATTCATGAATTCCAGGGGATCCCTCAAAAAGATGAACAAAATTAATTTATACTCAGCTACAATATAATATTGTTAAGAGTCAAAGACAAAGAATTTTGAAACCAGCAAGAGAAAAAAAAATCATCATGTAGAAGGGAGCCATCATAAGACTATCAGTGAATTCTCAGCAGAAACCTTGCAGGCATGGGATAATACATGCAAAGTAGTGTTCTTCAAGTTGAAATGAAAAGATCCTAAACAGTATAGAAGTTACTAGTAAGAGTATATAATAGATTAATACAGAACACTCTAGTACTGCATTGGTAGTATGTAAGTCACCTTTAATTTTAGCATAAAAGTCAAAAGACAAAAGTATTAAGAATAACTATAACTATAAAACATTTTAATGAATACATAATATAAAAAGTGTAAATTTTACTATTTAATATGTATTGTACAATAAACTATAATACATTATAATTATAATGAGTAAAGAAAGACTTAATCAATAACAAGTTATGATAGAGAAGTAAAGGTGTAAATTGTTTATGCAACTGAATTTAAGTTTTTATCATCATAAAAGAGGACCGTTGAAAAAAAAAATTAAAGCACCTTGCTAAAAGAATCACCAAATTAGAAAGAAACACAGTGAGACAAGAAAAGAGGGACAAAAGAACTTTAAGAGAGAAAACAATTAACAAAATGGCAATAATAGATACTTACCTATCAATGATTACTTTAAGTATAAATGTATTAAGCTCTCTAATCATACGACATAGGATGTCTGAAGGGAAACAAAATAAAAGAGCCAATTATATACTATCTATAAGAAATTTAGTTTAAATTTAGCATACACAGGCTAAAGCTGAAGGGATGGAAAAAGATATGCCATGCAAATGGAAACCAAAAGGTTGGCTATAATTGTATCATACAAAAACAGATCTTAAGTCAAAAACTGTCTCAGGAGACAAAGAAGGATGCTATATAATGATAATAAGGTCAATTCATCAGAAAGACATAAAATCATAAATATATATGCACTCGACCTCTGAGCACTTAATTATATAAAACAAGCATTGACAGACATGAAGAAATAAATAGACAGCCATATAATAACAGTAATACCCACTTCCCACTTTCAATAATGGATAGAGCATGTACACAGAAAATCAACAGGGACACATAACTATAGACATATGGACCTAACAGACATATACAGATCATTCTACCTGAAAGCAGCAGAATAGACTTTTTCAAGTGCCATGGAATAAGTTCCAGGATAGATCACATGTTAGGCTACAAAACCAATCTTAGCATATTTAATAAGCCTAAAAACATAACCGAGAATCTTTTCAGACTACAGTGGAAAAAAACTGGAAAACAGTGACAATAGAAAACAGAAAAATTCACAAATACATAGAAATTGAACAACACGCTCTTAAACAAATGTTGGATCAAAGAGAGAATCAAAAAGGAATTTTAAAAAATATATTGAAATAAAAGAATACAAAAGTGCAATTTGAATATGAAAATGAATATTAAACAACTGAATATGAAAATACAAAACTAATGGCAAGCAGCAAAAGAAGGTTGATTATAGTTATAAATGCTTGCCTTTAAAAATGAAGAAATATCTCAAATAAACAACATCATTTTACAAATCAAGGAACTAGAAAAAGGAGTACAAACTAAGTTCAATTTTAGCAGAAAGAAAGAAAAAGATTAAAGCATAAATAACAGAATAGAGAATAGTGGAACCAGAGAGATAAGTCAAAGAAATCTAAGCTGGTTTCTGAAAAGATAAATAAAATTGATAAAACCTTCACTAGACAAAGTAAAGAGAAAGTAGACAAATAAATAAATCAGAGGTGAATGAAGAGGCATTACAACTGATACCACCAAAATAAAAAGGACCATATGAGACTACAATGGATAATTATACTCCAATAAATTAGACAGCCTAGAGGAAATGAATAAATTTTAGAAAGATACAACCTGCAAAGACTGAATTATGAAGAAACAGAAAATTTGAACAGGCCTATTAATAATAAAGAGATTGGAGCTATAATCAGACACATCCTAACAAAGAAAAGCCCAGGACCAGATGGCTTCACTGGTGAAATCTACCAAACATTGAAGAATTGATGCCAATCCTTTTTAAACTCTTCTAAAACTGAAGAGGGAGGAATATTTCCAAACTCATTTTATGAGCCCCGCATTACCCAGATACCAAAGCCAGATGAATACACCACAAAAAAAGACAACTACAGTCCATTATCCCTGATGAACACAGATGCAAAAATCCTTAATAAAATACCAGGAGGACAAATTCAATAGCAGAGTAAAAGGATCATGTGCCACCATCAAGGGACATTTATACCTAGAATGAAAGGATGTTTTCACATGAAAATCAATTAATGTGATATATCACATTAACAGAATAAAAGAAAAAAACACATGATCATCTCAATAGATGCAAAGAAAGTAACAAAATTTAACATCCTTTCATGATTAAAAAATCTCAACAGGGATAGAAGGAAATTATGTCAACATAATAAGATCTATATATAGCAAGTTCATAGTTAACATCATACTCAAGAGTGAAAAGCTTAAAGCTTTTCCTATAATATCAGGAAAAACAAAACAAAACAACAACAAAAAAACTAGGATGCCCACTTTTGCCACTTCTAATCAACATAGTACTGAATTTCTAGCTAGAGGAATTAGGCAAGAAAATAAATAAAAGACATTTATATCAGGAAGGAAGAAATAAAGTCATCTATGTTTTTGCAAATGAAATGATCTTATATGTTGAAAACCCTACAACTACACACACGCACACACACACACACACATTCACAGGTTGAAACTAATAAATTCAATAAAGTTGCAGGATACAGAAACTGATTGTATGTCTACACACTAACAAAAAACTATCTAAAAGGGAAATTAAGAAAACAATCTCATTTAATATGATATCAAAAAGAATAAAATACTTAGAAATATACTTAACTAAGGTGGTAACAAAGATGTGTACACTGAAAGGTATAACACATTGATGAAAGAAATAAAAGAATCACCAAAAAGTGAAAAGACATCCTGTGTTCCTGAATTGGTAGACTTAAAAACTGGTAAAATGTTCATGCCACCCAAAGCAATCTAGATTCAATGTAATTCTTCTTTTAAATGCAATTCTTATCAAAATCCCAATGGCATTTCTAAG
The DNA here is from genome assembly GCA_028646485.1 of Cryptoprocta ferox. Taxonomy (NCBI): domain Eukaryota; kingdom Metazoa; phylum Chordata; class Mammalia; order Carnivora; family Eupleridae; genus Cryptoprocta; species Cryptoprocta ferox. The sequence goes on from CM053575.1 coordinate 22,187,779, forward strand.
GGAAATAGAAAAATCAACCCTAACCTTCATAGGAAACCACAGAGGAACTCAAATATCCAAAATAATCTTGAGAAAGAACAGAGCTGAAGGCATCTCACTTCCTGACCTCAAACTATATTACAAATCTACAATATTAAAATAGTACGATACTGACATAAAGACAGATATACACACCAATGGAACAGAATAAGGGAGCCCAGAAATAAATCCACACATATACGTAAATTTATCTTTAGAAGGATGGTGAGAATACACAATGGAGAAAGGTTAGCCTCTTCAACAGATGGTGCTAGGAAATCTGGATATCCACATGCAAAAGAATAAAATAGGATCCTTATTCTATACTAAACATAATAATAAACCTAAAATGTATTAAATATTTAAAGAGCTGAAACTTCATAAATCCTAGAGGAAAATGTTGGTTTCAACAATTATTTCTTGGGTATGACACCAAAATCACAGGTAACAAAAGCAAAAATAAACAAGCAGGGCTACTTTGAACTAAAAAGCTTCTGCACAGAAAAAAACAAATCAACAAACAAAAAGGATGGTGCGGATGGATTAAATAGGTGATGGGGATTAAGGAATGCACTTGTCATGAAGAGCACTGGGTGATGTATGGAACTGTTGAATCACCATATGGTATACTTGATACTAATATAACACTGTGTGTTAATTAATGAAATAAAAACTTAAAAAAGAGAAGGAAACTATACACTATGCAACAACATGGATGAACCTGGAGGACATTATGCTGCGTGAAATAAGCCAGTCACAGAAGAACAAATTCTGCATGATTACATTTATCTGAAGTATCTAAAATAGTTAAATTCAAAGAATCAGAGAGTATAATAGTTATTGGTAGGGGCTGGGGAAAGGAGAAAAGGAGAGTTGCTGTTAAAGTTTTATTCATACACAATGGATATTTCTAAAGATCTCTTATACAACATTATGTCTATAGTTAGCAATGCTGTATTATACATTTTAAAACATTTAAGGGGTAGATTTCATAATAAGTATTTTTATTACAGTAAAATTAAAAAATGTACTAACAGTACATTTCATGTTTTACCACACACACATATATACAAAGAGGTACAAGGATATTTCTGAACTAAAGGCAACTTGTTTAAGAGATGTAGGTTTAAAATAGAAGAACAAAATTCTGTGTGACTGGATCAAAGAGTTTTAGGAAATAGTGAGTAGGAGAGGTTAGGATGGAGAAGTTGAAGTATGTGAAGAAAAGTCAGGATAGGAAGGACAGGGCCAGATAATAATGCAATTTCACACCATACTAAAGCATTTTACCACCACACCCTTCTCCCAGATAAGTGGAAAATTTTGTGTGCTTTCATCATTTATGAAGTTGGGTTAGATATATTATATCATGCATAACTGTATATTATATGCACACAAAAATAATATATATATTACATATAATAGCCAAAAATTCAAAAACCATGGCCATGGGTCAATCTTATGAGGATAAAAAGACTGAGTTTATTTTTCCTCAAGAAAAAATAAAATAACAACAACAACAACAACAAAAAGATAAAAGACAAGATTGAGAGTAAATGTTGAAGGCAATGAAAAAAATATTTTGAAGTTTTTAAAACTTATTTTCTTATTGGTAATAATTAATAATGATCTATATTCAGAAGATTTCAGTTTAGGGGGGGAGAGAGAGAGAGAGAGAGAGAGAGAGAGAGAGAGAGAACACATGTGCATGCAAGTGGGGGAGGGGCAGAAAGAAGGAGGGAGGGGCAGAAAGAAGGAGGAAGAAAGAATCCTGGGCAAGCTCTGCGCTGTCAGCTAAGAGCCTGAAGCAGGGCTCCATCTCATGAACCATGAGATCATGACCTGAACCAAAATCAAGAGTTGAATGCTGAACCCACTGAGACACCCAGGTACCCTTCCAACTTGGATTTTTGAATGCCATCTCCCAAAGCAATGTGGAGGATGGTTTAGAAGGTCTCTGGTGTTTAAAGTTTGTAATATCTGTTAGGTGATTATTCACAATGAATCTTTTTTAGAGATTCCTTGCTCTAGAAACTAAACATTTAAAATAAGGGGTATAAAACTTTCATCTTCGTGTCATTTTAATGAAGTCTCATGTAAAGAATATAACTCTGTAGGAGTGTTTACTAAAAGGGATTTTTAATGAAATCTGGCCATTCGTAGCAAAGTGGATGGACCTCGAGGGTGTCATGTTAAGCGAAATAAGTCAGGTGGAGAAGGACAGATACCATATGTTTTCACTCATAGGTCTAACAGGAGAAACCTAACAGAGGACCATGGGGAGGGGAAGGAGGGAAAAGAGGGAGAGGGAGGGAGACAAAGCACGAGAGACTCTTGAATACTGAAAACAAACTGAGGGCAGAAGGGGGAGGGGGAAAGGGGAAGGGGGGTGATGGTCATGGTGGAGGTCACTTGTGGGGAAGAGCACTGGATGTTATATGGAAACCAACCTGACAGTAAACTATAAAGTTAATAAAAAAATAAAGAAAGAAAGAAAGAAAGAAAGAATAAAAGGGATTTTTAAAAATTATAGTTTATAACCCGCTGTCTCCAATATTTTCTATACACTGAAAAGAATGAAACTGGATCTTATGTTATTATCTTTTCCCATATTCAGATTATAATTATTTAATCAATAGTACTTTGCCAAATAAAGTAGACATCCTTATAATGTAGAAATGTTATTGTAGGTACATATTATTTTTTCTGGTAAATTAAAATCCCTTTTAATTTTGGTCTCCATATAATGTTGGGACTAAATTATGAGCATTAAAAATGGAATGAAGCTGTCATCAAGAGAATATTTTAACAAAAAAAAAAGAAGAGAAAGATTTCAATGGAATCCATTTTGATTAATAAATACAGGGAAAATAGTGTTATATCATAATATAAATTATATTATATAAGAGGGGCTCCTGGGGGGCTCAGTCAGTTGAGCATCTGATTCTTGATTTAGGCTCAGGTCATGATCCCAAGGTCATTGGATTGAGCCACATGTCAGACTCTGCACTGAGTCTTGAGCCTGATTAAGATTCTCTCCCTTTTTCCCTCGGCAACCTCTCCCTGTTCTCTCTCTCTCTAAATAAGGAAAAAAAAAAAATATATATATATATATATATATATATTATATCAGCAATTAGGGGAGCTGAGTTTCCACAAAAGGACAGTTTCTAAGTGGCTGGGAGACTTTGGATAACTCATTTAACCCAAATGGATCTCCATTTCTTCCCTTGCAAAATGAGAGTTTGGAATTTCAGAACAAAAAATGCAGTTTGGCCAAACTTCAAAAGATTTTCCCTCTGAGACCAGAGGTAGTCTTACAGTGTTTCAAAATGTTCTGAGCCAAGTATTCACTACAAATCAATTAAAATAGGCTATCTAAACAAAACTAATTTTATTTCATAGCTGGGATAGGATCTAAAGAAACTTCTAATTTAAAATATATATCTAATTCTAGGAAACTTGCTTCACTGTACTAAGCCTTGTTTATTTAGTCAACAAACATTTAGTTAAAACCAATTATTGATACAAAATATGCAGGATACTGGGACAAGGAGGAGGAGGAGGAGGAGGAGGAAGAGCGGGAGGTAGAGAAAGAGAAAGAGAAAAGTTGGTCATGACTCCTTGTTTCAAGGAATTTAAAGACTAATGGTGGCAGAAGTGGAGAGAGAGATAAAAGAATGACCACATGGCATGGGTTCCAAAGAGATAGCCATATATATATATATATACATATATATATATATTTAAGTATTCATGTTTTTCCTTTCTTCAAAAATTCAACAATTGTTTTGTTTTTATTTCTAAATTATAAGCAATCATTTGTACCAATTTTGTCTACAGCAGTCACTTTTCTTCCAATATGTAGTATAGGATTCAAATATTATCAAAAATGTGAGGTAGAAGAATGCTTACAAGACAGATACTGGTGGAAAAAAAAACAAATACTAGAATTCCCATCAGTGGTCATGATAGTGGGCATCTGTATCACTTTTCTGCTATTATGAAACCTGTCTCAAATATTAAGCCATCTATAATTTATTTTATTTAAAACAACTTTTTAAAGCCATCTATAGTTTAGACAAGTCATTTCCACCATGTCTATCAACACAACACATGCAGGAATGAAAAGAAAGGGTAGGGTAGCCTGAGGATTGTAGTGTTGCAGAGAAAGGAACATATTTCTAAACCAATTAAATTAGTCTGGGGGCATGAATGAGTAATAATACTGCCAAAAACTAATACGGAGTAATAACTGGTTGAGCAACAGGGGCTCAAGCTTTTAAACATTAAGAATATAACCCAGAAGTTCTCAGTGGAGAGGTAATTTAAAAATGACCTAGGTAATATTTTAAATATGCTTGTTAAAAACATATGTGTTCGTATAGTTATACATACAATTAACTGTGATAAACCATGTTGGCCTGGGTTGGGGTGAAGCTATCCATATTTTTTACCTATGTCATTTTTAGGTCTCTGCATCCAACCTTTTTTTTTTTTAATTTTTAATGTTTATTTATTTTTGAGAGAGAGACGGACAGAGCACGAGCTGGAAGGGGCAGAGAGAGAGAGGGAAACACAGAATCCGAAGCAAGCCGTAGGCTCTTAGCTGTCAGCACAGAACACAGAGTCCAAAGCAGGGCTCAAACTCATGAGCCGTGAGATCATGACTTGAGCTCAAGTCAGACGCCTAACCAACTGAGCCACCCAGGCGCCCGATTCTGTATCCAATCTTATCCATTGAATTGACAAAACCATAGTATTAAAATATGCATAATTACTGTGTTTGGTTTAAAGCATAATTTATTGGATTTTTTGTTGTTTTTCTTCTGGGCAATTGAACTTTCTATTTTACAATCACCTGGACTTATTATGTCTTGTCTTTGCAACTCTAATACATTTTTCTTAGTGGAATGGTGAAAATAAATCACATTAAATATGCTATCAAGGTCTATTGAGGTAGTGACTATCTTAACACTACTGCAAAAAGGAAAAAAAAAAGGGATAGTCAATGAGATGAATGATAGCAAGATATACAGTAAATAGTTCAAGTTTTTAAGTTAGATATGTATGAGTACTAACTCCTGCTCTATTACTTATTACTAGTATGAATGAACTAGTTACTCAAACATACCAAATATTAGTTTTCTCATCTATAAATGGAGATAATTATATCAACCCCAGAGAAGGTTTTGTGAGTTCTATTCAGTAAATTATGCATAAGTTATTAATACACTACAGATTCTCAAGAGTGATTATTGTAACCTGCCCTCCAATAATGCACCACTGCATAATGGAAATCTGGATATAACATAAATGGTATTTGGCTCTCATCTCTGCGGTTACTCAGAGTGATCATTTTATCAACCTTGACAATGCGTGGTATGTTATTGAATGTTTGAACATGACTCCTAGCCTGTTGGCAGGATTTCATTCAATGCAAGATCCACGGGGTCTTTGAAAAGAGCCTGAAATGTTGTTGTTGGAAGGCTAAATTCACTTAGATCTATCATGAGCAATGTCTTTTTGGACAACTTATCTATTAATTCTGATATTGTTACTTAGTCTGCAAAATGGAAATGATCACCCTTACTAAGCTGAAATGGGCTGTACAACTGATATAATGATTTTCCACCAACAATTCCACTTAGAGCAAACGGACTGTAACTTTCCAATATTATTTTTTACTATGAAAAGACTTTCCATGGATTCTTAGATTTATAACATAACTAATTAGTTGTTTAACACACAGGAAGTGTTAACAAGTTAAAAGGACAGTAATCAACACTGTACCTCATTTAGCAGCTCGTATCCTGCTGCCCTACAAAAAAGAAAAATACAAACACATATACATAAGCATGTCTTAGTTTTGCTAGACTCTCCATAGAATTCTGTAGATCCAGTCTGATTTAACGTTCCCTGAATTTTCCTCTCCAGATGAATGAAAAATGACTCATTCAAAATATCTATTGAGTATAGGATCATGATTTCTGAAACCATAGCATTAAAAATAATAGGTAATATAAGGCTGAGTCAACTAACATGGCAAGAAAGGAAGAAAGAAAGAAAGAGAGAAAGAAAGAGAGAGAGAAAGAAAGAAAGAAAGAAAGAAAGAAAGAAAGAAAGAAAGAAAGAAAGAAACACAATTGATTAGGAAGTTATTCATTCTTTTAACAGTATTTTTTTTCTATAATTTCAGGCTAGACATGTATTTTGATAGATTTCATAGTGTGTCTATGCTTTTTGGCGGGGGGGGGGGCATTTTCATTAACCAATCAGCATTTCCCTGTTATTTTGTCCTTTTGATTTAGTCCACTGATACCATACCCATTGTGGATATATCAGGTTGATGAGAGCAGCTGTGGCAAACCCCTATCTATTTCTTTCTCATTTTAAATTTACTGATTCAGCCAACTGCAGTGTATGATTTAGAAAAGAAAAATTTCCTACGATGGGTCTAAGAGTGCTTAACAAACATCACTGCAATTCTGAAAATGCTTTTACTGTCTGTTTTATATCAGCCTCTGCCAAGGAAACCTACGGAGCAGGTTTAATACATTATGGTATTATCTTAAAGCTCGACACAATGAGAGAAACACTACAGCTTAATATTGAATGAGGCAATATTGAATCCTTTGTGCCTATTACAGTTCGCTTTTCTATTGATGCATGCCTCATAAGTTTTATTTCATTTTTTGGCCTTTAACAAAAAGGGATTTTTGATTGTTGCCCCCCTCAGATGAAGCTGCACTTTTACCTCTACTCTACTAGCAAGTGATTCAAAATATTCCTCAAAAGAACTGAAACTTTCAGAGGAAGAAATGGGAAATTCAAGGAAAGGGTGATAGTAACTGAATTTAGGCACATCCTCATACACACACACATACACACACCATATATAATTTTCTGCTGTATTAATAAGCCCCACTCTTCAACATCATCAGGTGTTAAATTTTCTGCAGACACATTTGTGGATTTAGAAGCTTCACTGCTTATGCAAATTATGATGTTAAGAAGGCAACATTACTATGATACAAATATGAAAGCTACTGCTGATTAATATTATCATTGTCTCTGCATAAAGTCCTCCATGAGACAGAACTTCACTTTTTCACTTACTCATTAAATGCCTATTCTGTGCTATGTGCTGCACAAGATCCTGAACATAGATAAGCACTAAAATAAATATTCTTCATATTCTCCTGAAGTCTTATTTTTTGGTAGTGTACACAAATATTAATCTGCTAGCCATAGAGGTATATAAGTACAGAAGGTAGAAAATGCTGTGAGGGAAGGTAGTCAGTTGTGTAGGAGGATTTAACAAAGGAGCCTGACTAGGGGATGAGAAATATTCCCAAAGGAAAACAAAGAATATCAATGGACAGATGTAGATGTGAGTCAGAAGGACAGGGAGACTGCCTTCCATATGCAGAACTCCTATCAACTTACATTTTTAAATATCCTGTAGGAGAGAAGTGATAGGTTTGAGAGAAAGAAAGATGGTTAGCACGGGGCTTGACTGAGAGAAAGACTACCCATAATGGAATTTAAGAAGGTGACAGAAAGCAAATAATAAGGGAACTTAAAGGCCATGTCAAGGATACTGTGTTGATGCTATAAGTAACGAGAAGGTATTGAGAGGTTTGAATCAGAGGTTCAAGTTGGGGTGATTTATATGCACATATGTATTTGTATGTGTCTATAATATTTGTTTGATGCAAAAGGTATTTGTGTTTTTTAGTGGGGGATATATTTATTCCTAATAAATTCAAGAATAATTATTTTTTTGTTTTTGTTCACATTTTACAACTCCATTATAATTGCTTTCTTATTTGAAAAAGTTTTGGAAGTGTGATACATTTCAAAAACATGTATTTGTAACAATAAAGATCAATACATAATGACTTGCCCAAACACAAAATACCAGGTGACCTTTGGTAATTAACTTTTAGGCACAATACCAAGGCATGATCCATGAAAGAAAAAAAAAATAAGTTGGAAACGTCTGGTCTGTGAAAGTCATGGTTAAGAGAATGAAAAAACAAGCTACAGGCTGGGAGAAAATCTTTGCAGAACACACATCTGATACAGAACTTGTATTCAAAATATGCAAATTACTCTTAAAATTTAAAAATAAAGACAACGAAACCAATTAAAATTAGATAAAATATATGGACACTTCACAGATGAAGATATATAGATGGCAAATAAGCATGTGACAAGATGTTCAATATATGCCATGAATGATTTGCAAACAGAAACAATAATGAGATACTACTGCATACCTATTACAAAGGCTAAAGGTCAAAATTCCGACAATACCTATCCAATAGCTGGTGGGAATGCAAAATGGTACAGCCACTTTGGAAGACAGTTTGGCAGTTCCTTACAAAACTAAACATACTCTTATCTTATGATCCAACAAGCACATTCCTTGATATTTACCCAAATGAGTTGAAAAGTTGTCCAGGGATGTTGATAGCAGGTTTATTTGCAATTGTCAAACAGCCAAGGTTTCCTTCAGTAATTACTTGAAAAAAAATGTCATTTATTCTTTTTTTTAAAGAATAGAAAAAAAACTACTTAGATTTTGAAAGAGGAGCCAGTATCTTAAATCTACCACTGTAGTAAAGGTACTAAATATGCTAATGGTTTTCTGGAACATGAAAATTCAAACTTGAAATTAATTTTTAATAGAGAATACTACTTTGTTTAAAATAGAAAATTTTTATAATCTATCAGGTAAGGGTAGTATAAGTATTGTGTAAGTATATAACATCCTTCACTTTATCCTTAAGTATTTTTTAAGTTTATTTTTTTTAACATTTATTTATTTTTGAGAGAGAGAGACAGTGTGAGCTGGGAAGAGGCAGAGAGCCAGGGAGACACAGACTCTGAAGCAAGATCCAGGCTCTGAGCTGTCAGCACAGAGCTTGACATGGGGCTTGAACTCACGAACCACGAGATCATGACCTGAGCTAAAGTCAGATGCGTAACTGACTGAGCCTCCCAGACACCCCTAAGTTTATTTATTTTTGAGAGAGAGAGGGTGCGAGCAGGGGAGAGATAAAGAGAGAGAGAGAGAGAGAGAGAGAGAGAGAATGAATCCCAAGCAGACTCAGCACTATCAGTATAGACCCTGACAAGGGGCTCGAGCTCATGAACTATGAGATCATGATGTGAGCTGAAATCAAGAGTCAAACTCTTAACTGAGTCACCCAGGTGCCCCTATACTTCAGTTTTCTAAGGAAATAATAATACATACTTCTTAGAGTCACCATAATGAACAGGGAAAATGAAGCATCTGAATAATATGTGCTAATTCTTGTTTCCTGTTACTGCTCCTCTGTATATTCAAACAAATACAAATGTGCACTTTCACACCCAAATCCAAAATTGTATTTCTTACTGTTTCAGTACTGTGGTTAGGGAAAAAGGCATAGCACTTTTCTGAAGTAGAGATCAGATTAATGTAAATGTGCTGGAGTTAGACCCAAAGCCCTGAGTTCTTAGACAATCAACTGTAGCAGGAGGTTATAAACAAGTCCCTCTGAAAATGAAAAACACCTCACAGTTCCATAGTAGGTATGAAAATAGTGAAATCAACTCCCGCCATTTTTCTATTCACAGAGGCTTCAGAGAAATGGAGGCGGTGAGTGCAGAGGATGACTGAAAACAAGCTAGAGGCAAAGATCTACCCGGGGGTGGTCAAACATTTTCATTTCCTTGAACAGTATAAAAAGATTTTGCAATCTAGATAAGCCTCTTTTCATAGAGTGAATCCTCTCCAAAAGGCATGTGAACTGTTGATAGCCATCAACTCCTTGAGCCAGTTTATTTTCTAAATTCCAATGCCTTGTGTGTCTAATACCTACTTTCATTTTCTACTCTTCATGGAAATAATGTTGATATTGTTGTGCTGTCAGTAAAAATGTGTAAATGGAAACTTAGAAGGAAATTTGTTCTGACACTACAAACAGTAAATAATTTTAGACTGTTTATACTGATGAGGAAACTGATGTGTCTTCTTTGTCATTTTCCTCTCTCTACTGTTATTACTGGCATCTAATTTTGAAAGCACAGTCTGTGAAAAATGACAGAAGTTGCTGGCATGTTTTAGAGGAGAGGTCAGTTTTTCATTTTTAACTGGGCATGGACCTGAGGTTTGCAAATAGCTTGATGGTATTGCAAGGCACTACCTAGCCCTCTGTCTTCTAGGATGTTAAATAGCAGCTCTCTCATTTGTAAATCCAATTGTTTATTTTTTCCCCCACATGCCATCTGTGTAGATCAATCTTCTCTCACTGTCCCCTAACCACACCACATATTCACATATTCAGATAAAAACATCACAGGAAATTCACTTCAAGATGAATACTCCAAAATCTTTGCAAGATCCATTAATTTTTCCATATATATATATGGAAAAAATATATATACATATATATGTATATACAATATATATACATATTATACATATACATATTATACATATACAAATATATACATATATATATATGTACTTTGCGACTACCAAATAGGCAATGAGTTTAGCATCAGAGCTACAACAATGACTAAAACAAACACAATGTAACTGTGGTAAGTTTACATTCTAGAGACAAAAATAGATGATGAATGAATGTGATTATTGATACAATGATCGCAGACTTCATAAATGTTACAAGAAAGAAAGCAAAGCACAAGAAGAGGCAATAATGGCTTAAATTAGGCAATATTTGATTCAGGTAGGGGCTCACTAACAGTTAGTAAAAGGTAATGTTCAAGCAGACAGAGAAGAAAGAGCAAATCGGGCTAACAGGGAAGCGAGTGGGGAAATCATTCTAAACAGATGTAATATCAGATAAACAAGTGGTGACCCAGGAAAGCATTTAATATACTTCAAAAACTGGAAGAAAAAAAAAGATCAATAAGGCTGTGAGTGAGGATGGAAATTATGCAATGGGAGGTTGAAAAACTAGGGGGTCATGGGTCACAAAGGGCCAGCTGAAGGTTTAGGAATGAAGTTTCAACTTCTACTTATTGTACTGGTTGACAAAAGAAATATTTAAATAGGAAGTGGCACATTTAGATATATAAAAACTCATTCTTCCTACTACATGGCAAGTAGATTGGGGTGAGATTTAGATAAGAGACATTCAATTGTGAGAAAATGCTGGCTTGGATTATGATAGTGGAGATGTGAAGAGGAAGACCCATTCAAGACCTACTTATGAAGTGAATTGATAAGGTTTGCTGCTGGATTGGATATAAAAATAAGGAAATAATGCAATTAATTAATTCACTAGTTAAAATAATAAATTAAAAAAAAGAATATCAAAAGCAAAACCACCATACTGGGGTATCTGGTTGACTCAGCCAGAAGATCATGGGACTCTAGATCTCAGGGTAGTGGATTTGAGACTCACATTGGGTGTGGAGATCACTAAAATAAATAAACTCAAAACGAACACCAAATCAATAAAGACTATTTAGTACAAGTTTATTGTACTGTAAGAACAGTTTGCAAACTAGGAGTTTAGCAATTTAGAAGTGATATGAAGCGCACCAGTGTGAGATGACAGGATGGTTTACAAGGTGAAAATGGAGATATTTAACCTTTACAGTGATTGGTTTTTGCAACGGGGGTTTAACCTGTAGAGTGATTGGTTACAGTTTCTGCAGATGGCAGAGGATTGCTTAAAAGGGATTATCTCTTATATCTTTAAGAAGATGACTCAAGTTTCTTTTATGATTATGAGAGGCATTTACAAGAGTCAACCTAAGTTCTGCCTGCATTCACAAAAGAAGCTAGATCTAGCTTTGCTTATGTGACTTAGATGGTTTTGTCTTCTCAGGAAATTCTCAAGTCCAGTCTCCATTTTGCATTTAATTCTAACAATGTCTAGATTTCAGGCACATGCAGTTCAGGTATGGTCTTATTTCCCAAGGTTGGAAAGCTTAAAGCTGAGCCAATAGGAATCAAAGTGATTTTACAGTCCATTGAATTTTGGAGTGACTCTGAAACACCAACTAGAATAGCCCATAGAGTTGTTGCATATCTTTGTAATTCAGATATAAAGTTGATAACATTAATTAAAGAGATTATGTATTCACAAGTATATGAGATCATTTTGAGAGGGGGTGAAAAAGAAAAGCACAAGATGATACTCTGAGCAACTTAATGTGAAGTGCTTGAAAATAGTTTAAATTCTATGCCTTATAGATTCATCCAGGTACATGGAATGCTTTTATATATGTGTTTATGATAAAGCGCCCTTTAATTCAGCTTACATTTGTCTTTTACTGCTGTTCAAATGCTATAAACAGATACCATCCTAAGTTTAAACCTATATTACTTTAAAGGGAAAAAAACAACTTACATTTTATGAAATAATGGCAATGTCCAGATTTTTCTATTCAACACTTGCATTTTCACTGAATAATTAATTGCACAACATTTAGTTTCTTTTGGCTAGTGGAGGCAAAAATTGAAATTTTAAAAGCTGGGATACCGGGGAAGAAAGGTTTTCTTTCTCTAGAAAAATATGCATAAACCTAATTTTGCTTTGCAATTTTTATTTGCCTCTGCCAAAGGCACAGTTCTCAGGAATAATACTGTATATAAATCCCTTTATAATGGTAGTGCTTGAGGTAAGGATGTTCCAGCCAGATAAGTAGCAGGAGCCAACCTTGTTAGGAGATCAATGTGTTATAACAGATTTTAACTGAATATGGTAGTTGTGTTTAGGGGAAAAATAGCATCTGAGTGTTTTTTTACGATAAAAAAGAAATTTGCAGTCCATCTAATCTCAATTTTACAGAAGAAGAAACTGAAGTTTGCCAAGGTTAAGTCAGTTTCTCAAGGTCATACAGGTAGCTATAGACTAGCTGCATAGCTTGAACTCATGTTTCTAGATTGGAAGCTCTGTAGCATACAGACCTGAGCCAGCATGCATATACTGAGATTGTCTTTTGGTGATACCATTGCTTAATTAAAGTTATAATCCTTGCGATGACCAATGATCTCTCAGGGGCTAAGAGAGGTCTCTTCAGAGTTTGAGAATATAGAATCATCCTTGAGAAAGAGGTAGATCCAAAAATATATTTACTTTCTTGTACTCCACTAGTTGCCATCCCTCCTGGGTTTTGAGCGGCTGCCCCTTTGACATTGTAACACTGAGGTTAAGAATACCAGGGTTTAGAAAAGCACAAAAATCAATCATCTCTACTTCACACATTGCTGAGAATTCTCTGTTACAAAGAACTTTCTGGAGTTTGATTTTGTTCCGCCTTCCCTAAAAAACCTAGAATTCTTAATTTGCTGAGCATTTAACTCAATTATTTATTCACTCATGTATTCAGCATTCTTTTATTCAACAAATATTGTTAAGCATGAATTTTGTGGTACATTTAATAGAAGAATGCAGAGAATATATGAATGCAGAAGGGAACAAACCAGCCCCCATGTAGCTTACAGTATCAAGTATGAAAAAAGAAACACAATTAAGTGTATAAGTTCAAAGTTACAAATTGTGACATTTACTATTTGAGAAATACCCAAGTGCCATGAAGAATTCACTGGAGGCATCTGAGTGGCTCAGTTGGTTACATGTCCAACTTTGGCTTGGGTCATGATCTCATGATTCATGAGTTCAAGCTCTGCATCAAGGCTCTCGCTGTCAGCGCAGAGCCTGCTTCAGATCTTTTGTCTCCCTCTCTCTGCCTCATCCCTGATCATGCTCCCTCTCTCCCTTTCTCTCAAAAACAAATAAACTGAAGGAAGAAAAGAAGAATTATAGGGACACTGGGTGGCTTGGTCAGTTAAGCATACAACTTCAGCTCAGTTCATGATCTCACAGTTCATGAGTTCGAGCCCCGCATTTGGGTCTGTTCTGACAGATCAGAGGCTGGAGCCTGGTTCTGATTCTGCGTTGCCCTCTCTCTCTGTCCTTCCCCACCTGTTCTCCATCCCTCCCTCCCTCCCTCTCTCTCTCTGTCTCTCCCCACCTGTTCTCCTTCCCTCCCTCCTTCCCTCTCTCTCTCTCTCTCTCTCAAAAATAGGTAAATAAACTTTAAAAAGTTTAAAAAAAGAAGAATTACACTAAAAAGTATATTTAGGTGGTAGGTTAGGGACAGTCTAAATACAAATGGGGCTGGATAGTATTTAGGCAATCAATTAAACAAAATATTTTGAAGAAAACATGGAATATTCATTATTAAAGGTAATCATATTGAAGCCTTTCATAAAGAAATGCAGGTTTTGTAATCTGGGTAAATTTTAAAATTTTTATATATACACAAATCCTCAAATTACAAACTTCTACAACATACACACATTATTAGTCTTTCCCTTATGATTTTTACAGTTGTTTGAAACATTAGCAAGTCATCAATTCCAGAGTATAACAGAGTTTACTATTGCAAACCATTATATATTCACATAATTTCAGTTGTCAGAATTTGGAGGATGATTTTCTGGAAGAGAATTTTTCTTAAATCTGTGTATTCTCTGCTTCTTGAATCATGAATGGGTGACTTTCCCAGATACAAGGACTCTTGGATTTGAAAGAAAAAAGAAAAAAGCCTACTTTAACTATGACTACTTGTGTCATATTTGGCAGGATATTTGTCCTTTTTTAGCCTAAGTGTCCTTACATATATAATTTAAAATTTTTTATCCATCTTATAAGGCTGCTCAGAGGTTGATATAATGCATAAAACAATGAACACAGAGGCGCCAGCACAACATAAGCACAAAATATGTAACAGCTAATATCATATCACCTCCATTAAAGAATTATCATATTGCATTGTAATTGTTCACTTATTTTTCTCCTCCTCAACTGGTCTATGAATTACTTGAGGGCTAGAGCAACTCTTACAGCAGGGATTTATTTCTTTGCTTTTGAATTAAGTACCATAAATTTAAAAATTTTAACCACCTTAAAGTTGCTAAAAAGTATTAAGCATTTTCCTGCTTTTTTATATAGAGTATATTAGACTTAATGAACCCCCTTTGGAAGTCTTCCAGACTTTTGTGAAAGTCTGTTTTTTTAAAATATGCTTAATATCTCCATACTCACTGAGCTCTTTGATTCCTTTAGCCTGCTTTTCCTTTATTCCTGTCTTTTCTTTGAGCATATGCTCTTATTTCTATTGTATTGATACACCTCCATATTTCAGTCTTTGTTCTTCATGATCAATTATTTCTTCTAATCTTCTCTACACATACAAACCAGATTATCAATCTGAAACTCTGGTGTAATATATTGTATGGATTCTGAGTGTAAATATTCCTGTATACGCCAAGAGCATAAGGCTTATCATATAATCTTTTAGGCACCTAATTTTGCAATTAATATGCCCTTGAAGTAGCTCTCCTTATTATGCTTAGTTGTAACAGACATACAACTTAGTATGGAAGGCTGGTAAAATAGAGGTGAGATATTTATTACTTATGCCATAATTGTAGTAAAATAGACATATTTTTTACCCAAGCAAGGACACATACTGACACTTGGAGATATCCCAAGATTCATCTCCTCCAACTTTCTCATGATAGACATGAGGAAACAGACAAGTCAACTGATTCATGCAAAGTTACACAACTCATTATGAACAGATATGAATATTGAGCTAAAATATTTTAACTTATTCTGGGTACTTTTCATGTTACCCTATATCTAATAACATTTTCCAGTGTCAAAAACTCTATCTAATGGAAAATTTTAATTGCATATGATCATGATTACAACATATTTCTAAAATCCAAAGGAAATATAAGCTGTCAATAAGATATAGCATTACTCTAGATAGACACATCTAGATAGATAGGTATCACAATAAATATGAAAGATGAGTTCTTTAATCTTTTATTCAATTTATTGGTTTGTTTGTTTTGTTTTTGAGATTCTAGTGTCAGGGCAGCCATACTTTCCTAAAGTAAAATGGTCTTCTCATTTCGAAGTCCATAAACACACTCTCACTTTCTAATTCCTTGGTTCTTATTATATCAAAAACTATGGGAGGAAAGAAAGAGAGACTCTTAAAGAATGCCTATTATATTTGTGACCTGTGAGCTTACCTCTTCAATGCCAGAATTCCTAAGAACATTGAAAGTATTCCCCTGGTGTTGTGGTAGGTTTAGTTTACTAAGATTTCAAGTGGCCTCATTGTGCCTATTTTGCCCGGGTGCCTGTAGATCAGAACAAAGTCAGGAACTGGAGATTTATTTCTTGCTCACTCTTCTTCATAGAATCAGGGTGTAATATTCCATTCTGTGGCATTTTATGTAATTTTAGTTAGTAACATGTAAAATTTACATTGAACACTTACCAATATGCCACTTTTATGTGAGTTCTGATAAGTGAACGATATGAGCTAGGGATGCCAACCTGGATTTGCAAACCAAATCATGGATGAGCAAATCACATTTTCTATAAAGGCAGCTAATCACTTCATTGGCAGAAGAGAGAATTTTTTGGCAGGTAAAGTGTGGCATACCATTATGAGACTTTTAGAGGATTTCGATACAATACTGGGTTTTTAAATGTTTAAGGAAAAAGATACTCTATATTTTGGGTATTTTACGGAGATTTTCCAGAAACTAATAATAGTAGGCATCATTTGCAAATTATAAGAAACTGACTAAAATGTGTTTGCATATACACAATAATTACTATTAAAAAAAGAAGATAAGCAGGTATTATGAACTAGTACCATATTCTGAAACAGTTAAAACCTTGAAAATAAAGTAGCACAGAATTAATGGTTTTATTCAAGGAAAGGACAACCTGGACATCAATCACATAGGCATCATGAATGAACTTAGCAAGAGATAGGAACATAATGACTTCCAGCAATGGCTGTCATCATAACTTAACATTTGCATAACTTAAAAATATCTATGGGATACTGGCTAGAATGATAATTCACAGCACTTATTATAATTCCCCCCCGAAAAAAATCTGCATTATTGTATTTGATCCACTCAATGATGCTGTATTGTCCAATGACAGCATGGGAGCCTCTTATCATCATCTTCAAATAAAAAATATCTATCAAGAGCTGGCTGATGACAGAATTTGAACCTGAACCTGTTTCCTTTGGGTTCAAACCTCATGCTATTGTATTCTATTTCCCTATCTCAAAAGAGAATGGTAACTATATTCCAGTAACTCAAATTAAGTAATCAAATTTAATTCCTTATTGATTTGTAATGTCAAATACATATGCAAATATACATACTGATTTTTTTAAATAAATTAAATGTTAAAATAGCAAATATTTTCAAAGTCAAGGTTAAAAATATCCAAAAGAACCAAAAAGTCTTCGTACTGAAAATCACAGTCCCTTGACACTCCCTCATGTCAGCTTTGTTCTTCAGAGGCAAACATTTTTAACTATTTTAGTTTAACTTATTATTTTCCCCTCTCCTTGCAAGGTGCATTTGTGCCTAGATCATCTGCACTGACATTTAATTTGGATTACTGCTTCTTATTTTTTTAATCATTTTTTAAATGTTTATTTATTTATTTTGAGAGAGAGAAAGCAGGGGTGGGGCAAAGAGAAAGAGAATCCTCAAGCAGGCTCTCTACTGTCAGTGCAGAGCCCCAAAACGGAGCTGGATTCCACAAACCAAAGGCTGAGATTGTGACCTGGGCTGAAATCAAGAGTTAAGACACTTAACTGACTGAACACCCAGGCGCCCCAGAATTGCTGCTTTTTAAATGTCTTCCTTAGCTCCATGCATTTCAACCCATGGACCAGTAATACCCTAAGCCCTTGCCTGGCTCACATTTTCAGCAAGCCAAATTCTAACCAGTAGTTGCCTTAGCCACCTCAGGTTTCTCCTTCTGTTAAAGAAAATTTCATCATTTGTATATTTTCATCATTTGTTAATCTTGACTATACATAAAATTTATAAGTCATGCTTAGTACTTGTCCACAAATTCTTTAAAGGCAATTTGAATAAACCTATAC
>CM053575.1:22205878-22246271 GCA_028646485.1 Cryptoprocta ferox
AACCACATTTTTTCTTATATCACAGATGTCTCAAAATCAAATTAAATTGCTTTGCACCTTAAAGACATTTCTTTCTTCATCCTCCCTTCTACAACAAAACTACTCAAGATCCATTCATGACAGCCTATTTACTCTTTTGCATTACATTCTGTAGCAGTCAGAAACCCATTCCCATACTTTGGAAGGTGTATGCTAATATTGGAATAAGTTTCATCAGTAGATAAATTGCCTGTTCAAATGAAAGGCAATTTCATGAGGATCATCGTTTAGCCAACACAGCTGGGTTTCCAGATGTAGAAAGGTAAAAACTAGGACAAAGGATTTAGATGGCTTGTTCTAGGGTACACATGTAGCAATGTGCCATGGGACCCTCTGATATATCTATAAATCACTTGGAGGTGATTCATTTCTAGTAATGAGTACCATGAGGTTCATATCATAAAAAGGCAGACAGGCCTAAAAATAAAAGCACCATATTTTGAACTCACAGGAAGATAAGTTTATGAATATATGAAGTATGTATTTCCATGGGGAAAAAAAGCACTTTTTATTTTCCATGTTTTTTTCTATCTCATTTTTTGAAATCTTATAATATTTATAGAACTACAAAATCACCATTAGACCAACACCAGAGTAATTGTTATAGGCAAGATTGATCTGGCAAGATCAATAGAGGTAAGATTCATGGGAGTTCAAATTTATAGATGAAAGTTCTAATGGAAAAGCTACAAACACTTGCATATTATCCTAGCTTCTCCTCTGAAATACATATTAATTACAAAGAAAAAAATGGCAACTTTATGGTGGAGACTTAAACCAGAAGTCATCACTTTAACCAGGTGATCAAGGTTAACACCAGCAGTAGTAAGATATATAGACAGTATGTCCTCTCTGATAAGATGCGCTGAGAAGGGCACAATACTTTATGGTAATCAATCTAATCATGAGAAAATCAGACAAACGCATTTTCCTACACATCTGACCAGTACTATTCAAAAGTGTGATAGTCGTGAAAGACAAAAAGAACTGAGAATTGTCCTCGAGTAGAGGAAACACAGAATACTTGGTAATTAAGTACAATGTAGGATTCTCAATTAAATCTTTGAGACAAGAACATTAATAGAGAAAAATATAAGTGTATCAATAAGATATCAGTAGAAAAGGACATTAGTAGAAAAGCTACTAAAATGTAAAAAGGACCAGTAGTTTAATTAATATGGTTGTATAAATACTGATTTTATGGTTCTAATGATCTTTTATAGTTATAAATATACTAATATTAGGGACCCTGGGAGAATGATATATGGAAATTCTCCATATGTTCTTGTAATAATCTATAAGAGTCTATACATATAACACCATTTCAAAATAACAAGTTAAAAATCATTTCCCAATATTTGTAAATAACATAGTGACCATCAGAAAATCATTTTAATACACTTTTCTATGGAGAGATATTATATATTTAAGAAAGTATAGAAATTGTAAATATATCTTTAAATAAATCACCACAAAGTGAGCACATTCATACAACTACCATTCGGGTCAAAAAAAGAAAGATATACCAGCAGCCTAGAGGTGTGCCTTAGGGTTCCTCCAAAAATCTCCTTTGTCTCTTCTTCCCAGTATAACCCCTGTAATGTCTTCTAATAGCATAGAATTTTGTTTCTGAATTTTCTATCAGAAAATGTAACAAGTCATAGGCTATCCAGTAATAAATGAGAGCATATATGTGTGTACATAGTATACATGTATATTCCAAAATGAAGATAAATTAGAACATATATATCCATATATGTGGTGGAAAAAATGATTTCCATTTTATTTCTCTTTTTCTTACAGAATAAGGCAAAAGCCGTGGGTGCTCCACATCCATATTGTGTGGTGCTCCACATCCATATTGTGTTAATGTTGAGGGTAGAAAAACCTCAGGATCCAATGAAGGAATATTTCCTTAAGTCAAAAAACAACAAGTAAAGAAACAAACTTTAAAAAATATGTATAATGAGGGGTGCCTGGGTTGCTCAGTTGGTTAAGTGTCTGACTTCAGCTCATGTCACGATGTCACAGTTTGTAAGTTTGAGTCCCACATGGGACTCTCAACTGTCAGCACAGAGCCCGGTTTGTATCTTCTGTCTCCTTGTCTCTCTGCCCCTCCCCCTTCTCAAAAATAAATAAAAATTAAAAAAAATATATAAAATGTTATATTATTTCCCAAAATATGCTAAGTATTAAAATAAAGTTAAATACAAAAAATACAAAATACAAAAAAAGTAAAAAGAACAGATGTCAGACAAAGAACCAAGCTTCTTTTGAGAAGTGTGTGTGTATAGGATGAGACAAAATAGAAATGAGAGTTAGTTGGCTTTCTCATTATTACTTACATGTCATATTATTGCTTACATCAAGGGAGTTTGTTATCAGTTACTTAGTCTATAGCAAAACCCTTTGCATACAAAACTGAAAAGACCAACTCTTGAAAGAAAACTAGAGAAATAACAAGAAAGCTCGTACTTTTGAAGTTTGTCCATTTTCTATTGTAGTAGCTGCAGACTTTTTCCACTACTTTGCTGTATCACACATTCTATTTGATATCATTTCTATTTCTTCTTAGTTATGCCATAATCATGAAATCCCCCCAAATAAAAATATTTTAGATTAAATCTAATTATATTAAGATGTTTAAAAAATTATTTTCCCAAATTAAATGTAGAATCTAATTTCTTTTTTCTCAACAGAACAAACAAAACACAATGAATGATATTTTCACTTGATAGCACACTTTCATAATAGTGGGCATAAAAAGGTAACTGTACAAAATTAAACCTGAAAAACTATGACAAAGACAAAAAGAACGCTAGGTTTAATTCAGAAAACTGAAGCAAAAGGCCAGCATTACCATTAACTATATAATCTTGATCTGCATACTTTACCTTTTAAACCTGACATTTTCCCACAATAAACACAGAAACTAACATTTACCTTTCAATAATGTTTTGAAAATTCAATTAAAATTATGTGTGCATTTGTACAATTTATAGAGCGCAGCCTATAAAAATGAAATATGAATATCAATAATTTAAAGAATAATGGTAGAAATAAAACATAAACACTATTTCAAAAACAGGAGATTCTACAAAATCGATATACCATTTTCCCCATTTAAGTAGTAGTATTTTTAGCAATTCTGTTTCAGAGAAAATATGTACAAAGAATCCCCCATTTAGGAAATTCCTTGTTGTTGTTTTTAATCTCAGAGTAATTATCTAGGAATACCCCTCAGAGTAAGGATCTCTTTAATTTGACATTTTACACATTGGAGAAGATGAAAGGCAAGCCATGCCCCAGAGTTATTTAACTATATGTATCACTGTAAATTTATCAGAAGTGTCAGGACTAATGGTGATCTCTTTAAAAATAGTAATAATCTTCAAAAGCAAAATGCCATTTAAAATGCAACTTTCTCTGCCTTCCCGGCCGCTAAGTCCTCACACTGAGGAGTAGCAGTTGGATGTATGTGATGATGCTGTTGATGATCTGGGAGGGAAGAGACAAAGCAACGCTCTCAGAGTCTTCCTGGTCTGTACCGAACTCTGCTATGCCAACTCCAAGGATAAAAGCACAACTTGTTTTTGTTGGTAAAGTCAGCAGATGTGACTTGAAGATAAATAGGAAGCAGATGTGATGAGTTAGTTCGTTTGCTTTTACATAGACACATGTGGCTGTAGCCATCATAACTGGGAAATGCCTCAGCTGCAGAATCCGCTCTATCTCCTAAGTACCAAGCTTATGTTTCTTACCCTCTCGGCGGTTCTAAAGGAAGCATAGAGAATGAGCCAAACCTCTGAGCTCTCATCGGAGAATGTTAACTGAAGCAAAATTAATTTTGAAAAGTGATTTAAAAGGCATGTGTTGCCTTTTACACAGATTATAATGAAATGCACTCTGTTGGAGTTTTTGCTGTTAAAAAAAGAAAAGAAAGAACAAGAAAGTAATGGAGGGGAAAGATGTTTGGCTGAATGGCATGGAAAAAGATTAAAAATGGAACAGTTACTTTGATGGAGTTGGGAGAGAAGAAGTGTCAAAAAAAACACACACACACACACACACACAAACAATCTGTTATTATATTTGGTGGGCCATTTCCGAAGGTGATATATCTTTCCTTGGAAAGGCCCAGTATGCTCAGATATGGAACTTCTGACCTTTCCTTCTAAACCTTGCAGGAAGTTGCTGATCATCTTTGCCTCTGTTGTGGATGTTTAGTCGCATCTTTTTAAGCAGAGAAAAGGGAAGGCATATTCCCATTGCATGTGGAATCTCTCAACCCAAATTGTAAAATCTAAGGGTAAAATTCAATCAATTCTGAAAGCCAGGTCTGCTATTAACTTTTACCCCAATCCTTCATTTATGTGTGCCTGAGTGATACCTTAGGCAGGCAGTTAACACAGTTAATAGTGTAGCAGTGAATTACTTTTCATCTTTTCTTTTACTTTTTAAACATGTAAACTATAAACCTAAATAATAGTTAAAACATGAACATTCATTTTTTTTCTATACTCAGCCAAATTGTTTTTATTATCATTCTAGATGTGGTAAGATTCCTGCTGTTTAATAATATAACTTATTCTGACATTCTATTTTACTTCTATATGCCCCAAAATGAAGTAATCCTTTGTATCTATTTATCTATTATCTTTGATGTATACTGTCAAACTCAGTGTAAGCATGTGGCAACTAGAACACTATCCAGAGACCTAACTCGAACTGACAATAGTATTTTCTTAAAATTTTTTAATGTTTATTTATTATTTTTTTGTTTTTATTTATAGTTTATTGTCAAATTGGTTTCCATATAATACCCAGTGCTCTTCCCCACAAGTGCCCTCCTCCATGTCCATCACCCCCTCTCCCTTCCCTCCTCCCCCTTCAGCCCTCAGTTTGTTTTCAGTATTTATTTATTTTTGAGAGACAAACCAAGACAGAGAATGAGCAGGGAGGGGCAGAGAGAGAGGGAGACACAGAATGTGAAGCAGGCTCTAGGCTCTGAGCTATCTGCACAGAGCCCAATGGGGGGCTCAAACTCACTGACCAGGAGATCATGACCTGAGTGGAAGTGGGACATTTAACCAACTGAGCCACCCAGGCATCCCTGACAATAGTATTTTCTAATGCAAATTACATGTGCATTCCAGAAGGATTTGATAGAACAATCTCCTGATATAGGACTATGTTGAATTTCTGTGACTAATGTTAAACTTTAAATGAACCATGATATCTCTTAGTCCATAAAGGTGGGCAACAACTACATTTTCTGTGTATCCTGAACTCTGATTTAACCTGTTAGTTTTGTGGGACTCCAGTTCTCCAGATATAAAGTGAAGATTGTAATATCTAACTTACTGGGAGTTGAAGAAGATGAAATCATGTCATACTGGTATAAAGCTTCTAGTCCACAGGATTACTCCATGTTTCATCGTGCACACATATAATCTGATGGCCTGATTCTGACTCTTACTAGCTGTGTGATTGCAGAAGCTCCTTAATCACCTAAACTTCAATTTTTTCATCTGTGGGATAATAGCTCCATCTTATAAGAGCTGAAAATTAAATAAGGTAACAATTGATGAAGTGGTTACAATAGTGCCTGGCACACCATAAGGCTTGTTAAATAGTGGGCTTAATAAATGTTAGCTGTTAATCTTAATTCTCTCTTTCTTTAATTCTTTTATCTCTATTAATCTGCAGAATTTACAGTGAATATTACAGATATACCTCATTTTATTGTGCCTTCCTTTATTGTACTTCACAAATGTTGCATTTTTTATAAATTGTAAAACAAATTGTGAATTTTGTTCTAATGTGTTGCCACGATGTTTCATAAGCTCTCTGATCAACTCCACACCTCAATGAGGTGGACGCGTGTATTCAAAAATCCTAGTTCTATGTTCCCAGCCTTCAGAGCCCCGTTGCTTGTTCTGAACCTGAGAGAGATTAAACTGTAATATTAAGCAGCCCTTATTTACTTTGTGACTACAATTAAAATATAACTTCATAAAGTTAACTTTGAATCCATTGTTCTGTTTTATGGGAGATGGGGCACAAAGAGCCACAGAGAAGAAAATATGCTATATTTGCTCTTCAATCCATCCAACAGTCTAAAGCACTCTATGGGAGTGACAGCCCCTTACACATATGTAATTAACTTTTTAAATATATAAAGACCTTTTCATATAGTAAGTCCAAGGAAGTACTGAAGTTCTAAGCTTCCTGGATACATGAGATACCAGAAATTAGAAAATGACAGCTTTCACCTGGGTTAGCTAGTTTACAAGCCAAGTTACTCAGAATAAGTTACATAGTTGTTTTGAAACTTAACTTGCTTATCTGTGAATTAGAGACGGTAAGACACCTCCTGTAACTTCTTCACAGTACTGTTTCATTGAACATATAAGTAAGTGGCTGTTCTACTTCCTCTCCCCACTAAGTACACTCATTATCCTTACTGACTTCACCTTCTAATGCAATCATCTCCAACTGTATTCTTGCTCCTCCTTCGCACATCATCAGCAATTGCTTTCTTCGTCATTCCAGATGAGATACATTTCATTTTCTCCTCGTCCTGGATCTTGTCATTATCTGAATTTTTGTAACTTCCATAATCACTGATTAAGTCATGTGACATTTTCACCACACACTTTATTTCTTCCATACTATGATGAGTGTCCATCCATATCTACAGAACTCATAGTCTTTTTTAAGTCTCTTCTTTGTTTTTTCAGCTCAGATCCCACAGCTTGTTATTTCATGAAGATTTTTGCCAATACTATGATTCATATTGATAACTTTTTTAAGTTTATTAATTTTTTAAATTTATTTATTTTGAGCACAAATTGGGGGAGGGGCAGAAAGAAGGAGGGACAGAACCCCAAGTAGGGTCTGTGCCAATCAGTGCAGAGCCCTATACAGTGCTCAAACTCATGAACTATGAAATCATGACCGGAGCCAAGATCAAGAGTCAGAAGCCAAATTGATTATACCACCCTGACTCCTCATCTTGATATTTTTAATTTTTTACCTATCTAGCAAAACACCAAACCAAGATGCAACTATTCTACACTCTCTATGTATGTTTCAATAGCAAGAGCTACTAGGAAAGTCACAATTTGTTACTATGAATTCATAATTATGAACTTCAAGTACACTCTCAGGTTATGTGCAAATACTACTTAATTCTACAGAAAAACCCAGTCATAAAAATAAACACAAGTAATATTTTCTGATAGTCACCACCCTATGAGTATATAATACAGAGAAATGAATGATAGGTAGATAGATAATAGATATATACATAAGTATTTAAATTCATACCACAGAAATAATTTTAGAAAAATATACTTAGGAGTGCCTGGGTGTCTCAGTCAGTTAAGCGACCTACTCTTGATTTCTACTCAGGGCATGATCTCCTGGTTCATGGGTTCAAACCCTGCATGGGGCTCCTTGCTGGCAGCATGCGGCCTGCTTGGGATTCTCTCTGTCCCTCTCTGTCATCATCTCTCAAAAATAAGTAAACGTTTCTAAAAAAGAAAAGTACAATCATGCTACATACTGCATTTTAGATATTATCAAACTTAAATATATATGAATTTAATCGAAGATGAAGAACATTTAATGAATTTGAATATCATCTGAGATTCTAAGAAATTTTCCTAAAGATACGGCTGTCATCCTGGATTTTACACTACAGGTTGTTTTTTTTTTTTTAAGTTTATTTATTTTTGGGAGAGAGAAAGAGGGAGAGAGGAGAGAGACAATGAGTGGGGGAGGGGCAGAGAGTGATGGGGACAGAGGATCAGAAGCAAGTGCCACACTGTCAGCAGAGTCCAATGTGGGGCTCCAACTCATGAACCATGAGATCATGACCTGAACCAATGTCAGACACTTAGCTGACGGAGCCACCCAGGTGCCCCTAAACCACAGTTTTAAACTTTAGATATTACACATCTATCTTCCCCTTCTTCACAAAACTACTAATTCCTTGTTAGTAATTTTTTTGTGCTTTGTTTGATGTGCAACATCTTCCAGTTGTTTGAGTGTGCTTTCCTAACCATAATTCCCCAGTTGCTTAATTTCAGTTATACATTTATATGGATAAAACCTTCGGCAGGGCAGTTATCTCTACCTTGATGGCTTTATTATTAAGATCTTTGTTATTCATATACCTTTGCTTGGCTTTTGTTGTCCAGAGCTGTTACTTGTTGAGTTTGCTTTGGTTTTTGGTTTGTTTCTATATTTCAAATGTGTTGAGTGTTATAATATCTACATTCTTATAGTTTCAAAAATTGATTTCATTAACATTAATACATTATTCATATCCTCACTTAGAATAAAAGCTTCAAGAAGGTAGAGAACTATCTGATTCACTGTGGTTTCTAAGGGCCATAACAACAATTGGACATGTTAGGAATCCTGTAAATATATATGTAATGAATAAATATAATAGAACCACTGTTAGGACTGGGAACTAGATCAGAGACATTTCCCAAAATGTTCAGAATGACTCAATGCACATGGGAGAGGGAATGGCTTATTTCATTAAGATATTAAATGACAAACACCTTAGTAGTTATTGTTTAAAGTTTATATGGCTCCTGGTTAAGAAAAAGACACCATTTTAAATACCTGTTATTTTCAAAGTGGCTCCTATTTACAGACAACTGCCAACAGTGATGTTACCCCAGAATTTATAGAAATATTGAGAGTAAGAAAGAAGCAGAGACATGAAAAAGATCTTAGGCACACAAGGTGACTGAAAAAGTCCCACACCTAACAATATGCTTTTTCTGACTTTACAGTAGTTAATTGAGGTTACATAAGACACATCTTAGATGCTATTTTTCTGTGCAATTAGGAGAAATTATAATGACAGCTTGCTGGAGTAGCAATCTCTTGTTCTAAAAAGGAAAACACTTAGAAATAATGTGTACTATATTCTCCATAAACCTGTGAATTAAGGAAGAATATCCCTGGCATTTGGTTTGTGGCATTTTTTATGAATTAAATACATATTTACAGACATTTTGTTTATCACTAATATGTCAGATAGAATAGTTATCGACATTTCAAAGTAAAGTTATTGAGGTTAAAAGAGCTTTATATTCTTAGTGGGGAAAATGTAACAGATAAGTATGAGAGGTGGATTTCATACTCAAGTCATCTGACTACACATCAATTCCTATACCTCTGTGAGCTTTCTCTTCTAGTTAACAAGTAAGTAATTGACGCCAGTGTCATGTATTTATAATACTCAGGCCTGTCCTTGAATGCATTCTCCTGATGTTCCTGATAAATATCAAGCACATAAACCAACCTTAAAACAAAAGAAATGATAGTTAACATTAGACAAATAGTAGAATTTAGTCAGAATCATTTCAAAATAATTAGGAAATACTCCATTGTAAATACATGCCTGAAGTGATTTTTTATTGAAGTATAATTGACATACAATATCCTATTAGTTTCAGCCATACATCATCATAGTGATTTGGAATTTTATACATTATGAAATGATCCTCATAAATCTAATACCATCCAGCACCACACAATGTTATTACAATATTATTGGCTATATTCCTTATGTTGTACTTTACACCTATGTAACCTATTTATTTTATAGTTGGAAGTTTGTACCTCTTAATCCCCTTCACCTATTTCTCTTGCTCCCATTACTCCCCACCCTGGTAATTAACAGTTTGTTTCTTGTATCTACGAGTCTGCTTCTGTTTTGTTTCTTTTCTGTTATCTTCTTTTGTTTATTTAAGATTCTGTATATAAGTGAAACCATAGGGTATTCTGCTTTGTCCAATTGCACTTAGGATAATATCTTCTAGGTCCATCCTTATTGTCACAAATGGCAAGATTTTATGCTTTTGTACGGCTGAGTAATATTCCATTGTGTGTGTTTTCATGTGTGTGTGTATACATACACAATGCATGTTTGAAAAAAAAAAGTCAACACATATTTTTGAGTGCTTATCTTGATCCCGGTCCCCTAGTCCATCCATGTCTATACCAAGAAAATGTATAATCCACCTATAGAATTTGGAAATCCACCTGCCAACAGATACTCTAATTGCAGGCACATGCATCTAAAAGAATGTTCTAAAGTTAAGAGTTATTAATCCAAAGGGACTTTCTCAGTTATTTGAAATGATGCTGACTAAATTCCACTATTTATCTATATTAGCTACGATTTCTTTTGTTTTAAGGTGGCTTTAGTGTTCTTGATTTTTACCAGCAATATCTGAGATATGCATTCAAGGACAAACTTGACTCATATAACCTGAGTGATCATAAATATATATCAGCATCAACTACCTGTAAACTAGAAAACCACAGAAGTATAAGAATTGGGAAAAGCAACAGGGTTAGTGCTAGCTTGAAGTAGGCCTCCCCAAGGATCTTTATTTAGAGGATTAATTTAATATGTTCCAGAGAGAGAGAGAGAGACAGAGAGAGAAGAGAGGAGAAAATTAAGATGGTCTGAATTCAGTAGCATCCTATGATAGAGAAGAAATTCTTTGAGATTATTAGGATATCCAGAGCTACTAAAGTGATCATCATAATTAATTGTTCTTCATGATATATCCACATCCTTCACCTTTTTCTAGTAAGTGCAAAAATCATTAGCTAATGGTTTATAAGCAGCCCAAACCCCCATGATAGATCAAGGATATAACAACATGGTCTGAGACTCTTGTTACTGTTTTCATTTTTCTCTTGCAGCACTATTTTGTTAGGAGTTATCAGTAAAGCCTGGAACTGAAGGTTTCATTTTACTGGAGTCAGCAGCAGTGGAATCATTCAAATAGAGTAGGAAAAGAGACATCCATGTCAACGACTTCATCAAGGTTTATTTTTCATTCCTTCCACCGTGTTGCTGCTGAAATATGGTCTGACTGCTTTGCTGTATCATGGGGAAAAGCAGTAACAGAATATGATTCAAAGTAAGCAGTTTCATAGTCTCAGTGATGTAAAGAGCAGAAAAATTTGTTTTAGGTTGTTTACTGTTCTGAATAGCAATCAGTACTTTGCACTTGTAGGTAAAGCCATCTGTTACATTTATCATAGATGTATTCCTTGTTAATATTTATTGAAAAAAATAGATTTTAGCATCATATTTTGTCTCTAACATGTTCCTTAACTCAATCTGGACTTTATTTTCCTTAAAAGTATAAAATGGGACCAACCCTAAGAGTTCTTCCAGTTTTAATATGCTAAGGCTCTATATAGATTTTTTAAATTTCTTCGATGTTTCTTTATTTTTGAGAGAGAGAGAGAGAGAGAGAGAGAGAGTGTGTGAGCAGAGGAGGGGCAGAGAGAAAGACACACCCAATGCCAAGCAGGCTCTAGGCTCTGTGCTGTCAGCACGGAGTAAAATGTGGGTCTTGAACCTACAAACTGTGAGATCATGACCTGAGCTGAAGTCAGAGGCTTAACTGACTGAGCCACCCAGGCGCCCCTTAAAGCCCATTTTATAAAGGAAATTGTGTTTAAGATCTTCATTTTGCTTTTAACTTTAGGGCTGAAGCCATATTTCTGTGAGTATCCTAAGCTTCTCTGATAACTATTGGTTTTATAAGCCAATCCATTCGCCTTCTTGTAGCAAACCATATTTTTATTCGTTTTACATTGATGTTAAGTAGACCCACTACTACTAGCCATACGTCCATGTCAATCCTGACCAAATTTAGGGTTGCTTCTGGTGATAATGAGTCACTTTGAGAAGTTGCTTGGAATTATTTGTCATTACTTCATAGAGAGGCCGAGTGATAGAGAAGCAGTGATATACAGAAAACAGTATGGGTGTGCCTAGCGCATCACATCACTTAATCAATACTAGCCCATAGTATCATTAATATTATTCTTGCACCCTATTTAGCAGTAACTTCAGAAAAATGTCAAGGTAATTTTCAAAATAATCCCCTTCCACCCTTGCAAGTCTTTTTTGTTTTTTAACTGACATACTATTACCATGAGATTTCTAAGTATTCTTTCAATCTAGAGATTAAAGGTAGAGTCAAAAGTAAAGAATAATTTAAAAAATGGCCTACATCTCATTACTCAATATGCGAACTTAACATGAGCTTAGATTATGAGTTCAAAAAGTAATTTGTGGGAGAATGTTATAAGTATTTATAATAGTATTCTGATAAGTGTAGTATTCTGATAAGTATTTATATTTATCAGAAGATAAGTATTATAAATGTCAAAAATGATTTCCTGCGTAGACACTCTCAGGAAAGTACTAGAGGTTGTTCAACAACAACACAACAACAACAACAACGGAGAAAGGGACTGAAAGGTGAATTAGTGTGGCTAAAAAGTAAGGCATCCAATAGAGGGAAAGTGTAAACAAATTCACAGAACAGAGGCAAAGCAGCCATGTAAAAAGTCTAGAAATTGGTCAGAAGAATCCAGGAAGGATATCTCAGGGGGTGAGGTGTGAGGGGTTCAGATTTAAATTTATAACAAAATATTCTGACAGATTTGACAGTGTGGAAACTAAGTACACTGATACATTTAACAAAGCTTTGGAAGGATATATTTTACTTTAGGAAGGAAATTAACTTCCTCCTTCCCTCTCTCTCTTCTTCTTTCTTTCCTCCCTCCCTTCTTTCTTTCCTCTTTCCCTCCCTACCTTTTTTCTCTCTCTTTTTCTTCATTACTTCTCTCCTTTCTTTCTTTTCTGTTTTTTGGTTTATACTGCAAAGGGAAAATTAAGATATTGTGAATTTAAAACTAATTCAGATTAACCAAAATATATGTACTTTCCTGATTTACAAAACAAAATGTATATTTTCAGCTGTACAATATCTGTATAAAATCCTAAAACCTCAGTCTCTGTGGCTTACCACAATTTTCCTTGTTTTATTAAATTGCTCTGGTAGATATTTTAATACAATAATTCATATTTTCCCAAGGCAATTTACTGTATTCAGTCCAAGTGAGGCTTTGACTATGCCAACATGAATAATTTTAAATGGAACACTCTTCTTTTTTTTTTAATTTTTTAATGTTTATTAATTTTTGAGAGAGAGAGAGACAGAGAAACAGCATGAACAGGGGAGGGGCAGAGTGAGGGAAACATGGAATCTGAAGCAGGCTCCAGGATCTGAGCTGCCAGCACAGAGCCTAACCCGAGGCTCGAACTCACAAACTGTTAATCATGACCTGAGCTGAAGTAAATGCTTAACCGACAGAGCCACCCAGGCACCCCTAAATGGAATGTTCTTCTTTCTTGTGTTTTGTTTATTACACTTTATATTTAGCAATGTAATTGTGAGAATAGTTTATTCTGGTGTAAATAATATTTTATTCTAGTTTTACTGCCATCTGACATGGTTTTAGCATCATAGTTGCCATTTAGACACATTATATATATGTATTTCTAAAAATATATCATCCGTTTCAGTTACTTCAATATGGATTCATCCTCATGTATTCTGTTCAAACTCCTCCCTTCCCTTCCTTTTAAAGCTTTCTGCTTTGGTTCATTGCCCAATTTACTTCATTTCTGTGTCTTTATCTTAGTTAATATTATTTTGATTCACTTATGACACTATGATATAACAACATCATTTTATTCTCTCTTTCACTTCATTTTGGTCATTATGGGTTACATTTTCATCATCTCAAATCTAATTCATATCATTTTAAAGCAGGCTCTAGTCTTTGTGTGGCCAATTATAATTGTTTTCTTTTATTTCCTGTTATCTTGAATTCAATTACCCTTTTTATTCATTTCTCATCTGTTTACATTATTCTCAATTTGATTTTCTAAGGCTCTAGTTCTGCTAATATTACTTTACAATATAGTGTTTCCCTGATTTCATGTACTTCTTTTCATTTATACTTATTCAGTGTACACACACACACACACACACACACAGAATTTCTTCTAGAGAAAATTGTGTCACCTCGTTTTATGCCTTTTGGCATTTACTTATTATTGCTTTCAGTGAAACAATACTTTTAGAGTTTTCTTCTTAACAGTGGTTTGAGTGCATTTCGCTTGCTAAATTCATCTGTTACTTCGGTCATAAATTTTTTTTCAAAGTTTTCATTTTCAAAGAGAGAGACAGAGACAGAGACAGAGTATGAGTGGGGGAGGGGCAGAGAGCGAGGGAGACACAGAATCTGAAGCAGGCTACAGACTGTGAGCTGTCAGCACAGAGCCCGATGCGGGGCTTGAACTCATGAGGTGTGAGATCATGACCTGACCTAAAGTCAGATGCTTAACTCACTGAGCCACCCATGAGCCCCAGTTACTTTGGTCATAAATTCTGCTGTTACAGGATTTGTATAATGACACTTTTTCTTCATTTACAACTTTGAGTTGATCTTACTCTATTCTATATTCTGTTTCTTCTAGTACTTTTGGCTAAATGTCATACTGGCTAATCACTGGTGAAGATATTATTCTACCTTTAATTCTAAACTGTTCTTTCAAAGCATTAAGGAAAAGTCTAATGGCGAACTTAGATTCCATTTGTAGTCTCCCAATTTGACTCTGGTGAGTAAAATGATAGCCTTTCACTTTATTATTTACAGTAAAAGTTTTTAATCATACTTGACTTCATTCCCATTTATGTAATATTATATGTTTCCCAAATAATGGCAAAATGTTAGATTTGTATAATTATTAAAATAATAAGCATGACTTCTTAAATTCTGATGTAAGAAAAATTAATTGAAAATTTAAGGCGCTTACACAGAATCATCTTTACTCATGTTGTTTTTTGTGGGTTTCTTGAAATTCCCTAAAGAAAGTGCTAGAGATTGATACACAATTTAAAATAACTTTGTCCTGGGGCACCTGGTGGCTCAGTTGGTTGAGTGCTGGACTCTTGATTTTGGCTCAGGTCATGATCCCTGGGTGTGGGATTGAGCCCCACACCAGGCTCTACATTGAACATGGAGCCTGCTTGGAATTTTCTCTATTCCTCTCCCTCTGTCCCTCCCTGCTTGCTTGTGTGTGTGCACTCTCTTTCTCTAAAAAACAAATAAACAAAACCAAAAACAAAAAAACAAAACAAAATGAAACAAAATTCTATAAGTGTATTTCAGAGACTTGAGTTGTTTGCTTTCTTATTTTTAATTGAACAGGTAAGAATATTTATTGATTAACTATAAGGTAGGGCATTTTCTCTGAAACAATAAGATGGAATGAGACAAGGAGAAAAACAAGTTGTATTTATGAAGGAAGTGACAAATTAAACCAATATTTCATTGCTGGACTGAAGTAATGGTATGCTAAAAAAAAAGTAGGGAGAAGAATCCAGGGAAGGGACACTCCAGAAAACATCCATACAGCTTTCAGCTCCACTGGAGAAGAGAATCTGTAGCTGCAGCTGAGTCACGGAAATGAACTAACTTGGATGCTACTTTTTAAAAGTATTATTGTTAAGTTTCCCAGTTCCATAACATGCACTTGGTACGGAAAAGTCTATTCTAAACAAAAATGTCAATAAACAAATAAAGGCATAACTGCCACTTCTAAATGAAAACTAGTATATTTTATGCTTTTACCATTAATATAAAACTAATTACATTTCCAAGTTTTGGTGTGCTAATATGATCCTTCTAAATGCAAGTAAAGTCTAACACGGGGCAGGTATATTATAAATTTGTACCCAAATCTTCAGAAAATTTGCTAAATGTATCATACAGAGAAATCTCTCTAAGAATTAGGCAAACTATGGCAAGTAAAGGAAAGGATTCCAAATGGCCACTTAGGATATCTGCGAAAAACGAAGGACTTCCAAAGTTTAGGGACAGACTTCTGGTTTCAGCTGTACCCTATCAAGAACTTAGACGTTATCATTTCATCCTCTTAAGAAAAAGATGAAGAAACTGAAAACCAATGATGTTTCCTCGATTCATCAAAACTAAGCCTTCATGGCAAACTGTCACCTTAAAATCTGAAGAGGGGAAAATCCAGAGTCAGTTTCATGATTCACTTAACTAGAGTAGAAGCTGAGGGAGCCATAAACTGATAGGAACACAAATTGTTGGAGGCTGAATGTTGAGGACCCTGAGAGTGAGAAACTTCTGGGGCACAATATTAGGAGGGCACCATCTTTCCATGGCCTTTACTTTCAAGGATCCTTACTAGGTTCCCAAAATGAAGATCAGAGAAAAATTCCCTTAGGTCATGGCAGGAGAAAAAACAAAACAAAACAAAACAAAACAAAACAAAACAAAAGGGCAATCTTTGTGAAATATGCTCAAAGCCTTCTCGGTAACAAAGGCCTGCTCTCTGGGGTAAAAGTCTTCATGAAAGCCTTATCCCAGCTGGAGAGGGAACTGCTCACACCTCAGCCTCCTAGAATCTTTCTGTCTTATCAGAGTGGAGAAAGAAATGCTCCTCTAGTGAAGAAAAACACTTGCTGTCACAAGCCAAAGACAAAACCCACTGAAAACAATGATATAATCATCAGGTTATAGAATGCTTCCTCTCCTCAATACCTGAGTACTACACAAATAAGGCT
Source organism: Cryptoprocta ferox (assembly GCA_028646485.1). Taxonomy (NCBI): domain Eukaryota; kingdom Metazoa; phylum Chordata; class Mammalia; order Carnivora; family Eupleridae; genus Cryptoprocta; species Cryptoprocta ferox. The sequence continues at coordinate 22,222,432 of CM053575.1, forward strand.
TTGGTCTAATAACAGTGGATTACCAATAAAGAGCTTCAAGAATTGACTCTCTCTCTGGAAGAGGACATAGCAAAACCTGAAGTCAAGAGCAGAAACAAAAACAAGGACACTAGAGGAAGTAAGACCTATGGCTCGGACCTACAGCTACAACAAATATTGAACATAGGTCAGCTCATAGATTAACGTAAATTCTCACAAGAAAGTCCTATTTACCTTAGTTTCTATTATCTGCTACAATAAGTCCAGCTATTAGCAAAAAGTGAAGAGGCATACCAAATTGTAAGAAAAAACATTGAAGAAACAAAGGAAGATTTAGAACCAAACTCAGAGATATGACACAGATGTTGGAATTATCTGAGAGGGAATTTTAAATGACTATGCTTAACATGTTAAGGGCCCAATGGAAATAGTAGACAACATTCATCAACAGATGGGTAATGTAAGCAGAAATGTGAAAACTCAAAAGGTTAGGGACATCTCATATCTTGCTGGCATAACTTTTTATCTCTAAATTAGTTGTACAAATTTGCATAATTACACTTTGAGAATGAAATAAGATATGCAGAAAATGATGTTGCCTAACACTTTAATAGTATTTTGGAGCTTAAGATATGTTGTTGCTTATCTCATTTCATTAGGCCCTAACCACAGATCTAGGAAGTAGAACATCAGGCATTACTATTGTCCCTGAACAAAGCAGGGTTTAGAGGCTGTATCAGCCTGCATAAAGCAAAGTCATGCTGTGATAACAAACAACAACCAAATCTACTGTCTCTTAGGTTACTGGTTAATCAAGTGTGTGACTGTGACTCTTTAATTCTAAGAAACTAGCTGCAAGAACATTGCTTTCGTCATGGTAGTGGGGGGAAGAAGCATCGATCTAAGTAAGTGATGCTTCTTAAAGGTTTTTGGAGAAAGAGCATATGCCATTGCCTCTTATTTTGCATTGACAAAATCAAATCATATGACCAAATCTGTTGTCCGTGGTGAGCACTTTTAATCTACCCACATGTCATGGTTCAGTAGGAAAGAACCAAGAGTCAGAGGCAGGAATTATTTAGACAATAATATACTCCACAATAGATATTAGGGCTTATCCAAGATTGTGTGATGGCACTATTTGAGTATAAGTTCTCTGATTCCAAATTTAGTGTTGTTATAATTTGTTCTTTAGAAAACAAAAGAAACTTAAAACATAAAATTGAATAAGTAATTTCAATAGTATTAATTCAGTGAGCAAATAGATTCCTTAGTATATCAGTTAGGAGTAGATCAGCTAGCTACATGCTTTCTGCTGAGTAAGTGGGAGTTTTATTTTCCTACATAGTAAGAATTTCTAAAAAGACAGTCCTATGCTTGACACAGAAGTTCCATGTCACTATCAAAGACATAGGTTTTTTAAAGCCTTTCTTAACATATGACTTGTCTTTATACCTCTCTATTCATGGTCTGACCCATAGTCATGTCTGCATTCAATGTATAAAGGAAGATACATTTAAGAGACAGAAGTTTTGTAGCAAATGAAAACTTATTGTCCTTGACTTAATTTTCATAAACATTATATTTCTCAATAAATGCAAACTTATTTTATCTAGTACTTATAAATTTGATTTTGTAAAAACTATTGATATTAAACAACAGAAGAAAAATGGAGTAAGAAAAAAATATATATCAAATTTTTTAAGTGAATGCCAGAAAGGAGATAAAAGAAACATAAGAGATAAACCAAATAGCATAAAATAAGATGATACATATGAAATTCAAAGGCAGTAACTAATTATGTGTGATATAAATGGACAAGTAATCTTGTAAAGGCATCAAGAGAGATTTAAAAGGAAGAAGAAGAGAGTAAATAAAATCTAATGCTACACTGCTTACAAATGACTCATTAAAAGCATAAGGATCTACAAAGGATTAAACTAAAAGAATAAAAGCAAACAAAAATACTAGACAAATTTTAACTAAACATAGTATATATAGCTATAATAATGCCAGGTAAAATAGACTTTCATATAAAAACATTTATAAGTATAATGAAGATTACTTCAAAATGGTTAATTAAACCAGAATATATTATACTTATAGATTTGTGTGCACCTGATAAATAGCTCCAGAACATGTACAGTAAAAATTAATGGAATTATTGGCAGAAAGAGAGACAGAAAATGATACTTTCACATAACTTTCTCAGTAATTGATAGAATAAGCCTATAAAATAAGCAATAAACAGGGGTGTCTAGATTGCTCAGTTGGTTAAGTGTCCGACTTTACCCTAGGTCATGATCTCACGGTTTGTGGGTTCGAGCCCCGCATTGGGGTCTGTGCTGACAGCTCGGGGCCTGGAGCCTGCTTCAGATTCTGAGTATCCCTTTCTCTCTGTCCCTCCCCTGTTCATACACACACACACTCTCTCTCTCTCTCTCAAGAATAAATAAATATTTTAAAAATTAAAAAAAGCAGCAAACAAAAAATTTGAACAAAATGGTTGACAAAATTTAAAAATGCAAGTTCATAGAATCTCAGAAACAACAATTTCAGAATATATGCTTATTTCACACATACAGAAAATTTATATAAATTGAACCACAAAATTCAAAACCTGTGATAACAAATTCAAAGGATGAAATATTATAGTTCATAATCTGACCCCAAATCAAAAAACAAGAAAATAATGAAATACAAGTAGAAAACTCCCATGTCTAATAAATTAAAATAAATAACTCATTTGTCAAATGAGCAATTATAATGGAAGCCTAAAAGCAATTCTTGGAAACCAGAAAAGAAAAATACTAAATATCAAGAAGTCACAAAGTGACCATCTAAATATGGAAATATATAAAAATGGGAGTTGCAGATCGACAAGAGTTGAAGTTTTCAATAAATACTGCTAGGAAAATTCCTTTTTTATGTAGGTAAAAATGTCTATAAGGAAAATGAAATTCCTTCCTTACACTGTACAATTTCAACTGGATTCAACACCAAAATGTAAATGGAGAAATCTTAAAATCTTTGAAATAATAAGAATATTTTTTCCAGTAAATGTTCTCCAGTAAAGAAGAAATTCTTAAAACAAACTTTAAGGAAAACACTAGTAAAAACAAAATGATTGATAAGTTTAACAATATCAATTTTAAGAAATTGTGTTCAGTAAATGTCCCAATAAAAATTCTGGAAAAGATAAGCTATGAACTGAAAGACAATAGCAGAACACAGAACTATCAGTACCTAAAATACTCAAACTACTAAGAACCAGTAAGAAAAAACAAATAACTCAAAAAATAAAATAAAAAGGGTAAAAACTCACATAAGTTCCTCAACAAAAAGGAAACCCAAGTGGTCTATGAAGATATTAAAAGATGTGCCAATATATCAGTTACTGGCATTCACAAAAGAAAATTAAAATGAGATACTATTTTTAGCCAAATTTTTGTTTAGCAAAAATAAAACTTAAAAGCATAAACTAACAAGTGCTAGTGAGATCACAGATCAACAAATAATTCCTTGACAATTGTTAAAGGTAAAAATTTGTAAGCCACTGTGGAAACTACTAAGACAACCCCTAATAAAATTAAATATACATGCATCCTATTACTCAGTAATTTCATTCCTAAGTGTACCCCTAATATGTCTTGCATATTTCTGCCACAAGAAATATACAAGGCATCCACAGTAATCCAAATATCAATCAGTGGTAGATTATTGCTTATGTTCATAACATAGAATTTCATACAATAACACAGATGAATCCTACAGGCTTAATAATAATAAACGAAATAAGCAGGCATGATTTAATGCATGCAAAGTTCAAAAATGGGCAATAATAAATAATGTAATTGTATTATTTTCACAAAAGTTAGGATGGTGGTTACCTTACTTTGGATGGGGGACATGTGATTTGGAAAAGGCAGACATTGGGCTTCTAAGATATTTGCAATAAACTACTACAAACCAAGTTATCCTCTGAGTATTTACTATATAATAGTTCCTTTAAGTGCACCCACTGGTTTTATTTACTTTTTGATATTTATGGTAAATTTTTATAATAGTTACAAATTATAAAGAAATTCTAAATTATAAAGATTGTTATCTATTCTAATTGCATCATACAAGACATTAGGAAAATAATACAGGTGTGGAGCTAGATCAAACAGGCTTCAAATCATTTTTCTATTACTGTCTAAGCATGGAACTGGGAGGGCACTAGACTTCCTTATTTATAAAAGAGGCATAGGACCGTGGTCAGGATTAAATGAGATCATCTAAAATGTTTGTGTTTTGTTATATTCCCAAACATACCCTTTTTTATTCTTAATATTTGTTAACGGTACCACTACTTTTTTCCTAATTTCTCAGGCCAGAAACTTCTTAGGTCAGCCTTTTCCTCATTTTCTTTCACTTTTCATTCCAATTCCAGCACATCATACATCCTAAAGATCCTACACATGTCTTCTCTATGTCCTTAATGCCACTTTATGTTTACGCTTTTGTGATCTCTACCCCGAAATTATTTCTATGGCTTTAATTTTGGTGTTCTTGGCTGAGGTTTTATCTCCATCCCCCCCTTTTATTTGTCCCTCACAGATAAACAGAATGACACTTCCCAAATATATGAGAATGTCTGTTTATATATCTGCTTTCCTTAAACAATTTCAATTACTCATCATTAACTGATTGATAATATCCAATTTCCCCTATTTGCTTATTTATAAATATCTGTCTATTCATTGTCCAACTCGTCCATTCATATATCCATCCATCTAAAATATGATTTTGTCTTTAAGTATCTTAGATTTTTTTTCTTAATGCAAATACCTAGGCTGCCATAGTCTAATGAAGGATATGTTCATACTTTATAATATTATCCCTTAAACCTTTTTTTTTTATTTTTTAATGTTTTATTTATTTATTTTTGAGAGAGAGAGAGAGAGTGTGAGCAGGGGAGGGTCAGAGCTCTCTCTGACCCTCTCAGACACAGAATCCGAAGACCGGCTCCAGGCTCTGAGCTAGCTGTCAGCAAAGAGCCTGATGCGGGGTTCGAACCCACGAACCGCGAGATTATGACCTGAGCCGAAGCCAGACGCCCAACCAACTGAGCCACCCAGGCGCCCCAATTTCTTAAATCTTATATTTATTTCTCTCTTTAACACTTTTTTCTCCCAGAATACTGAAATTTTAGTATCTGTTAAAACATACTTTTCTGTGCATTCCTTTGTAATGTACTCTCTGTATCCATAGCCCTTTCCTGATGGCACACACCTTCTCACAATTAGTTCTGTATGATCTCATTTTCTGTAGGACACCATCTTTGATTGCCTTGGATAATGTTAGTTATATTCACTTCCATATTCCTTTAGAGATTTCTATCAATAAATCCATTTTATTATGTTTACATATTATGTTTGCCTATCACAAGCTATTGAGAATAGACATAGTCAAACTTAACTCCATAGTTTCATTACTACACAAAGACCTAGATCATCAAAGGCATTCAGTGGAAGATACACATTTTGATGATATAATTTTAATTATTATTAGATAATTATTTTTTCTCATATATTTTTCTATACTATTGACTTGCAATTGCTTATTTTCAAGCCTATACATTTTTCTATCTACTTCTTTTGAGGATTGTGCAGCCTACTTTGTTTCCTGTACAGTCTGGTAAATCTGGGAAGCTTAATAAATATTGGAATAATAACCACATATAGTGAGCCAAAGTCCCTGTTATTTTTATTTCTCTCCCCAAGACAACTTTATAGGCAGGAACTTCAAGGGAAATAATTTCATTATCAATGACAGTTGAGTTTACACTTTATAAAACTTTTTCTATTTTCCCTGTCTGTAAAATTTATGAGATACCAAATGTGTTTAGGAAAGTAATTTGAAATAACACTCTGGCCTTAATATGAGAAGTACTAAGACCTCCAATTGTATTTCAGGTAGTAGATAACCTGACCTTCCATAATAATGACCTGAAAGATAGGAGGCATTTGTGTATTGTTAACATTCAAATTCAATATTATCTTTATTTAAAATGCCTGTGTATTGCTACATTGTGATAAGACAGCCTTCATTTTGACTCTACCAAATTCATACTCCTATACCCTAAATACAGCACCAATAAAGTTACATTATCTGATCTGGAAGCACTCTATGCTGTGGATTACCAACAAGCAAAGAGTTTTGAATAAAGTACATTTGTCACTCACTGATGAAATTTCAAGGTTGAACAGATTGGAGAAAATCACCATTTCTTTTCTGCCTATTGCATTTTGTTATGAGTACTTACAAAATTAATTGGGAGAAGAGCACAATTTAAAAAATATATATTTTCTGGGGCACCTGGGTGGCTCAGTCGATTGAGTGTCCGACTTCGGCTCAGGTCGTGATCCCACGGTTCGTGGGCTCGAGCCCCGCGTAGGGCTCTGTGCTAACCGCTAGCTCAGAGCCTGGAGCCTGCTTCAGATTCTGTGTCTCCTTCTCTCTCTGCCCCTCCCCTGTTCACGCTCTGTCTTTCTCTGTCTCTCAAAAATAAATAAATGTAAAAAAAAAATTAAAAAAAATACATATTTTCTATATTTACACGGTTCTCTCTTGTACAGGCAAATCATATCTTTATCCATTCTGTTATCGAGTGGATTTTCTTATGATTCTTAGTGTGAGTTTATTTTTTTAAGTTCTATTTAGGAAAAAAAAAGAAAAATAAAGTTCTATTTAGAGAATCAAAATAGTTTTCTATTGATAACCACCTATAGCACAGCCTCCTAGTGCTACTGATTTCAGAAGCATTTTGTTAACATAAAAGGCACTTGTCTTTCCATCCTATTCCTTGGAATATTAAAACACTGGATAATTTAGAAAACCTGTACTGAAATACAGAGGGGAAGGGAGGTAATGTAACCTACTTTGTATTCACTATCCACCTGAAACATATTTACTTTCTCTATGAATGAAGCAAGGACTCATTTCCTCATTTCACCTTGATGATTATGAACTTTTACACAACCAAATTTTCTACTGATTATAATTTGATGAAGAAAATGTCAGAAAAATTAAATCAAATCAAATGGCATTCCTCAGGGGGAAAATATATGTATATATAAAGCTCCAAATCCTGCATCTGTTAGGATGCTAAGTCAAGGATTCTGGAAAAGAATATGTTTCTGTTACCATGGCTTATGGGTATAGAGAAGATCACCTACTCTTTGTGTCTTTTCAAAGCCTATGCAAAGGCATTTGTCATTGTCAAATCTATGAATATGCATACTTTGGTTGTGGATGAGCTATAACACAGCTATTCACCATAGTTATAAATCAGCCACTCCTTGGAATATCATTTCTTGTTGCTACATAGAAGGTTAACAGAAAGGAAAAGTGTTCTTGCTACCATTTCTTATTGCTCATGGAAATCTGTTCCCTCAGGTGACATTTATGAAAGAAACTGCAGTCTTGTTAATGCTTCTGAAAAGCATTAACTGTCAGGATATCTGTCCTCAGTTACTCCATCTGTTTCTATTAATTCAATTTGTCTTTAATGTCCTAACCCTTTAATTATCACCTGTGCATCTAAAATTTAATAAGTGAAATCATGGGCTATGGTTTTCATCTTTCTATGGAGTCTTTATTAAGAGTGGAGGTACTAAATTGCATGTTTTCTCTTGATTTCCTCAGTAGATTAAAAATAAACAGCAACTTATGGACTCTCTTGTTTAAATGTATAATTTCATGAATTCTGTTGCATTTCTGGATACCAAATATGTATATTACAAGTAAAGATGCATTATATTCAAAAGAAATATTTAGGGGGAAGCAAATTTTGACTAACTGCATCATTTGAAGATGTATTTACCAAATTCATTGTGTTGTTATATCACAAAAATGGAGAAATCAGCATTCAAATTCTATATGATAATACTTAACAGGATACATTATGAATGCACATAGCCTTTTTCTGTTATTTAAATATGTGTATAGGAAATTATTTTAACTCTTGGTAAGGCAAGAGTTAACATATAAAATATAAACTTCTAAATTCAAAGTGCATGGCAAGATGACAGCGGGGGGTGTGAAAGCCTCTGTCCAGGGACAAGAGATTGGGGTGGTGCCAATTTCCCTCCAACACCAATACAGTGGGACTTCAGAGAGTAACACAGCAGCCCCCAGTGGAGGCAGGACCAGCTTACACCAAAACCTGCCCCAACCCCCAAATCCTAGCAACTGCTTATTTACTGGGGTAAGACTGACTCTGAGCCAAAGGAGTGGGTCTCTCCTCCAGAAGACCAGCACAGGCAGCACCGTCATTTACCAAGTGTACTGAAAATCAAGTGCTTCAAAATGACACCTGCAGTTCTGGTGGAAATAGGATCAGGCTTACTTTCCTTTTTTTTCCCTTTTTCTTCTTCTTCTTTTTTTTTTTTTTTTTGAAATCAGGCTGATAGTTTCTTGTTTTGGTTGTGGTTTGTTTTTTGTTTTGTTTTGTTTTTATTTTTTGATCAGGCTTCTTTATTCTTTTCTTTTTCTTTCTTTTTTCTTCTTTTAGTTTTTTTTCCTATCTTTTTCTTCAGAATGAGGCTTATATAGTTCTTGATTCTTTGATTTTTGTTATCGTTATTGTTGTTGTTGTTGCTATTGTTCCCCTTCTTTTTCTCCTTTTTTGAAATCAGGTTTTTCTCCCCACCTTTTTTTCCAGGCTTCTTTAACAAACGAATCAAAGCACACCTAGTTAGAGGTCCAAACACTCCCCACTGCAAGCAAGGAGGAGCTCTGCAGAGGACGGACCAGTGGGAAAGAGTAGCTGAAGTGCAAAAACAGAGCGCACATAGCATACATCAGAAACACTTTCTGAACTGCCAGGGCCTGGACAATATATGACCCCTTTTTAATATAGTAGTACTCTCGGGTGCAGGAAACATAACAAGCTTTCAAAACAAGCCAAAGACAGAAACTTAGTCAAAATGACATGACAGAGGAATTCTCCCCAAAAGAAAGGTCAAAAAGATATCACACCCAGGCACTCGCTCCAAACAGATATAAGCAATATATCTGAACAAGAATTTAGAACAACAGTCATAAGACTACTAGCTGGGCTTGAAAAAAGCATAGAAGACACCAGAGAAATGCTTGCTGCAGAGATCAAAGACCTAAAGTTAGTAAGGTTGAAATAAAAAATGCTACAGCTGAGATGCAAAACCAACTGGATAGAGTCACAATGAGGACTGAAGATGCAGAGGAGATAATAGGTACATAGAAGATAAAATGATGGAAAATAATGAAGTTAAAAGAATAGGGAAAGAAAACTATTAGATCACAAGGGGAAATTTAGTGAACACAATGATTCAATAAAACAAAACAATATCCATATCATAGGAGTCCCAGAAGAAGAGTAGGTAAAAGGGGCAGTAGAAAAAAAGGTTTATTTGAACAAATTATGGCTGAGAACTTCCCTAATCTGGGAAGGAAACAGGCATTCAAGTTCAAGAGGCACAGAGAACTTCCCTCAAAATCAACAAAAACAGGTCAACACCATGACACCATCATAGTGAAACTTGCAAAATACAAAGCCAAAGAGAGAATTCTGAAAGCAGCTAGGGACAAAAGTTCCCTAACCTACAAGGGTAGACACGTAAGGTTAGCCACAAACCTGTCCACTGAAACATGGGAGTGGCAGTAAATATTTAATGTACTAAATGGGAAAAATATGTAGTCAAAAATTCTTTATACAAAAATGCTGTCATTCAGAAGAGGAGAGATAAAGAGTGTTCGGACAAAAACTACATCAGTCCTGCAAGAAATTGTAAGGTAGACATTTTGAGTGGAAAAAAAGAAAAAAGAAAGAATGAAGAAGACAAAAAGCAACAGAGACTACAAAGGGCCAGAGAATACCACGAAAAACAAAACAAAACAAAACAAACTCTACAGCCAACACAATGGCACTAAATTCATTTCTTTCAATAATCACTCTGAATGCAAATGAACTAAATGTTCTAATCAGGGTCTAAATGTCTAATCAGACAGGGTATCAGAATTGATTAAAAACAAAACAAAACAAAACAAAGCAACAACAACAACAAATCAAGATCCACCTTATACGCTTCCTATAGGAGACTCATTTTAGACCTAAAGACACCTGCAGATTTAAAGTGAGAAGAGGAAAAGTATCTATCATGCTAATGGATGTCAAAAGAAAGCCATAGTAGCCATACTTATACCAGACAAACTAGATTTTAAAACAAAGACTGTAACAAGAGATGAAGAAGGACATTGTATCATTATTAAGGGGTCTATCCATTGAAAATATTTAACAATTGTAAATATTTATGTCCCCAACCTTATAGAACCAAAATGTATAAATCAATTAATAACAAACATACAGAAACTCATTGATAATAATATCATAATAGTAGGGGACTTCAACACCCCACTTATAGCAATGGGCAGATCATCTAAACAGAAAATCAATAAGAAAAAATTAGCTTTGAATGATACACTGGACCAGATGGATTTAACCGATATATTCAGAACATTTCATCCTAAAGCAAGAGACTACATATTCTTCTCTAGTGCACCTGGAACATTCTCCAGAATAGGTCACATACTGGGTCTAAATCAGCCCTCAACAGGTACAAAAAATCGAGATCCTACAATGCATATTTTCAGATCACAACACTATGAAACTTGAACTCAACACAAGAAAAATTTGGAAAGCCCTCAAATACACAGAGGTTAAAGAATATCTTACTAAAGAATGAATGGGTTAACCAGGAAATTAAAGAAGAACTAAAAAGTACTAAGCAACTGAAATTGAAAACACAACAGTCCAAACCTATTGGGATGCAGCAAAGGCAGGTCTAAGAGGAAAGTATATTCTAATTCAGGACTATCTCAAGAAGCAAGAAAGTTCCCAAATATACCATCTAACCTTGTACGTAAAGGAGCTAGAAAAAGAACAGCAAATAAAGCCTAAAGCCAGCAGAAGACGGGAAATAATCAAGATCAGAGTAGAAATAAACAATATAGCAACAAACAAACAAGCAAACAAACAAACAAAAAACCCAGTAGAACAGATCAATGAATCTAAAAGCCTTTGAAAGAATAAACAAAATTGATAAAACCCTAATCAGCCTTCTCAAAAAGAAAGGAGAAAGAACCCAAATAGATGAAATCATGAATGAAACAGGAAGGATCACAGCCACCATCACGGAAATACAAACAAAAGAGAATACCATGACACATTATACATCAATCTAGAAGTAATGGACAAACTCTTAGAAACTCCCAATTTACCAAAACTGAAACAGGAAAAAATAGGAAATTTGAACAGATCCATAATCAGCAAAGAAATTGAGTCAAAATCAAAAATCTCCCAACAAACATGAGTCAAGGGGAAAGCAGAGTGATACTACCCCAGAGCAATCTGCACATTTAATGCAATCCCTATTAAAATACCATCAGCATTCTTTGCAGAGCTAGGTCCAACAATCTAAAAGTTTGTATGGACCCACAACGTCCCTGAATAGCCAAAGAAATCCTGAAAAAGAAAAACAAAACTGGAGGCATCATGATTCTGGATTTCAAGCTGTATTACAAACCTGAGGTCATCAAGACAGTATGGTACTGCCACAAAAAAAAAAAAAACAAAAAAAACACACAGACACAAAGATCAATGGAACAGAAAAGAAAACCCAGATCCACAACTATATGGTCAACTCAACTTTGACAAAGAAGGAGACTCTAGTAGAAAAATGATAGTCTCTTCAACAATTGGTATTAGGGAAACTGGATAGCAACATGCAGGAGAATTTTTTTTTAATGTTTATGTATTTTTGAGAGACAGAGAGACAGAGCATGAGCAGGGGAAGGGCAGAGAGAGAAGGAGACACAGAATCTGAAGCAGGTTCCAGGCTCTGAGCTGTCAGCACAGAGCCCAATGTGGGGCTCAAACTCACAAACCATGAGATCATGACTTTTGCCGAAGTCGGCCACCTGACCAACTGAGGCACCCAGATGACCTGAGACTCAGGAGAATTAAACTAGACAGATTTATTATACACCACACAAAGGTAAATCCAAAATGGATGAAAGACCTAAATGTGAGACAGGAAACCATCAAAATTCTAGAGGATCAAACAGGCAGCTAGCTCTCTGACCTCAGCCACAGAAACTTCTTACTAGACACATTGCCAATGGCAAAGGAGATGAAAGCAAACATGAACTACTGGGACCTCGTCAAGATAAAAAGCTTCTGCACAGCCAAGAAAACAATAAACGAAATTAAAAGGCAGCCTATTGAATGGGAGTAGATATTTACAAGCAACATATGTGATAAAGGGTTAGTATCCAAAATATATAAAGAATTTATCAAACTCAAAACCCAAAAAACAAACAACCCAGTTAAGAAATGGACAGAGACATGTATGGACACTTTTCTAAAGAAGACATCCAGACGGCCAACAGACACATAAAAGATGCTCAAGATCACTCATTAATCAAACCTCCGATGAGAAACCACTTCACACTTGTCAGAACAGCTAAAATTAACAACACTAGAAACGACAGGTGTTGGTGAGGATGTGGAGAAAGAGGAACCCTCTTCCACTGCTGGTGGGAATTCAAACTGGTACAGCTACTCTGGAGAAAAGTATGGAGGTTCCTCAAAAAAAAACTAAAAATAGAACTACCCTATGACCCAGCAATTGCACTATTAGGTATTTACCCAAAGGATACAAAAATACAGATTCAAAGGTATACATCACCCCCAATGTTTATAGCAGAATTACCAATAATAGTCAAACTATGGAGAGAGCCCAAATGCCTCTCAACTGATGAATGGATAAAGATGTGGTATATACATACAATGGAATATTACTCAGCCATCAAAACAATGAAATCTTGCCATTTGCAAAGACATGGATGGAGGTAAAATGTATTATCCTAAGTAATACAATTAAATAAGAGTAAGACAAATGCATGAGTTCACTCATATGTGGAATTAAAGAAACAAAAGTGATGAACATATGGAAAGGAGAGGGGAGAGAAGAAAGGAAAATAAACCACAAAAGACTCTTAATGATAGAGAACAAACTGAGGGTTGATGGAGGGACATGGGTGGGAGATAATAGGTGATGGGCATTGAGGACAGAACTTGTGATGAGTGCTGGGTGTTGTATGTAAGTGATGAATCACTGAATTCTACTTCTCAAACCAATATTGCACTGTATGCTAACTAAATTACAAAAATAAATAAGGAAAAAAACAAAACAAAGTGCATGGCAAAAAATGAATGTACATTATTATATTTAAACTTCATTTAAACCAGTATCTGTTCTGATTCCATCCTGTAAGGAATGCTTAAATTTTATGAACACTCTTTGGCAATGACATTGTTAGTTGAACTTAACTTCCTAAAGTCTCTTTTCTTATTAGTACTCTGATTTGTCCTTCCAACTTGCCTCCACTTCCTTTCTTAACTGAAAAAAGAGTAGTAAAGATTGAATTATAAATTTATTTCTAAATGATTTCTTGCATAAAAATACATGTGGTATTTCTGAAAACTAATGATCTTATGAAAGAATGGGGTTATTTTTTGTAAGGCTCTATATTATACACACATGATTTTAGAGCTATTTTATACTGCATTGAAATTACTTTTATAATCAAGAGTCTATACATTCCTTAATCCATGAGGATTCACCCTTTCTACTATAATATTTTAATTACATGACTTCAAATTCTCACCAGTGTAGTGACTGGACTGATGCCTTTGTCATCAGATGCAGCCTTATAGAGCTTTACTATCAAATTGCTTTAAGTCCATGCATCTTTTAGGACATACTTTTCATTCATTCATTCATTCATTCATTCATTCATTCATTTTTAGGAGAGACAGTGGGGGAGGGACAGAAAGAAAGGGTGAATCTTAACCAGGATCCAAGCTCAGTGTGGAGCTCACCACGGGGCTTGATCCTACCCCGTGGATCATGACTGGACTGAAATCAATAGTCAGATGTTCAACTGACTGAGCCACCCAAACACCCTGGGAAGTACTTTAAAGTACTTTATTATACTGCCATGTGCGTGCATGTGTGTGTGTGTGAGTGTATGCTTATGTAATAGGAATCTTACTTGTGGGAAATTTTTCAAATTATCTTTCACTAAATTTTAAGATGGCCTCTTACATTATACATTAAGTCACTGATTTCCTAGTAGTTCTCCTATCACATATACTTAATTTATTCCTATATTTTACAATCATTCATCTGAAGTAAGCTTTGAGTTTGTTTGCTACAGTGAACAAATATTGCTACCTCCATGAAGATCTTCCTGGCTTCAAATTGAAAGAGAATTTTATTTTCCTGTACACCTATAGGGTGTTTTGCCTTCCCAGCTAAAATATATACTATGTAAAGATTACTTTTATATTACTTTTATAATATAGTACCCAGTAGAATGCTACTAAATATTAGCTTATATGTTAGGAATAAAAGAGACTATAAAAATATTCTTTTTAAAATAGTATCTATTATTTTTCATTCACATCAAAGAAAAGCAGATGTTGAATTCACTGAGACTACAAGTTTTACTAACTCACATGGAAACACCAAATGAATTTTTCTCTTACCTCAGTAGCAACTGTATTTGCTAAATACTGATAACCTTGAAATACAGCTTTCTCATTTTAATAAGACAGGTAATTAAGTAAACTTCAAATGAGGATTTGCACCATAAGACAGTGTCAGGTTCAAGGGGGAAAGTCCTTAGTTGCACATTAAGCATATTTCTTTTAAACTAATTAGCTGAAACATGTTTTCTTCTATTTGTTTAATATTTTTAATAAACTGCAAGTAATCAACTTTCAGTGAGAGGAGAACATGTGTGAAGTGAGTTGTCTGCTTCCTCACTAATGAGATACTTGTTCCGGTTTGGCCAAAGCGCAAAGTCATGGTCTCTATAAAAGTGAAGTACAGATGAAGAATGTGGAGTTCATTTCCTGATTAGCAAGAAAATTCTACCTGGCTGCTTTCTTTAGTCCAATCTGAATCTTCTCCAATTCTACAACTACCCTTCCTAAGTCATATCCTAAATGTAATGAGCAAAGTGCTTTCTTCTTTGGCTACCACCTTCTCATACCTGTCATCCTTTATATTTCTTCTTGAAGAAGACCACCTAAAGGCCAATAATTATGTATAAATAATGTAAAAATATTTATACTTTAAAGATCAATAAAATTCTTTATTATTAGAAATAATTTTTCTTTACTTTAAAAATACTGAAGTTCCTGAGCCAAAGATTTATGTCCACTTTTCCTCATCATGGTGTTTCTCTCACTCACTCTCTCTTCACCTCCTTCCTACCTACCTCCCCTTCCTCTCCTCCCTGCCTACTTTTCTTTCCCAAGTGATAAAGAAAAAGAAATAGGAGTAAACTTTCAATAGAAATTTTGTTCAGAAATAAATCAAAATCATATTTAATGATGGAGAAAATTTATTGTCATATATAAAAGGGAAAAAGCTATCCATTTATAATAATAGTTATATTGAAAATATGCTTTAATGTAAGAGACTAAAACAATTTCCCAGTGTAAACAACTATATTTGTTCTGAAATTCAAATGAGACATAAATGTACAATGGAATCATTAACATTTTCATCTTAGTGAGCCAGAATAATAACACCTTTTACTTAAATATATTTTATTTTTCTATTAAAATATGTTGTTACTTTTACATGTGTTAATTTTCATATAACTTGGCTTCCAATGTGATTAAACATGTTTCAACAATTAATAGACTCCTCTCCTTCCATAGGAGCTAAAATTAATAATCTGTCACAAGGAATCATTCATTTAGGAGCAAAATATCTCTATACATTGCAGAATTAAACTTTATGAATAATTCACTTTGCCTTTCATTAGTTATTTCTCATTCCATATTATATTAACTTGCCTGGATATATTTTTGCACTCCATTGAGAATGTGACCTACACATGATCCACTAACAAAAGAAATGTGAATATTATAGGTTTAAGGAAGAGTAGAGATCCAGTTTCAATTTTAAATTCTGCAGACAAGGATGAAGCTTAGAGTGAAAGGTTTTCCTCAAGGTCACATAACAAAGAGTCAAGCTAGGATGAAATTTAGAAGAAAAAACAACAGAAAGGGATACTCCAAAACATTAGCCATATTGCAAAGTCATTTCAATGATAGCTATTGTCTGAATACAAGATAATCTAGATAGCATAAATGAAGTTTTGAAAAAATACTTAAGAGTAAAGTGGATTGTGGTGATCATTTCCCAATATGTATGTATATCAAATCATCAAGTCACATGCCTTAAACATATAGATTTTTGTCAATTATATCTCAATAAAGCTAATAAAATATATAGAAATAACACCGATTAAACAACACTAGACATCAGAAGGAATACATGCAGAAGAATGGAAGAAACTAATCGTCTTTCAGAAAACTACTAAGAACTGATACTTTATTTTGGGATATTTTCTATTATTTCTTTGATAATTCCAACCCCACATTTATTGCCTCAATTTAATTTTGGGTCTCCAGGACTCATTTCGCAAGTCCTATAATTTTGTTTGTTTGTTTGCTTTTTCTTATTTTCCTTATGTTGCTAGATTATTCTTTCTTGGAAATTTCTTCAATTTAGTCATAAAAAATTTTAATGCATTTTGGAGGATGAAAACAAGATACACATTTTTTTTTTAGATACTGTCTTGTTTTCTGGATATATACTCTAATGTTTATATATAGTAATTTAGAAGAGAACAAATAATATTCTCTGTAAACTTACAGGCTCTTGGCTGAGAGCTCCCAGGAATAAAAGACAGATTAGCAGGAGAAAAACAGAAATTTTATAATACGTATACCTCCTGTTTACATGGGAGAGACCCAAGAAACCTGAGTAACTCCCTAAGTGCCCCAAACCACCACCTAAATATCATCTCCAGCTAAAAATTAAAGAAGATGGAAGGGGGTAGTTATAGGAGGTTACCAGGTACAGCTCTGAAACCAAAGGTAAGGTTATTATGTAGGTTAAGCTTACTGCCTTCACTGATAAGAATGTCTAGGCATTGTCAGCCTTCTTCTCCTGACATAGAGGGAGTTACTGGTTACAGAGCTTTTCCTGTGTCTGATGTTTCTTAAAAATAATCAACCTAAAATAATCCTTATGCCAAAGACACATATTTTAGGGTGGTGGATTCTGTTCCCTTCACTAACTTTAATAGCATCTTCTCTTTTTGCTCTGCGATATAAATAGCATTTTTAAAGCCTTCTATTCCTTGCTCTATTTCAACGTCTCCACTTTTTTTTCTCCTCCTTCGGATTACTTTGCTTTGCTTTCTTCAATGTTCCATCTTGTATCATTTATTAGGCTTTTTTTTTTTCCTACCAGCTCCAGAACCTCCCTTTTACACCCTTTTCTGATTAGACTCTGGTTTGTTCTTTGATCCACCACTATGGGGCGCTAGAGGGAACTGGCCCTGAACACAAAGAAGAAACTGTCAATGGTCCTTGGACGTCCTTTCTAGCATCACCTTCACAATGTCTCCTCACTTTAAGCAAATGCAGTTTGTCCAGGTTTCCTTTTTGTTTTATATTTATTTCCTCACACATCGGACCCATCCTCATTCTGCTCTTTCCTTGAAACCAGTAGCAGCCAGGCGGCGTTTCCTCTTCAGAGATCTGAGTCCCAGTTCCAAGTAGCCCTTTCTCTGAGCTCTGGAGTTAACACGCACTAGGAACAGCTCTCTTCAGACTTCAGAGTCCTTCCTCCAAAATTCTAGGTACTCATAAACCCAACATCTTTCTTTTTACTCCAGCCCCGTGAAGTGGTAGCTGCTTCAGTTTTTGCTACCTATATTACATCAATGTTTTCTTTTGGCCATTTCAGTATTGGTAAAACCTGCATAACCTATTTTTCGGTTTCTTTTTTCCTGATATGAATCTGACTGATACTGGATTTTTCTCTGCGGGTCTTTATTTTTATTATCTATTAACATTCTAAACTTAAGGATTAGGAATAAGCTATCTACTTGGCGCTATGTCAACTGATGGGCTCCATCATTATTTAAGAGCTTGTTCTGGAAGGCAACCATTTCACTGGGGCACCCAATAGCTTCATAAAGAGGTACTTTCTCTGGTCAAGTCAGACTTTCTAGAGTATCCCTTCTCGTCTTCTGCCTGATGGATAACCACCCAGCTTTTAGGTGTGCAAAGCTGAAGAAAAAAGATGAAACGCAGCCACTTTTTTCAACATGTAAACTCCCAGTTAACACCAACATTTCCTGATCTTTACCTCAACCTTGCCCCTCTTTGGTCCCTGATACTTCTAAGTTCCATACTTACTGACATTCAGAGAACAATTTGATCTTTTTCTCAATTTATCTACTCTAAAAAGCTATTGACCATGGTTTTCTCCACTGAGGTAATTGCTATTCCACATATAATCTGTTTTCTGATAAAACCATTGTATTGTACTTACTGTATCATGCTTATTGATGCTCTATTTTAATTAATTTTCTATTATTTAAAATTGTTCTTTCCATTTGTAGGATCCAAAGATCCCCCTCCTCTTTTTTTGTAGCATCAAATGTTGGATAGTGTATGAATATTAAGACATACCCATCTTATGACAGTGAAAACAGGATTCTAAATACACAATAATTTGAAGAGCAATTTAGCAATATAAAATCTACTCCCCCCAAAAATCTTTAAAATATAATTTTCCTCTAAGATAAGCAAAAATTAAAAATCCATATGCAGATATGCTCACTCTCATACTCTTTATAATAATAAAATGTTTACGTCAAGCTCAATAGATTATATTTAAACCATATGAGGGGTGCCTGGGAGGCTCAGTCGGTTAAGCGACCAACTTCAGCTCACGGCGTCATCTTGAGGTTCGTTGGTTCGAGCCCCGCTTCGGGCTCTGTGCTGACCGCTAGCTCAGAGCCTGGAGCCTGCTTTGGATTCTGTGTCTCCCTCTCTCTCTGTCCCTCCCCTGTTCACGCTCTGTCTCTGTCTCTCAAAAGTAAATACATGTAAAAAAAACGTAAAAAAATAAAAAAAAACCATATGATAAAAATATAAGCAAACATTTGAAAAATTAAAAATAAATTCTCCAAAAATTCATAGGAGGCAAAATCACTATATATGATTCCAATCTATTAAAATCAGAATAATTAATTATATATATGCATGGAAAATAGGCTTAACCACAATAAAATATTTTTAAAAATGGTAGGAATGCATGTTAATTTTTTTTAAATATTCATTTTCTATATTGTGAATATAAAATAGATATTCATGTGTTTATTATTAGAATATATTTTAGAAAATTAAAACCACACATTTAGTTATGTGAACATACCTCTCACTATACATATTCAAGTAAGATTGTTTGGTCTAAAAAAGAATAGATTAAAAAATGATTTTTGTCCAGTGGTTTCCAATCTAATTTTTGGTATCAACCTCTCAATGTAAAATGTTAACTTAATAACAATAATGAAAATAATAAAATACTAAGAAAAAAATGGCCATGACAGAGGTAGGGAAGTACAAATAATTAACAACCATTTAAGCACAGTGCATCCATTTCCTTGCTTAATTTTTAATAACACTTACACAAGAGAAGTACCATTTCTGTCCCCATTTGATTGTTCAGACAACTGCACAAGAAGTTAAGTGATTTCCTTGTTCAGACCCGTAAGCAACATAATTAGGTTTGGAATTTAAGTAGCTTCACATGAGGACCTATCATCTAGCACAACAGTAGGGTATGAGACGGGTTCTGATCTTGAGAGAGTGACACCTCTCCTCATCACACTGCATAAGCTGCCCAATGAACAGCAAATAAGAACTGCTGATTTCTACTAATCTGAACTGACAGAACAACTAATCTTAACTGTCACTGAAGTGACAAAACTGGAGGGAAAAAAAAACAGATTTTGTGGCATTTGCCTTTAAAATGATAACATTTGATTTGGGGAATGTTTGTTACTCAGTGTTAAATGATAAAACAACATATTTAAAAGCTGTAATAAAAGCATTACATATGAAGGGAAAATTTACTGTCAATGAGACCTGCTCACAAGGACCAATTATAAAGTTACTCTAAGTTTAATATTGACATTTCAAATAATCTGTTAAGGTTACATGACAATCATTAAGAATGCTTAATTTCTAAGACTAGAGTATAACATTAAATTTGTTTAGAACTATGGTTTCAAATATAAATATCCCTGAGAATGGTAGTATATTCATTCTGATGCCCAAAATGCCTGATACCAGATATCTGGTAGAGACTAGCAGAAAGCTAGGTACTTTTTAAAATGTATTTCAACAAACAATGTCTATGCATATTATATATCAAGTCGTTTGAATTCAAAATTGAATACAGAACTATCTATACTCTACAAAGTTAACTGTCTGGAAAATATAGACTTGCAAGGAACTCATTGCTTTGTATTGTGAAAGCATTATCATTAGACCAAGGTATAAACTGTAGTAGAAAAGCCATAAGCAAGTGTACGGCTGAGACTCTAGTACAAATTCACAGAGGTGTTAACATTTATGTTGAGACATGAAAAAAAAAAAAAGAGAGTATAAACAAGCCTGGAACACGAGATTTGGAGAAGGATATTCATGGCAAAAGGAAGAAGGGATCGAAACGTTCTAGGTATGCTCTATTTCTTTTATCTCAGAATGAAATGAAGAGGAGTCAAACTGGAAAGTCCTCCTGGGATCATAGTTTATGACAAGTGTGAATGTAGATCACTGAGCACATCAAAGTCGACATCTTAAATTAAAAGAAGGAAAAGAGCACTCAGGAGCAGAAGGATAGCATGACAATGAATTCTCTGTTCAGAACCTTAAGGATGGTCATGATACTTGAAGGTCTGCATTGTAACTTTAACACATATGTTTTGTATTTTTAATTGTTATAGAAAAAATGTTTGAGAGGCACATGATGACACCCTACTTCATAGGCAGAGCAAGTAATCACAGCAAGGAGACCATAGTTGTGAAAATAAAAGGAAACACAGTGTTCTCCAATGATGTTCACCATATACTTTTTACAGAAGAGACACAACATATTAGAAGATGAATCTATCAAGTCATAATGCAGTGAATACGTATGGATTAAGTTTCAAATCACATATAATAATTAGTTTAGAATGTCGGTCTTTTTTTCCAAACAGAGAAAAAAGGTAAAGTTAAATAGCAACGCTTTTGCTTTTAAAAAAAAATGAGTAACAGCTTAAAATTGTAGTAGTTGGTCTCTTACTGAATGTCACCAATAACAAAATATGGCCTCTCAAGGACATCAGGAGAGAAAAAAAAAAAAAAGAAAGAAAAGAAAGAAACAATAAAGCAATTAACTTGACTTTCTTCTCATTAAGTTCTCATAATTACATTTTCAGGATTAAGTGCATTATGTGAGGGTCTTGCCATTTTATTTGGATAGTAAAAGTGACTTTGTTTTTTCTGAAAAAAATTGGACTGTTCATAGACAACATTAAACTCAAATACAAGTTTCCATGAAAATGATTAAGGAAAACACAGTCTACAAATCATTATATTTTAATGATTCATAAATATTTTATATTTTTTAGTATCTTAAATTGCAGGTACATTTACAAAACAAATAATAAAGAAGTCTATTTTTTTTTCTGTCGGACAGTCCGGAATTGGTGAGAGTAGTTGATGTAAGTAAAGCTTTTCAGTCATGTGATTAATTTTAAAGAACCGTTCAATATTTTTGTGTGTGTTTGTAAATGAAAGTAAAATCAATTAGTTGAGGACTTAACATCCAACAAGATTCTATCTTAGGTTTTATTTGAAAGTATTATCATGGGAGGGTCTGAAAATACACCCACTGAGTTTTGAAACCAGTACAATGTAAATGAGCCTGACTGAAAACCTAGAGAAATAAAGCAAAAGGGAAATGCCATGTTCATTTCTACTGAAATTAATATTTGAGAACTTGGATTAAAGCTGAGAAAATGTGCTCTCCAGAACAGAAGTCCAGAATATGACCCCCTTGCTTACACAGGCAGCCTTTTACATTCATAGCAAGGAGCAGACACAACATGGGAAGCAGGAAATGGGCCAGAATTCCTCCACGGTACAGCTTCCCACAGACGGGAGGAAAAGACAGGGCTGGGGAGAAAGACCTCATGCCCTTGCAAACATTATACCTTTAAACTTAATATTTTTTAAAGAGAGGACGTCCAAAACATGTGTAAAAAGTTGACAGAAAACAGTGTTGTGAACAGACAGAAATTGTGAACTTCATGAGAGATTTTTAGAACTCATTCTAAAATGAGGAACACTAAAACAGTATTATTTTAGTGGTTTTCCTGCCTCCAGTTTTCCAAGCTCCACAATCTACTATCAATAACAGTCAGAGTTATAGTTCTAAAATATCCTGTCCCCATTTCAGCTACACAGCTCACCATCCTCCTCAAGAGAAAATCCAAATTCTCCAAGAAAGTCTCTATAATTTGGTGATTTATCCATTTCCATGTACTCCTTCTTATACTTCTTTCTATGCATTTTAAACTCTATCCATACAGAAGTTCTTTCATTTTTTATTGTTTTACAATGTTTATTTTGAGAGAGAGAGAGAGAGAGAGAGAGAGAGAGAGAGAGAACGTGTGCAAGTGAGCAGGGGAGAAGCAGAGAGAAAAGGAAAGAGAAAGAATCCCAGAATCCCAAGCGGGCTCCATGCTGTCAGCCCAGAGACTGACATGGTGCTCGAGCTCACACACCATGAGATCATGATCTGAGCCGAAATCAAGAGTCAGATACTCAACTAACTGAGCCAACCAGACACCCCAGAAGTTCTTTCATTTTTAAAAATGCATCATGCCCTTTATAACTTTCAAGCCTTTGGGTATGCTATTTCTTGGAAGACAGAATGATGTTCTGTGGTGTCTCTATTGGGCTACACTCTCTTTATCCTTCTTTCCGAGCTTAGACATCAAATTTGTTTTGAAATAAGATATAAACAAAGGGAAGAAAAAGAAGTGCTATTCCTTCCCCCAATTTTGTTTATTCTGCCCTCATCTACTTCTCTGATGCTTTATATTCCCACTGCTAGCTCACACGTCATCCTGTACTGTAATGCTCATTTACTTGTATCTTCCCTCTAAAGTTTTAGGACAGCAAGATATATGTCTTTTTGGTTCAACTTTTAACTACACAGTATTCAAAAGTGTGTGAAATATAGCAGGATTAAATAAATAAGTTTAGAATGAGTCAGAAACTGAGAAAGTGCTTACAAAAAAATGAGGGAGGAAACATTTAGAAATTATTGCAGCAGAAAGTTGATTTCATAATTTAACTAGAACAACCCCTTCCAAAAACACTTAATTTTTTTATATGTTACATTTTAGGACATGGGCATCCATGAAAAAATTAAGTACATGGAAATCTGGTGGATTGGTAAAAGCTGGCACTCGGCATCAGACACATCCAGGAATGTGTGGCAGTCTTGTGGGAAGCATATTCATTTTTGGGTTTTCTGAAAAATATCTATGTATCTGGTAAAAATCACTAGACAATGAATTCTTGGCTTGGTTGCAGCAATTCTTTGTAATAAAGAGCACTGGGGTCCTTGCAAACAGTTTTTACATGCAACTTTATATAAGACTGAGAAAACACTAGCTGATTAGCAAGTACTATTAGAATTTTTAATAGGCATTCAGGGAAATTCCAATGGCAGGTTCTAGGAGTCCAGCCATTTGGAGGGTACAACTTTAGATTCTTCAGCTATTGAGGGTGAAGCTAGAAGCAGCTAATAAAGACAGAGTCATTCAGA
>CM053575.1:22246371-22311029 GCA_028646485.1 Cryptoprocta ferox
TGTTACCTTCTTTCACATTCATTTAAACCAGGTTTTAATCCTGTGGACAACAAGCTCTCAGCTAGGGTGATTTTGTCCCTCTGCTAACGGACAATTGGCAATAACTCAGAAGTTTTTATTTGTCACACTGTGTTGTTGGTGCTTTTGGCATGCAGTGGATACATGTCAGGGGAACTTCTAAACATTATACAATCAAAGGACAATGTCATTGTGACAAAAATTACCCAGCTCCCAATTTCCATATTTCTGAGGACAACGAATAGTGAATAGCCTACCAATGAATTTTCTTGGGTTTCAACCATATCTCCATGGAATAAATGGCCTTATGTTGAAAATAATTTGCTAAGGAAAGAGAATAGTTGGTATTTGAGAACAGTGTTTAATAGTAATGCTTCTAAAGGTCCAAATCCATTGAAGTATTGAGTTTATCATGATAATCTCAATAGCCAAAGCTATTGGCAAAGAGAGTTTAAGTCAGAGATTTCACATCTTTTGCCACATATGTATTAAGCCATCAAAATAGTGACCTTCTATCAGAGGTACCAGCTAATAATTTCACTAGATAAAAGGTTTTGCCATACTATGGCTTTATAAGAAAAACCCAAACAATGACAGAGAACAAAGAATAGTACTAATAAAGCAATAAAAGATAGAGAAAAGCATAAATAAGTATAATAAAAAGAGAATTACTTTCATCTATATGGATCAAAAATCATCTGCCTGGTGCTGATGTTTGCATTACACCAGCTGGGATTTCCAGGCAAATTGCTGCATCTTTCACACATTAAACTAATGCTCCTGCCTGAATGAATGCAGTTTATTGCCAGGGCATATGATGTAGAAATACTTAGACTATGGAAATCAGACAGATGGCGTAGCAAATTAATCCATAAGCAGCATGCCATAAGGTTGGTCAGTGACACTGATGGAAGAGTGTGGTTGTTGATAGGGATAATCACAGGAAATGCAAAGGTGAGAAAGATCATGCAGAAGGAATGGAGAGGTCGCTGTTTAATTTTTATTATAAAGCCACTAGATATGTCAATAAGTGTACTTTACTTTTTTTAAAAGTGCTGAAAGAATGTTGCTATTCATAAACAAACAAGTGAAACGTGAGAGGTCTGAAACTTTGGGACCCTATAGTCTTGTCCTTGCTCCAAGTACTTCACCAGAGTTTAAAACAAAGGCTCACTGTGGAGGTCAAATATAAACTATTATGCTCATTAGAGGTATTAGAGCTACTTTATGTGGGACTTTGTGCAATTTTATTGTTACTTGTGATCCGTGACCACCTTTTTCTTTTTTGAAACTCTAGAGTTTGATTATTTGTATGATTAAGAACCATATTTAAAAATTAAACCATAAAAACCACATCAGTACTAATACATGAGGACAAACACTACTAACTTTTTTTTAAATATTGTGTCTATGTCCATAAATGTGAACATGCAATATATGCGTCAAACCAAAGGTCGTTGCCTAACCCTAAGTGGAGGAAATGACATATGAAGGCATTTTATTCAAGTATACTAAAATAAATTTCTGTGAGATATTTTCTGTTTTATCAATGAAGTATGAAGTAAGTCCATTTTTCAAGAGTGAGAGGAAAGGTATCAGCTTTGGAAATTAACTAGAATTTTACATGCAGACAGAGCAAAATGGCTTTTTTTCTTTAAAGGGAAAGAAATCCAAAATGAGGCAAAATCTATCATATGTGAACTATTTTTCCAAAGTTATGTGTACATTGCGTGGTATCTGAAACATAATAAGCATATGCCTCGTGAGAACACTGTATCGGCTTTTGATCCACCCCACTTAGTGACTTAAAAAAACAAACACTTAGGGGTTCCTGGGTAGCTCAGTCTGTTGAGTTTCTGACTCTTGATTTGAGCTCAGATTATGATCCCAGCATAGTGGAATTGAGGCCCTTATTGGACTCCGTGCTGAGTGTGGAGCTTCCTTTCTCCCTCTTCCCCTCTCCCCTGCTTACTCATGCATTGTCTCTCTAAAGAAAACAAAAACAAAAACATTTATAATTGCTTACTAGGTTGGGGATTTTTTTTTTCCCTTTGGGCCAGTTTGGCTTGGCCTGGTCAAAGTAATGACTGGGTCATGCAATGTCTGATAATTGGCTCAATGTCAGCTAAGCAAAGAGGTGATTTGACCATTTATGTCCTATTATAATTTAGACTAGTTCTGGTATGTTTAGGGGGAGTTCTCTAAAGCAGCCAAAGAGAACAAGTCTCAAGGTACAAGTACTGCCACTGTTTGCATCATGTTTGCTAAAAGCCCACGGCCAGCTCCAATTCAAGATAAAAGGGAGGTCTCTCTAAAGCAATAATCATGTAAGAAAAGATATTTTATCCTAAATTAAGTCTAAGCTACTTTAACTGTGAAGAGTGTACCTTAATACACACTGATATTGCCTTAAATGAGCACATATAATTTCTGAGTTTAAAAAAATCCATCAAAATAAAAAATCTAGTCTAAACTATTGGCTCAGTATAAAGAAGCACTTCCTTGAAAGGTATTTTTAATTGTCATTATTTTCAATGTACCCCCTTATCAATTATTTATAGGAAAACTAAGTGAGACACTGCCAAATCCCATTTTCAAGAAGTCAAGGGTAAGGTATGTTTCAGAAGGATCATAATTGGTGGATGCTTTATCCTGACTAACTTTATTTCATAAGAATATCATGTGTTAAATTGATGTAGGAAAATATGATATCTTTTGACCATATATTTTGCTCTGCAGTGACTTACATATATATATTACAGTGAATTTCTTGCATATGCTCAGTTATCCAAATAAATTAAAAAAAAGATAACGAAACATTTCTTTGTCTTAATTTGCATTGCTTTTGTGCAACACCCATGTAATATCCATGAAATACTGATCACATCTACACGTAATGATTCTCTACTTTAGAAATCATTATGTAGTAGGTGAAAACATGTGATGCAGCGCACAGTAACAAAATATTACTGACGAATTAAGGGACATAAAAACTTTAAGCTATAATTGAAAAAATGGCATATTAAAAAACATAAAAATTAAATTTTCTGAGTGAAAGGATACCACTGACAAAGTCAAAATCCAAAGAGAGGAGGAGGAAATCTAAAACAAACAAACAATATGGAAAACTATTAACATATTTAATATAAAGAAAACTATATTAAAAAGCAAAAATTAAAACATATCCAAAACAAAATAAACCAATAAGCAAAATGGAGAATTTTGGACAAGAACATAAGCTTTGAAAGAAATGAAAATATAAAGGGAAAAAAAGAAGGGAAAGGGAGGGAGGGAGGACAGGAATGAAGAAAGGAAGGAAGGAAGACAAAAGAAAATTAAATAATAAATATTAAAATATATTCAAATTCACTTGAATACATACAAGACAAATGAAAATAATTATGAGATAATTTTCCATTCTTTTGTTTGGCAAATAGTGGAAAATATTTTAAGGAAGTCTAGAGTTGACTATGTTGAGGGAAAATGGGTACTTTCATGTAATCTTGGTGGGATATGAATACAGATTCTACTTGGGGAAAATATGCTTACAGTATTGCCAAAAATTGAAGATGAATATAAAGTTTGGCTTTTTGCTCAAGTAGCCTGCAACAGAATAGGTAAATAGTCTTTCTAAAAAAAGTAAGGTTGTAAAGCAATATAAAAACATGCAAGGACAAAACTCTATATGAAGTCATCAGAGAGCTGCCAAAACAATGGGTTTAGCTATCTAAACCCAAGATTACAGAAAGGGGTAATCATGGGGCATTTTGGCTGGAGATTGTTTTCTGATTCTGGCATCACTTACCCAGCTGAGAATCTAGGTCTCGCCTTGGAAGAGGGCTACTTACTTCAGGGGCACAGGGGAACCAGCTGAAAATTTGGTAATCTATTCAGAACAAAAACCAACACTTCCCTCCTTCCTTTCTTCCTTCCTTCCTTTCTTCCTTCCTCCCTCCCTGCCTCCCTCCCTTCCTTCCTTTTTTTTTTTTAGAGCAACAGTGGTCATCATCCAAGATAAGAGAGGATTAACTGAGCCTGATACAAGGCAATTGTCCCCTCAAGGCACTGACTAATATCTGCAGCTGTTTAGGAAAGAAGATACAACATGAAGGTGAAAGCATGTGACAAAGTGGAATACAGATTTTGAGAGCCTGGCCAATCTAGGAAAATAAGAGATTAATGTTTAGGAGAGGGAGAAGGAGAGGCCATAATGAATAAATTAGATTCTTGGTTGGAAGCCCTGGAGGTTTATGCACTAAGAACTGGAAAAAAAAAACAAACAACAACAACAAAACCCAAAATAAAACAAACAAAAAAGCAAAAACAAAAACTGAATGAGACTGACCCTTACCAAATCTGCTACCCATTCTCAACTGGGTTCTGTTTGATTTAAAGTGACCAGTCACCTTTTCTTCTCTATAGCAAAGGGGATGGGCTTTTGCTGGAAGATTGGTCTTTTGTCTGGGACCTCTACAAAGATTTTTTCAAAAACAAAACAAAACAAAAAACAAAAACAGATTACAGAAATCCAGATATAGACAGAATAAAATGAACACTGATCTCCTATAGCCACAGGGTTGAGATTTCTGAAAACTAACCCCCAAATTCTATCTTTCAGGTGACTGGATTATAAAGAAAAACTGAAATCACAGTTTCATAAGTATTGTATAGTAAAGTTAAGTCACTGCTTGCAAAATTACTTGTTTAGACAGAGAGATATGGCAGATTCTGATGAAAACAGTGGACCTTGAACCCAAAATTTTCAGTAAGCCTTTCTTACAAATGAAAGCAGGTCTCAAATTTCTCCCTTGTCTAAGGAGGACAGCCTCTCCTTGTTTAAATCCCTAAAGCAAATTATTTTGAGACAGCTTCCCTGCTGATCTCCCTGAGGACCCACTCATATGCAAATAGTGCCTTCTAGGTCTATAACCACATTTAAGTTTCATTCAGGAGGAAATATCAAAAAAAAAAAAAAAAAGGTCTGGAAGATTCTGCCAAATAATATATGCAGGAACCTCAGAGAATATATATTTAATGGACCTTTAGGGTTTTGTAACATTTTGGAAGGAATACAACTTTGGATGGAGTTAAAATTTATTATTAAGTATGGTAACAAGACAGTCCAGATTTAGTGTGTTACTTTGAGTAGCTGGAAATGACTCCAACAGTTGATTCTATGAAGACTGGACACCAATGGGAGAATACAGTGAATGGAGTTGAACTGTCAAAACTCCCTTAGTATTTTGTAGGAAAAACAAGTAATAATAATTAAAAGGCTCTGAGAGATAGAAATGGTGGAATGGATTTATTATGGATTCTCTGTTAACCTACTTCCTCATTATATACTATATAAAGGTACAGAGGATACCTTTTTCACAGAGGTTTCTAGAAATGTATTGATCAGGGAGTAACAGCACCTTGAAAGGTCCTATTGTGTCTATAATCTGTAGCCCAGGAATCACAGCAGAAAATGCTGCCACTGAAATGGACTACCTGACATTAATGGGGATGATGAGATCCCAGAATGGTAGAGGCCACACACTAGCCTCGGAAAAAGAAAGAAGATGAACAAACTTACCATAATGGGTCATAATCAGAATTGTCTGACCAATAAAAATTCTTGGTTATGAGTATTTTCTAAGTCTAAAAAAATGGGCAGTTTACTAGTCTTTATATAAGTGAAAATATCTGCAGGTCTGGTGAACTTGAATCACTACAATAGAAAATCATGATCCCTCACAAAATTCCCAGATTTAACAAATTCAAAGATCCAGGGCCTGTGAATGAAGGAGAAAATAGGTTCTCTTGAGGAAGAAACTTGTTATACCACTGCTCATTCTATGGTTATTTTCCAAGTTTCAGAATGTACTGTGGATATCAACGTATTTAGTACCTGAACATTCCCCATGTTGGTTTATTAACTAATTTAGCAATGTAGCAATAATACATTCTAGAAGCATTTCAGAGCTTTTTGCCCTTTAAACATAAAAATTACAAATGTGGGGGAGGGGCACTTGGGTGGTATAGTCGGTTAAGCATTTGACTTCTGGTTTCCTCTCAGGTCATGATCTCATGGTTTGTGATTTCAAGCCCTACATCAGACTCTGTGCTAACAGTGCAGAGCCTGCTTGGGATTACCTCTCTCTCCCACTCTCTGCCTCTCATCCACTCATATGATCTCTGTCTCTCTCAAAATAAATAAATAAACTTAAAAACATTTACAAAAGTAGTGACCTTTATTATATCTTTCTTTAATACCTCTAGATGGCCTGTACAAAAGACAGATGGATTTTGGAAACCGATAGTGGATTATCATGAATTTAATCAGATGTCAATTCTTACATCTGCTATTCCAGAAGCAGGTTCTCTACCAATCTTATCTGGTGTTCAACCAATGGTCTTATGAGTGGCTTAGTTCTACCTCTTCATAAAAACCACCAGATTAAGATTTCTCTCACCTGTCCATGAGAATATTTGCTGCCCTATGTAGGGCTATATCAACTTTCCAGTCTTTTGTCATAATGTGGTCTACAAGAACATCAGCCATTTTTCATTCCACAGGACAAAGTGTTTGTCTTCTATGTTGATGATACCATATTGATTAGACATTGGTGAAACACATGTGTGCCAATGTGTAGAAAGAAAATTTTACATAATTAATGAACTTGCCATTTCACTGAAATGCCAAGGGTCTAATGGAAGGACAAATTGATATATGTGGCATCCCCATCACTACCAAGACAAACACAGGTACTCCTGGAACTCTTTGGATTTCAGAGTTAACATGTATTTCATTGTTGCATGCTCCTTAAACACATTTACTGAATCACCTGAAAAGGGCCAAGAGGAAAAGGAGGCTTTTCAACAGATTCAGATTATTCCAAAAGCTGCTTTGTCACTCCAGCCATATGACTCATCAATTACATGGTACATAAAATGTCTATGATAGTAGAAATGTTGGAATGGGGAGCTCAGTAGGCCCCTATGGGATCTAATAGAACATTTGAGCCATTTAAAAGTGAATGGATACAGTACTATAGCCCCACTGGGGAATAGCCCTGAAAAGCGGTAGTGAAGAGAAAACTTCCCAGTGACAGAACTTTAAGCAGAGTACATGGTTATTCACTTCAGCTTAAAGGGAAATAGCTACAGATACTGATATACACTGATTAATAAGTAGTATCTAGTAGTTGGTCTGGAAATTAAAAAATTCAAAGGAATAAAGTTGAAAAGTGTCAAGATGTAGGGAAGAGGTATATTGGTTGAATCTCCCTTAATGGGCATAAAGTGTGAGGATATTTATTCTAATGTAAATATATTCACCAACAATATCCTCAGTACAATAGACTGTCAAAAATCATGTGGACAAAATGATTGATTCTGCTGGTATAGGTGAGCCTCTTTCGTTAGCCACCTTTGCCTTTAAACGGTGGACTCACTGTGACAAGTACGGAAATTATCATGGGCAAAGCTACATGGCATATTACTATAAACCACAGTTGATCAGACCATAGTCTTCAGCAGGTAAGAATCACAATTTATCATCAGCAGGTAATAACACTGAGACTCTGATATAGCATCAATTCCCAGAAGACCATGCAGCCACCTGGCTGAAGGGGAACTGTTTGCACTTTCTGGAATAGCAACATATCTGGATATAAACTCATGTTCAGTATTACTAATGCTTCTGCCCAAACTATCATCTGGAGAATTAACTAAATGCCTTATTTTTGTCATGCTATTCCAGACACCAATGCTTATCTCCAGGAAGTAAATTTTACAGAAATTCAAAAACAATATTCTCATGCTTAAAATGTTCATAGATCTTAGTATTTTTCCCATAACTCTGAAGCAGCTATATTGATAGAAGGATGCAACGGCCTTTTGGATGGCTGTCATGACACCAGGTCAATGACAACACCTTGAGGTATTGCAGTAGTGTTCTGCCAGATAGTGTATATGCTCTGAATCAGTAACAGATATATAGTACCTTTTTAAAAAAAATGTTCATTTATTTATTTTGAAAGAGAGTGACAAGGAGAGAGAGATAGAACATGTGTGTGAGCAGGAGAGGAGCTGAGAGAGAAAGAATCCCAAGCAGGCTCTGTACTGTCAGTGCAGAGCCCAAAGCAGGGCTTGATCCACAACTGTGAAATCATGACCTGAGCTGAAATTAAGAGTCAGGCACTTAACTGACTGAGCCACCCAGGAATCCCGATATATAGTACCTTTTATACCATAGCCATGATACACAGTCACAGGAAACAACACAAGGACATCATATGCTTTGCTTATTACCTATTATAATCTATGAAAGCAATACTTCTAACAAGTAAAACCCGTGGTCCATCTGATTGGAAGCAGAAGCCACACAAAGAAAAAAAATTACTGTGCTGTGCTGATTAATCCTATCTGTGATGGGGAAATTAGGTTGTTACTCCACAAGGAGAAAAAAGAAGCCCAGGATATGAGTGAAACCATGAGATTTTTCTGGGAACATTCCAAGTATCCTAAGACTTATGATTATAATTAGTTGAAAACTACTGTAACCAAATACTAGAGAGACAACTAATAGTGTAGACATTTCAATAAAAAAGTATGAGTTGCCCTAACAGGTGAGATACCATAATCAGAATACAGACATACAATGGATTTTGGAATAAAAAACTTGTAATTATTTTCTGCTACCACTTTATTAATTGCTATGCTATTTATGTATTTTCTTCTTTGCTTTGATACTATTTGTATATATTAAACAATTATTTTTTCTTCTCTTAACTCTAGTATGTGCTACTAGAGGTTAAATCTCAAACTCATATTTAAATTAAAAGGACATCAAAGGGAAAGTATAACTTCACTAGAAAGAGAATGAATATCACCTTGAGATCCTATAGGACTTTGCACCTCCCCCTTTTAGGGACAGTGTTGGCATGTCTTTAGTTTTATGTGACAGAGTTCCATTCAGTTAAACTGAAAATTTGCTTAATTGGTGTCTTCATTCAGAAATTGCATATATTTATAAGGGGCATGTATGTGAATGCTTCATTGACAAAGAAATACCTTACAATAAATTATTTGCTTCAATGTAGCATCATCACTTTTGCCAATATTTCAGAATTCCCTTCCCAATATGTCTTGGTTACTTTCCTCACAAGAGGTACCTGCCTAAAGAATGAAGGCAGTCATGAAGTTGAGTTGTTATTCTAAACTGTAGCTGTCAGAGGTTATGGTCAGAAGTGGTGACTGACACGTTAACTTCCAAAGATTCAGAAACTTCTATGTATGTTGGCAGCTATTTAGACCTAGCTATTACCTCCTTTGTAAGTGTAGTAGTAGAGTCTCAGATTTCCCCAACTGCCTGTTTCTTTCTCTTCTCCAGTGCTTAAGATCAAATTCATAGTAAGCAGTTTCTGATCTTAGCCACAGCCACCTAGACATTCTCTCACCCAATTCTAAACATATCTGTGTCACCTCTAGTTCCTATATAAAATCCTTATTTTCATAATACTTGGAGAGGCTCTTATGTTCCTACTGAATCCAAAGACATATAATAATTAAGTAGCTGGATAAATAAACAAAAGAAGAACATATGTAAACCAGTGAAGTAATATGTTATTAACCAATGATTGTCATTGACTCAAGTAGGACCTGACTGGGGTTCAGAGAAGAAACTAAATAAATCAACCAGATATGGTTGTAAGTCATCTGCAAATGGTTCCCTTAATTGAATTAACAGTATTTATGCAGAGACTATAGGAGATAAAAATCTCAGAGGAGACACATTAGACATAGCCTTTTGCCTTTTTTAAACTTAGGAGCAAGACAAGAATAACCACTGTCCTCACTTCTATTTGCCATTGTATTTGCATTGCTTGTCTTTGTAATACAACAGGAAAAAAATAGTATAAAAAATTATATGGGTATAAATTCTGGTGAGTTGTTAGATTTAGGTAATAGAAAGATGGGAAGATAGTCTTAGAATTGTATATCAGGGGAATAAGAAACACATGTACAAACACATTTAAAATGAATTAAGCGGTGTTGTATTTTTGAGGAGAGAGGTTTGGAGAAGTTCTTTAGGATAATAGAAAAGTAAGAAAACCAACAAAATGTAGTTGGGTCTCAGATGTACTGTGGTCATAAATAAAGAGATGCTAATCACTGGGTTTCTTTTTTTTCCCCCTTTTGTCCAGTTCTATTCAACTGTTTGGATGCACATATGAAGACATACATGAATTTCATAGGCGTTTGGGTAGGCAGGGCAAGGTTGGTGAAGAAGGGGGCAAAGTGATGACCACTAGATTCTAAATTAGGTAAGAAGAGGAGTGAGGTTCAGAGGGAGGACACACTATAGGGGGACAAGAGGAGAGTAATGGAGTCACAATATGAGACTGGTGTATTAGACGAAGTAAGCCTCAAAGACAGAGAGTAGTCAAAGAAGAAAGTAATGAAAAATTCAGAGGGTGGAAATGGCACAGTTGTTGGTAATGGGAATATTTAGAGATGTATTGTGGGCATAGTCACTAGGGTGAAAATGAAAATCAGATTTGTGGAGGCAAAAATATTAATAAAAACTGAGAGAAAGCGGGTGGATTATATGGATAGTGAGTTCCACAAGAATAAGGACAAAAGTAGTGATTGAGGTAAAGACAGTTAAACGTGTATTCAAACCTTCAGTGAATGAAGGAGAGTAACTGGGAGTTCAGTTGACTGAATAATTTTATGTCACGGGATTCAAATAACTCATTATTCATTTATTGGTGGAGTGGGGTGGTAGTAGCAATAATTTGGATATGAAAATGAGAATCAACTAGGACAAATTCCTTAACCCTTGTCCTATAGCATATGGGGTGTACATGGAAAAAAAAAAGACAAGGCTTACCAGAAACAAAATATTTTACAATGTATCATATAAACTAACTATAATCAAATCTGCAACAAGTAGACTGTTTTACATTCTGTATGAAAAACTCTGCAGTGCCAGTGTCACATTTATTTGAAAGTAAAAAGTATATTTATAATTCCTTATCAAAAACCCTTAACAAAATTTTATACTCTGCCTTTTTAGTATGTCAATGGCTAGCAATATCCAAAAGTTTCATTGTTCAAATTTAATATTTTTGTCTTCTGAAAGACTTGTTTCAGAATTGCTTAAATGCAAAGTTCTTTATCTTAGATATGTTATAAATGAATGTTAATTTATATGATCATTAAGAAACTTTGATTATATGTAATTCTTTTATATTAAAGAATTATTTTCAATTTTTTTCATAAAAAGTTTTAAACCATTCTTTGTTTTGCCTTGCATCTTACTTCTACCAATATAAACTGAAATAAAGACAATGTGTTTAAGGAAGCTATTCTTGAAGAAAATTACAGGCCTTGAATACTTTCCAAATTATGTCTTATCAACAAATTAAAATTGAAGCTGAGAATTTACACAATTCAGGAAAGCAAATTTTTCAAGTACTTGATGTTTTTTCTTATTTTCAGCCCATTTATTTTAACATGATAGAAGTATAAACTGTATGGTTTTGTTTTGTTTTGTTTTGTTTTGTTTTGTTTTGTTTTTAATGGATGGATGTCATGGGGCTTATAGAACCCCCACATAACTATTTTCCTCCAAAATTATTCTCAAATTCATTTGGGAGCACTTTGTGTTGAGGGTGAGGATAGGAAAAAGGAACACAAACATTACAACCTATGTTCCCCACTGGAGTCAAAACTTTGTAGTAAATGTCAGTTGAGCAAATAGGTTTTGTGGTCTTACCAGAATAAGTACCAATTTTTAGCAGCAAATACATGAAAGTTTTGCCTAATGCAGACATGCCTGAAAATGACTATTCTGGATACACTGACTTTGTTAGCATTCTCTAAATGCTATTGGTAAGCTGTACCAAATAACACTATTAAAGAAAAACAACAACAACAACTAATTAGGGCAATGGTGATAAATCAGACCCTTGGGTTGAAAGAAATTAGACATTGTTTACATCATTGTTGAAAAAGACCCTCATAAACCTATTCTTTTTACATGTTAGTTTGATAGCAATGTGTACTTCATAAAACAAATGCTTAGTGTCTCCTGATAAGTAACTCACTCATAAACACACACATTTTTCTTCCCTAATTGTCACATAGCTATCTGTCCCACTTGTAAAATGATATGAATGAAAATTCAAGACTTAATGAAAGCTACATTCCCTAATGTTAACAAAATAATCTTTAACCTTGACTTCACAAAGTCTGTACAACTTTATGACAAGGATATTACTACAGATAAAAAAAAGATGCCATTCCCTCTCTGTCTTTCATCATACTTCAAATTACTTAGCACCTTAAAGATGGCATTGAGAGTCTTATATAAATGGAAAAACAAATACACAGGTACATCCATAATTACCTTCCTATCTCACAAACTGACTTCCAAATCTAATATGATAAATCCCTTAAGGTTTTAGAAAATGTGCTGAGTCATGTTCCAAGATTCAAAAGATTTTGGATTTGATTATTGTTTTTCTATGTGGAAAAATGTATAGAACCCCAGGGGATAAATCATATAGCATAAAAATGATAATGCAAGCAGAAGAGAAAAAGAAAGGAGGCTGGGAATTCAAAAGCAAGTCAGAATAACATCTTCAAATTCTACAAGTAGCAATAGATAGAAAAATAAAGAGACATATTTATTGATATTTTAGGAACAAATCATCTTTCAACTTTAAACATTTTTTTTATAGTTTATTTATTTTTGAGACAGAGAAAGAGCATGAGTGGGGGAGGGGCAGAGAGAGAGGGAGACACAGAATCTGAAACAGCCTCCAGGCTCTGAGCTGTCAGCACAGAACCCGATGCGGGGCACAAACTCACGAACCTCGAGATCATGACCTGAGCCGAAGTCGGCTGCTTAACCGACTGAGCCACCCAGGCGCCCCTCAACTTTAAAATTAGAAATGTCAAAGTATTAGGTGTTTTAAAAATAATTGTGTGGTGTATTCTTAAGAATTTATGTCTAGATGGTTAGCTTCTTTTGGGGTGGGAGATGAGAAGAAAGAATGTCAATTTAAAATTATGTCACCCAAAACTTTTAGTCATATTAATGTAACTCCTTGATTTTGTAATATGTTCTTTATGTTCAAAGATGCAACCTTTGAGGTGACTCAATGAAGAAGTAGAAGTGGGTGAGAGTATGGATAATGTAACTCAACAAAGTAGATCAGGTAGGTGGGGGGTGAGGGAGTGATTAGTGTTTTGACACTTGGCTATCTAATCAGTGGCATAATTAACTTAAAGGAACCTCCAGCAGAATGGGAAAATTCCATAGACAACTTCTACTCCAGAGTTCTGTACACTGTCTTCATTTTTGTTTTTACCTCACCCATTTTCCTGGCTATTCTGACACAAATGTCTATGTATCTGCCTAGTGTTGGGGAAGACTACTTGCTACTTGAAAGTAATCATCAAATATCAAAAAGCAAAGTCTTCTAAGATTCAGAATGGTCCACAAAAATAAACTTTGCGGGTTATTGAAAATTACTGTGGGTTGTCAATTTTTTAAAGAGAGAGAGAGAGAGATGTTCAAACCTCTATGTTTTGTTGTAAACAAACAAAAAAATTATTTTATTGAAATTAATAATATTATGCTAGGATGCAGTAATTCCTCAAAGTAGTAATTAGTTTTACCTGATACTGTTTTTAATGAGAAGTTATATAATTTTTAAGAATCACTTTATAATAAGCAGATCAATCACAAGCTACAAAAATTAAGTTAACCAGTATCTTCTGATCTTCAGTGATTTTTCCACCAAGTGAATAATTCATAACTAAGCAGTTAAAATGATTCCTGAGTTATTTGTGTTATGTGTGATACAGACATAAACAACCTTATTAATGGGTTTTGCTCCTTCATTTTTTTTTTTTTTTTGCTCTTTATACTAGGACTTGGAGGACTAGTGAAAAAGTACTAGTTCTTCTTCTACTAGTTCTCCTAAGACTTGAAGCGATATGGAGTGAATAAATACTAACAGGTTTCTAAAAACGGACTGTCCCCAAAGCTACATCTACTCTTCCCCTGCCCTTTTCCATCCTGATTCAAGCTTAGAGGAAGGCAACAACAGAAACTAGTGTTTTTAAAATCCAAAGCCAGGGGATATTTGCTGCCTCTCTCAGGTAAAGCCCAGGAAGGAAGCAAGTACCTCACATTGGGAATGGCTACATGGTCCTTGTTTGATCTTCCTGAGGTTCCCCAATGACTCTAGCAAGATGTGGGGATAATAGGATAATTTCTGTGTTCCAAAAGAAAGCAAAAAAATGATAATGGGTTATCACAATACCAGAAATACCA
This sequence comes from Cryptoprocta ferox, assembly GCA_028646485.1. Classification (NCBI taxonomy): domain Eukaryota; kingdom Metazoa; phylum Chordata; class Mammalia; order Carnivora; family Eupleridae; genus Cryptoprocta; species Cryptoprocta ferox. The sequence goes on from CM053575.1 coordinate 22,260,731, forward strand.
GGTGCCAAGGCAGAGTAGAATAGATCCCAGCTACCTAGGAAAACACAAGGAATACTGAAGACTGAGCTGCGTCCTAGAGTCTCTCAATCACATGAAAACCTTGACTTCTTCATAACAAAAATAGAACATCTCAGCAGATTATTAGTGGACAACAAATTCTGTCAACTAATTATCACAAAAACATTAGCAGGATTTATGGAATATAGAACTATAATTGAAACAGAATTCTCTAACTTCGTGTGATGATATTTTAATAATTCTGCTATTTCAACTCTAACTAATTTCTATGTTGGTTGGTTGAATAAAAGAATGAATAAAATTGAATGAATTTTTCTATAGAGCAAATCAAAGATTCTAATTAATTTCAACTCAGTTTGTAAGTGATTTGATAGGAATTTGATTTTGGATATAATGTAATAGTTTAGTTCTTATTTGAATTCCTATCAGGTAGATGCTTTTCAACTTTGTTAGCAGGAATGCATTTTCTCTGACCCAGTTTTGAGTAAATTATGGCCACATTGTTCACCTATGACTCTACTATGACTCTATCAAAATTCTCATTTTATGTTATAATTGGTAATGCATATCTCCAGTTAGGTTCCAGTATCCATATAGAACTGTCCTTAAAATCTTTCTATAAAATACCGAAGATGTACTTTATATCTGCAAGTCAATTTAATCAGGGTTATATATTTGTAGTTATACTAAAGAAAAATTACTTATGTTTTAGAATTATAAGAGACAAGTAACAGGATTATTTATAACAAAGCCAGAAGCAATTGTCTTCATGGAATGTTTTTATCTGAGGGAGGCATGCTGTTTTTCCTCTGAAGAAACCTATAATCATGCAATAAACACAGTGTCATTTGACTAATGATTTAAATGCATTTGAAAATAAGTTACTCTTCAATACCTTCTTATATTCTTAATTTTTTAAAGATATTATTTTGAAAAGTTTTCATTTAAATAAATAATCTTATCTTTATACACTTTATCTTAGGTTTGTTTCTAAATATATTCCTGCATTTTCCCAATGAAAGACATCCACTCTGTTCTAATGCAACACCTTATCAGCAAAACATTAATTCTATTATACAAAAGGTGAAATTAAGGCTTTAGAATCTTTTTTTTCAAAAATAAACTTTGCTCATTGACAATATGCTGTCTCATAAATTTAAAAGTGTATTCACTGGGGCACCTGGGTGGCTCAACCAGTTAAGTGTCCAACTCTTGATTTTGGCTTAGGTCTTGATGTCGTTCATGAGATTGAGCCCTATGTCTGGCTCTGCACTGATGGCACAGGGCCTTCTTTGGATTCTCTCTTTCCCCATCTCTCTGTCCTTCCCCTGCTTATGCTCTATCTCAAAATAAGTAAATAAACAAAAAAAATTAAAACAATTACTTAAAAAGTGTGCTTATTATATTTTAAAATAATTATAAATTTATATCAATTACAGGTTTTTTTAAGTTTTATTTTATTTTTGAGAGAAAGAGAGAGCATGAACAGGGAAGGAGCAGAGAGAGAAAGAGAGATATTCCCAAGCATGCTCCATACAGAGCCCGACGTGGGGCTTGGTCTCACAAAAAATGAGATCATGATCTGAGCTGAAATCAAGAGTCAAAAGCTCAACCAATTAAGCCAACCAGGCACCCTCTATATCAATTACAGTTTTAAAACAAAACCATATGCTAATTCCACATGTGCAAAGAAAATTCCACTCAACTCAAATGGAAGTCTCATCCATACAATGAACTGCCAGGATCTCAGAAAGTATATTTGTTCTTCAAGTAATTCTCTTATATTCTGCACAATGTATAAACAATCTGGGACTATCAGAAATATTTCACCACCATACACTACATAGTTAAGCATGTATGTTTATGACCAAGAAGAAGATGCAGGAACAAGTTGGTTTTTGTCATAGAGTAAAGCAGAAGAGCCATGAAAGATGCATGACAAGAAAACCTGAGACATGAACTGACAAAGTGTGAAATGTAACAGGGACAAAGATAGGAGTTTTGACATAAATGACAACCTATTTCTCACTTACCTCTGATGCCTTAGGCTTCAAATCACAGGAAAGGTTTTGTAGCATGAAGTATCAGTGGGGGCTACAATTCAGCATGGCTATCATCCAACAGAAGTGATGGGATGAAATAAATAAATAAATAAAAGATTAAGGGATTAGTATTTAATACCAGGTGATTAAAGACAGAGAAATACTACATGCACTAAGCTTCTTCTTTTTCTACCAAATAACACATAAGTGATTTGTTATTTAATAGTTTTTTTTCCTCATTAAACTTTTGTTTTAATGGGTCTCAAGATTCTGTGACAGAATTTTGATAAAGTTGCTTCCATTAAAAAGTACTGATTTTAAAAACGAATAACTTAAAATGCCACACACGCGCACACACACACACACACGCACACACACAAAACAAATGGTCCACAGAACATTCTCCTTTCCTTCTGAAGGCTTTATGATGCATTGTGATCATTCACCAGTCTTTTACTTTAAACTTAAATGGCTAATTGACACAAATAGTTCTGAGACCTTTCTTCCATCATTGATTAAGCCTGGGGTGGCAGATATTGGAGATAGCATTCATTTAGCCTTCTGAGCTTTCTAGGCAGGCTTGGTGTCCTTGCCAGCTCCAGCTGCCTTCTTGTCCACTGCTCTCATAACACCCACAATGACTATCTATCTCATGTCACAAACAGTAAAACATCCCAGAGGAGGATAGTCAGAGAAGCTCTCAATATACAGAGGATTGCCAGGAACCATATCAAAGATGGCAGCATCACCAGATTTCAATAACTTGGGGCCATCTTCTAGTTTATTCTGAAAAGGATGATCAATCTTCTCCTTCAGCTCAGCAAACATGCAAGCAATGTGAACTGTATGACAACCTGGCACAGGTGCATATCCAAGCACTGACTTGGCCTGGATGGTTCAGGATAATCACCTGAGCCATGAAGACAGCTGCTTCCTTTGGTAGGTCATTTTTGCTGTCACCAGCTACACTGGCACAATGAACATCTTTGACAGATACATTTTTGACATTGAAGCACACACTGTCCCCAGGAAGGGCCTCCCTCAAAGCTTCATGGTGGATTTCAAAAGACTTTACTTGAGCTGAAACATTGACTGCAGCAAAGGTGACCACCATTCTAGGTTTAAGAACACCAGTGTCCACTCAGCCCACAGGGACAGTATCAACACCACCAATTTTATAGATGTCCTGGAGGACCAGACACAAGGGCTTGGCAGTTGGACAAGTTCATGACATAATGCAATCCAAAGCATCAAGCAGTGTGATTGCACTAGCACTGCCATCTTTATAGGTGACTTTCTATCCCTTGGACCAAGCATGGTAGCACTTGGCTCCAGCATGTTGTCACCATTCCAACCAGAAACTGGCACAGCTACTACTGTGTCACGGTTGTAACCAATCTTCTTAATGTAGCTGCTGACTTCCTTAATCATTTCCTGGTATATTTTCTGGCTGTAGGGTGACTCAGTGGAATCCATTTTGTTACCACCAACAATTAGTTGTTTCACACTGAGTGTGTAAGACAGAAGGGCATGCTCATGGGTCTGCCCATTTTTGGAGATACGGGCTTCAAATTCATGAACACCAGCAGCAACAATCAGGACAGCACAGTCAGCCTTCGATTTGCCTGTAATCACGTTTTTGATAAAAAGTATTCATGTCCTGGGGCATCAGTGATGGTCACAAATACTTGCTGGTCTTGAATTTCCACAGAGAGGTATCAATGATGATACCATGTTCACATTTAGCTTTCAGGTTACCCAAGACTGAGGCATACTTGAAGGAACCCTTTTCTATCTCAGCAGCCTCCTTCTCAAATTTTTTGATAATTTGTCAAGCCCACCACATTTATAAATCAGATGGCCAGTAGTGGTAGACTTGCCCAAATCTACATGTCTAATGACAACAATGTTGATATGATTCTTTTCCTTTCCCATTTTGATGTAGGTTTAGAAGTGGTTTTCATGACACCTGTGTTCTGCCGGCAAACCCACTGTGACAAAGTAACAGCTGTATTTCATTTCTCACTGAATGCATGTAATGAAATCCTCATATTTGACCCTCCCAGAATATTCATATAACAAGAATAGTTACCAATTCTCATTGGGAGAAGAAGAAATTTTCCCTTATAGTTAATTTCTGTCAAATTAAGAAGATACATGTGACAAAGAGGCCCTTAACATTCTCCCTAGTTTGACTAAACTCTAGGCTTCTTCCTGACCAAAGGAACTTCCCTTTTTGCAGAGTATTTATTTTAGAAAACCAGTAATTGTAAATTCTTTGTCTGTCCCTTTGAGATATATGCAAGTCTTTTTAAAATCATGTCACCAGTTTTATGACCCAAGATTGTCTTTGTCAAGAATCTGGAAGCAATTCGTGTAATCATCAAGAAAAACTGGAGCCTGTATCACACATCTCTGTTAAGAAAGTAGGAGCCTAAATTCAGTGGGTGCCAGTTAGCAAGGCTACTCACACAGAAAATCATTTGCAAACTCAGGAAAAATTCCATGTGTCACATATTCCATTAGTCAACCTCTTCTATCCTTTGTACTAGCTCACCTTAGTGCTAAAAAAAAAAAAAAAAGAAAGAGAGGGGAAAAAACCCACAACCTCTCATCTTTTGTTTCAATGGAACTAAGCCAGACTGAGTTCTGGCCTCTTTCCACTATTTCCAGTATTGCAATATTCCTGAATAAAGCCTTCCTTGCCAATTTAATTTTGCCCAGTGCAATGTTTGCCTTGACATATGCATCCACATTTTGCATCTTCATAAGAAAACACAGCCATCATTCATTCATCATTCTTTGATTCAGAACACACATTTATTCATTAATCCTACAAACGTCTGTTGATATCTGGTACATGCAAGAGTCTTTGGAGTGTTGGGATAAAAAAGATGAAATATTATCGCTCCTTATATTTTGATGGCCTGAAATCTTAAAATTCTATTTGTAAAGTATATGTTGGAAGTAAAGATCCCTTTGGGAGAAAAAGACTACCCAATCTGGGGCCTCATGATTTACTCAGGAGTTTTTCATTTGTTTATTTTATTTATTTATCTTGCTTGCTTGCTTGTTTTTGCCGGTTTATCTTCTCTGAGCCTGAATCCTGAAAATGACCCAAACTCTCTTAACAAAAGTGCAAACAGAAAGTTCAGAAGGCTGTTTTTTTTTTTTTTACAATGATTTTGGTGTCAGGAGAAGAAAATAGCTTTTATTCACTTCTTTTTGTAGTCGTTTAATTATTTGCTTCATTTATATTCCTTTCAGCTATGAGCATGCAAATGCAAAGTTGAATAGGTGCTTTGTCTTTCTGCTCATCCCTTCCTAGAAAGGGAAATCTAATTTAAGCTTTATGTGTAAATTACTGATAGAACAGCAGTGTGCTACCCCCAGATGATGTCAGCCACATGACCCTATTAGTCATTCATACTGATTTGGTAAGAAGCAAAGTGACCATTGTTTTGAATTCGATATAACTATACAATTAGATCCTGTCTATTAGAGCCTAACCTTTACTTCTAGGTATATCCCTAAGTTATCATGTACCACCAGTTAGCAAAATGACAACTCAACTTTCTTAGAGAAGGAACAGAAGTTACTTTAGAGAATGTTGCAGACATCAGAGAGGTATACAAAGTGAGAGTACTTTCCAGGTAGATTTTTACCGAAGATGGTATTATCTAAAATGAATATTTAACTTGATAAAGTACATTCATTATGACACTAATTCTAGAATAAGAAACCACTTATCCCTTCCAAAGTCATGAGGAGACATATCTGCTACAATCAACCTATTAATGACAGCTATTTAATGTTAAGAACTAACTCAAGAACTAAACATAGATTTTGACTGGACTCTGAAGTAAATCTACTACCCTGTATCCATGTGTCTTTATTTTGAAAGGATGAAGTGAAATCTGCTGAAGAGGCCAGAGAAATGGAGAGAAACTGGGTACACCTTGATGTGTGACTCACTAACTGAAAGGTAAAAAGTATGACTTCAGTGGAATCTACAAAAGAGATCAACACTTCTGGAACAAACCATAAGAAAGAAGTAAACCACAAAGGCCACTTACCCAGTTAAAAGTCTAACAAAGTTAAGGATTAGAGAAACCACCTCCACTGTACATTCTGATTATGTAGAACTTCTTCAGCTTGGACGGAACCAAAGCATACATGAAAAAATACTAAATGAAAAATTGCTGAGACCTAGCAATTTTATCTTGTAATTAAAAAATGTTTACTTATCTATTTTGAGAGAGAGAGAGAGAGAGAGAGAGAGTGTACGAGCAGGGGAGGGGCAGACAGAGAGGAGGGAGAGAATCCCAAGCAGGCTCTGCACTGTCAACAAAAAGCCTGACACAGGGCTCGATCTCATGACGGACTGTGAGATCATGACCTGAGCCAAAATTGAGTCAGATGCTTAACTGTTTGAGCCACACAGGTGCCCTGGATTTTTTTTTTTTACATGTAAAGAAGAGAAGCACACTATGAATATGAAAAGATGTTCATTATAGAATTATTATTTTTAATAACTAATAGCTCTAAATTACCTGAATATTCAATAATAAGAGAATGACTAAGTAAATAATAGTTTAGTGATAATAAAAGAGAATATGAAACAGATATTCAAAATCATGTTTAAAAACTTAATGACACAGAAATATCCAACCTAACCTTAGGGAACAAAAGCAGTAAGCAAAATACAATTTATGCTCATCACAAGTACATATAATATTACTTATATGTACATATAGAGAAATATTAAAATTTGTGCTAAAATCAAAATATTATCCTTCTCTAGGTGAGGAGATATGGATTTTTTTTCTTCTTACATATCTTTTCTACTTCAAATTCCTTGCACAAAAAGCCTGTTTTTATAATCATAAAAAAGGCTTTATAAATTAAAAGCTATAAATTGTTGAGACTAAAATTTTGCTCTACATGTAAGCTAACCAGTTAGCTTGCTACAGCTTCACAGATGTCAGAAGATGCAAGATTCTGGGTCAAAGGCAAAAGACTTTATTACTCATGACCTAGCAGGCAGCATGAGACTCATATTCACATTGGTCTCCTTGCACCCAAGTCCCACAGGGGTAGGGCAGATGATGCGGTTTAGGACAAAGAACCCAGAGTTTATGAAATCTAGATCTTTGGGGGCTTCTAGCAAACCTGCCTAAAATTTGTTTCCAAAGGGAGACATTACCTTTATCATACTCTTCTGCCTTCTGCCTCAAAGGGAGACACTGTTTCTATCTTTGAAAGCTGTTAGCTATAAAAAATATCCTTGAAAAGATAGTTTGGAACAAAACTATCAATGCTTCTTGATAAAATAATTGTGCAGAAATACACGAGACACCTCAGAAGTATGTGCCCCACAACAAAACACATTTGTAAATTTGGTATCTGTTTTTTTTGTTTGTTTGTTTGTTTTTTATTCTAAACCTCTTTGCAAAGGAAACAGTGCCTCCTGTAGTTTTACAATTACTGATACTCCCAGCCTGCGTCCCAGCCCCTGGAATCTGCTGGCAGAGTTCTTCACAGGACAGCGTTTGAACTCCACATTCTGTTGTCTACTCACCAGCTCATCAATGTGGAACACTTGTGACATTAACAGCAAAGTTTCTAGCACAGCAAAATTGGGATCTTGGCCACTCTCAAGACAAAAATCTTATTGTGGCTCCGATTCCCACGTCCCTAGCCATTCTGAAAATGTTGAAAGCACTTCTCTTAAATTTCTTTCTGCTAGAAATATCTGCATTGATTTTCATTTCCTACACTTAAACATGGTTGATACATTGTCTATTCCTCAGGTCTTCAGGTTTCTGTTCTATGGCATATTTCACTGAAGACTTTTAGTGACTTTATTTTTTTGCAAAGCATTGCACAATTAATATTAAGTATTTGATAACCCTCTTTGTAAAGGGTTTTTAATTACTATGCCCTAGTATTAGTATTAATATATCTATTAGTACTTATTCATTCCAGGATCTTTGATTTCTACATTCTGGATTCCATCTTTTTTCTAGACTGCTCATTAATTCCCTTTATTATTACTTTTTCAATTATGAAATATATTTTAGCTTTTGATACATTTAGAAAATGTAAAGGTTATAGTCATTTTAGATTTTAGATGTGCTTTCTTTTTTTCTTTTGTCATCAGTGTGTTTTCTTACCTGTCAAATAAGAACCTCCTTATTTTTCTTTAAAAATTTTTTGGGTATTCATATCATTTATTTTCTTCAAATGAACTTGCAAAATGTGTTGTCAAGCTCTAAATACTAAGTCATAAGCTAGTTTTAGAACTGTTTACCTCTTTATATTGGCTGAAACTTTCCATCCACAAATATTGTTCATTATTCACTTATTCAAAATTTTCATGTCTTAATATCATAGTCATAATTTTAAGATATTTCCATTTCTTACTAAGATTATTCACAATCTTTTGTTTTCATTACGTATATATATTTTTTCCTTTTAATAACTCTATATCCATTTCTCCCACCCCCCACCTCCCACCTCTAGCAACCACAAACTTGTTCTCTGTATCTATAAACCTATTTGTATTGGATTCTACACAGAAGAGAGATCATAGGGTATTTGTTTTTTTGTTTGACTGATTTCACTTAATATAATATCCATAATATCCTTGAGGTCCAACCATTTTGTTGCAAATGGCAAGATTTCATTTTTTATAGCTGAATAATATTCCTCAGTGTGTGTGTGTGCGTGCATGTGTGTGTGTGTGTACCACATCTTCTTTATCCACTTCCACTGATAGACACTTAAGTTTTTCCCATAACTTGGCTATGTAAATAAAGCTGCAATGAACACAGGGTTGCATATATCTTCTTTTGCATATATCCTTTTAAATTACTCTTTTCATTTTCTTTAGATAAATACCCAGAAGGAGAATTGCTGGATGATAGGATTTTTTTTATTAATATTTTAAAGAACCTCCATAGTTCTTTCCCTAGTGGCTACTCCAATTTACATTTCCACCTACAGTGCACAAGGGTTCCCTTTGGTCCACATCATTTCTTGTCCCTTTGATAACAACCATTCTGATGGTGTGAGGTAATATCTCATTGTGGTTTTGATTTTTATTTCCCTGATGGTTAATGATGCAGAATATATTTTCATGTATCTGTTGGCCATCTATTCATCTTCTTTGGAAAAATGTCTATTCAGGTTTTCTGTCCATTTTTAGATTGGGTTTTTTGGCTATTGAGTTGCATGAGTTCTGCATATATTTTGGACATTATCCCTTTATTAGATAAGTGATTTGCAAATATTTCATCTCAATCAACAGATTGTCCTCTCATTTTGTTGATAGTTTCCTTCAATGTGAAGAAATGTTTTAGTATGCTATAGTTTCACTTATTTTTGCTTTTGTTGCTTTTGCTTTTGGTGTCATATTAAACAAAATCATCTCAAAGACCTACGTCAAGGACCTTACTGACTATATTTTCTTGTAGGAGTTTCCAATTTTCATGTCTTACATTCAAGCCTTAATTTATTTTGAGTTAATTTTTGTGTATGGTGTATGACAGTGGTCCAGTTTTATTGAAGAGATAGTCCTTTGCCCATTGTATATTCTTGGCTTCTTTGTCATAAATTACTTAACCATACATGCATAGATTTGGTTCTAGGCTCTCTATTCTGTTCTATTGACCTATGCATCTTTTTTTATGCCAATACCATACTGTTTTAATTATTATAACTCTGTAATACAGATTGAAATCTGGGGCCATGATACCACTAGTATTGTTCTTTCTCAAGATTGGTTTGGCTATTTAGGGTGTGTGTGTGTGTGTGTGTGTGTGTGTGTGTGTATTGTTATACCAATTTTAGAATTATTTATCTATTTTTAAAAATGTCATTGAAATTTTGATAGGGACTGCACTGAATCTGTAAATCACCTTGGGTAGTATGGACATTTTAACAATAGTGATTATTCCAATTCATAAGCACAAAATATCTTTCCATTTACTTGTATTTTCAATCTCTTTCATTAAAGTAGTTTTTATATATAGGTCTTTTACCATCTTGGTTAAGTTCATTCCTAGGTATTTTACCTCCTGGAAGTAATCATACATGGAATTGTTTTTTTTAATATTTATTTATTTTGAGAGAGAGAGAGAGAGAGAGAGAGAGAGAGGGCACATGAGAGCAGGGTAGGGGCAGAGAGAGAGAGAGAGAGAGAGACGGAGAAAGAGAGAATCCCAAGCAGGCTAACAGCACAGAGCCTGATGTGGAGTTCAGTCTCACAAACTGTGAGCTCATGACCTCAGCCAAAATCAAGAGTCAGATGCTTAACTGACTGAGCCACCCAGGGCCCCTGGAATTGTTTCCTTTATTGCTCTTTCAGATAGTTTGTTATTGGTGTATAGAAATGCAAAAGATTTTTATGTATTGATTCTGTATCCTGCAACTTTATTGAATTTATTAGTTCTAACATTTTTATTGACATTGTCTTTAGCATTTTCCAAATATAATATAAAGTCATCGGCAAATACTGGCAGTTTTACTTCTTCCTTTTGAATTTGGATGCTTTTTTATTTTTCTTGTTTAATTGGTCGGGCTAAGACTTCTACTACCATCTTGAATAAAAGTGGTAAGACTGGGCATCCTTGCTGTGGTCCTGACTTTAGATGAAAGGCATTCAGTTTTTACTGTCAAGTATGATGTTTAGCTTTGGGATTCTCATATATAGTCTTTATTATGTTGAAGTAAGTTCCCTCTATACCCACTTTGTTGAGAGTTTATTACTATTATAAATGGATGTTCAATTTTGTCAAATGCTTTTTTCTGCATCTTCTGAGATGATCATTTGATTTTTATCTTTCATTTTATTAATGTGGTATATCACTGATTTATAGAGGTTGAACTGCCCTTGCATCTTTGGAATAAATCCCACTAGATTGTGGTATATGAAACTTTTAACATATTGTTGAGTTCAGTTTACTAAAATTTATACTTCCTAATATAATTATAATATTCACAAATGGTTCCCATCCTCATAATGGTTTGACTTGTGATTTTTTGACTTTACAATGGTATGAAAGCAATATACATTCAGTAGAAACTACACTTCAATATTTGAATTTTGGTTGTTTCCCCAGATACCAATATGTAGTCTGATACTCTATCATGATGTTGGGCAGTGGCATCACAAGGGTAAACAAAAATATACTTACAACTGTCCTGTACCCATACAACCTTCTGTTTTCACTTTCAGTATAGTATTCAATAAATTACACAATACAGTAAACACTATTTTATAAAATAGGCTTGCATTAGATGATCTTGCTCAACTGTAGGCTAATGTTAGTGTTCTGATCATGTTTAAGGTGGGCTGGGCTATGGTTCTTGGTAGGTCACGTATTTTCAATTCACAATATTTTCAATTCATGATGAATTTATTGAATGCAACCCCATCATAAGTTGAGGAAGATGTGTATATGGCTCTAATATTTGCCCAATAACCTTTGCCAGGACTCATCTTGTGAAACAATAGGATCATTGTAAAACAATTCATCTTGCGAGACAACAATCATTTAATTGTGCTTTCAGGGAGTGATTTCTCTCTAGTATCACATCACTCCCAAATACTTGTAGTTGACTTTCATTTGATTTTGTGTTTTTTAATGTTACCATCCATTGCTAAAGATGCAGTATTTATAAATTTTCTAAAGATAGATTTACCAGTAACTTTTTGTTTTGTTTGGAAGCCCTTCTTTGCAGATCCACAGTGGTCTTCTGAAGTATTCAGAAGCAATCATACATACGACTTAGAAGCACTTCTAAAGGAGGCAGGTGGATAACCACAGGAACCAAGTTCACCTTGGAAATGGACTCTGAAGAGTTATAACTCTCTATCACAAAGAAAATAACCCCAGGGCATCACCGCTAGCTTCTCCCAAATTATGTGATACACATATAAGATTCAGTGCCACATGGTGAGAGTGAATGATTTCAGAAGTGTGAGAATTGCTGATAAAAGAGAGCTGATGGCACTGGGGAATGGATATACTTTCAAAGTAGGTAAAAGCGACCAGTGCAAACTATACCTTAGAGGATCTAGAGTTCAAAACAAGTCTTAATCTAAGCTGTGAGTGAAGAGACAGAGAGCAGTTCTGGAGGCTATGTTCTTTCACATATTCATTTATAATATTTGAATTGATAACATAAGAAAATACCTATTTTGGGGGGGGGGAAGCATTTCTATGATTTCTAAACTCCATAAAGAAAAAAAATCCAACAGTCTCTCATTTAGAAGACATCTTTTCAGTCTTCAAATAGGATTGAGAATGCATTTGGTACAATTATGTGAGTCTTCTTCTAAATCATTCTTTACATTAGGCATGGAAAAAGTAAGAAATTTGCCAAAGGATCTATGATACTATTCTAGTGAATTGAATATGCCATAACTTTAGCATATCTTGGAGCTATTTTGACAACTAATAACAACCCCATTATTAATATTTGCGCAGAAATCTAGGACAGTGTTCAGGAAACTTTTTCTGTAAAAGGGCAGTTTATAAATATTTTAAGCTTTGCAGGCCATTTTGTCTCTGTTGCAACACTCAACTTTGGCATTATAGTACCAAACCAGCCATGAGCAATATGTAAATTAACAGTCAGTGTCATGCTCCCATAAAACTTTACAAAAGTAGGCAGTGGGGCAGATTTGGCTGGGCCGTACATACGTTATCAAACCTTAGTCTAAAACATTTATTTACACTTGAGTTATAAATTGAAGATTGTTCTTAGGATGAAACAATGTCCATTTATCTGCATTATTTTTTCATTCTTGTATTCCATGTGATCACCTTACACATTACTCAGAGCATGCTCTTGGTGTCATCCTTGAATTATCTGCATTTTCTTGCATTTGGAACATTGATCTTAACAGGAATTCCTGTCTCAACATATCTTTACCTGGCAATCTTATTCATAGTTTTTTTTTTAATATAGTTTATTTGTTTTTGAGAGAGAGAGAGAGAGAGAGAGAGAGAGAGAGAGTGGGTAGGGGAGAGGAAGAGAGAGAGGAAGAGAGGTAATCCTAAAAAGGCACTGGCATGGAGCCAGATGCAGGGATCGATCTCATCATGACTGTCAGATCATGACCTGAGCCAAAATCAGGAGTCAGTCAATTGACTGAGCCACTAAGGTGTCCCTCATTCATACATTAAAGACTAACTCTAAACTTGCCTCCATCTTCCCTCAGCTGTGTCAGTCTTCCTCTTACATCTTAGAACCATGTATCTGCAGATTTCTTAGGACACTCTTAGTTTCTCCTCTCTTTTATCATTGTTTATAAACATTCATTCAGATAAGTGGATTTCAGATTTTGTCCCCCTAAATTAATCAGCACACTCCTTTGCATGGAATGTTTGATACACAGTTATTCAGTGGATAAATGCCTCAACAAGTACTTATATTAGAAGGGAAAGGAAAAAGATTTAAGGTAAATGTCACGGGATCAATTTGGCTAGAGCATTTCAAGTAAACCATGAGTCACTTAATTTTAATTTCCATATTAATTAAACAACATAGCCTCCCCATATTGGAAAATTCCAAATTTGGCTGAGAATCTTAGGCAACTCATATAATATGTTTGAATAAGAAATCTTTGCTTGTCATTTATTCAAACTGACCAATTAGTTTTATTGAATCATTTAATTTCTCTAAGGAATTCAATATAAAATACTGTATAAACATATACCAACAATTTTTAATGTTTGTTTTTGAGGGAGGGAAGAGAGAGAGAGAGAAAGACAGAGTATGAGTGGGGAGGGGCAGAGAGAAAGGGGGACACAGAATTTGAAGCAGGCTCCAGGCTCCAAGCTGTCATCATAGAGCCCTACATGGGGCTCAAGAATTGTTGAGATCATGACCTAAGCCAAAGTCAGAGGCTCAACTGACTAAGCCACCCAGGCACCCCTATAAACAGCATTTTAAATAAACATGGGTGATTATCTTCTAATGACATATAAGACCTAAATTGATATTTTATTTGTATTTCAATATTATCATAGATACTTGTATTGTTTTTTGGGAATATGAAACTAGACCATAGAAAAATTCAAATTATCAAATAAATACCAGTATATTCTTTGCAATGTCATATATTTATCCACCAACAAATTCATCAGTTCTTTCTCAATTTTAAACTCAATAAGAGAGACTCAATTAAAGAAAATTAAATTAAAAGCATATCATGAAACTAAAGGATTTATAATCCTTTGGTGGGAAAAGCTAATTCCCATAGTTCTCTTGCTTTCAGGAATTCTGTCATATATCTTTTCTTTTTTCCATTTATTTTTCCGTTTCCTAAAAATAATCCTCATTCTTATAGCACTTTACTATTATGTAAATGGAATCGCACTTACATCAAGCTTTGTTTTGCCAGTGAAAAGGAGACCACTTTCATGTCTAGTGTGTTTTAGGTACAAATGCTTAGAGAGGGAGTCACTGAGGGCAGCAAAGGACAAGACAAGGTCAACTGGAGACGGCAACTAAAGACAATCAGAAATAGCTCTTCACCCTGGATCAAAAATCATGTCTTAAAAACCCACATAAGAGTACACAGTAATATTCAGAAGGCAGAATTTTAAATGTAAGTGACGATGCCTTGGGTTATTTATAAAGGTCTGGAATCTACAAATTCAGTCCAGGTATGGGGGGCACTAGTTGCCTCTGTTAAATGGGATTCTCTGAAGAAGAAATTAAAAAAGCGGGGGGGGGGAGTGATTCTCTGGATGCAACTTTCCAAACCAACTTGACCAGGTGGAAACAAAAAAGAGGAATTTATTTTAAGGATTTAGGGGCCGATTCCAAAGGGATGGCAGTAGAACCTCAGCAAGGGACTAAAAATGAAAACTGAAAAATTGGCTGAACTCTTCAATCCTTGACTCTGCCTTTCTCTGTGTATAGTGCTTCCAAGACCTCTTCCAGAAAAGGGCCTTTCCTTGTTCTTCTTCTTATACGTGACAGGTAAAAGAAGGTTACCCATCTTTCCTCAAGAAACTATGCCATACTAAATTAGAATCTCCTCATCCTCATCCCAAATATACAAGGTTGATAATTTCATTTGGCTAACTTGTGTCAGGCATCAATACTGGGCTTAGTCAACTGTACCACCACACCTGTCAGGAGACCAATCAAGGTAAGAAAATAGGGAAAGTAGGCATTGTAAACTGCAATGAAACTCCCAAAATGTGTTTACTCTTAAGTCTCAGAATTCAGATCAGTATATAATTCAGTGTGGAGGACATTATCAAACAATGTGGATAGGAATGAAGACTGTTGGCTGAAAATTTGGCAATGGTGACCATAAGCATAAATAAACATTTTGCCAAAGAAATTGCATTTTAAAAATTCTGAAACAAAAGCATAAACTTTGCATAAAATGTAGATATAAGGATGCTAATCATATCTCATTTAGAGAAATAAAAAAGCCAAACAATTGGGGTTCTAAAAATGATATTATATTCAGACAGTGTTGTTGGTTAAAACAATACTAAGAATTCAATATAATGTGGAAATTAATTTTTTCCCAGTAAGAAAAGTAAAATAAGTTTGGAGAATATTTATATTTTATGGCCCCAGACTGACGGTTTCATTTATGTCTACAAAGGATCTATCTCCTGGATATAAACAACTGTTATTTACAAAATTTTTATTTATTATCCTAGGAATGCCTGTATACATACCAGAGTATTTCAAAACCACAAATTATATCACTCATTTAGTTGTTGATATTCAATTGTTTTGGAAAAAGTATACATTTGCTTACATTATATTTGACTCCCTTAATGCTTTGTGAATTTACTCACACCCTATAAATTTGGACTAAAAGGTCCAAACATTTTTCAGGTCTACATATCTTACTGCAAGAGAGCTCAACTGATAATTTTGATTCTAAAATTTTGATATTCAAATTCATTTTGACGTTTAGGCTCTTTAGCAATTCTATGATAAAGACTATACCTCTCTGAGGAGGTGAAGACCAAAGTCAGAGAAATCAGTGATGTATGTTTATTGGGGAAGGTATACAGGATATTTAGGCAAAAGCAAGAGTCTATGTAAAATTCCAGAGACAGGACAGGAAGAATATATATATAAATACATGTATATGACATTTAAACCCAAAGTAAAAAAAATCTATTAATCCATAATGATAGATATAAATGATTAAATATGTAAGTAAATAATGACCAATCTCTAACACAGAAGAAGTCTGAATTATTTATGTCAACACTTTGCTTTTAAGGAGGTGAAGCAAAACTCTCCATTACTTAAGTACAGGCTGTGTGTAGTGACCACCTTCCAAAGACTACAGTAGGGAAAGAGAAAGAAAAGAGAGAGAGAGAGAGAGAGAGAGAGAACCAACAATGGAAAAACATGAGTAACACTACTTCAAGCCAGGTGATCAGATTTAACATTAGCACCAATATGCTATTTTGATAGCATCCCTTGTTGCTTGATCCCTTAACAGCACCCTTGACGTGATGCGAAGAATATGGCACCTACCTCTGTGGTCTTCCTCCCCAAAAACCCATAGTCCCAGACTAACTATGAAAAAAAACATGAAACGAACCAAAATTTAAGGTTATTCTACAAAATATCTGACTAGAGCTCCTCAAAACTGTCAAGGGAACTCTGACAAACTGTCTCAGCCAAGAGGAGTCTTAATAGATATGACTATTAATGCCATATGTTACCTTGGATGGGATCCTGAGAACAGAAAAAGGATATGAGGGGAAAACTGGTGGGCAAATTTTCATAAAATATGGACTTTATTTCATAACAGTGTATCAATATTGGTTCATTAATTGTGACAACTGTACCATATTAGTGTTAAGATAGTAATAGAGGAAATTCATGTGGGGTATGCAAGAACTCTGTGCCAGCTTCATAATAGTTTTGTAAATCCATAAAGCTATAAAACCGTACTGTATGTTCCATCTTAAGAGAGATATACCACAGCATAAACTGAATTCAAAAGACGTAAATTCAGAAATGATTTACTGACTGCCTTCCTTTGTGACCCACCCTGTGTAGGAAGCAGTGAGGTCCTCAGCTCCCTTGGAGCTTTAACATTTCTAGTGGGATGGTGGGACGACAAGCCATTAAGCCAATAAATGAAAAAATATAATTGCACACTGGGACTGTTCCCATGAAGGAAATAGGCAAAACCCCTACATTTAAGCTTCATAATGAAACAAATGTTATTCCCTTTTTAGTCCTTCCCCCACCTGCAGCCATCCCTCAGCCTGTGCTTGCTTGTCAACTCTGACAGTTTGGGATAACTGGTTGCAGGTATCAAAGTGTGTGTAACAAAATGCAGTAACAAAAACGTGTGAAATGTGTTGTTGTTGTTGTTGTTTTCATTCTTACTACTTCTCTAGGATGAATTTTACTCTTCCACTATTTTCTGTATATTTATTTTAACAACATATATTTTAGAAGCATAGCCACATAAATCCTAAAAAATTGTTGACATATGTTTCTTACCATGGAAAAGCATGGATTCTGGAGGACCACAGATCAAGACTGGAGGAAGGAAAGAAAGCTACCTAAACTGGCCAGACTGAGAAAATCAACCACAGCTTTCAGTTAGACATTGTTAGACATTACAGTCACAAGAACGTCACGTATATGTCTAGCTGCTTTTTATTTTTATTTTTTATTTCATTTATTTTAGATATAGAGAGTGCTAATTGGGAAGAGGGGTGGAGGGAGAAAGAGAGAATCTTAAGCAGGCTCAGCGCTGGGACCGATGTGGGTGGGACTCAATCCCACCACCCACAGGTCAGGAATCATGACCGAGCCGAAATCAAGACTCAGACTCTCAACCGACTGAGACATCCAGGAGCCCTTAAGTCTAGGTGCTTTTAAGATATTTGAGTTTGTTTGGGCTCTGTGCTGCCAGCTCAGAGCCTGGAGCCTGCTTCGGATTCTGTGTCTCCCTCTCTCTCTGCTCCTCCCCTGCTCACGCTCTCTCTATCTCAAAAATAAATAAACATTAAAAGAAAATTTAAAAAAGATATTTGAGTTTGTTGATTGAGATAAAATTAGGCATTCATTTTCTTTGGTCTTACACTTAGTTTTTATTTAAAACCTAGTTTCACATAGTCAACTTCTGTACTTACCTGAAATTTTTGCTTTTTAAAATTTAGTTTCACACAACGATATAAAGCAACTTTGCTAGATTGATATAATTTTTGAAAATTAGTGGACTGGTCATAATTTTTCCATGATTGTTCTCTCATTTGATGGTATATTACAGTTCTCTTTAGAATTCTCATGTTGAATAACCATAAATAGAGTAAGCATTCGCTTTCAGAGATACATCAGTACGATAAATTATGTGAATCTGTGTTAGGATTTGAACTGATCTTAGGTTTAAAGTTTTGTTGCCATTTCATTTGTTTTGCTTCATTTCTTTAGTTTAGAGGTCAAAGGTCATACCAAAAAACTGAAGCTTCTGGATTCATAACTTTCATAACTAAGTCATAACTTTCTGGACTTGAGACCACAGAGTTTCCAGAGCTATTTAGATTGAAGAGAATTAAATAGAAAGCACTGTTTCATCTTTGAAAGTGTTGACCACGTAATTCCAGAGTCATAATGGAAGTAGGAAAAATTTCCTAAGGGTGACCAAGCACAGGTAAACATCTTTGTGAGGAAATTTTTTTGACTGTTAACCCCCAGGTTAGAGGGTGACATTGGTTCAATGATTGAAGAGCAATGAAAAAGTGAGAAAATACAATCATTATTTAAAATATTTTAGAAACTGTACTTTCCATAGGTATTCAATTGAAAAGATGAATGCGTTAGAATGAGCATAAGAGAGGCTTGTGGATAGAGCTACTTCAAAATGGCTTCATACATTCTTATTCACAGTTTAATCTGTGTAGAAGAAAATGAAAAACCCTAGACCAGACATTTGAGGACTGTCTGAGCAGCATCCACCCAGTGTTTGCTGAGAACTTCTCCTTTATTTTTTATTTGATGAACTCAGATAAAACCTGGGACACTGTCATTAAGTGGTTATTAAAACCAGAGCAATCAGTATTTAAGGTTTTCAAATAGGAAAGTGGTGGTGGGGTGGGGGTTATTTGGTGGTAGGTGATTCTTGAATGAGAAAAAAAATCATTGACTATATAGTTCTCAGAAAAGTAAAAAGTAAAAATCATGGACTATATAGTTCTCAGAAAAGTAAAAAAAAAAAAAGCCTATCTTTAACAAAAATCATTTAATGCTAAATAAGAGGAATTGCACATATAACAGGGAGAGAGTATGTTAACAGTTAAGAATATGCTGTTCATAGTAGAACGCTATTCTCAAATATTTTCAGGATCTTACTACATCCATGTTCTTCTACTGGCTTTGTGGTTTAGCATTTCCTTCTTTAGTGACTCAAATAAATGACTTGTATTTTATATTTTGTGAATGTTCTTCCTGCTTAAGTGTCTCTTCTTCAGTACTGGCATTGAAGATATCTTAAATATCTATTGTACAGATCCATTTCAGTTTATTAAACTTCACTAATTTTCAGGGCTAGGAGGGTCTTTATTTCACTGATAATATAAATAATAATGATATAAATCACACCAATGCTTTTTCTTCTCATTTCTTTATTTTTTTTAAAGTTTATTTCTTTATTTTGAGAGACAGAGAGTAGGGGGTGGGGTGGGGAGGAGCAGAGAGAGAAGGAGAGAATCCCAAGCAGGCTTTAAACCTGTGTGCAAGGAGCTGACGGGGGCGGGGGGGGGGCAAACTTGCAAATTGTGAGATCATGACCTGAGTGGAAATCAAGAGTTGGATATTTAACCAACTGAGCCACCCAGGCGCCCCATAATTACTTTATTTTTATTTTTGTTCTATTGCTTTTTTTCCCCAGATCCTTTATTTCAGCATATGTTATTTAAAAAAATAAACAAAAAACTAGTATTATTTGTAATCCTAAACCATTTATTTATGTATAATTCTGTTTTAGCTGTGTCCCACAAACATTGACATGAATGTTTTTCATTAACATTTAATGTATCATTCTTGCATTTCTTAATTTCTTTTATAATCTCCTATATAGCTTAGTTATATCATAATAGTTGGTTTCTTTTGATTTACTATTTTTTCTATTTATACATATTTTTTATTTTATCAGAGACTAAGATCTTTTAACATGTTTCATGAATATTCCAAAGTATGCATATTGTCAGGTATAGAACTCTAAATAAAAATAAAGTCTTAATGTCATACTGCTATTTAGATCTTTAACCTCCACACCTTCTTTTCTCCATCCACTAGTTTCAGAGAATGTTGTGTCAAATTTTTCACTTTTTCAAAGTTCTTAATATATCTATATTTCCCCTGGAGCTGTGTCACTTGATGCTTTATATATATGTTAATATTTTGTTATTTGCATTTATTTTTAGGATGATTTTAAGTTTTATTCAGTTGTTTCTCTTAGTTTCTATTTCATTCTCCCCTGATTTTTCCCTTTTTATCTGAATGAAATAATAACACACGATACAATTAGAAACCTAGCTTTGTTTTGTTTCATATTTTCCATCTTTACACTATTTTCTAAATTTTCAGTTTTGTTCTGTGTTTTTTTCATCTTTGGCAACATATTGTTGAAGCTTAAAATTAATTTGACTTTTTTTATTTCATAAATCTGCTTCTTCTGTATTCATATAACTACTGATATATTAAAACTCACTTTGAATACATTTGGTTGTGTTTGGTTGTTTTTTTTGCTATGGTTGTTTTGCTTTTTTTGTTTTGTTTTGTTTTTTGTTTTTGTTTTGTTTTGTTTTGTTTTTGTATTGATTAGGTCAAGTTTTCTGTCTTAGATCTATATTACCTTTCTCTCAGTTACTCTCTTAATATTTACATAGTCATTTTACCCACTGATATTTATACTGTGCAAAAATATAGTTACTAGAATATTCTCTCTTTTCACCTATAACTATCATACTGAAAAATTTGAGTTTTGTTTTTTGAGTTGTTACGGACATAATTTCTTGTTTTGGAATCAGAGGCTTTTGGACAACAATAAACTTTCATAAATTATTAGAACAACCTTTAATCCTACATCTTTTTTCACACCTGAATTCTCTATTTTTAAAACTTAATTGTTGAATATTTTCAAAACAGATTTCTGTTTGCCAACATTCAAACATCTAGGATGCCTTAGAAAACTTTTATTACCTTCTTACATTTAAATGAAAATGTGAATGGTTATAAAATTGTAGAACAACAAATTATTTTTCATACATATATTAACCAGCTTAAGCTATACTATATTATTATAATAAACTACCCTGAAATAAAGCTTATTTCTTGGTCATGTTTAAAGTGGATCATGTGGGCTGAAATTTTTGTTTTGTTTACTAATATTTCATGAGCCTAGAAGAATGACATACACTTAGTGAGTGCTCAAGAAATATTTGTTGCATCATTTAAATAGTGAATAAAAAGTAGAGGAAAGCATGGAGAGAAAATAGAAAAAGTTTGTAAAGTTGTACTATTGAGGAAGTTGATATTTATAAATTAATATGTGGTTTGTTTAATGTATCAACATATGCTAAGAGGAATTGCTGTAGGACTTTCTTCTAATTTAGAATACAATTCATTTGCATCTTTAAATGGGTGTGAAAGGATGCCCGAACACATAAATATGGTGGTGTTTTTCTTAAGAATGTGAGCAAACTTCCTAAAACACTAGTTAATTGTTAGATGACAAGAATTAGGGAATGCAGAGCTTATGATGAATCTTATTAGTTCTTGATTTCTCCATTGCTCCCCTGTTCCCTTCATCACTTTTTCCTCTCATTGTGCCCTATGGTTTACTATCCAATACATTTTCAATAGAACTACTGGGTAATATTTAGTTGGGGTTACAATCCAAAATGTATTGTAGTTAATCAGTCATTTGTGATTGTTGAATTGAGTCTACTCACTTTTATTTCTAATTGTTGTAAATTTAATTACAATATTTAACAGAACATGCCACTTTATAAAATATATATTTGCATAAATAAATTTTTTGGGCCATAGAAATCTACTACCTAAAAAGAAATCACAATCTTAACCATCAGATCCTTGTTTTCTATTCATGGCTGTACATTAGAAAGCTCAAAGTGGAGCTAAAGGCCAAAAAAAAAAAACGTAGTTATATTTTCAAAGAACATTCTAAGAATTATATCCACTCCATGTCCTATTAATAATACCCTATCAGTGAGTCATTGGCCAAGGAAGCACTGGCATGCCCTGTAGAGGCAAGTTTCTTCCCTTATATTTTTGATACTAACCCCCAACTTGCTGCTCCTTTAGCAAGGTGACTTTTCTGACATTTCATATGTCATTAATTATTTTTCCATTTTGCTTAATCTTACCACCCTCAGTAATTTGTCATATCCTTTGAATTCAGACACATGTGGTTGCATGCTAAAGGGACCGAAACACATCAGGAATCTAATTTTTCTTGACAACTACATTATGTCACCTCTAGCATTGGCATATTTTAAATTTCTGTGTTTTCTCCTGATGTGATTGACACATAGCATACTAAATTGCCTTAGCTCTCAAATATACTTGATTATAGCCCCAAGAACTCCACCCCCTGATAAGTGAGTATGCTCTGATTCTTAGAAGCAAATATTCTTGTAATTAAAGGAAACCTTTCTGTTATCCTTACTTAGCTTTCTTAAGAAATAGCTTTTAATTTGGGATTGGAGCTTCAAAACTTATTGACTTATAAATACTATAAATCAGTTTGATGTTTGGAGTAACAAAATATCTCTATTCTATAGTATTTAGCTTTTAGTTTGTCTAAAATTCCACAGTATTTAGTGTCTATAAGCATTGCTGACTCTAAGTTTCTTACTTTTAAATGTGCATCTGGGGGCACCTGGGTGGCTGAGTCCGTTAAACTTCTGACTGCAGCTCAGGTCACGTACTCACAGCTCCTGGGTTTGAGGCCTATGTCGGGCTCTGTGCTGACAGTTCAGAGCCTGGAGACTGCTTTGGATTCTGTGTCTCCCTCTCTGCGCCCCCCCAGCCCCCAACTCATGCTCTTTCTCTCTCAAAATAAAATATTAAAAAACATTTAAATGTGCATCTGAAAGAAGCCTCTCTCAAAAATAAAATATTAAAAACATTTAAATGTGCATCTGAAAGAAATCTAATTAATATACTGAATTCCCCTAGCCATAAGCCATATTTACACCATACATCATTTTACTGAAGATAAAAAAAGTGATAAGGAAACTACGTTCATAATAAGAGTTGGGCAATTTCTTTAAAGATATGAAGATTGTTGTCTTTCTCCTGGAAATGAAAACAATGTCTAAAAAGGGATACAAAATTAGAATAATTTGGTTTTAAAAAATAGCTCTTGGTCTTTGTACTAGTTTTCTATGGCTGTCATAACAAATTACCACAAACTGGGTGGATTTATTTATTTATTTATTTATTTATTTAAATTTTTCTTAATATTTGTTTATTTTTGAGAGAGAGAATGAGGGAGGGAGAGGGGCAGAGAGAGAGAGACAGGGAGACACGGAATCTGAAGCAGACTCCAGGGTCTGAGCTGTCAGCACAGAGACTGATGTGGGGCTCGAACCCATGAACCGCCAGCTGTGAGATCATGAACTGAGCCGAAGCAGATGCTTAACCCACTGAGCCACCCAAGAGCCCTAAACTGGTGGTTTTAAATAACAGAAATTTATTCTCTCACAGTTCTGCAGACTAGAAGCACAAAGTCAAGGCATCTCTAAGGCCATGTTCCCTCTGAAGGGTTTAGGGAATAATCTTTCCTTGCCTTTTTGTGGTTTCCAACAACTCCCTGAAATACCTGCATTCCTTGGCTTGTAACCACATCAAGTAAATTTCTGCCTCTGTCTCTAAATGGCCTTCTTTCCCTCTATGTCTTTACATGGCCTTCTATTCTGCACATCTCTCTTTCTGAAACTCCCTCTATTTTCTCTTGGATTTTTGTCATTGGATTTAGGGCCCACCGACTTTACATGGCCTTCTATTCTGCACATCTCTCTTTCTGAAACTCCCTCTATTTTCTCTTGGATTTCTGTCATTGGATTTAGGGCCCACCGAATCCAAGAAGACCTCTTCCTGACTAGGCATCTAATCAAGCACTGATTGTCCAAAAAAAAAAAAAGTGCATTCTAAGGTTCTAGGTATACGTGAATTTGGGGGGATGCCACTCAAACTATTATAATCAGCATTTATAAAGTAGAAGAGTATATAAGGAAACACTTCCTGAAAATGAATCTTAAAAGACAAAATGTTTTAAAGGCTAATATTAATTCAGTCATCCATTACCCACTAAATCCTAGCAATGCTCTTCATTTGACCTCACCAAATGTTCCCATATTACCCCAATGGCAGCACGTAAGAGACACCCCAGTACTTCATGTGTTTTAGCGGGGACCACCCCTTCCCCAGTGTTGACACTTCTAGTTCAATCACTGCAAATCAACCACTTACAGGACCAATTATAAAAAGGAATCTATAATTACAGTTGATTAACACTTATTTCCAAAAGAATATCAGCACAAATCCCATTAGGTTTTTTATTCCTGTGTATCTCACTCATTTGTAAGTAGTGCGATCTTATACTTTGTCTTCCAAATGAGGCCACTTTGGAAAGTAGAGGAAACACTATCAAGAATTGCAATGAACCAATAGGCACAGGCATAAATGGAAGCAGACCTATGTACATTCTACCAATAACTGCCCTTCATCAAACAGGCCTTTATTCCTATATCTCTAGCCACTAAATTAATACCTGTGAACTCTACCTTATGGGTTTTTCAAACACTTCTGCTATGCCCTCTAGAATGTATGTGAGCCATCATCAGTGAACTGTATGCGATCCCCAAACTTTGTGTGCTCCCTTCCACATTTTGTTCAACTAAAATTTACCTGCAAACATCTCCGGTGTAGATTATTCCAACATTTCTCCTACCAGGGAGCCGGGTGTTGACTAGGTGTCTTCCTTGTTCTTCAAAACACTATTTCCTTCCTAAAAGGCATAATCTCTCACTATACCACTGAGGCACTCTATGCTTTTTTGGTTATCTAGTAATCTCCAAATCACTCCCCCTCCTTTATTGAAAATTATATTATTCAGTTCTCTCTCCAGCACAAAATATTTCGGTTGTAATTTTAGTGACTAATAATTTCAACTGTATCACCCACCCAACACCTTAGTTATTCAGTTCCTTCAGTTAACCACTTTTAACAATATTTACCTCCACCTTTTATCAGCCACCTGCTCTCATGTGAGACAGCATTATTTCTCATACAGGCACAGTTTTAAGTACCCACTAAAATCACCACCCACTATCTTTCCAGTTTATTGTTCGGTTATCTCCCACTCCTCCTGTGTCATCAACACATCCACTGTGACTATCCTTACCATCATATAAACATGCTATAATATTTCTCATGTAAAGGAGAAAAACACTCTTAGTTCTCATACGTGCCCCTCTAGCTTCTATCTTTTTATCTAGTTCACTGTATAGCAACACTTATTGAAAGTGTTGTCTACCAACCTGCCCAATTGCTCTCAAAAGTCAGTCATATTATGCTTTCATCCCAATAACACTACTAAGAAACGAGGGAGAGCTCTTGTAATTGCATCCAGGAATTTTCATCTTGCCAATATGTTTGGACCTCTCAACAGTGATGACAAATTGATTTCCTTCCCCTTTCTGAAACACCTGCTTCCCTCGGCATCCTGGGCAATATACTCTCCTGTCAGACCTCCTTTGCTGTCAGCTCCTTCTCAAGATCTTTTGCCCTTTTCTTTTCACTGTCTGTGTTCACTCCCTGAGTCATAGCTTTCATTCCCATGGCTTTATGCTTCTTATATATGCTATTGATTACCACATTTTCCTGCTTCTAACCTGGATGTTATTGCCCAGGGCTCCAGACTCAGGTGTCCATTTACTTACTTATCATCTATCCTTGGAAGTCGAACACATATCCCAAGTTGAACAAAGCCAGAACAGCTCTTGAAGCCACCCTCAAACTATTTTTTCCCTCATTGGTCTTCTGTTGATCAATAAAGATCACCATCATTCACCTGGGGACTTAGGAAACACTGTCACATTTTGTTCTTTCCCTCTAACACCCCATCCAATTTTTTAACACTGTTGGCTCTTCTTTCAAAACATACTACAAATCAGACCACCTCTTTCCATGTGTTACCACCCTAGTCTAAGACACAACCACAGATCTTGTGAAATACAAACATAGTCTACCTACAGGTCTTTTTTCTTCCACTATTCTTATCTGAAATCTATTTTCAGCATAGTTTCCTCAGTGATATTTTTCAAAGGCAAGGAAAGTCCAATCCTTCCTTGCCCCATCCTATCACAAGTAGAAAATGCCAACTCTTTATGTTGGTATAAAATGACTGGCTTGGTCTACCTGATGCTTGCCTTTCTAAAACCACGTCCCTCCTTTTGTTTTTTATGGCTTACATCTCTTCCAACTGACTCCTTCATGACGCTTCCTCAAGTATACCTATTTTTTTTTCTACTTTAGAGTCTTTTTACTTTCTAACTTCTTCCTTAAGTATTGTTTCCTTAGATATCCACATAGTCCACACCCATTTCTTGCAAATCTTTGCTCAGCTATATTCTCAAACCATGGATCCCTCCCTCCATTTATACTTCTATAATGACCTTCATAAAAATATAAAATATAATATGATTACATTTAATTAATTAATTAGGGGGAAACCAGCAATATGTTATAAGTAGTTCAAAGGAGAATTTAAATTATCATACATATACATGCAATAAGGAATTCTGAAATTAATTTATAAACAGATGCCAAACCTTTCTATCCACAGGGCAATGATCAATAGCACTCTGTCGCATACAATTTATTTGCATTTTCATGAATGCAATTTTTATTATTACCACTCTTCTACATTTTAGAGTTGCAAATTAGCTCAAAGGCAATGAAAGGAAGAGATTACTTGAAGAATACACTAGATAGGATACTCAGTAATCCTTTTTTTTTCCCCACTTCAAAGTCTTTCCTAATGTTTACTGACACTTGGTATCCTCCTATCCTCCTTTACTCTTCCTCGCTGAACTTACTACTAAATGAAAATATATTATATATTTGCATTTTTATCATCTGTCTCTCTCATTATAAAATAAGCTCCATGAAAGCATAAAATCTTAAAACTTTGTAGCATGTAGTAGCTGTTCATAATTTTTTGAAGGTTGAAGTAATGCATATATTTCATAATAGCTCTTAAATATTATCTATTTATGACCATATGTCTTTTTAAAAGGTAAATAATGACTTGTCAAAACAGAAATTGAATATATTTCAAAGATTTTGTTTAACTCCTTACTTAGCAGTAAGCAAGTAGTTAAAGTCAAAACTATACTATTAAAACTAGTTTGAAATATAATTCAAAGTAAGCACACATACATAGAAACTCAGGAATGCTTTCACAAGAAATAAGTTGGTTATGAATGCAAAACTGATGCAAGAGGGGCCAATCATACCTCAATTGGACACATCCATCTGCATTTCTATGAAAATTAATCACTGGCATTACTATCAATTTTCTACAACTTACAGAGTTTTGAAATAGCTCAAAGATAATGAAAGATATAGATAATCTGGAATATTAGAGAGGATACCTGGTAATCTTTTACTCCATTTCAAAATTTTCAGTTTTTTTTTTCTAACATAGGATGGACTATAAAGATATAAGAACATCAGTGTCAGAAAAAAAAAAAGAACAAAAAGAACATTAGTGTAAGAACGATCCATAACAGGGAACATACCTAGTCTGAAAGCTAGCCCTCTAATTTTTTGTATCCCATTACTGTATATCAATTATCAGCCAAAATTCAAGCAAGTTGTAAGCCAAAGAAATGTGATTTTTTTTAACCATAAATCTTGCATTTTGAATGCATGTTTTTCTAACTATCTTAGCTTCTAACTGTCTTAGTTTACAGAGCAAGTAAATCAAGTGTGCTAGTTTGGATATCTGTAGAGAGGAGTTAGCTTTTCTCTCTTTCTTAGTCATATTAAACCCTCAGGTTAGTTTTTTCTTCTCCTATATAATAGAATCTTAGCACAAAGAACTGTGGAAAAAAGATTCCAATATTTAACATGAATCTTTGTTCACTGCTTTAATTGTAACTGATGCTATAATATGGTGTACTGAGAAACAATTCTGAAATGGTTCTCTTTATCTGTTTAGATGAGAACCAGAATCTTAATTCTAATAAGAAAATGGGTACCATCCATTCTAAAGACTTTCTTAATTTTATTTTTCTAATGTTCATTTATTTTTGAGAGAGAGAGAAAGTGAGAGAGAGAGAGAGAGAGAGAGAGAGAGAGAGAAAGTGAGAGAGAGAGTTGGGGAGGGGCAGAGAGAGAGAGAGAGAGAGAGAGGGAGATAAATAATCTGAAGCAGGCTCCAGGCTCTGAGCCGTCAGCACAGAGGCTGACACAGTGTTAGAATCCACGAACCCTCAGATCATGACCTGAGCTGACCAACTGAGCCACCCAGGCATCCCTAAAGACTTTTATATGACAAAGTAAGTATAAAGTTTGGCTAAACATCCATGAATTTGATTAAAAATTATACATTTGACTGTCCATATTTATAGATAACTACTTATAGAGAATTTCTTATCAATGCTATTTCTCCCTAGTGTATATTTCAAGTACCTCATGATAACTCTGATCCATTCTGGGTACTGATTTGTTTCTCATGCTATTTTTGCCCCATATGGCCTGTCTGAGAAATCAGCATATTATTTCAGGCCCTTCTCTCTGTGTCTTAGACTTTATCTTTACATTGACTCAAACTGGAGCTTCCAATCACTGACTGTAATATAATGGCTGCTATATGACATAAATCTGCCTCTAAATGTGAACTCTTCAATGAACCCCATTCTTCAACTAGGCCACCCTCTGTTCTCATAGCAAGCATTACAATGCTAAGGGGATGAAGGAATTTGTGAAAAGACTGTTTTCCTGATTGGAGAACAAAATGAAAAAAAGAAATATAATATGTGAGCTGTGTCAAAACATTTCCTTTGCAATATCATTAAGCATGGTCCAACCAACATCTGTAAATCAGAACAATTAAACTATTTTACACTCAGTATAGTATAGGCACACTAGTATATTTTACAGAGTGCTGGTCATTAACACAATACGAATAGAGGGCAAATCATCTTGTAGGACACACCCAATACACCCTGAAATTCTGACCTTTTGCAGGATCATATGAATTTATATATTTTAGCAATCTTTCTATATTGTTTTAGCTTGCTATCCATGTCTCTTATATATTGGAAAGAACATCAACATCAATATGAGATTTTCCTTGGTCTTGGATCTATTTAGCATTGATTTCAACCAACATATGATGCAAAATTAAACGGCATAAATTACTATCAGACAGTAACTGATCTAGGCCAAGCATATTCAGAGCATTTCAGCTTTGCAATATGATCTCTTTAAATCAGTAACAAAATTCATGCATGGCCAGTACCTAGGTATTGACCTGTATGTGTGTACGTGTGTGTGTGTGTGTGTGTGTGTTTGTGTGTGTGTGTGAGAGAGAGAGAGAGAGAGAGAGAGTATAAGCACATGTGCTCATACTATTCATACTATTCTTTGTTTTCTGTTTCACCCTTTGGTCTTCACAAAAAAAGAAATGTGCAACAGTGCCAATGCATTTATCTGAGCACATGTAGATTTCGTTTTCTATTTTGTGATCAATAACAGTTTGCATATACTTACACTGTAAGTGTATATGTAGCTACATGTGTGCGTAGATATATTAGGTGGCTATAATTGTACCTATAGCTATGGATATAGTGGTTCAGGGTTTTTAAAAGTGGTTTTCCAAATTTTCAACAATAATTTATCTAAAACTCTTAGAATTTATCTGGAAGACATTTAAATGATAAAGCCGGTTACTAAAAACATGAAAGAGCATCTGATTTTAATGGTATAGTTTTCAGCCACTCCTCATTCTTCCACTACCTTTTGTCCTTCACAATAAGAGTTGTAACTCTACTAAAAAAAAATCACCTGATGCAAGATGTTCTGTAAGTAAAAACACCATGATAATGAAATAATCAATTCCTCTAGGAAGCCTTAACCGATATTCTCTCCTAGGTGATATCATACTTTTTTTTTTTTTTTTTACATATAATTGCTTGCCTGTGACCCTTAGGAAGGCAAATCTTTTGGGTATGTAGGGACTAGCCTTTTACATCTATATCCTTAGTTCCTAGCATGCTGCCTATACCAGAGGAGGTGCTCAATCTATATTCTCTGAATCAGTAGAAACAATATCACAGGAGAAAATAGCTGAAAACAATTTTCCTAAAGAAAAACAATCAAGACACAATGAGAACCATTAGAATTGATAAATATATACCTCCATTAAAATATCCTGCTTCACAATCATTTAAATGAAGAGAAAAAACAACAATTGTTAAAATTAATATAAATGGGCTAGGTGCTACACTGGAATAAGGATCGAAGGTATTTTTCCTAGTTCAGAATGAAATATGACATATTACATATTAACTCCATAGTATGTATTCTATAGAAGATGTACACCCTATGGCATAGATGAAGAGCCCTGGTAAATATTAACATCAGAGGAACAGGATAAAGCCACCTTGAGAGAGCAGAGCATACAACCAAATTTAAAATGAACAGTGGAATTTGGGGAAAATATCGTGGATCAGTAGTAACTGAGTTGGGTCTTAATCATATTGCCTAGTCATCTGATTACTTAAGGAGATTGTTTGACACATGTATTTTATCTCAGGTAAGTTAATGAGGAGATGGTGGTAACAAATTGTAGAATGAACACTCAAAAAAATATGTTTGAGTGGGAAAACCAAGTATTTAGTTCTTTGATTTTATGTAGAGAAATGTAATTTTCTAAGAAATAGAATGTGAACCTGATTCTGTGATGTTTCTAAACTACATTCTGCTCTGATTTGTGATAGATTTTTACAAGCTATGGTTAAGCAACAATGATGCACCTAAAATTATCCATATATATTCCTTTTGTCCTTTCAGGTCTCTCTAGATCTTTTGTATTGCATTTTTATATCACTATCTTAGCATCTTCTTTCTACTACCATATATATATATATATATATATATATATATAATACATACACTTGCATATAAAAGGTCACATGATACAATTGGATTGCATGTCTGTATGTAGACATTCAATAATGTATTTAGTGTGTATTATGTGCTAGAAATAAAACACATAAAGGAAAATAAGATACAGTCTGGTCTTGTGGAGCTTGTTGTCAGTGTGGGGAGATGAATACATTAAAAAGTTTTAGAGTATGCAATAAACAATCTTTGATCAAGGTTTATACAACAATCTATGGCAGTCTAGGAAAAGGAGTGTGCAGGATATTTATTGAAGTGAGGCAAGGAAGGCTTCACAGATATTAAAATACTTGAATGTAGTCTCTAATAGAGAAAGAACAGATAGGGCATAAAAAAGAAAAGAAAATAGGCAATGTCAGAAAGAAAATAGCATTTGAAAAGGCACAGAGGGGCACAGGAGTGAAACACACTGAAATCAAATGCAGATCAATCTGACAACTTGTTATAAATATATACAGATATGTATGATTTGAATAAATGCAGGCATATTACTTTTTATATTCTATGTTTGGACACATACCCTTCTCTAATTTTCCCCCAATAGTAGTAAGAAAAAAAATGCTTATTTTTCAAGGACATACAGAAGGAATCTGGCTAATACTTCCTCAAAGCAATAAAACAACAGAGTAATGTAATTCAATCCAACAGCTACAGGATACTCTACTCCTCTTCACTACTCCATAAAACATTTTGCCTATTTGTGAGGGAAACATTTCACTTTTAAATTGGGATTCCAAGCTACTTTCATAAAATGGAGGTACTTCAAGCTTGAATTTTATTTATTTATTTATTTATTTATTTATTTATTTATTTATTTATTTCTGATCATCACAGTTGTCATTTCTTCTTGCTTGTCCTGGGAATGGGCTATTTCCTCCCTCCTACCCTAGGCTTTGTAAAAAAAAAAAAAACACACACACACAACAGGGGAATGAAATAAAATCATGATTTACTGTTTTCATCTCTAGTCAGAGAAGCATTTTGTCATTTCTTTCTAAGCACCTTAAAAAGCATTTACATCTTCAATGATACCCAAGGTCATGTGAATCTCTGAGGCTATTTTTGATGGAATATTTTTACCAGGTCTGACAGCAGAGAACATAGCACTGAAGCTCACACCTCACAAATGTAATTTGGAGTGTTAATTGGAAAGGACCTAGCTGACCCAGTGATTTCTGCTCTTTAAGCACTCTTGACAAGATATCCCATCCTTCCTTCTGAAGTCTGGTGGACAGAAAAGGTGAAGATCATGAGGGATTTTGTTGAAGGAAGAAAACGTATAGATTATGGAAAATAGGAGAAGAGAAATAAAAAGAAAAATGTTTTGATTGCTTGGTAAAAACAATGAAAACAAACTACATCACTTCTGAAAGTTGAAGGAAATGGCCTAAGAATGGTTGGAACTAGTCCGGATTCTATTCAGAATGTCTTTAAAATAAAGTCAAGAAGGAAGCCCAGAATTTTGGGGACAGAAAAGTCAAACAGAACAACAAGAATACAAGTTCTCAGTAGAAAGTGTAAGCCTACCTAGCGCACTGTCAGGCCATCTTTCTCTCATAATCTGCATAGTTAGACATGTGTACCATCTAGACCAGGAAAGCATGAGGACCTTAATTTCAAAATCCTATAAAGTGTGTTCTGGGGTAGAAGTAAACTGAAATTTCTGGGGACCTGATAAGTACCTTCTATACAAACCAAAAATGTATGAGGGCACTGGGGTGCCAGGGCTGGGGGCTGGGGTAGAATAGAAGTAAATACGGAAAAGTAACTTAAGCACAGAGACAGGCATGTGCCATTCACTCCCCAAGTGAACACTTTTCTCATTCATAAAAGTAGTTTGTTTAGGCAAAGAAAATTTAGTCTGTATTAAAGTCATGGCATTTGCAAGAAGAAATGTACTTGTTTAGGTCATATGTTATGCAAAATGAAGAAACTGACAAATTTTTTTCTTAGAAGACTTCTATCAGTACTGACTACTAAATAGATTGAGAACATCATCTCTGCTCCTGGTCTTAAATTTTTATAGATGTTCCTAAAATGTTCATTTAGCTCACCTCCGGTAACAGATTGAGTAGAATGATTTATGAACAGGGCTGATTTCCATACCACTGATGGATGCTTTATTCACTTAATGATCACTGGCAAGTAGCAGTGACTATAAAACTTCAAGTGTCACTAATAGGACTTTTTAGCTCTTATACTGTAAAACACAATTTGTGAGTTTTTTTTTTTTAAAGACATAAAGCCTTAAAAAAAAAAAACTTTACTTTTCCATGTACTAAGCATTTTAACTTCAGATCATATATCCAACTACTGGATATATGGCTGCTATGTTTTCAGGTGATATAAAAACCAGGATGAATAATATATTAAGGATGGATAATACACTAAACTACATAAAAAGAAGAAAGAGAATCTCTAACAAAAAAATAGGAATATCTCCTTTTTAAAAATTATCTATATAAATAAAGTTCTATCTAATGTAACTGATGTTTAATAATACTATCAAATGCAGGCTGCTTTAACTGTATAGCATATATTATATGTTATTTTCAGGTGTTGAAAATATGTGTGTGATTTTAGGAATTTGGGATTAGCAATATTTTAAAAATATTTTCTTTATATATGTTGCTGTTTTTATATAGAGGATATAAATCCGTGCAACTTTAAAAATCCAAGGGACCTACTGGAAATCATTCTCTAATTCAGTAATTCAGAGGCTTTGGTCAAATTTACTTCTTTACCAGTGATTTATGGTAGATATGGTGAGCAGGGCTGGTGCTTGACATTGTTTTCCATTAGATAGAGGACATCATGACACCAAAATTGGTTATGTGGGTCTTGATGTCTCAATATTCTCCTCTGGGTACTGAGAGGTTTAGACTAGCTGATCTCCAAGGGCTCTGACATCTCATACATTATTCAATTCTATAAACCCAGAACATAAAATGAGACACTGCAAATTTAAAACAGTAAAGCATATAATGACTGACATTCCCTCAAAAAACTTATTATATCCATTTTAAAACTACAATCTTTAGGGAGTATATAGGGATTTTGGTAAAAAAAAAATATATTAGGCCAAAAATACAAGACAAAGACCATGGCCTGCTTCCAATGTATATCTTCTTAACTATAGCAGAGCATGGTTGTATATCAAAGCATGATGGTCATTTAAAATTTTACTAATAGAAAAAAAGACCAATTTCTTGATGTAATGCCTTTTCCAAGGTGAGGGGCTAGGGAATTGGAGCTTCTGACTTTATACAGTACAGATTAACCTATCCCTAATGTTATGGGAAGGTTCAGTCTCCCACTCATGTTACCATTTGTCTTATAATCATTTTAAACTTCCAGATAGCACAGGATGCCTTTGTAGGGAGAAATAACTTTGAACTGAATATTTTTTTTTGTTAAAACTCCATCTATAATCTGGCTTTTTATGTTTTACCTGAATTAAACTGTACTTTGACACAAAAATTAAAATATGAAGATGGAAAAAACACAAGTTAACATCAACAGGAAACCAGAAAAATTAGAAATCACTTCCATTTCTTCATATATATATATATATGTATATATATATATATATATATTTCCCCCCCCCCCCCCCATTTCACCAAACTGCAAGAGTTACATGTAAGGAGACTGGACTCTATTTATTTAGGGAGAGCAGCTAAGAGAGAAGTTCACCTCAGGAGCCTGAAGCACATAGACAAAACAATTTATCACATAAGGTTAAAGAGTAGATAGGGCCTGCTTGAAACAAAAGCAAAATGTCACCTCAGTGGGCATGATGAGAAAGGAAGGACCAAATGTAAGGAACTGAAAGGATTGCATTGTAGATATCTTCAGTCAAATCCTGCTCTATGGGCCCTTAACTCCTGCCTTGCCTTGTAATAGTTTCCCTACAGGAGCCACTCTGTTAAGCAAGTTATACTAAGTTACTTGGGGCCACTTGCAGTGATGTGTCCCCCAGAGACATGGCCAGGGATTGACCTTTCCCTCTCTGTGCCCTTCCCACCTCCAAATGAGGCACACCACCTCCAAGGTCCAGGATAGTTGCTTTTATTACCAAATAACCATTTAGAAACAAGTGGGAAATTGGTGTTATTTGAATGTTTTTTTTTTTAGCATTATGGTTGTTAAAAACAGAAGGAAGTGAGAGGCGCCTGGGGGGCTTACTCAGTTGAGTCTGACTTTGGCTCAGGTCATGATCTCTCAGTTCATGGGTTTGAGCTTCCATCGGGCTCTGTACTGACAGCTCAGAGCCTGGAATTTGCTTCAGATTCTGTGTCTCCCTCTCTCTGCCCCTCCCCTACTCGCACTCTGTGTCTGTCTCTTAAAAATAAATAAACATTTAAAAAATTGTTAAAAAAAAAACAGAAGGAACAGCAGACTACTTTGGCTGAACTTGGAAATATGGGTCCTGATATTTTCTTTTCACCTTACTAAAAAGAATGGAGGTGAGACTTTATTTATTTATTTTAATAAAAGGCATCACACTCTTTGGATGATCCATCTTTTCCATTTGTGTGCAAAGTAAAAACAGCCTGTTATTATAGACTAAGAACATAAACTATAAAAACTAATCAGCAAGAGAGCTGTATCAGTTAATGTTATATTTACCTGCAAGTAATGGAAAATCTTACAAAATTAGCTTCAATAAGAGTTCATTTCACTTGCAGGACAAGAAGCCCAGAGGTGGTCTGTAGATGATGAAGCTGATTAACGACTTCATCACAGATGCAGTCTCTATAAACCCTTATTTAAATATGGGAGAGCACATTCCCTTGTGTCACAAGACGATGGCTCTACTTTTAAGCATCACCTCAGAATCCAAGAAGGAAGAAGTAGAGAGCGTGAAATCAAAGTTCCATGACAGACAAATCTGTCTCATTTTATCAGGGAAGCAAGAGCTTTGCCAAATGCCACACCCAGGAAATCCCAGTTATATACCATTGGCATGACCTAGGACTCATGGTTACTAACCACAGCTAGTAATGGCCATGGGAAATGAGATTACCATGATGGATTGTATCCAATGATCATCCCTCTGTTAATAGCTGAATTCCTTATGTGCACTAATGCAAGAAAGAGGTTAGCCCCATTCTTCAAGAAGAAAGTCAGAGCAAATAATAGGCAGACAATAAACAAGGGTTATTTTTTAAAAGTTTATTTATTTATTTTAAGTAGAGCAGAGCCCTACTTGGGGCTCAAACTCACAAACCTCAAAATTATAACCTGAGCCAAAATCAAGAGTCTGTCACTTAACTGACTGAGCCACCCAGGTGCCCCTCAACTTGAGTTTTTAAACTCCAACTAGTTTATATTTCTATATGTATATATATGTCTATGTATATGTGTGTATGTGTGTGTGTGTATGTGTGTGTATAATGACAATTCCCTCACTCTCTCTATATATATGAGAATCAGGGAATTGTCATTTTCTTACTTTTGTTTGTTAGTTAATATATTTTTCTTTATAAAAATATCAAGAACAGTTACTCTGTACCATCTAAGCCTTCAGTTAAAAACCAATATAATCTTGGCTTTGGAGCTCAAAGCCAAGTTAAACAATCACATTGGATACCAAGCAATAAAAGCCACAGACAGCATTCTAGAGCAGTACATGAGAGAGAAACAGAACTTCCCCTGGGAGATCAAAGAAATAATTTGTTTTGTCAAAGACACTAAGAACTCCACAAAATACAGAAATATTTTTGGTGACACTATAAATTAATATAAATAAAAACCTGACAAGTAGAGAAATTACCTTAAAAATAAAATAAGTGTGATAAAAAACTAGGATTAAGAAAAAAAAATCTATTCAGAGGAATCTCCCAAAATTGCCTAAACTAGATTACATATGACTTTATATTACCAAATAAGGGATATGAACATCTTGGTCTCACTAAATCTATTTCTGCCTATGTAAATTCTAAACTCCAAACGTAAATTCTAAACTCCAAATCTCTTTACAGTAGTTGCTCTTTAAATTGTCCCCAATCTGTTCTACATGGTAAGGGTAATGTTGTGTATTCATATCTCTACAAATAATGATTACCATGCTGAGAATACCAAGATCATCATAAGTAGAGAACAAGCCCTTAATTTGCTGTTTGAAACAAGATGGGCATAATTAAATAAAATATTGGTTTCATTAGTTCATCAACTTAAATGAACAACTATAGTGCGTTATATATCATCTATACCATCAGACAGGAGAGGTATTAAGATCAATACATTATGGTTTATTGCCCTTATGGAGCTATGGGATAATCAAATAAACCAACAGTTATATGTTGGGTTTTATTATTTTTAAATAAATGCAAATCCTCTAATTAAAGGGTAGCAGAGAATTTCACAGATTTCTACACAAACAAGAAACGGAAGTAGCCAGAAAGCTGTCAGTACAGAGCCTAACGTGGGGCTCGATCTCACCAATCTGAGCTAAAATACAAAGTCAGGCACTTAACTGACTGAGCGACCCAGGAGCCCAGGCCACCCAGGTGCCCCTGCCAGATCTCTTTTTAAATGCCTGGAACAGGAAAAAAAGAAGGGAAGAAACTGTGGGGAGGGAATGGAAGGAAGGAGAAAAGAAGAGGTCACAGGGGTGATAAGAAGTAGATTCAAAGAGGGTGAAAGCAAAGGGAAAGAACAGCTGAAAAGATAAGGAGCAGAGAGAGAAGGGGAGAATAAGCAGAGAGTCACTGCATTATGACATTGCAGAACTCTTTCAGAAAGCTCTGGATTGGGGATGCAAATGAGCAAATAGCGTGGACACGCAGATGCACTACAGAAGGCCAGCATTGTGGCCACAAAGGCCATGGCTCCTCACAGGTCTCCCTACCTCCACCCCTACAGCCTGCAGTCTATCCTTAATAAGGAGCCAACATGAACCTTACTGACTGTGGGCTAGGTAATGTGTCCCTGCTCAGTAACTTTCAATGGCTCTTCATTTTATTTAGGATAAAAGTCAATATCCTTTTAAGGGTCTTCAAGTCCTGGATTTTCCCTTTTTAAAATTCTCTGACCTCATCTCCTACTGCTGTGCCCCAGCTCACAAGCTTCCTTCCCCCTCTCAAATATCCCATAAGGGCTCCTGGCACAGAATTCTGCCCTGGCTATTTTCTCTTCTAAAAAATTACTCTTCCCAGCTACCTTCTGGCTCTTTCAAGTCTTTGCTCACATGTCAACTTCTCAGAAGCCTATCTTAAGTGACTAAATGGTTTGCAATCCCTTTCTGACAACCCTCTCAATCCTCCTCACTTTTGTTCCATTGTTTCTCCTTACCCAGAATCGTTGCCAAATCAATCAAATTTATTTATCACATTTTCTGTTTAATATCTATATCCTACAATACAATATAAACTCTTTGAAAAATATTTTCAAAGATTTTATTTTTTTCTTTTTGTTTACTTATAGACCCTTAACATTATGAACAGTGGACAGCTCATAGTCATGAATATAAATGTATACACTTTAATAAATAAATGTCATTAGTTCTATACCCAATTTTCTTTAGGAATCCATAGCAGAGCATCAATTTATTCTTAAACTTTATTTCTTCTATACAGATTACCAAATGTTGATGTGATTCCTACAAATACATTGTTAATACATTTCGATGGATACAAATACATTATAGCTTATTCTCATTCATAATAATCCATGTAAATAATCATCACTATTACAATCTTTTTGGATGCCACTTTCAAGTGTGTGTGTATGTGTGTGCGCGTGTGTGTGTACGCCACACTTCCTACCCTAGTGACACATATATGGAAAAGGGCTTGCAAAAGGTACTAGGGAAGTTAAAAAGAAGCTGTATTAAACAAGTCGGTGTTAGGATGAACATTAAGAATGATTTCATGAGTACATAATGGGACGTATTATAGTCATTCTGAAATTGTTTAGGCAATCAAGACAGGATGGGGTGTTACGAGATTAAAAATTGAGAAATTACACAAAATTGTATTTTGTGAGTTTCCTATATGGATTTTCACGTAGCTATATTTAAAAAGGCAACATGTGAAAAGTGGTGGGAGATAGATATAAAAAATGACCAAAATACCCATCAATCTCTTTCAAAATCCAGATCAAATGATGTTTTCACCTCTCTACCTTACCAATTAACTCCTCCTGTAACCCCTCTCTTTACCATTCAAGTGTTCTCCTTTCCTTCTGTATTCTTCCGTACAGAAGAATGATTTTTTAGAATTAAAATGTTTTCAGTCATAAAAAAACAATTTTAAAATTAATTATTTATTCCCCTTAGATTTTCAATTTTCCTATAATTTTAATCAATCTATGCCTTTCCTATTGGTTTACTGTTCACTTGCTTGGTTACTCTGTTATAAATTATGTTTTCCCCAGATAGGTGTAACCTATTATTTACCTTTGCAAGTACCATGACTATTTAGACATAAGGGAAGTGAATAAATACTTCTGATGAACTTCTGGTTGATCCTGTATACCGGTTTGCCAGGGACAATCTTAGTTTATGCTATGACAACAGTGTAATTATTAATAGAACCATCTCTCATTCTTAACAATGCTGCCATTTGGATGAACAGTTTTATGAACTTCCTCTTTATGACCCACACTAGAGCAAACACCTATAATGTAGCACCACTGTAGCAATGCAAGTTGTAGTAATTGCACAAAAGCACTTTAAACTTTTCCAATAGTTGGTAGCACTTGCTTGGAGTCAAATCAACTTCTTTATTCCATTCTTATGCAAACTCCATCATGGGTCTTTTTCTCACACTAAGGAACTTGTACCTGTACTCTTAACTCCTACTTCTTTTTTTCCCCTTTTTTTCCTACACTTCTTGGTGTTTAGTTAAATTCTGACTTTATTTCTCTGTATATTTTTAAGTTTTTATTTAAATTTCAGTTAGTTAACACACAGTGTAATATTAGTTTCAGGTGTACAATATAGGGACATTTCTCTGTATTTCTAATGTGCTAACAGATAGGATTGGGATCCTTGTCAAGGATTCACTATCTAATATATAATTTTGTCTGTAAAAGTTATATTTTATAGTTGCAAATTACTCAAACTATTTTGTAAATAATTTAGTATAAAATAATTTATTAGACTGGTCCCAGATATATTATGGAATGTCCATAAACACTGTGGAACAAGGAAAAGGCAGTAACAAGTGGTCGCATATATTGGCTGATTAAGATAACATCACCAGTACCCTCCTTTTTCATTAGCTTTCTGCTCAGATGATTTGTTTTTTTCCCATATTCCTCCATGCCTCTACGGTGTAGTAAAAACTTATTCCCCTTTAGTTATCAGGATCATCAATCAAACCAAAACTGGAATCCCACTCTTGCACTCATTCATGGAATAAGGAAACAAAAAGCCTACAAGCAGTTTAGTTTTCAATTCAATGTAGGTTGACTGTAATTATTTTGGAAATATTTTTCCAAGTATTTAAAGCACAGACCTCAGAGTTGCAAGGACACTGATATATTTCGAGTGGGCCAGTAGGTCTAACAACAGAAGATACCACCCAACTTCCTCTTAAATGACTCTGATTTGGTTTGGGAATCACAACCATATCACAATGCTAGAACTATGTGAATCTTACTTTACATGGCAAACTTTACATGTTGATATGGGAAGAGTATATCTTAGGGGGACCCAGTCTCATCACATGAGTCCTTAACCATGGAGAATCTCTCCAAGCTACAAAGAACCAGAGAGATAGCAATCTGAGAAGGAATCATGTTGCCTCTTCTCCTCATTACTGGGTTAGAAGATGGAGAAAAGGGCCACATGCCAGTGAATGTGGGTGGCCTCTTAAAATGGGAAGATAAGAAAACATCCTCCTCCCCTTGAGCCTTCTGAAAGAAATGCAGACCAACTAACATCTTGACTTTAGCCCAGTGAGGTGTGCATTGGACTTTCGGTAAACAGAAGTATAAGATAGTAAGTTTATGTTGTTTTAATTCACCAGTTTTGCAGTGATTTGTTACAAAAGCAATAAAAATATTTTGCACTCGCTGTAGGGAAACCTGCACATTTACAATCACTAGTTAACGGTATGAAAGGAATAATTCTCAGACTTGATTGCACATTAAAATTACCTGGAGAGCTTTTAATATTTGCAATACCAAGGAACCAGTGTCCAGCCCAATTAAATCAGAATCACGGGGGCTGGAATCCAGGCAACAGTATTTTCAGAGCTCCCCAGATGATTCCAATATGTAGCCAAGTTTTGAGAATCACTGATACCTGGCATTCTGCAGAAGAGTATTTATGTGTTCACACTGTGACTGACATATTAGTAGATTGTTCCACCAATCTATAAATATTGACTACTTCTAGATGAGAAAACGTGTATCATAAAACAAGTGACCCACCCTCTTAGCAACTTAATACTTTATTTCCAATATGCAGGGACCTTTCCCAGAGAATGCTTCTTTGCAAAGCATTAGATAATAGTGTTTTTCCAAAGTTTTCATTCTAAGCTAGAGTTCTTGAGTAAGCATTGCCTGTTTCACATTTTTGATGAGATGAAAATAATTTGACAGAAGGATGATTTTTTAATTTTTTTAACATTTATTTATTTTTGAGAGACAGAAAGAGACATAGCATGAGCAGGGGAGGGACAGAGAGAGGGAGACACAGAATCCAAAGCAGACTCCAGGCTCAGGGCTGTCAGCACAGAGCCTGATATGGGGCTCAAACTCATGGACCACAAGATCATGACCTGAGCCAAAGTCGGATGCTTAACCAACTGAGCCACCCAGGTGCTCCATGGAAGGATGATTTTAACAAAAGAGGGAAAGGACAGCATTTGAAAAGTGAATGGCCTGAGAATGGTCATGTATGGCTGCATTTTAAAGGTCAGATACCAGACAACAAAAGGAGGGGAAACATACTAGGTTTATTCTTGATGAAATTTAATAAGCTTACACAGTTGAAAATAAATATATATTTTTATAAAGGTACATTTTTTTCAAAAAATAACTTTATACTGTACCTCATGACTGAAAACAAATAGTTTAAGCAGCGAAAACTGTATCTTTTCTACTTGTATAGTATTTTTTCACATGGGTTGAAAATACACTTGTTATAAACATGATTATATTATATTACCAGAAGATATAAGAGCTAGGGATAAGGGAAAGTGATAAACAAAAACAGTTTAGTAAGCTGGTGACAGGGTAAGAAGTTCTATAAAGAACACTGGGATGGAAGTTGAGTGACTTGAATATCCTGGTTCTACAGCTAATCCATTCACTTGTCACTCTGGGAAAAGAGTCACTCCAAGAAACGGCATCAGCCAAGCAAATGAGATATATTAGAAGATATTCATTGGCTAAGTTTAAATATCTATTGTTTGATGTCTGGATGTAATGCTAAAAATAAATAAAATACAGTGCTGAAAGAAAACACCACTAACCTAGAATTCCATACCTACTGAAATTATCCCTCAAGAGTGAAAGAGAAATGGAGATTTTCTCACACAAAACACTGAGGGAATGTATGGCTACTGGACCTGCTCTACAAGAAATATTAAAATAATTTATTCAAGGAGCAGGAGAATATAGGTCAGAAATTCATATTTACATAAAAAAGAAAGAACATCAGAGAAGAAATAAATAAAGATAAATAAACTATTTTCTTATTATTAATAGACCCAATTAATAATTAGTTGCTCAAAGTAATAGCCAGTAACAATGGATCAGGTGAATATACTATATGGGTAAGTCAAATGAACCACGGCAATGCTATAAGGGATGGGAGGGGAGAATTAGGGCTACTTCGTTATAAGGTATTTGCGCAAATTGTGAATCCTTTATTTTATAAAGGATTTAGATTAGTTATGAAAGCATAGTGCAAAGCCTGAAGCAACTCCTAATTCAAAATAAATAAATAAATGCATACATACACAAATAGGTAATTGATATGCTGAAATAGAAATGAAAATGGAATCATATAAAATGCTGAATTAAAAGTAGAGAAGGCAGAAAATGAGAGAAAAAGAATAAATACAAGAGAAAACAGGTGCTAACATAGTAGTTATTAAACCAAACCATCAATAATCACTTTAAATTTTTTTTAAGTTTACTTATTTATTTTGAAAGAGACAGAGAGAGAGAGAGAGAACACAAATGGAGGAGGGGCATAGAGGGAGGAAGAGAGAATCCCACACTGACAACACTGAGCCTGATGCAGGTGTGAAACATACAAACCGTGAGATAATGAATTGAGCCAAAACCAAGAGTCAGACACAACCAACTGAGGCAGCCAGGTGCCCCAGCAATCACTTTAAATGTGAATTGTCTAAATATACCAATTTAAAGACAGAAATTGTCAGACAGAATAAGAGAAATTAAAACATTCCATAAGGTACAGCTGTACCTTTCTACAAGGAACTCACGTTAAACAAAAAGAAATGGATAAATTAAAAGTAAAGAAACAGAGAAAGTACATCCTGATAACAATAATCAAAAGATGGTTGGAGAACTATATAAAGATGAAACAAATTTCAGAGCAAAGAAAATTACCAGGGATAAGGAGAGACATTTAATAATAATAAAGAGGTCAGTTACCAAGAAGATATAAAAGTTCTTACCATTTATGCATCTAAAGACAGGGTGTCAAAATCTGTGAGACAAAAACTTATAGAACAAGAAGAAAAGACAAACCCACTAATACAGTTGGAGACATCAATACCCTTATTAATAGTTGATAAATTAAGGAGGCAGAAAACCAGTAAGAATATAGTTGACCTGAACAGAACTATCAATAGGCTTGATCTACTTGACATTTACAGAAGATTTCATTAATAACTTAGGATACACATTCTTCTCAAACCTACATAGAATACTAACCAAGGAAAACAACGTTCTGTTCCCCAAAAATACACCTGAGTAATTTTAAAAGAATATAAAT
Source organism: Cryptoprocta ferox (assembly GCA_028646485.1). Taxonomy (NCBI): domain Eukaryota; kingdom Metazoa; phylum Chordata; class Mammalia; order Carnivora; family Eupleridae; genus Cryptoprocta; species Cryptoprocta ferox. The sequence goes on from CM053575.1 coordinate 22,304,969, forward strand.
CATACAAAGTATAATTCTCCTCAGACCACAATAGAATTAAACCAGAAATCAAGATAGTTAGGTAAAAATCCCCCCCACAAATTATTTCAAAATTGAACAATGCAATTCTAATACAATATGATCAAATACAACTCAGGATAAATTTTAAAACATTTTGAACTAAATGTAAATGAAACATCAACAAATTTTTGAAATGCAGTGAAAGCAGTGCTTAGAGGAAAAATTATTGCACTAAATACATTTATTAGAAAAATAGAAAAAAATTAAAATCAAAATCTTCAATCTTAGAAAAACAGAGACACAACAGTAATTTAAGCCTAAAGGAAACAAAAAAAATAGCAAAGAAATTGAAAACAAAAATTATAAAAGAAAGCAATGATATCAAAAGCTTTTTTAAAAGATAAATTAAATGAATAAACTTATTCAGACTAACAAAGACAAAAATTAGTAACAAAGACAAATTACTAACATTAAAAATGAGAACGAGATCATCACTGTTAATCCCATGGACATCTATAGAATAATAGAAAAATATTAAGAAAAACTCTATGATTACCATTTTGAACAAATAAAATGGAATTATTCTTTGAAAGATACAAACTACCAATACCACACAAAGAGATAAATATATAATCTGAATAGACATATACCTATTAAAGAAATTGAATCATTAATTTATGTAAGTTTATAAGAAAGAAAACATCAGGCCCAGGTGGTTTCAATGGTGATTTCTGACAAAAAATTAAAGAAATGGTGCCATTGCTGTACAGTCTCTGCCAAAAAATAGAAGCAGAGGAACTACTTCCTAACTCGTTCTGTGAGGCAAGCATTACCCCAAACTACAGATCAGTCTCTCTCATAGATACAAAAATACATAGAATATAATCCTTGGACAAAGTGTTAACAAATCAAAAATGTATAAAAAGAATTAAACACGATGATCAAGTGAAACATATTCCTGTAATGTAATCTACCCAATGAATAGGCTAAAGAAGAAAAGTCATAATCATGTCAATTGATGCAGAAAACTTTTTTACTCTTGATGAAAATTTTCAGCAAAGTGGAATTAGATGGAAACTTTCTCAACTTGAAAAAATCTACAAAAAAAAACCCCAAAAACCTACAGCTACAATCTTACTTGAGGGTGAAAAACTGGAGGCTTTTTTCCTAAGATTAAGAACAAGGCAAAGATGTCCCCTCTCGCCACTCTTGCACTAAAAGTATTAGCTAGTATAAGAAGACAATAAAGTAAAATCAATACGAAGACAAGAAAAAAATTAATAAATGATTAAAACAAATGATTAATAAGTGATTGTAATGAGGTCAGTTTGTTAATACAGAAAATAAATTGCTTTTTTATATATCAACAATTAAAACTGCAATTTGAAATTAAAAACACAATATGTTTATAATAGTACAAAAAATGAAACACTCAAGTATATATCTAACAAAATACAAACAGGATCCACATGTGGAAAAATATAGAACTCTGATGAAAGAAATAAAGAAAATCTAAATAAATAGATATTTTGTATTCATGGATTAGAAATCCCAATATTGTTAAGGTATCAATTATTCCAAATGTGATTTATACATTTAATTACATCCTAATCCAACTCCCAGGAAGCTTATTTTTTTATATTGACAAAACTGGTGATATCAAAGAAGAAAAGACCCAAAATAGCCCAAAAAACTATGCTGAAGAAGAAAGTTGGAGTACTGACACTACCTGACATCAAGGCTTATTATTACTCTGCATTAATGAAGAGACCATGTTTTGGTAAAGGAATAGACACATAAATCAATGAAACAGAATAGATAGCCCAGAAATATACACAAAAATATACTGAGCTGATATTTGCCAAAATCAAAAGAGATTTTTGACAAAGGAGCAAAGGGAATTCAATAGAGATAGGAGTCTTCTCAACAAATTATAGTGGAACAGCTGGGTATCCATATAAAAAAAGAATCTAGATAGAATTTAAAGGTTTCATAAAATTTATGTGAAAAATGGATCACAGACCTAAATATGAAATACAAAACTATAAAATTTGTAGAAAACTTGGGAAGAAGTCTAGGAACCTTGAGTTTGACAATGAGTGTTTAGATAAAACACCAAAAGCATAATCTGTGAAAGAAAAACAGATTTGATAAACTGTTAAGTAAAATTTAAAATGTCTGCTCTATGAAAGACAGTATCAATAGAATGAGAAAATTATACACAAACTGGGAGAAAATATTTATAAAACACATATGATAAAGTGGTTATATCCAAATATACAAAGAACTCTTAAAACTTAGTACTAGGGAAGAAATATCCCAATTTAAAGTGGGCAAAAGACCTGAACAGAAACTTCACCCAAGGGGATATATTCATGACAGATGGTAAACAAGTAAATGAAAAGGTGCTCATCATTATTTATCAGGGAATTGCAGATTAAAACAACGGCCTGATACTACTACACACCTATTGAAGAGACTGAAATACCTGATGATTAACAATATTGAGTATTTTTTCATGTAACTGTTGGCCATTTATATGTCTTCTTTGGAAAAATGTCAATTCAGGTCCTCTGCCTATGTGTTAATTGGGTTGGGTTTTTTTGGGATTTGGTGTTTACATTGTATAAATTCTGTATATATTTTGGTAATTAGCCCATTATTGGATATATCATTTGCAAATATCTTCTCCCATTCAATAGGTTGTCTTTTTGTTTTATTAGTAATTTTCTTCGCTGTGCAAAAGCTTTTTGTTTTGATGTAGCCCTAATAGTTTATTTTTGCTTTTATCTACCTTGCCTTAGGAGACATATCTATAAAAATGCTGCTGTGGCTAATGTCAGAGAAATTTCTGCCTGCATTCTTTCCTAGACCTAAAGGGTATGATGTTAATAAGTCAGACTTAGAAAGACAAATACTATATGATTTCACTTATATATGGAAGCTAAAAAAATGAATAAACAAACAAAAAGCAGAATAAGACCTGTAAATACAGAGAACAAACATAAGGTGGCCAGAGGGGAGGGAATGGTGGAATGGGCAAAATGGGTGAAGAGGGGTGGGAGGTACAGGTTTCCAGTTACAGAATGGGTAAGTCACAGGAATAAAACTCAGAGCATAGAGAAAACAGTCAGTGCTATTGTAATAGCAGTGTATGGTGACAGATGGTAGCTATACTTGTGGTGAGCACAGCATAATGTTTAAACCTGTCGAATCACTACGTGTACACCTGAAACTAATATAACATTGTATGTCAACTATACTTAAATTAAAAAGTTAATTTTAAAAAAATGGAAAACAAAGTGAGTAAAGATAAAAAAAATGGACAAGACCCAAATGCTGCTAACAACATGGAAGAAGAGGAATGCTGATTTGTTTTGGAGGAAAATATAAAATGGTACAGCCACTTTTGAAGGCAGTTTGGCAATATCTTACAATGTTAAACATGTTGTTTTCATCTGACCTAGTAATGAGGTTTCTACTTATTTATCCAGTTTATTTGAAAACATGTTCACACAAAAATCTGCTCACAAATGTTTACAGAAGCTTTATTTATAGTCACCAAATAATGGAAGCAAAAAAGACATCCCCCAATAGGCGAAGTGATAAATAACTGTGGTATATCCATGCCATGGAATATTATTCAACAATTTTTTTAAAAAAAGAGCCATCAAAATGCAAGAAGTGAGCACAGCATAATGTTTAAGAAAGAAGCATTAAATACCTAACACTATGTAAAAGGAGACAGTATGAAAATATTTTATTTTCTAAGATTCCAATGACATTCTGGGAAAAAAAAAAACAACTGTAAGAGACAGCAAAAGAACCAGTGCTTGCCATGGTGTTTGAGATGAGAGTGGAAGGCTGAGGAAGTAAAGCCCAGGAGAGTTTTAGAGCAGTTCAATAATGTTCAATACTGTAAAAGTGAATAAAAGACCTTATGCTTTTGTCTGTATCCTTAGAACTTCACAGCACAAAAAATGAATCTTAATGTATGCAAAATAAAAATAAAATCATTTAGGAAGTTGGGGTATCCCCAGAAGGAAGCCAGACTGTGACAGGAGAATCTAACTGTATTACAAATATATGGAATAGCTTCACTGATGGGCAAGGGGAAAAGGTACTGATCTAAATAACTCGAGAAATGAGTAGAATCTGTAAAACAAAAAGCAAAAGGATTTGTGCATAAACACTGGTTTTTTTCCAATTTTTGATAAAGTTGCATCCAACAGGATTCTAGGTGAACAATTTGATACTTCCTCTCATATATACCATATTTATGAGCCAGGGTTCTTCACTGCTTATGAGACAGGTTCTTATGAGCCAGGTTCTTCACTGTTTAAAGAGAAGTTTCCAGAGAAGCAAGGAAAGGAGGCTAAAAATATTCATGTGGTTAGTAACTGATAAGAGTTAGAAACATGAATATCAACTCCTTTTTAACTTAATATACATATAGAGAGTTAAATATGGAAATATGTTTAGATATCTCTATATACAAAAGTTAGGGCAAACTCATAGAGTTAATGCTTTGTTAGCTAAGGAGGCCAAGAGAAAGAGAAATGACACCCCAGTAACAAGGAGAATGACTGTGTCCAGATCTGATTTATACCATTCTCTAATAAAAGGAACCATGGCTCCTTGGAGAAAGGACTAATTCTAGAGCTAGGACCAGAAATAAAACCCAAAACAAAAATACATTGGGGCCAACTGAAAGAACTCCTAAGGGACAAAGCTGGATTCATTTGAAAAAAAAAAAAAAAAAGTAGTACTAGATTATAACTTCTATTCTATACTGATATAAATAAATGATTCACTAAGTTAATAAATGGGGGGGAGACTAATCCTCCATACAGAATTCTAAATAATTTAAGTAGATACTCCTCATTCAAGGGGATGGGTGCACATATACTCATTCCTTTGATTTGAGCTGTACATAGTGATGTCCCTCCAAAGTGTATAGTATTGGAAGGTGTAAGAGAGAGTAGCCTTATGGTAGAAAATCTGACAAACACTACCTAAGTGATCATGGCCAACATCCATAGTCATAAGTCATGTTGACAATAGGTATCCTTGATATAATGTGATAAAAATGGTCTTTCTGTGGTCTTTCTCCTAATAACTCATAGACCAGGTCTTATCATGAGAAAAAACATTGGATAAATTTCAATTGCATGCCATCACATAAAGTATCTGGCCAGTGCTCCTCAAAACTGTTAAGGTCACCACAAACAAGAAAAGTATGAGAAACTGCCACACACAGAAGTAGTCTAAAGACAGATGGTAACTAAACGCAATGCATGTATTCTGGAACTGAAAAAAGAAATTGGATAAAAACCTAGAGACTCTAAATAAACTATGGGCTTTAGGTAATGATAATATAAACAAACAAAAACCAAATGGACCTGATGCCTTTGCTCAACTGCAAGCCAACATCACACAATATCTGAATAGTTGGGAAGTCAAATATTTAAAACATTTATAAATACAATAAAACACAGTTGACTCTTGAACATTGGGGATCAGGGATGCTGATGTATAACTTTTGACTCCCTGGGAACTTTACTTATAGACTTATGTTTAACAGAAGCCTTACCAATAGCATAAACAGTTGATTAATAAATATTGGTAGGCTATAAGTATTATATGTTATATTCTTATAATAAAGTAAGCTTAGAAAAAAGAAAATATTAAGAAAATCCTAAGGAAAAGAGAATACATTTATATTACTGTACTATTTGGCAAAGAAGAAGTCAAACTTTCACTTTTCGCAGATGACATGATACTCTACATGGAAAACCCGATCGACTCCACCAGAAGCCTACTAGAACTGATCCATGAATTCAGCAAAGTCGCAGGGTACAAAATCAACGTACAGAAATCGGTTGCATTTTTATACACCAATAATGAAGCAACAGGAAGAGAAATCAAGAAACTGATCCCATTCACAATTGCACGAAAAACCATAAAATACCTAGGAATAAATCTAACCAAAGATGTAAAAGACCTGTACGATGAAAACTACAGAAAGCTTATGAAAGAAATTGAAGAAGACACAAAGAAA
>CM053575.1:22311529-22352650 GCA_028646485.1 Cryptoprocta ferox
AAAAAAAAAAAAAAAAAAGCTCACATATGGTGGACCTGCATGATTTAAATCCCTGATGTTCAAGGGTTAACTTGTAAACAAGTAAAACATTTAATGAATGAATACAACCCCCCACACAATATTTGCTACTGTACTAAAAGCATTTATTTAAACATGTCAATAACCTTCAGTAAGATGGAAGACACAGGGGCTCATTTCTTTTCTAAAAAAAAATTATTTATTTTTGAGAGAGAAAGAATGAGAGAGAGAGAGAGAGAGAGCAAGAAAGGGGCAGAGAAAGAGAGGGAATCTCAAGCAGACTCTGTGCTATTGGCTCAGAGCCTGATTCAGGGCTCAAACCCACAAAGTGTGAGATCATGACCTGAGCTGAAGTAGGATGCTTAACTGACTGAGACACCCAGGTGCCCCAGGGGCTCATTTCTTATGTTACATGTGGTTTCAATCATAAAAATTCTAAATGTGGAAGTATCATCAGTAGCCTAAATGTAATGTTGAATTTTGGCAAAAACATGAAGGCTATAAAGAATAACAGAGCCAATAAGGAAATACATAGGTCTTCATCATTTGTCCACATCATGGTGCTGCCCCAGTTCACACCTCCCTTTGGAATGAGGAGTTAAAATCCTATCCAAAATTACTATGAATTTTATATATGTGGTCTGGTGATTTACACTTATTTTTTTTCTCTAAACTAAGTAACATGCGTATAGAAATTGTACTTTTAAAGATTTGAAACATGTTGAATTTGCTGGTTCATACGAGAAGAGAAATGTATGAGCAAAGAAAAGAGATCTTATATATTAATATGATATTAGTTACAATCTGGCAAAGAAGTTTCTACTAAAGAGAACAGAAGAGAACAGAAAAAGTTCTTGTTAGCATCAGTACCTATGGTACATAATCAGTTCTGTTATTCTCATCAAAGAGCTGCCGAGGCAAATGTCACATTCTTTACAGATAATGAACTAGTTTTTGCCATGTGAATGGCAAACAAAAGTTACTCCAGCACATTACATAATATAAAGCACTAGGGAATAAAGACTAGATCCTGTACCTTAGACACTACTCCAACATACCACATTTGCGTTATTAAGCTTTATAAAAACCAAAAAGAAGAGTAAAGTCAACATCTTAAAATACTGCTAATACACGGTGGAGAAATATTGCTAAAGGTGTACACTTTATCTGCAAAATTTATAGTGGATGTTGTTATTGCTTCATTACAACAATAAACTGCTATTTAAAAAAAAATAAAAATATTTTCCATAAGAAATTATGTTAGAGAAACAAGAGTCATTAAACTTTTTGTTTCAGTATCATATGCGGATCTTATGGTTTTCAGACTTCAGTATTCGAGCAACTGCGATTACTGCAGTATCTGTTCTCTGCTTTGGGTCTGGAGCTTCTAGAGCACTAAGGGTGTTTAAGGAACCCCTGTGCTCAGTTTTCCTAGACACTCATTGCTGATAGGATTATTTGATCATACTTGGTCTTGAACTAAAGATTTTTTTTTTTGATCCAACTCTGAGTACTCTAAAATTGAAAGACTTAGAGCAAATTAAATCAACTTCAAACATATCTATATAAATATCTATAAAGTTTGCCAAGTGTTGTCACTTATTTTTAGATTTACCATTTAGCAGAAATGAAACTGTCCTGCAGCTCTCTGTCTGTTGTATTTGCAGTGTATATTCATGTGTATATGTGTGCATGCGTTTCTCAATCTTTATATTTCTGAAAAATTCAAAATTTTCAGATCCTGGGAAAAAGTCCATCTACTTGTTATTCCCCCCCTCCCCATAATAAAACAACATCTTCCATAGGGAAGTTCTTTAAATCACCATAGCACCACTTCTCCTAAATATTCTCTTGATATCAAAAACATTATTTGATAACTTCTTTCCAATAAGTGCTTCACTTCCTTTTCATTACCCTCTTTCCTTAATACTGCAGTGCCTTTTCAGCTAATGTACTGATTCTTCCAGAAAGTCTTTCTTGACTCCTCACTGAGCATCAGATCATCCTTCCCTGTGCAGGCATGTAACCCAGGACCATTGCCTCACAATGTATTCATTTCAGTCTTTAACTGCCTTGGCCTTCTTGGTTTATCTCTTTCTACCTACTACTCACTTGATTTTTTTTTATGTCTTTATTTTATTTTGGGAGACAGAGACAGAGAGCAAGTGGGGAAGGGGAAGAGAGAGAGGGAGACACAGAATCTGAAGCAGGCTCCAGGCTCAGAGCTGTCAGCACAGAGCCTGACGTGGGGCTTGAATCCACGGACTGTAAGATCATGACCTCAACCGAAGTCGGACACTTAACTGACTGAGCCACCCAGCCACTCGCTACCACTCACTTTAATGCCCAGCATATGGTGACTATTTGGACTGGTAAATGACTTAAGCAAAAGTAAATATTTGATAAGAATTTCTTCTGATTTACATTTATCTGCATGACATAATGTTTAGAATGAACAAAAGTTTTTCAATGTAATTTCACCTTGTATATAATAATTTATAAATATAAGTAGAAATAAAATAGTGAATTCATTGACATTAGTTGTTAATAGAAACAAATAGATGATCATTAATAAATTCACGAATGATTCTCCCATCCATTTTTTCCCTCTTTGTCAACTGCACTGAAAGTGAACTTGTTAGTATTACTAAATGAGTCACCTGAGACAGGTACACTATTTTGAGTTAAGATGCATTCACTTTAGGAATATGAATTTATTGGAGTAGAGGAGTGTCAATTTCAGTCTGCAAATAAGGTGCTGATTTTCAGCACTGAAAAATATCATCACTCACACACACACATATATATATATATACATACATACACAAAAATCATTGAGTATTTTATTTACATGTGTGTCAAAAGAATTATGTAAGCCTTATATTTTTTGGAAATGACAGACCAACTTAATCACTAAAATAATATGTATTATCAAGAGAGTGTACCTATAAATATCTTAAATAAATGTATTATTCAGTAAATGAAATAATGGCAATTTGCCACTGGTATGCCTTAGTGGAGCTTGTAAAATGAATGTCTTGCTTTTAGCACTATTAATAATTTACATCAGTAAGTTTATATGAGACATTTTTGGCTTTAGGTAATAATGTCAACAAGAAATAAATATGAGGTCTGTTTTGGAAAGCATATTTTCTAAAGATCAGATTTTGTTATTGATATAATTTGACTCACTGGAATCTCCTTTTACAGTGGTACAAAGACAGGACAAAAAAAATGAATGGTGCAAATAACAGGTTTGGGTGAAGCAACAAAATACACAAAATACAGGTAATGTGTCTTCAGTGGAAACACAAGTAATAGATTCTACTTTACAAAAATTATGTATCTCTACTAGAAGACAGATACTGGACTTTATTTGAGGTCAACCTAACCAAGCCCTTGAGGCTAGAAGGATATTACAGCTATGAAAATTCTGTGTGTGTATGTGTGGTGTGTATCTTTGTGTGTATTCACAAGAGTTGACCTTCCTCTGATCCTTCTAATGTTAGAGGAGATCTGGGGAAATTCCTCCAGCACTTCCCCATGTGTTAGTCTCACCTTCCCCATGTGTTAGTCTCCCCATAAATAATATTTGTTGATTTAAATGTGAATTTATATTCATTAACATGGATACACAGTCATGATATACAGTGGGAAATTTTTTTAAGTTATTTATTTAGAGAGAGAGAGCACGAGTGGGATTGGGGCAGAGAGAGAAGGAGAGAATGCCAAGCAGGCTCCAGACTGTCAGCACAGAGCCCAACATAGGACTCGATCCCACAAACCATAAGATCATGACCAAGCCAAAACCAAGAGTTGGACACTCAACTCACTGACCCACCCAGGTGTCCCTACAATGCGAATGGTGGACCCACATCATACATTATCAATGGGACTACATATAGTGTGTGAAGGTACATTTACATACCGATATGCTTAGAAGGCTATATAAAAAACTGTTAATAATAGTTGTCTCTGAAAAGGAACTTAATGTCTCCAGAGACCAGAGTGAGAGAAATATTAGGTTTTTTTTCCACCTCTTTGAACTTCTTTGAATTTTGTAACATGTAAAAGTATTATCTATTCAAAGTTTCAAGTACTTAAATTGTGTGTGTGTGTGTGTGTGTGTGTTTGTGTGTGTGTGTGTGTGTGTGAGAGAGAGAGAGAGAGAGACAGATAGAAAGAGAGAGAAAGACAACTACAGCCTAAACCTAATGTTTCACTGGTAAAAACAAACAAACAAACAAAAACCAAAAAAAACACTATTAATGATATAACCTAACTAGCACACACCTAAGATTTTACTTCTTCATATTAAAAGCCCAAATGTTACATAATAATTTTGACATTTAAAAAGAAGTTGGTTTGAATATATGTGTGTGTGTGTGTGTGTGTGTGTGTGTGTATCATCATAACTTCCCACCTTCCAATTTATCTCTTGGCAATTTTATTGTCATTGTCCCTTGGCTAGAAATAGTAAGACAATAACTTTGCTTTGACTGTCAGAAGAGATTTGCAGACATCAGCTACTTTGAGACATTCGCTTCTCATCTCTGGTAAGATGATATACATAGTCTGCATATTTGGCCAATAACTTCATTTTTTTTCCTTCTGTTGAGGGATTGGTTTTATTTAATCCCCATTATCCTTTCTGTTTGGATACTACTTCAAAAACTGAAAACAATATATAAATACTGCTCAGCAGTGAGTGTGGAGAGGGAAGCATTAATATGTTTGGATATTGAGGAGCCTGGAGAAAATTCAGGAGTTATTTCAACAAAGCAATACAAAAAGGCAAGAAAAAAAGAATTCAGAAAAATAATTATAATATTGTGGTGGACATATAATCTGCTAGGCAGATTTAGGAGATAGCTCAGTATTTCTTTTCAGGCATAGACATTGAGGGATCTTTACAAGACTGTATGGTAGCAGTCTTCATTGACAAATTCAAGGCATGACACCCTGAGTCAGGAGTCTCTAATAAAACTTTGTTTCTGAATGGGATTGTGGCATCTGGACAAGGAAGACAAAACAGTAAAAGATTATCCATCCTGTGGGTGAAGAAGGAGGAACAAAATTGTTGTAAATAGCAATATAACCTTACCAAATTGGCAGACTCACCTGGAATATGCAAAATTATTTACAGAAAACAATGCAGTGATTATCAGAGTGAAATGATACCTTCTGATTTTGGGACCACTTTCAGGTGTAACAAACTGTAGCTTTTAAGGCTGGGTAGATTCTACTTTTGTTAGACCTCAAAACACCAGAGCTAACAGACCTTGTAGCAATAGGAAAGCTAACATTTATCAAATGTGCCCTGTAAAGTAACTACCTGAAAAACATGACCATCTTTAATTCTCTCATCTTTAATTCCATGACCATGGAAGTGTTGTTATTACAATACTGCATGGTCCAATAAGGAAATTAATATATAGAGAATTTATGGAATTTTGACAAAGTACACACAATGAATAAATGATCAACACCCCAGGTCACTATGCCATACCGATACTTGGTAATTCTCAGGTTTAAGCACCTGAGCCTAAATAATAGGCTTAACAGTTTCAGTCTTTCATGAAAGCAACAATTTTTCTCAGGTGATAGAATAAAGATCTCTGATAGGTCAAATATCAACTCACTAGCCCAAGATTGTTGTTTGTAGATAAGCTGAACATCTGAATTTCAGCCTCATGCATATTCAGACTAACCAGAAGTGTACCTACCCATTTGTATCTCTAACCAGAACTGTATCTATTCATTTATATCTCTGAGTCCAGTTTATGCTGCAGCTACAACTAGATCTTAGCTGATCAGCCTGGACACCACTGCCCAACACAAGTTAAAGCAGAAAAAGAGATATGAAGTCTTACCTGTCATATATAGAATTTCACCAAAAACTGTGGAATCCAAACATGATATCATTTTGGGCCTGGGGTATTTTAGAAAATATTGCCTTCAGAAATGGGAGTGGAGGAATTTCTTGACTATTTCGTAATAATGATATTTCTCTCATGTGGGAAAAAGATGAATTCAATCATATGCCACGAGGAGTTCATGATACTGCGTGACTTGGACTGCTTCTTCCTAAAGCATCATTTATTTGTTGCAGTAAGGGTAGGAAACTAACGCATGAGATACTTTAAACATTTTTATAATCACTTAATACTTTCACAGGTTTGTCAGTTGGTAATAATTCAGTCAATCTCGTGTGTGTGTGTGTGTGTGTGTGTGTGTGCGTGCATGAGTGTGTGTGTGTGAAGAGACTTATTCGCCTCATCCATCAGGGGAAAAATATGTCTAAAGTATATGAACAAAGTTCCACTGAAGTTGTAACTTTCAGTCTTCCTTCCTAAAATGAAGAAAGACATCTGCAGTTGGGGAAAAAATTACAAGAAGAATGTCTTACCAGAAGAATGCTAACAAGCCAGTGAAAATAAATGTCATTATTAGTTAATATTATCACAGAAGTTGATAAATCATTTTGAGTTATGGAATTCCTAGTAGTTTGACCACTTCACACATAACATTGTAAGAATAAATAAATTAAATGCAAATGGTAAAAGGGTATTTTGTCTCATCATTGGCTCTAAAACAACAATTTGTCAGTATTTATAACATTCCCCCAAAAATAGGAAGCAAAATCTCACAATTTAATTTTTACTGTAAATATTACCCAATATACATTAAATTCATCCTGGAATTTTTATTAATATAAATTCATTAATAAACAACAGCAGCAACAACAAAAACTTAGAAGACACTGTAACCTAACAAATAATATGAGGCTCTAAATGAAATTCTAGCTGTAAAATAAATAATTCACATAATAGTTTTTGACAGATGTTGTTGAAAATAGTTTGATAAGTGAATAAAGAGAATGAAAAGGTTTAAGTAGATTGTTCTTGGCAACAAGGTCAGAAGCTGTAGATCTAGAATCTGAATCCAACATTTTCTGATTAAGCAACCAATACCCGCTTTATTCCCCTAAGTTTAGAGAAGTAGCACCTCTAAACTTCTATAGAGACTATCTACCACTAAGTCAATCCTAAATGAAAGAAAAAAAAACAATATGAATGTAATTCTCAAGCCAATATTTCACTCTGAAATGAACAGGTGAAACAGAAGATCTGAGTATTTTTCTGAGGAACAAATTCAATAACACTACAGGGAAACAGCAAGACAAAGCAAATACTGGGAACATTCTATAAGATAACTGACCCAGACTATTACAACATTCAGTGTCATGAAAAATAAACTTATGAAAGAAAACGGAACTTGTTTAAAATTAAAATAGGCCAAAGAGATGAGAATCAGATGCAATTAATAAACATTAACAGAATCCAAGTCTTTAAAAAAAAGTTATAAAATAGTTATTGTAGTCGACTCAGGACATTTGAAAATAAACTGTGTATTAGATGAAATCAGGGTGTTATTGTTAGTTTTTGTAGGTGAAATAAAAGTACTGGGGTTATATTAGAGAATGCTCTTGTTTTGGGGGAGGCACTGCTGGAATACCTAGGAGTAAAGTATCATGATACATAAAAAATGTTAACAAGTATCAAATTATTTATAGAGAATCTACATAGTTCATTCTTTTAAGTTTTCTGTATGTTTGAAAACTTTGTAACAAGGAACTGGAAAATATTTGGTGATAAATATATGCCAACAATATAATGCATAATCTCTTGTTTAAGAGCCTTTACAATGTCTTGGTCAAGAGGTGCCTGACTGGCTCAGTCCATTAAGCATCCAACTGTATCTCAGCTCAGGTCTTGAGCTCACAGTCCTGAGTTCAAGCCCCATGTTGGCCTCCATGCTGGGCATAAAGCCTACTTAAAAAAATATGTCTTAGTCAACTAAGAACTACTTTTAAAAGAAGAAGAGGGGCACCTGGGTGGCTCAGTAGGTTAAGCTTCCAACTCTTGATTTTGATACAGGTCATAATCTCAGGGTTGTGATCTCAGGGTTGTGAGATTAAGCCCCAAATCAGTATCCACGCTGACCCTGGAGCCTGCTTAAGATTCTCTTTGCCTTGTCCCCTACTCATTCTCGTTCTCCCTCTCTCTCTCTCTCTCTCTCTCTCTCTTGCTCTCTCTCTCTCTCTCTCCCCCTCCCTCTCTGTCTCTCTCAAAAACATAAAAATAAAAGAAACAAAAGGAGAATAAAACAGATCAAATAAGATTTATTTCAAAGGCAGAAAGTCAGACAGATAGCAAATGGCCCCATCCAAAACTGCCTGTGTCTAAAGCTGATTTAATTTTTGAAATTTTTTTAAAAATAAGAATTTTAGAGGACTTCAAGAGAAAAATTACAGTACATAAATTTATTTTCTAATCTGCAACGTGTTTGGGACCTTCTTTGTTCAGCAGCAGCAACAACACTACTACCACCAACACAAGAAGGAAGTTGACCAAAATAGGTATTGCTACCCTTATTCCTCTGATATAATGACTTGTCATTTCATTTATTAAATATTCATTTGTAGGGGCATCCCACATACTGGATCTATTCTCTTACATTTCCCCCGAGAACAGGCTGCATGCTGGTAGTCCATCATGAGTCACAAAACTCACCTCCTTTTCTCTTCCTGGCACTTTTGTAGCCCTGATATTTCTCCCCAGCAGTAATCTGAGTTAGCACAAGACGAAGAGGTGCTGCATTAAAAATGAATATGCGATTTACTCAGAAAACCAGATGTATTTTACCCACTGACCCTGGGTTTTGGATAAGATCTCGAATGTTTCTTTAGCTATAAAATGAAGATTATTATGTGAAGCACCTACATTGTAGGGTTGTTTAATAATTTATTCTTTAATGAAAATTTATTTGAGCATGTACAGCCAGATTATGGGCTGGATGACTGAATGAATTTTATGGTCTAAAGGGATAAATAGATGGTAGCCCCTGAAGGAGATGTAAGAATTATCTCCTATGGGAATACAAAAATGGACCAATAATTCTATAGGCATTAGGATAGGTCTCTTGGGAGCTAATATGTCAGTTGATTCTTGAAGATCTTGTAGGAGCTAATTAAGTGAAGAAAGCCAGTAAAGCCACTCAGAGAAGATGAGATAACATGGAAAGACAATGAAATTTAAGGGAAGATGGTCCATCCACTAAAGTCACTTTTGGAGGGAGACGCACAAGTTTTGGTAAAACCCAGGACATAAGAGTAGGTAATGACAAGAGTTGGGGCTAGAAAATTACACAGCCAACATCTCACAAAAGGCCTTCTATCTCTGGACTTCTATTCTTAGCAATGGCAGTTGATGAAGAAAATTGAGTGCAGAATGATTTATGTTTTAAAAGTCCTATGACTCAGACAGCAATACTGAAGAATATTAGTGATGAAATACAGCATTCAGGACCCTTTCATGTTTGTATCCTCAGCACTAAATACAGTTCATAACTCATAGTAGGTATTCAACCCTAGAACTGTAGGCAATAATTAACTGAGATATCATGATCAGTGAAGCACTCTGGAGATGTTAAATATTATTCTTCACATTGAATGTAAGCGAGACAGATTTGTTTATCGCTCCCCTTGGAATCCTCACTTGCCTCCTATTCATTTCTCCCCTCCCCAGTGGGCTGAATACGGCATCGCCTCACTGCTCTCTGCACCTTCAATGCAATTCTAAATTCAGAGCAGACTTTGAGGAAAATAAAATCTCTCTATAATATTCATAACCTCTTGCTCACTTAGGTGACTTGGGATTGAGAATGTCAATTCAAATAATCAATTCCACTCTCAGAAATACAGTCGGTGAGTGAGAACTAGCTGGGGGCTTCACTAAGTGCTGATCAGTCTGCTGCTGTGAAAGCAGACATGATTAATTCATGGAAGTATTATATTTGAGCATTAGTTACTGTTCACTTGCAAATGTTTATTGATATAGATCTAATTTTCTCAGCAATAGGACAGAAATCTTAAATGTTCTTATTACTTACTTGTTTTTTCACAATTGTTTTCTGTATAAAACAATATTCTTTGTTTTTTCTGACTTAGTATCATACGTAAGAGGATTTAAATTAGACTTATCAGAAGCTTTATGAAAATGAAGCTGATACAGTGTCATGGAATCATTGAGACACAGGTTCCAGAGGTTGTCTATGCCAACAATGTCATTTCTAAGAAAGCAATCTCAGCCCAAATGTCAATGGTTTGCACTGGGTCACATATGTCCAGTCATTCCAAGAGCTGACATTAGATTGTGTTTCTTAACTTGTAATCCAAAGATTATTCAGTATACCAGCCACCAGAAAAAAAAAAAAAAAAAAGGAAATTATCATCCTTTAAACACAGAAGGAGGCAACCATTAACACAACTTATAATTAAACATGTTTTAATGTACTGGTTTTAGGAGCATCAGGTCAACTGATTATGTTTATTTGTTGTGGCATATCTTTTACCCTGAGTGTCTAAAGCGTCTAAATGAAGAATGAAGGCAGCAAGAATTCTTTTTTTTTTGTTTGTTTTTTAAGTGCTGAGGGTAGTTATGGCCATTTAAACATTTGGTTTCATCCTACTTTTGTTTCATCCTCTTTTAGACCAGAGAACATAAAGGGGGCTATTAAGGAAGAAACAAGACAATGAATAAAGAGAAACACTTTGGCTGTCAAGAAAATTCTGTTAGACTAGATACACAGAGTACAGATGGCCCTTTGCTTAGTCATCAGATGAGCAGACAGGAGAAAATATCAAATTCTCTGAGAAATGACATGGAGCTCCACATCATAGAAATCACACTGATAAAGATTATTGGCAAGATGATACCCTTCTCTACCAGCCTATACACATGATTCTTATTTGTCACAACAGGTTTATTTTTAGGAGTTCTGTTAACTAAACCTAAACAAATGTTTTAATATTAAAATCGATTTCTTGGGAGTATGCCCTGGGCAGAAAAACTCTGAAGGAACCCCATATCCCGTCAATATAATTTAAAATCACAAAAACAAGCAAACAAGAAATTAGTGTCTCTCAAACTTTAATACAGATTATTCCTTATGTGCCTGCAGTGGGATCTGAGATTCTACAGCTATAACAAACTCTCCGGTGATATCCATGATGCTGATGTGCAGATCACAATTTGAGAAACAAGGCTATTCCCCGATAAGTTATTTTACAAGTATTGCACAGAGGCCTCTCCAAAGTGGGACATTTTACTCTTATATCTCTTTCCAAATTACTTAAAATATATTCCTGAATTTTGGAGAGTCCTTCTAAACCATTTATATTTTTTATGGAAAGATGAGAGAGATAAGAATAATTTTAAAAACTATATTTTTTCTTTTTTTTAAAGATTTTTTAAATGTTTATTTATCTTTGAGAAAGACAGAGTGTGAGCAGGGGAAAGGCAGAGAGAGAGGGAGGCACAGAATCCGAAGAGGGCTCCAGGCTCTGAGCTGTAAGCACACATAGAGCATGATGCAGGGCTCGAAATCACGAACCATGAGAGCATGACCTGAGCCAAAGTAGGACGCTTATCCAACTGAGCCACTCAGGCACCCCAAAACTGTATTTTTTCAAAAGAAAATAAATTTGATTTAAAACTATAGTTAACCAATTAGTTTTGGCTGAATGATGAAACCGGTAAAATATCACACAATATATCACACAATATTCTAAATTACATTTAGAAAGCAAACTAAAATATTTATTAGACAACTTATGATGTGCTCAGATCTATGCTAGTAGTAGCAGCAGACACAAAAAATAAAAGGAACTCTGAAAAACAAGGTGGGGGGCACATGAGTGGCTCAGTCAGTTAAGCTTCTGAATCTTGGTTTCAGCTCAGGTCATGATCTCACAGTTTCATGAGTTTGAGCCCCATGTCAGGTTCTGCACTGTAGGCGCAGAGCCTGCTTAGGACTCTCTCTATCTCCCTCTCTCTTTGCCCCTCCCCGACTCATGCTGTCTCTGTCTCTCTCAAAATAAATAATAAACAAACAAAAATGATAAAAGGGGACTCTTTGCTCTTGAGGAATTAAATTTCACTGAGAATACAGATAGATGTATAGACATACACATGCATCCAGTCATAGATTCATTCAATACCTATGCAATGGACTTTTTTACTTTTCCAGGATGGTATGACTTTTCCAGGCATGGCTACACCTTTATGGCTCTTATAGACACCCAATCTGCAATCCACATATTTCAAGTCTATTATGCCATATGTGAAAATATAGATATATGAGTAGAGTAGAAGACAAATAAAATCTTCCTCTTTTACACTTGAGTTTCTTACACAAATATTTTAATCAAAACTTTACAGTTTATCAAACTGTCCTTTTAACACCTATAGTGGTCTGTCTGTCGAAATGAACTATATGCAAACAATTGCAATAATTAGCAAAAGAAACGAAATGATTCAATTAAATAGCATGTGGCGTTCTTTCTTCTCCTAATGAGCACATCAAATGAGATAATGAATGATTTGTGGCAGCTTTCCAATATTGCAATGACTGTACTCATAAAGGGATTAAGGGATTAACATTATTCTCCTGACCTACAATAAGAAATCAATTGTGTAAGTCAAAGGAACGTTTTCTTATTGCTAGGAAAGCTTCTTATCAGCACAAAGACCAATAAGGATAGGTAAATAATCTGTTGAAACACCTTCTATCACCAAAGAATATGTTAGTAATATGTTTCATGTTGGTTTAATTGCATATATTGTAATATGATTTTTATCATAAAAATCAAGAGCAAATTACCATGTGTATTCCATTGAAAGATTCAAAAGACTGAAATTTGTCAGATTTTGAGTTTCTCTTGAAAATCTTTAAGTACATTGGAATCTCCAAAAAATATTAAACTATTAACGTGTAGAACCTACCCTACAAGATTCTGACAACTATTTTAGTGAGGTACCTAACTATTGCTCTTTTTAAAAGTGATCGTCTTAATTGATAACAATCTGTTAAAGGGGGAAAAGTCCCTTGTAAACCTTACTTGAACTCTGAGTCTTAGTTTCCACCTCCATAAAATATAATAATGCAGTGATTTTTTGCAGATTATTGCTAATTTATGTAAACTGTCTTTTCCATAGTTAATTTCAGTAAATCAGTTATTAATCATATATGTGGTGCTGCTGGTTGTGGATGATATAGTAGGGGTAGTAGAGTTATGGAGGGATGGGTAAAAGCATTCTGAGAACTTTGCAAATGTCATGGTTTAAAGCCCAAACACCACCACAGCCAAGGAAGAATCAGTGCAAGAATCATCAGAGAAATACAAATCAAAACTACAATGATAAACCACCTCATACCTGTCAGAATAGCTAAAATTAATAACACAGGAAACAAAAGATGTTAGTGAAGCTGTGGAGGAAGGGGAACTCTCTTACACTGTTGATGAGAATGCAAACTGGTACAGCCACTCTGGAAAACAGTATGGAGATTCCTCAAAAAGTTAAAGTTAGAACTACCATATGACCCAGCAACTGCACTACTGGGTATTTATCCAAAGGATATAAAAATACTGATTCAAGGACACATGTACCCCAGTGTTTATAGCAACATTACTAACACTAGCCAGTTTATGGAAAGAGCCTGAATGTCCATCGACTGATGAGACATGGATAGAGCTAGACTGTATTATGCTAAGTGAATTAAGTCAGTTAGAGAAGGACCATAAGATTTCACTCATGTGGAATTTAAGAAATAAAATAGATGAACATAGGAGAAAGAAGGATAAAAAAGAGAGAGTGAAAGACAAACTATAGAAGAGACTCTTAAAGAGGGGAGGTGGATAGGGAGATTAGCTAATTGGGTAATGGGTATTAAAGAAGGCACTTATTGTGATGAGCATTGGGTGTTATATGTAAATGATGAATCACTAAATTCTACTCCTGAAACTAATATTACACTATATGTAATATACAGTATATGTAATATGTAACTAGAATTTAAATAGGAACTAAAAAATTTCATCTAAAATTACTTTGTTTCTGGGAATGAAGGCACTAACTAAATAGATTCTAATGGATCAATGAAACAAATTTAGGGACAATTAACATTTGGATAAATAAGCATCTGAAATTTAACATGTTCAAAACTGAAATCTTAATTTCTAGAGAATATTTAAAAATTGAGATATAATTCACATATCATAAAATTTACTTTTTTTAAAGTGCATGATTCCATGATTTTTAGCACAGTAGACTCTCAAACAACACAAGTTTGAACTTCGTGAGTCCACTTATACATGGACATTTTTTGATACAGTACATTACTATAAATGTATTTCTCTTCCTTATAATTCTCTAAATAACACTTTCTTTTCTCTAGGTTACTTTATTATAGAGAAACAGTATAGAATATGTATAATATATGAGATATGTGTTATTTGACTGTCCATTTTATTGGTATGGCTTCTAGCCAACAGTAGGCTATTAGTAGTTAAGTTTGGGGGAGTCAGAAGTTAGACACAGATTTTTGATTTCATGGGGTAGTGGGCACCCTAATCCCATGTCATTCAAGAGTCAACTGTATATTCAAAAAGTTGTATATCCATAGCCACTCTATAATTCAAGAATGTCTTCAGCAAAAAAATAAATAAATAAACCAAAAAAAATTAGCATTCATTCCACCTCCCCACCAAACCCAACTCTTGGCAAACACTAATTTCCTCTCTGCCCTTATGAGTTCACCTATTTGGAACATTCCATATAAATGAAATCATAGAATATGTGTCAATAGAGTCCAACTTCTTTCACTCAGCTAATGTTTTCAAATAGCCACTTTCTGGCTATTATGAATAATGCTACTATGAACATTTGTGCAAATTTTTGTGTGGACATGTTTTCAATTCCCTTGGAAGTGTGTATGTGTTTATGTATGTTTATTTTTTTCATATTTGCATAAATGTACATTGAATAAGTGATCAGAAAGGGGCTATATACCTAGGAGGGCAATTGCTGATTCATATGATATAATTAGCTTTTTAAAGAACTGCTAAACTATTTTCTAAACCGGCTACATGATTTTACATTCCCATAAGCCACATATGAAGATTTCAATTTTTCATATCATCCCCAACATTTGTCACTGTCTATCTTTTTGATACAGCCATCCTAGTTGGTATAAAGTGATATCTCATTATTGTTTTGATTTGTGTTTATCTAATGGCTAATGATGTTTCATTACAGCTTGTTTATAATAATAAGTGTAATTCATCAGTTACCTTTCTAAGTACAGATAATGGAAACAAATCTCCAGGATATATTGTTAAACAAAAAATTAGAAGTTGCAGAATAATGTGCATAGTAGACTGTTTATTGACAAGAAAAGGACAACACACACACACAATCCTATGAAATAATCACTTGGGAGGGAGACATGGACTAAAATATAAAATGCACTCAGCATCTTATAGTTGATAGGCTCCAGTTTTTATTTTGTCTCACTTACTGCTCACAATAATTCTAACAGAAGGGCATTATCCCCCCCCCCCTTTACACTGTGGGAGTCTGTGAGCTCATTTGCCCATGACCTCAATCTTTTTCAGTCTACTACTAGTTCATCTTTATCCACTTGGCTGTAGCAGAAGCTGATCTGTTGCATAAGAACCTAACTCGGACATGTCTTGGTTTAGAAATGAAGACTTGACAGAATTTGGGCCACAGTGTCACTATCTCGGGCTTTAGGATACCAAACTGAAAATAAGACTCCTCCTGGGTGGCCACATATATGTTTGAAATGTTTTAGCTAAAGTAACAGAACCCTAAGTGCATGATGACAGTTTAATGGCATCAAGTCTGGATTCGATGTTTAAGTGGCTTCAAAGCCTTTCTCTCTAAGTACCACATTTATTCTATATGTAGCACTATTTTAGGCAATTCCCGAAATGTAAAAATAATGAGATGATAAAAATTAGTAAATATGTGGTAAAGTGAGTGATGGATAAAGATTGAATGAGCAAAGAAAAATAAAGTTGGATAAAAGAGTTGTTAGCTTATGAGTATTTACATGAATCATCAAGATAGCTGAAATTTGATTTTTTCAATTTTATAATATAAAATTAATTTTTATAGAAAAACACAGCATATACTTCAAGGGACATATAGAAGGATATTGATTTAAACAGTCTATGTAATAAAGAATAAATGGAAACACTTGAAAGGTCTTTTAGTAAAAAAAAGAAAAACAAACACTGTATATCCATGACACACAATACCATGCACAAATGTAAAAGTATGAGGTATATCTACACATACTGACATAGAATGGTTTTGAAGACAAATGGAGTAAAAGTGGTTAAGTTAAAAAAATATATAAGCAATTTGGATAGCATTTAGTTTCAAAAACAAGAGGAAAAACATAGATACCTAATACAAATACATAATGGGTGAGAAAGAGAAGGACAGAAGAAAGTCTGGAAAGATAAATAACAAACATATAACTAGTAAACATGAAAAACACAGTCCAGCAGAGTGGGATGGATAAAATAAGACTCTACTCTTTAAATTGTATGCTTCTGTATTATATTACTTCTGTATCAATAAATATGTAGGTTAAAAAAAAGGGTAACGAGTAAGTCTATCTGTGCCAAATTGGATTACTGATCATTGACCCTCTTTATATGTGCATAAACAATGCTATCTTAGGAACTCAGCCACAAGAACATTTCTAATGTTGTTACAATAATCAATATTGTACATCCCTCTACAAATGCTTTTAAACAGCCCAAACATGACATTATCCCTAAGTCTGCCATGCATTGTTCTATTGTTCTGTCACTGTCCATTGCAGAATTTGGCTCTCTGGGCTTCCCAAGAATTAAACCATGTTCCTATGTTTTATGCGGCCAAGGCAGTATTTCTATCTTCATGGCAATCTATTTCTTAGGGAAGTGTGGTTAAAAAGAGAAGGCACAATTTGGCAATGATTATGATATATATGGAATAAAAACCAATGGTGACCTTTAGATACACAAATTTGGCTTTGAATTTACTTCTGTTTGGTGTCTGAAAAGATTAAGTAAAATAGTTTGGGGGAAGGTAATATAATAAAAATGTGATACAGTTTATTTCTATTTTTCATAACCAAAAATAGATTTAAGATACTCTATGGTAACAATCTGGTCCTTTGAGGTTTTGAGTCCAAAAGTTGCATAGATCAATTTAATTTATATATAATGGTTTTCTAGATTCATAGGGATAAACACACAAATCTTCAATGGATTTACTAAAATCTATATTCTGCATAATTGGCGTTTATTGTTATCAAATGGATCATTTTACCATTTGCAGAAAGAAGGACTGAAGCTTCGGATGACAATAAAATTGTATTACATATTCCTTTAGAGTAACAGTTTTGCATGTAAAGGAAAAAGCATTTTGTATGAATCAACTTCCTTTTTTAATCCATAGACATAATTCATTTTAGAAGGAGGAGGAAAATGTAGGGACAGTTCTGAAAGTTTGCTTCAAGCAGTTTTATTACACAGTCATCTGCTGATTGATTAAACATTGTTCAAAGGCATATCGTCCCATAATGGACTGTAAGTAATTTATTAGAAATGCATACAACATTGCATCTGTTTCTCAAATATGTTCTCTAGTAATTATTTTTGGCTTTCTATTACAGGCAAAGTATTAATATTCTAAGAATCTATGTGGTTTTATTTATAAATTCATCTAATGTTAATGCATTCATCTGAAGCTGCTGATACACTAAAAAGCTCACTATAAAAAGCAATGGTGAACAAACAAATTAATCATATTTTTGTTTAAATCTTAATGCTTAATCTTAAAGTTTGATTAAATAATGTGTTAATGACTAAATAAAAAATTCCAATGAACTAAATTTCCCCCAATGTTAGAAACAAGACTTACTGAATATGATTTATGTTTGTATAATATTTTAACCCCTTTACCATATCTAAGGAACTTTCAATCCATTTACTTTTACTGATGGAATATTGTTATCCTTGATACATGGACAACTATTAATAATAATTTCCTCTTTGCAGCTGAGATGGACTCCTGGTGAGATGGTACCTAGATCCAAACAAGAGGGGTACCTGGATGGCTCAGTCGGTTGAGTATCTGACTTTGGCTCAGGTCATGATCTCATGGTTCATGAGTTAAAGCCCTGTATCGGGTTCTGTGCTGACAGCTCAGAGCCTGGACCCTGCTTCAGATTCTGTCTCCATCTCTCTCTGCCTTGCCCCTACTCATCCTCTCCCTCTCCCTCTCCCCCCCTCCCTCTCTACCTCCCTCTCTCCCTCCCTCTCTCCCTCTCTCCCTCTCTCTCTGAAAAATAAACATTAAAAAAAATATCCAAACAACAGATCTCTCTTTCCTAAATGACACAACTTGGGGGACTACCATACCCATCCACAGGAGATTTCTCAATGGTAGGAACGATTTCTAAAGTATAAATAATGTCTTCCAAATTTCCCATTCCCAGGGTCATTAGACTATGCAATCCTCCAACATAGGTATCAAATTCATCTTTTTATCATCTTTCTTTTAAAATTATCCTGCTTTAGAGGAGGCATTCAACAGATGAAAATGTTGAAAGAAATATTTTTCCAAGTGGTTGCTAGTACTGTGTACATTTTTTTACAGAACTCACTGTCCCAAATTTTGTTTGTTTGGGCTCAAGGTTGTTCCATCTGGAGGGAAGCCCTTAAAATATGATGTGTTTTTTTTTTCTCTTTTTTTTCCACAGTTCTTTACCTTAATACACCATGTCAGCTTGGGTTCTCCAAGAAGTATAGGATAAAACACAGTCATAAGAATAAGAGGTTTTTTGGGGTGAGGGGGGTAATGCCAATGAAAGATAGAGGAGAGAGAGCAGGAGTATGAAGGGGAAGTCAATAGGCCATGATGCCATGAAAGGAGAGGGGAGGGAAGAATTGAGGGTAACTGAGCAGACTGTTGTACAGGTCTGAGAAAAGTCTCAGCCAGTTCAATGTGAAGTTCTATTGCAAAAACTGCCTGGAGGGGAGCCCTACACTGAACAGAAATGACTAGCTCCTAATACTCTGTGCATCCTCCATCATTGGCTTGTGCTGTCTCAGAAGATTATGTCCTCAGCTCAAACACTGCAATAGAGGCCAAATGCCCTGCAAGCAGAATAAATAAGCCTCTACTTTCTACAAGGTCTCAAGTAAAGAGAATTCCAAGTGGCACCCCTTTATGGCTACCATGTAAATCTACTCTTATCCATAATTGCAACCCCAGAAATGCCCTAAATTCTCTTCCTGGAAAACTTCTATTCTGCCACTAAACTTATTTTCAATGTGTTCTTTCTCTAACCTCACTCACCCGGTAAGTCTTCTATATTTATCTTTTTTCTAACACTTTGTACTCACCATAACAGACCCTTTGGTACATTGCACTATACTTGGACTTTAGAACATGATAACAATGCCAAATACCATCACACTGCAGAAGATGAGTCTAAGACAAGAAGCCTGTTTAGAAACTTAGTTAAGACATCCAAGCAAGGGTTGAATAAGACCTGAATGGCAACAGTAATCATAGAAATACTTGACAGAAATATTAGAATGTCAAATTGTTAGACTAAAAATCCCCTAAGAGTAAAGATGGTTTCCTCTTGATCTGTATTCTTAGGAGCATCTGCACAGTATTTTTCACAAATGTATACTCACTAAGTAGTGGTTAGATGGAAATGATTATTTAAATAATGCATTATGTTTCTATTTACTTGGTCTCATAAAAGGCCACATGCAGTATGTTGAGCTCTTCAAGGGCAAGGCTGGGTTGTTTTGACTTTCATTTTCCCTATGGCTAGGAAAACACTCCAAGATATGTTCTTTTTGCTTGTTTTTGTTTTTTTGTTTTATTTAATTAACATAATATATAATAGAAACATTTATACAACAAATAAAAATTATAATTAAAATATACTGATTTATGATGCTATATGGACAGCATTAAAATGTGAATTATGATGCTGTATGGAAAACATAGAGGAAATAGAAAGTTTACGAAAGAACTTTTAGTTTGCATCTGTCTCAAGTATATGGATCTGAAGCTATCTTACCTCTTTTGAGTATTAGCTTCCTTACCTATATAAAACATCAATAATTATAACACAAGTATTACATTTCTATCCCAGTGAATGCAGATCTAAAATGAAATATATTATGTTAGCATTATATTTCTATGTTAGGTCATAAAATTATCTGAATCTGCAAAATAAGACAGGCAACTTATCTTTTCCTTATCATATTAGGGAAAAGTCTAATCAAGGATGGCCTTAGGTAACATTCTTAGTTCAACTATTTACTATAATTAAAGATCACAGACATGATGAAGTCATGTGTTCATTGGACCCTGTCTGAAAATATGCAAAGAATTTCAGTACCATTGAGCAATAACCCTAAAGTTTTATGGCTCCATTGGACACTTTTGTATCGAAGCTTGTAAACTATCCTAACATTACCTATAAGTATATAGCTTCCCAAAATGATCTTTGTACAGGTCAAAACATCTTATTGGCCTCCTCCCTAATTAATGAATTGAATGAAAACTTTAATATATGTTCATTTTATATATTCATGGAAGTCATGGTTTTTAACCTTTTGAAAATTTCTACTTAACAACAGATTAGAGTCATGCTCGTTGAATTTGAATCCTTGTTCTACCATTGAGTAATTGTCTGACCTTGAGCAAATTACTTAAACTCTTCAAATTGTTTCTCATATAGGTAAAATAAGACCAACATTTCTTTGTTCATATGACTTCTTACATGATTAATTATGAATATGCACATAAAGTTCTTAGAATGTTACCTGGCAAACAAGCAATCAATAAATGTTTTTCCTTATACTTTGACTCCTTCTTCTCCTCATCTTCTTATACAGTTTATCTAAATCCACCTGAAAACTGTTCATTTAACAACATTGTATATTTTCCGAATACTTTTCTGTAGGTTTCAGTAACAGTTCATTCATGTTTTTATTTAGTAATTATTTACTTTGCCTTACCAAGAATATTCATTAACTACCTTTAGCTCAGAAATTAAGTAGGATAATATTGTTCAATAATCCTTTTTCTCATCTGTTCACTCTAGTGTCTGAGTTAACATAATTGTTTTCCCTCTGGTATCTGACTCTGAACAACCAACTTCTTTGACCTAATGACATCAGCCATGCATTCACACTTCTACCTTAAATCATAGGCAACTTAGGGGAGACCATTCACGTCCTTAATAATTTCCATGACCGTCAGGCTGTTCCTGGATTTCTGTCACTGATGTCAGGTCATACTAGAGATGATACTACCTATTAAGGATTGTGTAGGATTTTTGTTTTTGTTTTGTTAGCCATCAAAACAACAAAAATATTTTGCTTGCTTTGTTTTTTTGAAGAACAGCAGTAGTGACATGTGTATGTGACATTTCATAGTCTTGGCATACTTTCCCACATAGTCTCACTAAATAATTTAAACAATTTCTCTAATGTATAGTATCTTCATTTTATAGATGCAGGAATTGACCAGAGAGTTTAAATGAATTGCCTCAGCTCACAGAGCAGCAAGGAAGGAGCAGAAGTAGGACTCAAATCCAGCTAGGCCCTTTGATTCCAGTCCCTGACTCTTCCCATTACTCCTATTGCCAACATTATCAGGAAAATTAATGATAACTATCTTTCAGGAAAAAAATATTAACACAGTCTAACTATTACGTTTAATAACTACTCCAAGAAGCCAAAGCAATACTAATGCCAGAAAATAACATATTCTAAAAGATATACCAAAAATAAATCACCTGCTTCTTTGTCAGATCACTTTTATGAATGTTTATGTTTTAACATGTTTTGTTTGTTTTGTTTTTGTTTTTGCTTTTATTTTTATAGTGACCCAACATCTAGTCTAAAGCCTGGTATGATTTGAAACTGCTTTATTTCATTTTGGTACTGTTAATATATTATCTCTAGCTGAAGAAACCTCTAGGTACATCTTATTACCACTTGATCTAACACCCAGGTAATCCTAGCATGATCGATCTCATTCAAATTTGATTTACCTGATTGGCAAATTCTTAGAGATTAACAGGTAGAGCTATGTAATAAAACAGCAAGTGATGCTAGGGAGAATCTAGGACTGCATCAACTCTGGAACAGGGCCCATAAGTTAGAAACAACTCCAGATAATAGTCTTACAAGCTCTGAGTGTTCTAAATCTTTGTTTTCAATCACAGCATCAATGTTATCTCTAAGAAAAGCCTGGTTTTACTTACCATTTGTGAGCTTCATAGCCAGAGGGATAAACATCCTAGACAAAAAAAAAAAAAAAAAAAAAAAAAAAAAAAGGTGAGAGACATAAGCTTGGTTTGATTTTAAAGGGGTAAATGCATTAGAATACATAAATTACAGGAATAACCAGGGGTTATAAAAAATGAATGTCAAAATATCCCAAATCCAAACATTATTGGCCCTGAAAGTGAATTATTTGTTTTCCTTGATTAGTAATCAAAAGCTTTCCCCCAGAAAACTTATCTAACAGCCAAGATTACATTCACTCTGCCTTGTACCTATAGTAATGTGGAAAATTTGCCCTAAATCAAGTTTCTGTTGGTAGAAGTTAAACTTTTTTTCTCAAAACTTCACATTATAGAAAAAAATGCCTTTTGCTTGAAGCTACTATAATACTGATACTTTCTTGTGTATTGGTTTACTAGAAGTTTTTTTTTTAATTTATTTTTCCAAAGTTGCATTAATGTACTTTTTTAAAGCAACTATCTATCAATTGAATGCCATATCCATAATAAGGAACAGTCTGTGTTTTCTTGTGCACACAACATGAATTTTAGTCATTTTCCCTGTGAACAGTATATTTAAAGAAATTATTTTCTGCCTAAATAAATGGTGACTTTGCCTAATAAACTGCTTCAGAAAGCAATGTAAGAGAAGTGAAGGTAATGACTTTTTTAATGGTTCACTCATGTCTCTGAGCACAGAGGCAAAGTGATAGCCATCAAACCAACAAAAGCCTCCATAATGGCCATTTTCTTCAAAACTCAAACTCAACTTGCAGAAAACCCTGTGTGAAGTAAATTAAAATGGGTAGTACATTCTTTTACAAAGAGATTCAATGTAGACCAACTACATTTGTTTTCAGTGTGTTGTGAAGCATTTTATGCTCATGTTTATAAATCTAATGGTCAATAAACCTGGAAGAGGGAGAATCGATTGCCCTTGCCATTAAACAGTCTTCTGTTTACACCTCTCTGTGCCTCCTTCACTGTTCTGCAGTCCCTTTCCATTTGATTTTGCAAATCTATAAATTATTAATTAGAAAGATGCAATCCTCAAATATAAATACAAGCAGTGTACCACCTGGTGAAACGGGCTGGGATGATACAACATTTCATCACATCTGTAGCCTACTGCCCCCACTGGTAAATAGGAAGTTCTATGTACATATATGAATATAATGTCACACTAGGTTTTTGTTGGGGGGAAAAAGCATCTGTCCATATTTCAGTCTTACATAATATCACTACTTCCTGGTGAGAAATGAAACCAATATATTTTGAAATTACTAAGCTGAACAATAATGAGACTGAGCATACTTTCATATCCTTGTGTTAAACAGTATGAGATTAGGCATATTTTCCTGTTAATGTTAAACAATGTTTAACGAATGTTAAACACTACTGAGACAAGCAAAAATGTATTTAGTTGCTCAAGAAAATACTTTCTCCTGAAATATTGGACCATAAATCAACTAAGAAGTCTTACTTAATCCAGTTGAACAGGATGCTAATATTTAAAACCATGACTAGCTTTAAGAATTTTGCCTTACTCTAATCACTAAACCAAACATGTGTCATAAAATTAACCCAAAATCAATCAGTTGCCCACCTTGCAAGACACCTTAAAAGCACCCACTGCAGATCCATTACCCCTTAAATAACTTCCCCTAATTTCCCTCTCTGAAACCCCACTAAGCCTTATAAGGTGATGTTCTCCATTACTTCAGTAGGTTTAATAAATGTAGCTTCACTTGATCAGAAGATTTTTCTGATGATTTTTGGAAGAGTCGACAATTGACTACTCATTCCATGAACATTCAAATATCTCTCTTTGATGAATTACAGAGTGAGAGAAAATCTTTCACCTCAGTAGTTTACAAGGAATAGCCACTACTTAGACAATTTCTGGTACAGTAAATCCATGAAATTTCCCCCATTTTTCATGTAATGGTCAAGTACCAAATATATACTAGGTACCATGGTAGGGACTACTAATAGGGAATAAAATTGATTCCATCCCTTCATTACAGAAAATAAAGACAGTCTATGTTCAGTTCTGTAAAGAGCTACTTCCTAGTTATGAGATTTTGATTTTGAGTAGGTGACAATCTAAGCTTTACTTTCCTCATCTTTAAAGAATGATTAATAATAATTTCTTTATAAGATTTTTGCAAGGATTGAAGGTGCTTAGTTATATAAAGAATTTACACTGTTGGGCACATAGTAGACACTCAACAAAATGTAGTGTTTTTGTTTTTTAAATTTTTTTAATGTTTATTTATTTTTGAGAGTGAGATAGAGTAAGACCAGGGGAGGGGCAGAGAGAGAGAGAGGGAGGGAGACACAGAATCTGAAGCAGACTCCAAGCTGTCGGGCTCCAAGCTGCCAGGCTCCAAGCTGTCAGCACAGAGCCCAATGCGGGGCTTAAACTCGTGAACTATAGGATCATGACCTGAGCCAAAGTCAGACATTTAACTGACTGAGCCACCCAGGCCCCCAAAATGTAGTGTTTTTAATTAAAAAGGAAAGAACATAAATAAATCTAAATAAATAATAAAATAGTTTCAAATTATATTGACTGGTATGAAAGAAGTAAGAGTAAGTAAGAAAAGAATACAGGTGTTAGTGGTATATTCACAGAACATTTGATCTGAGAATATGATTTTGCAGCTGCTACTCAAGGAGTAGGAACAAGCCATGAGAAAGACATGCACAGTCCAGGTAGGAAAAAAAAAAAAACTCAGATATATGCAAAGGCCCTAAAATGGGGAGTCTGCAGGTTCTAAGCAGGTCTAGTATGGTTAGAGCTTAGGAAACAAAGTGAGAGAACTAACTACTACTAATAACAGTAAGCCCTAAAAGTTAGAAACATCAAAAAGCAAAGGGTTGGGGTAGAGTGGGCAGAAGTACTACTTAGCCTAGACCATCCTTTGTGCTTAATTTCACCAAATACATGTAACGCCAAGTTGGACAGTTCAACATATCCTCAAACTACATCAGATATGGATGAAGTGGGGAAAGACTCCAATAGAACAACAACAACAAAAAAATCTATCCAATTTGCTCAGCCTGAGACAGCTTTCAGGAAAGACTAAAGAAGTCATAATGCACATCACATTGTATCGCAGGCAAACTCAGATTCTAACCAGCCCCACATGAAGCAAAGTGGAGGCAGGTGTATTGTCAGAGGTTCATGGGTATCATCTACTTTTACACTGTTTATTGAGAAAATGAATTCAAATGCACTATCTTCATTTATGAAAGTAGACAATTTTGCTGTGACTAAATTCCATTTTTTAGATACAATGTCTAGAGATATGTAACACAAAATGGGGAGTAAATTCTACATGACTTTTTATTTTATTTCTCTAGAGGTGAAGGTTTAAGGTTCACTTTTGGAAAAGTGGGCTATACCAAAACTCCTAGACAAATCCATGCAGTAGTTCATACAAGTGCTCGATGTTTTCCTACCTACTTTATTATTATTATTTTATTTTTATTTTAAGTAGGCTTCATGCCCATTGCAGAGCCAAATGCAGGGCTTGAACTCACAACCCTGATATTAATACCTGAGCTGAGATCCAGAGTCAGACGCTGAACCAACTGAGCCACCCAGGCACCCCATCCTACCTAATTTTTATCAAAGTATATGCACTAAATACTTATTATTTTATATTTGTATTATAAAGACTCTGAAATGTAAGTGAATGAAATAATCTATTCATTTCAGATTTTATTGCTTTATTCAGTTCCATGAATCTTGAGCAGATTCTATTATTCCACAGTTTTGGTCCTCAATTATTACTCAATGAAATCCCCATCACCCAGATCAACAAACCTTTATAAAAAAAATTGAGATCCTGTTCACAGTTGAATAATAGACACTGTGGAATATTTCTTTTGGAATATTCACCTCTTATCCCCTACAAATACATAATTTTGGCTGCATAACTGCACAATTACAACACCAGAATTTAACCAATATTATATATTTCCCCATCTTCCCTAATTAATTGTTTTATGCTCAAGGCCAGATTAGTTATTCAAAAGTCATATAAGTCCTATACAGGAGCTATCAGGGAACCCTAGCATACCCAAAAGAAGAAAGTGAGATAAAAATTCTTTAGTCTCAGAATTATAAAATTATGTATTCTACAGAATACTTTTATCATTAGGTTAAAAGTCTATGTATGTCATGGGGATGTGTCAATCAAAACTGTAACACCAGGGGCGCCTGGGTGGCTCAGTTGGTTAAGCGTCCAACTTCGGCTCAGGTCATGATCTCGCGGTCCATGGGTTTGAGCCCCGCACTGGGCTCTGTGCTGCCAGCTCAGAATCCAGAGCCTGCTTCAGATTCTGTGTCTCCCTCTCTCTCTGCCCCTCCCCCGCTCATGCTCTGTTTCTCTCCGTCTCAATAATAAAACAAAAACAAAAACAAAAAAACTATAATAGCAGTAGAAAATACTGGGAGATTATATGTTCAAAATATATGTATGTATATTTCTTGCTTGAACATAAACATCAAATCTTCACTTTGGCAAGGTTCCCTTTCAGAGAGTTGATGTTTCTAAGTTAACAAATTTTGAAATATGTCTCTGGTTCCTTTCTTCTCCTTGAGTTCTCCTCTTCCTTATTATGAATGATCTCTACAGTGGTGATATTTTTACATATGATTGTTACATTACTACCAGGTATAAGCCTACAGAAATTATTGTGACTGCAAAGGGAAAAAAAATCAGATTCTCCTTACTGCTTATAATCTCTTTCTGTGTTTCCAACTTTATCTCTATTTTTCTCTCACACACGGACATGCATGCACACATACACACAATGAATCCCTTTCCTTTTCAATAGAGAAATAATGTAGAGTAGGTTACTTATAGATATAAACCCCAAAATGGAGACAACTCCAAAATTTTCATGGTTTAACAGAAAGAAATCACTCATGGCCAATGAGTGTAGAAAGGAGAGGGGCTCTGCTCATGCAATCATACAAAGACTAGGAATATGTCCTTCTAGTCACCAGCTAGGGCACGGTAGACCTGTACTTCATTTTCTGAATCCAGACAGGAGTCAAGGAAAGACAGACAGACAGACAGACTGTGTGTGTATGTGTGTGTGTGTGTGTGTGTGTGTGTGTGT
The DNA here is from genome assembly GCA_028646485.1 of Cryptoprocta ferox. Lineage (NCBI taxonomy): Eukaryota > Metazoa > Chordata > Mammalia > Carnivora > Eupleridae > Cryptoprocta > Cryptoprocta ferox. The sequence goes on from CM053575.1 coordinate 22,338,938, forward strand.
GTGTGTTGAGATATAACTGACATATAACATTATACAGTTTTGGGTATACAACGATTTGATATTTGTATATATTGTGAAATGATCAGAATGAGTTTTTTATTTTATTCTTTTTATTTTCAAGGTCTAGGGGTAGCACACATCACTGTGCTGCTCGGCAGTGGCCAGAATTCAGTAGTATGCCCCTACCTAAGAGCCAGGAAGATGAGAACACTTGCCTTGCTATGCGTCAAGAGGATACGGAGAGAGGATCTGGTGAACTCACATCATTCTCCAGCACAAGTTTCTTGATGCAAGTATTATTAGACACATGAAACGAGTTGGTTGAGATGAGAACACACATTGATGTGGACAAAATTATGTCACTAAGATTGTGGAAAAATGATGCCAATAGGCAAGCTTTCACAACTACCACAAACAAGCACTGATGCATTTAAAAGGGCTGAGAATGGAGTGATACTCTTGAGGGGAAATTGGTTAGTATGTGGCACAAATGTTTTTAACAAAATTGCTAGTCACCCCTACAGTAAGTATCCACAGTCAATTTTATTATATACCAAACAATAAGCTAAGCTTGATGTCATCTAATTATAAGAATTTATCCACCACATTTAATGGATGAGAAAACAGGTTTTAGAGAGGTTAAAGACATGATATAAAGTGACCCAGCAAGTATCTTTTAGAAGAGATAGTCAAACCAGAGTCCATAATCAAAGACTTTAATGAGAGTGCTACCCTGGCCTGCATAAAATCTTCCACCAACACACACACACACACACACACACACACACACACACACACACACGGAGGGGAATACTGATGTATCTCTATAAGAACATATTGAATAATTTGAATTAAATATTTTGAAATTCGAACTCCTGTGTCATGTATGGCCTACAGTTTCCTCTCTCAGTATAATCATTTAGAGAATTAGAGCATTGGTGTTATTGGTCATGGCTCCAATTTTCCTTTCATGAGGAAGTTAGCCTACCCACAGGTCTTTAGTTCTCAGGATGCACATGTGTATTTTATTCATTTTAAACTTTAAGTATTTTTTTTATTAAACGTATCATCACTACTTGAATGTAAGAACCATGAGAGAAGGGCTTTTTTTGTCTTCTAAGTTCTATCCCCAGCACTGAAATCTGTACTTGGTAAGAATGGAATGCCTCTGAGTGCTAAATCAATGAACAAATAATTGGCGAGAAAACAGTGCTGTGTAATACAGACAATATCCACACTTCCCACCACAAAGAGTTAATGTTCAATCTTAAAAGTCCGTTAAATAGGCTACAACTAAACAGGAACATACATGCTCTAGCAGAGGAAACACACATACATGTGATAGTAGACCATAGTAATTTTCAACTCACATATGAATAGGAGGCATTATTTCTATGTTATTGCTAAAAATAAATATACAGAACACCTAACCCCATTTAGCTCAGCCAGCAGCACAGGTTTCCATGAGCAGTAGGCTAAGGTTTTGTCTGAAGGAAACATTATCCCATTCAAAAGCAGCCTTCAAGGAGACCAAACTGCCGGGGCCATTAATCACAAAAAGAATGCAAATCAGAAGACAGCCAGCATGTCAAACAGGACCTATGTCATAATGGTGAGTCACATGTGTGACTGTGGAGGAAGAATAAACAGCCTTTTGTTACTTGTGGATTTGTACAAAGGCTAAATACACCTTTTTAAAAAACTGGAAACAAAATGACAGAATCTTTTATTTTTGCCAAAGTCAGTAAAAAACGTACTTTTTGGAGACATTTTTGACATTTACAATATCAATTCTTACTTAGCTATTGCTTTTTTTCCCTCTTTCTTCAAGTATTGCCTAGCACTGCTGCTATTATTCAAATGCCACCTTTGTCTCTGAACTATTGTTTCAGAAGCACTGCTCCTTACTCCCACCCCTTGCTTTTTGGTTACTCTTTGACAAAAAAGAAGTGCTAATAAAATTGTCCTGCTAAACACAAACCTAAGGACTAAATAATACCCCTTTCCCGTCTTCCACCTCTGCTTATTTTATTTATGAGTTGCTAAAACTTTCCATGTACGGGCTGTGCCTCTGGACTTTGTTAATAGCATGGACATTTGCGAAATAAAACAAAGTAATAGGGAATTAAATAAGGTAATAAAAATTGCCCCTCTGGGTTATTGTCTTATTTATATTATAAAATTGAAGCTAAGTCTAAGACTTTTCTATTTTGTCAGTTCAGGACAAGGGTGTTTATAAACTTATATAATTTTAGTTATGTTTAATTTTACTGAAAAATAAAATAGGACAAGTATTTCATTTATTTGTCAATGTCACTTATCATTTTATGAAACTAATTACTTTGAATTTGCAAATTATTTAACAATCTAATCCTCACCGACAAAAAAACTTTCAGATAGATTAGAAAAATAGATGATGGCTAGCTAACTAGCAAATGCACCAAACACATTTAATCTTTCTCGACATGTCCAAAAGATAGTATGATTCTAATATTATTGTACTATCTCATCTTGGAATAATTTTGCCGTCACTTCTCAGGCATTAAGAATTATTATTATAACAGATTCTTACCACTATTCTTCCCCATATATATTTCATATATATATGAAAAATATATATATGAAATCAAGAGTCAGATGCTTACATGCGAAGCCACACAGGTGCCCCAAATTTCTCATTTTAGTAATCTAATCTTTAACCATTCTTTCATTCTATCGATTATTTGTTGATTAATTTATTTTGAGATAATTATTAAATAGTAATTTAAAATATTACTAAATCACATATTATTTTATAAAATTAAGCTATATTTTATAATATTAAATGTTACAGTATTAAATATAATATTAAATAATATAGTATATTGTTATATATTATTAACCTTACATTATATTTTATGATATTTATAATATCAAACTAGTTATTATCATTAATTAGTTATTAAGTAGCAATTTAAATAGCAATTAGTAGTAAGTAGTTGTTAAAAATATTTAATATTTTTAAATGAAATATGCTTATTATTTAATATTTTATATGAAATATGTTTATATATAACATTATTGCTAATTTTGGTGAAGATACAATTTACAACTAACTTATTTAATTTATTTATTTCTTAAAGTTTGAGAGAGCAAGCACATGCACACAGGCGAGCATGAGTTGGGGAGGAGCAGAGAGTGAGCAGGGAGAGAGAATCCCAAGTAGGCTGTGCGTGGTATCAGTACAGAGCTTGATGTAGGTCTCAATTTCATGACTGTGATATCATGACCTGAGCCAAAATCAAGAGTCCCACACTCAACGGACTGAGCCACCCAAAGCGCCCCTGCAATCAACTTTTAAATATTTTATATTTTCTTTACAGATATTAACTGTTTCCTCAAACGGATGTTGTTTCTTTTTTTTTTTTTTAAGAATTTCCTCTCATAGTCTTAAGTTTTCCTAAAATATATGATCATTGTTGCTTATAACTCATTTGTATGTACAGTGGTTAATTTTATGTCAACTTCCTTGGCCACAGGGTATCCAGATTAAACATTATTTTTTGGTGTGTCTATAACGGTGTTTCTGGATGAGATTAGCAATTGATTCAGTAGGCTCAGTAAAACCAGATTTCCATCCCCAGTATGGGTGGGCTGCATCTGATACGTTGAGGGTCTTAATAGAACAAATGTTGGAGGAAGGAGGAATTTGCCCCTTTTTCTATCTCAACACTTAAATTGGGATATCTCCTCTTTTCTTCTGCTTTTGGACTGAGATTTACACATTAGCTCCCCTGGTTCTCAGGCCTTCTGATTCAGACTGAATTTACACCATTGGATTTCTGGAGTCTTTAGCTTGTAGATAGATGTCAGATCATGTGACTTCTCAGTTCCCATATATGTATTAGCCAACTCTTAATATATATGTTGTATTGTATATATAATGTGTATATAAATGTGTAAATACATATATGCACACATATATAGATGTATATATATATACACATATGTACATATAGCATATATATGTGTGTGAATATACATATGTGTATATATATATACACATATACAAACACGCATGGACACACACACACACACACACATTCTATGGCTTCTGTTTCTCTTGAGAATCCCAATACAGTATTGATATCTATACTGCATTTCTTCAGTCCAACAGTTAACTAACAGTTAACTGCTAATCTTCTTAGGTTCTGATTAGAAAAGTCTGGCACCAGAAGTGGTACAGGAATTTGAGGTAAAGAAGAGAAATATGGAAACAGGCTTTTCCTGGAATGTAGATCCTTATACCTTAGTATGGTTTTCTCTTGGTTCCTTGAGGGTGGTTCTAAGTTATTTTGTATAATTCAACTCCTGTAATCTGCTTTATGAATCTCTTGCATCAACAATCTAAGCTTTATTTGGACAACCACTTGATTGTGTCTTGCAGGATTTCCTGTTGCAAATTTGGCAGACCGTTGCTACCTTCTGTGCTTTAGAACAGTATTTCACAGAATTCGCTTCCTGAATGCTTCCCAGAGTTTGCCAACCACAGGAACTTGCTCAAGACTGGCATGGAAGCTGGAATGATATAGATTCCATTATTCTACAGAGGTGGTGGCAGCCAGACACATAGAAGACAATCCCAGCAACATCCCAGTAAGCTCTTGAGAATCATCGTAGCCTGTGGTAGAGTTAGATCTGAGAACTTCTCAAAGATTCTTGAGAATTGCCACAAATTCCAGGCAATCTTTCTAAGAGCCATTCCCTGTGATGATGGAAGCTGAGATCCTCAGTATCAAATGGTGACTTTTGGAAGCATTTTTCCTGACCTTCATTCCTTATCTCCCCCAAAATCCATGTAAGCCCCTTCCTCTATTTAATCCTTTCTACATTTAGTACATAGCACAGTTTCTGTTTTCCTGACTGAACCCTGATAAATTCAATCACAGATTCAGCTTGAAGGAAAATACTTTATTTTAGTTGCTTTAGGGACAGGTTTGTAATTAATTGTTAATTACTTAATGCCCATATCATCCCCTGTGAGCGAAAACCTAATCTCTCAATATTGTAGCGATCTACTGGGAAAATACGTATATATTTTTCTTTTGGTTTTAATTTTGTTTTTGGTTGTTCTCTCTCTCTCTCTCTCTCTCTCTCTCTCTCTCTCTCATTTGTGTTGTTTTTTGGTGGTTCTCTACATAAGATGTCTGCTTTATAGTTGAAATTTTCTTCAATGTGATCCTAACATGTCTTATATCATCTAAGAAATTTCTATTATTCTCTTCTCTTGTATTATATCACCTAGGAAATTCCTACTATACTATCAGTATCTGATCTGTATTATTTTTATATGTATTAGATCCTTTCAACGGGACATAAGAGAGAGGAGCAATAAATACATATTTTAGTAAGCCATCTTTAACTAGAAGCCAAGCTTCTAGAGATAACTTTATCCCCCACTATTCAAATATCAAAGTATAGAAAGGTAAATTTAGTCAAATAAGGTTAGTAAAATGTTCTATACTATTTGCTTTACCCTGAAAATTCAGGATGTACATTGGTATATTATAGACCATGAAAAGTCTTACAATGAAATAAATTTATAAAAATTTATTTAATCCTATGTTTTCTAAACTTATGTAACTACTTACCATAGATAATGACATTCTACAAAATACCACTTTATATTTTCATTCTGTGGTTCTTATAGGAATAGACATACTGGTTTCTAATAGGGGGGAAATAGGTATAGAAATATATAAAAGAATCCTAAAAAATGCAATGTTACTAAAACACATCGCTACATTCTCTGGTTCTAGTAATTATTCTTTTTTTGTTCTGGTTGCTTTTGAGAAACAGAGTGCAAGCAGTGGAGGAGCAGAGAGAGAGACAGACAGACAGACAGAATCTGAAGCAGGTTCCAGGTTCTGGGCTGTCAGCACAGAGCCCGAGGCTGGGCCCAAACCCATCAACTATGAGATCAGACCTGAGCCGAAGCCAGAGCCACCCAGGCACCCCTGTTCTGATTGTTTTAATTGCACCTTTAGCTTTAACAATCTCAGAACACCGTGCAGTTAAATATTAACTAAATAAGAAGAAACAGCTGCAGCAATTAATAAACCATCAGAAGAGAAGAAATACCAATAACAACTCAATATTTTTAAAGGTTGTATAATACCTTAACAGAGTGATCACTCACCAATAACACTAATGATGCTGTTCTGACATCCGTACGTGTAAAATATGCCACCAACATGCACTTTGATGAATTTTCTATTAATTGCACTCCTACATCTCCTGCTAAAACTACATGTTTGCTTATAACTAAGAGTCATCAAGTAATAGATCAGTCCTATTTCTGTACAATAGCAGCATCTTTTCATGGTGCTACAACCTGAGAATTTATTTCATGTGTCATTTTACTTGAAGAAATTATTACTTGTATATTCCTATAAGAAGCAACAGTTATTGGCTAAAATTCCTTTTTCTTTTTTTTAATTTTTTTTAATCTTTATTCATTATCCAGAGACAGAGAGAGACAGAGCATGAGCAAGGAAGGGGCAGAGAGAGACAGAGGGAGAACAGAACCCAAAGCTGGCTCCAGGCTCTGAGCTGTCAGCACAGAGCCCAATGCGGGGCTTGAACCCACAAACCATGAGATCATGACCTGAGCCGAAGTCAGACACTTAACTGACTGAGCCACCCAGGTGCCCCTCCTTTTGCTTTTTCTGCAGCAAAGTCTTATGTTTTGCAGAATTCTGTTAGATATGTCCTAATATTCCCATTTGTTCTGTAGCCCAGTTTGTAGAACCATTCTCTCTCACCTACATAAATACAATATCCTCCTGATGGTTCTTCCTTGAGGTTGTCTCTCATTATTAATGAGTGTTCTATATATAATAGAATTTTTCTCAAAAAAATTTCATAAAATTATCATCTGATATAAACATATTTTCTGGTTTGCATTATATTGCATGTTTCAAAGTCATTTGCAAAGCTTATTAAATGTCATACGCATGACTATGTGTGTATGTGTATGCGTTTGTATATGTATATAAATATATATATAATTTAACAAATATTTTTGAGTTTTTGCCTTAGCCAAGGCAATATTACAGGTGGTGAAGATAGAATCAGACACATGACAGAGAAAATAATCAGGTGCTGTGATGGTCTTTTGATGGGTCAGCTTGGCATGCCTGCAGTCCCTAGGTGTTCAATAAATCACTAATCTAGGTGTTTATGTGAATATATTTCATAGATATGATTAAGGTCACATCATTACAAAACTTTACTTCAGTAAGGGAGATAACTCTAGATAATATATACCATATATACCACATTTTTTTATCTATTCATCTGTTTATAGTCACTTAGGTTGTTTCTATATCTTGGCTATTGTGAATAACAGTGCTAATTATTGATGCTACAAAGGCAATCATATCACAGTGTGCAAATCTATCAAATTAACACACTGAATATCATAAATTGATACAATGTTGTATGTTAAATAGATTGCAATTATTTTTTAAGTTTATTTTGATAGACAGAGAATGCGTGTGCAAGTGTGGGGAGGGGCAGAGAAAGAGAGGGAGAGAGAATTCCAAGCAGGCGCCACACTGTCAGCAAAGAACCTAACATAGGGCTGGATCTCACAAATCATGCGATCATGGCCTGAGACAAATTCAAGAGTCAGATGCTTATCCAGCTGAGCCACCCAGGAGCCCCTGCAATTAATTTTTCAATTAAAAAAAAAAAAACCGTGGATAGCCCCGCTGAAGAGCTCACAGTTCTAGCCTGCCCTTGCTGAAGGCTTTCCTTTCCAGCAAGAATTCAGACTTGACTACCTACCCCCTATCTTGTTAGCCAATTATAAATTTACATAAAGAAATTTATTGCAAATATCTCCTACTGGTTCTGCTTCTCTGGCTGAAGCCTCACTGATAGAGGCACAAAGAAATCTTGAAAAAACAAGTAATAAAAATGGGGAACACAGTATTTATTGTGCTAAGTGCTATAATGAGAATGAAGCACAGCAATTTAAAGTGATTGGCTTTGTTTATAGCTCTTATTCCATTTGTATTTTAATGATGATGATATCTGAAATGACTACATCCTTAGCTTAACTTATGCTAAATAAGTTTCCTTTTGATAAACTACACAAAATTTCCTCCCATCTATAACAATATTATGAACAATGAAAACAACACTGGTAATACTGGCAGATGTTTCTTGAGTGTTTAAGACATGTTGGACACTATTGTAATCACTTCACAAATACAATTTCCTTTAATCTTCATGACAATATTATGATGTAGAGGTTGCTAAATTTTTTCGCAAGCAAAACCCTGAAACATAGTGATGTTCGGTAATTGACTAAATGTACAAGATCACCCATGGTACAATCAGAATTTGAACTGCACTCTTAACCAATATGAGAATTAGCCCATTCCTAAATCTAACTTGGTAGCTCTATTTCAACTCTGACATCTTCTAATGTACTATTTTTCCAGGGGACTAAGGTAACATTCCTTATAATCATTGTATGAACAACTTACCATCAGGAACATATCAAGGTGCCATTCAAAAGACAGCTCTTCTATAAAGCCTTTGCCAACCCATCAACCAGAATTAGTCTTTTTTTTTTCTCTGAATCCTATAGCACTCTGCAATTATCCTGATTCGGCTTGGAAAACAGCCAATTGAAATGGCATAGGTATATATATTTTCTTATTAAACTGTATGTTCACTAAGAGCAACTATCTTGTTTTATTTGGCTAAATATTTACTCTAGTATCTAGAATAATGCCTGGAGTTGAACAAGTAGTCAGTTAATATAAATTACATAAAATTAATTAATTTAAAATTTGAAACTCTTCCCATTACACAATTAAATGAAGTGCACCATTAAAAAGAAAGAGAGAGAGGGAGAGAGAGAAATGCCAAGTCCATCCTGACTAGCACATATCTCCTAAGACCTGAGACTCTGTGATGCTCAAAACATTGCCCCTTCTCCCTAAATTTAAACTGTTTTCCTCCTGGGTCTTCTGCATTAGTGGTCAAGAGTTTTTTAGGAGGTTCCTTTAACATAGGTTTTGTCATGTCTTATAAAATATTCAACATCTAATAACCCAGAGGGTGTGACCAAGGGCCACATTGTTTCCATTTTTTTAAAAGTTTTTAACGTTAATTTAGTTTGGAGAGAGAGACACACACAGAGTGTGAGCAGGGGAGGGGCAGAGAGAGAGGGAGACACAGTCTGAAGCAGGCTCCAGGCTCTGAGCGGTCAGCACAGAGCCAGATGCGGGGCTCAAACTTACAAACTGTGAGATCATGACCTGAGCGAAAGCCCGAACCTTAACTGACTGAGCCACCCATGGGGCCCTCCAATATTTTGATGATAACACTGTGGCAACAAATTTTATTTTTCAAATGGCTACATATATATTCTGACTCTGATGCTCTTTTTTTATAGGGTAACATTGACATTCTTCAATGGAGAGGTGGGGTGCATTCAGTCCCCTGAACCTCAGTTGACCTTTATAACTGTGTTAGCTAATACAATGTATGGGAGGGGTATTGCATTACTTTCTGACTTTGGAGGCTCAACAATCAAAAGTGATGCTGCTCTTGTCTCTCAGTCTATTGCAGTGGTTGCCTTTGGAACTCAACCAGCCACCTGCTTGTGATGAAACCCTGGTCACATGGAGAGGCCACACATAGGTGTTCTGGCTGACATTTCAAACTAGACCATTAGGACATCCAAGCACCAAGTATAAGACATGAGAGTAGATGGACCTTTAGGTGAGAGGGGACTTCAAACTTGAAGTCTTCAAGCTAAGACAACAGATACCCTCAGGTGGAGGTAAGTTATACTCTCTCTGAATTCCTGACTATATATAACAACATTTGTAAGAAGTAGAAAATGATTAGTGTTGCTTTAAGCCACTTAGTTTGGGTAATTTATTAAACAAAGTGGGATAGAAACAGAGGAAGAAATATATTTTGGGATACCTGTGTGGCTCAGTCAGTTAAGCTTCTGACTCTTGATTTGGGCTCAAGTTATGATGTCACAATTTCTTGAGTTCAAGCCCCACGTCAGGCTCTTTGCTGACAATGCAGAACCTGCTTAGGATTCTCCCTCTCTCTCTCTGCCCCTCCCCGCTCACTCTCTGTCTCTCTAAATAAATAAATAAATAAATAAATAAATAAATAATATATATATATATATATATATAATTTTTTTTGCATACATGTTACCAAACCCAAACTTGTACACGTACCCAATGTATAGTAAGCCTATGTCTGAGACACCAGTTTTGAAGCAAAGAAAACTTTACTATCAAAAGGGCAGCTCAACAAGAAGGCAGGGGATCATTCCCTAAGTGGTCTTGCCCTACTTAGCCTAGGGGCAGCTTATATATGGGAGAGGTGGGTAAGTGGGTTCTTGAAATCTTGAGCATGGGGACAGAGGGCTTGAAACAATCTGGAAGTAAGCATTCTTCCAGACAATGAGGTGCTCTTTGGGACCAGGTAATGATTAGATACATCAAGACAAATGTTACGGTCTGTCCCCATTAGGTTTCTACAACAGGTGGGTAAACAGGAAGTAGGGTAAAAAGACAAAGTTGATGATTGATTGTGCATGAGGTTAAGAGGTGCATAAAAACATAATTAAGTAGGGAACAAAAGTGAACATGGAATTAAATTAATAATGCAACTAATACAATTATAGTTCTGCTTATGCTTCCAAAACAGGTCTGCAATCTGTTTACATTCTCACACAGACACACATTCTCACACTGACTCTCATGCATGCACCCACACCCTTACACACAAAGAAAAAAAAGTGTCACAACACTTACTTTCACTATGTGTAATAAATGTGTTCTATCTTATTGTGTATATTACATATGTATTATATTGTAGCTTATTGTTATTATTTTGGATACTTAATCCATTGAATACACTGATTTTATAACATAATTTTGAGCCACCGCCTGCATCTTGAAAAACAGTTTTAATGAAAAAAAAAAAGATACCAGTTTCATGAAGTAAAAAATGGAGACGGTTGCTATACTTCTCTTAGGAAAGGAAATGTGTCTATCCTAGGACCATAATCAAAATATTGACTCAGAAATATAAAAATAAACAGCCCTGGGTTTATGAACTCCTGGAGCTTAAAGAAAAGCTTGAGCAGATTGGCTCTGACCTTTGGGTCATACATTCTGGCTTTGAATAAATTTATTGGAAGCTTGAAAAAAGTTGCCTTGTCTAATTCACTTTTAAGTGCTAACCACAGTGTGAAGTAACGAATGACTTATAAGGAGGTTTATAAGACCAAGACCTTTCACACTCTAAAGATTGACTCTTGTTATTGGTCAGGGACATCATGGCCAAAACATCACTAAATAGAATGAAGTCTCCAAGAATACTTTCAGCTTAGAGCCATTTACGGCTGTTTCTATCAAGTAAAAAGGGAAAGAAATTGAATTTTTAATATAAGGTCTTATTACACTACTGAGAAAAGTGCCTTGAAAGAACAGAAGAGGAAGAAAAAAAAAAAAACAAAGAGAAAAAAAAGTTCCCTCTGTTTTGCAAAGTGAGACTTTTGAAAAGTTGGAAAAATTCAACTGAAGTCATAAAGTCATTCAAGTTCTTCTTATCTTGCCTTAAAAGGAAGCTATTTTAGCTTTCTTCCTTTCCTTAAATTGTCACTGTTTGGCAAAAGTGAAAGCCAGAGTCAATCAACAGTAAATGTGCTATCTGCTGGGTGTTCCACAAATGGGAGATATTTGCATTGCAAATGAATAACTAATAATCTCGTTCCTGACCAGTGCCCTGTTCTTATTTCAACATGTTCCTTTAGCTCTTGTAAAGTTCTAAATATTTTTAATACACTGAAATCCTACCATCAAGATGGTAATCATATACTTTTCAACATATTTTTAGATGTGCTAATGAGGAAGCCTGAGATCAGTAAAACAGCAAGATTCATTAAAAATTAGATTTATCTGGCAATATGCATGGTGTTTATTTAGGTTTTTCATTTCATCCATTTAGAAAATATTTTTTAAATGTTAATCAGTTTGCCTTTAGGATATCTGTACTTTCCTCCCTGGTGCACATGCAGGTACATTCATACTTCTCTCAGTCTAGTGCGGGAGTAAGTAAGGTCTCAGGATTTGGATCCTGAGGCCAGAGAGCAAGGGGTGGAACACCCATGCTGGAGGGTCAGATCTGTGTCTTAATGGTAAGTCAGAAATTCTGAGATCTGTGTCAATGATGTAATCTGTTACATGGACCCTTCTCCATCCCCCAAAGGAAAATGAGGTAATCTGCATTATAAGAGCTTCTGCTCTTCCATCTAAGGTGACCTTGCATGAAAGAATCCTTTTCTTTTGCTCTATACTTTCTTTCCCCATCCTCCTTCCTATAAAACCCTTCTGTCTTGTACAACTCCTCAGAGCTCCACTCCACTCGCCAGAAGAGAGGCTGCCGATTCATGAATCATTTCAAAAAGCCAATCAGACCTTCAAATTTACTCATATTTTGTTTCCTTAACAAAACCTAAATGCAGAATTTTTCTGAGTAGGAACCCTGTGTGACTATAGTGGCCACACACCCATGCAGCCAGCCCTGTACTCTTAAGATTTTACTTACAGCACCATAACAGCAAAATCTTCACAATGCAATACAGGATCTCCCATCCAACACTCACTGCCAATACCCTCCTCCCTTTCCTCTGCAGGCACAGGGGCTTCTGAGCTACTCCTAGAACACACCAGGCATGCTGAGAAGTGAGCCCATGCACCGACGACCTATGCACTGGTTATGCATTCCGCCTGAAACATTCTTCCACCTTCCCAGGGCATTTTGTTTTTTCTTTTGTCCCCATCAAGTCTCTGACATCTTACTTTCTCAAGGAGGCATGCCCTGCCAAAACTATTGAAAAGACAACTCTGTCTAGTTCACTGAGGTATATACATATAATATATTTTCTATAGAACAAACTATCTTTTTACTATACCATGTAATAAAATTACTATTATTTTTAAAATTTTTTAGGGAGAGGAGGACAAGATGGCGGAAGAGCAGGGAGCTCTGTAATCCGCGCACGCCCATATGGATTGAACTGAGAAGGACTGAAGGGATAAAACTTGGATTTGCAAGTGGGGGAAAGAAGAAACAGACGCCAGAAAGAAGACAACCTCAAAGATGCCTGAGTGAGTGACTGTGATCTGGGAAATTAGGGGATGGGTGGTCCCGGTGGTGCAGGGGAAGGAGCCCCCGAGCCCAACACAGGGAGAGCGCGCTGTGCCCCGGAGAGACCAGGGGAAGAGAAAGAGAGACGGAAAACGCACCTAGAACCATCTCTAAGGGAGGAAAAACTCGCCTCTCTCCCCATATATATCTGCCGAGCGCCGGGAGAGAAATCCGTCCCACCTGGCTGGCGAGTTCTTCCTTGGGTGCAGGGGCAGCGGGAGCCTTGAAAGGCGGCAGCGGCGGCTCCGCGAAAAGGGTGGCGCAAGCCGGCCGGAACGCATCTCATCCCCGCCTGTCTCCCCATATATAACTGCCGGGCGCCGGGAGAGAAATCCGTCCCATCTGGCCGGCGAGTTCTTCCTTGGGCGCAGCCACACCGGGAGCCTTGAAAAGCGATAGCGGCGGCAGCGGCAGCGGCGGCTCCGCATAAAGGGTGGCGCAAGCCGGCCGGGAGGCCAGCCACCAGCG
>CM053575.1:22353150-22386392 GCA_028646485.1 Cryptoprocta ferox
GGTGGTTCACTTGGTTAAATATCTGACTTTGACTCAGACTGTGATCTCCTGGTTCATGAGTTCAAGTCCTGCATGGGGCTCTGCACTCTCAATGTAGAGCTTGCTTCAATTCCTCTGTCTTCCCACACCCCATATATATATAGATAGATAGATGTCTCTCATATATATATGATCTTGACAGGATACAAGAAGGATGCTATTTATATGACAAAAAAGAGGAAACTGTCCATTTTTTCTGGGAATATATTTTAAGCTTAACTGATTAATTTTATTGCCTTGTTTTCAAAATAATAAATATCAGTAAAGGACAAAATAGAAGAATAAAACTTTTGTTCTCATAATTCATAAGCAACATCCAAAAAAAAATTTTTTTAACGTTTATTTATTTTTGAGAGAGAGACAGAGTGTGAGTGGGGGAGGGGCAGAGAGAGAAGGAGATAGACTCCGAAGCAGACTCCAGGCTCAGAACTGTCAGCACAGAGCCCTACACGGGGCTCGAACTCACAAAGTGTGAGAGCATGACCTGAGCGGAAGTCTGACGCTTAACCGACTGAGCCACCCAGGCATCCCTATTGCAATAAAACTTCTAAGGATGGAAGATGTGGTCACAGGAAATTCAGTGAATTAGAGAGTGGTGTCAAATACACATGGGGTAGATGTCTATGAAGAGTCAGACTGGATATACATGGTATTACCCACAAGTATCATGTAAGGCTAGGCATTGGGTATTCCTATTGGCCATCCTCAACAATTTATCCAAAAGAAGCCAAGTTAAAGTAAAACCACGGGTAGCCTTGATGAGGAACTAAGGCACAGAATAAATAAACATATGCCTTAATAATGTTAACAGTAAACCTGATGATAGTTCGGTTATCTAGAGTTATAGTTTTTGCCTTTGTTTTTTTTCGTTTTTGTTTTTTGTTTTTTGTTTTTTTTTTTTAAAGAGAGAGAGAGAGGGCAAGAGGGGAGAGGGGCAGAGTGAGAGAGAGAGAGTCTTAAGTAGGCTCCATGCTGATCAAAGTGGGGCTTGATCCCACGACCCTGGGATCATAACCTGAGCCGAAATCAAAAGTCAGACACTGGGGTGCCGGGGCGGCTTACTCAGTTAAGCGTCTGACTCTTTGTTTCAGCTCAGGTCATGATTTCATGGCTCATGAATTTAAGCCGTGCATTGGGCTCTACAAGATCAGTGAAGAGCCTATTTGGAATTCCCTCTCTCCCTCTCTCTCTGCCCCTCCCCTACTCTCTTTCAAAATAAACAAACAAACAAACTAACACAGAAGAGTCAGCTGTTCAACCAACGGAGCCACCCAGGCACCCCTGCTTTTGTTTTAGCTATCACCCAGCACATCCTTTTACTCTCTTTTCTTACCAATATATATTATACCATATTCATTTTAAAACACGTTTTTATAAATTCTTGCTTATGTTACATGAAAAAAACAACACCAATTTAATTTTTTTAAGTAAATTATCCAGCCTTTATAACGTCAAAGGAAAACATAGCCTATAGTGCATTACATTGATTTTAACTTCAATCACATAGAATAATACTCAGTGCAATTTCCATTTCAATTCAATTGCCCTCTTATTCCCATTGGATTTAAATTTCATTTACTCAGTAGGCCCTTCTCTTTTGTCTGAAACTGGGACTCTACTGAGCATATAGTAGTAGCACTTTTGAACAAAACTGAAAAGACTTAGATATTTACTGAGGTGAAGCAAAATTGGACAGGAATTACATATAAATCCATCTCCTCACATGGTTTCTGCACTACATTGCATTTAATATTTATTTAGTTCAAATTATAACTTTCTAGATTTCTGTAATTTAATTAACCTCTCCTCACTCTGTGCTTCTATATCTCTCTGTTTGCAGCTCCTTGATAACACGCTCTTCTCGCTCTATGAGAATAAGGAAGTCACATTGATATAGTTTCTGTGCATCAATCACTGTGCTGGTTACTTCACTCATGTGATCTCCATTTTCTGATTGAATTCCAGCTGCAACACTCTGGGCCTGATGCTAATCATCTCCAGGTAATATTAAATCTCAGAGAAGTTAGGTAAGTTGCTCTAAATCACAATCCAATATGTAGGCTGACATTCAAACCAGGTCTATGTAAATCCAAAATTCAATTCATGGGGTCTCTAATTATCCACACCAGGCTTTCTCACCAGACCATAAACTAGTTAAACTCACCAATATTGTCTTCTGTTTCTTGCTAACACTGCACTGGCTCAGCAAGTTGTGAAGTCTGACATAGTATTTTTAAGATAAATCAGACTACATATTAACTCTGTTCGTATGTATACTGATGATACATAGCCTTAAATAATAGTCTGCTTTTGCAATTAAAAAAACACACACACACACAAACAATGTTAATTCCCAAAGAAATTTCAAAGAAGTAGAAAAATTCATTCTATTTTCAGGGCTAATCTGTGAAATAGGAAAAAATATATATATATATATATAATGAAAAAAATATATAATGAAAACAATCATCAAACTAAAACCACTTCCAATTTCTTAAGGCAGAAATCTGATCCACAATGAAGGACATTGCTTCTTAATCTTTGATCTTGAAATCAAGTAAAATATCAATATATATTAGGGAAAAATCAACTGAAACTAATCCAGGTTTGCTTGAGGCTTTTTTTTTTTTTTTTTTTTTTTTTTGCTTTGCTGTGTTATTAAACAATGCTATATATAAAGAGAAAGTCAAACCTCAATGCAAGTTCTGAGACGAAGTCCATTTAATTGTACTTACATATTTAGAAGTTCACTTTCTATACGGTTAAAAGAAGACTCAGAGTATAATGCTCATATCTGTTCGTTGTAATTCTTTCAAAATTTCTTTTACTGTATTCACCTCAAGGGGAAAAATTTTTTCATGGCTAAAACAAACAAGTGGGATAGAACTTTAGGGAGAAGCTACGTGTCTTTCACCTTAACCTTGTTGCAAATGTTTTAAAAAAGGTAAATGTACTTTATATAACTTTCCTTCAGAAAGAGAAAAATCATTCTGATTCTAAGTCTACTAATATATTCTCCAGCAAATTGAGAAGCATATCTTCTAATTTCCAAATTCTCATTTAGGATTGTTCATTAATTCTACATATTTTATATAGGCATACACAACTGATAAAAGAAAGATGCAATTGAACCTCAAATTAGCCATTTAAATGTACGCTATTCCTTCATTCAGGTTGACTTTAAATCTGGGCATAAAAGTGAAACCAACTCCAGCTGATATTAATTTAATAGCCTCGTGACAGAAAGGGAAAAATGACCGGGATTTGCTTTTGACGGAGATAAATTTTAAAGTTAAGTTTTTCTCTCTCCTTAGGTTTGCAGTTACCCTCAAGGCATTTATCTATTGAAAGGGATAAAATACCATCTTTCAGAAGAAACATGTCATAAATATTTTGATAAAGTATTTGTAATCCTCAAAAACAGATGGCTGTTCCATGAAGATTGTCAGCTGAGAAGGTTTTGCTGACAGAATCATATTAACAAATGCAACCGGGTTTTGCACTGCAAAATCAGATGCATTTTTCTATTAATCAATCTCAGCTGGCTGATTTTTCTGACAGCTGGAACTTGCAAGACCTAATTTGCACCCTTTGCTCTATTCCTGACTAATAAACCCTAAATCAAGCAAAATAGTCTCTTGGGGGGTGAGGGGTTTAATAATGGATTAACGTGCCAATAGGAGAAACATGAAGAGTGCTGATTTAACTTTATAAATATGAGGAAAAGGGGGGCGCCTGGGTGGCTCAGTCGGTTGAGCAGCCGACTTCGGCTCAGGTCATGATCTCACAGTTCGCGGGTTCGAGCCCCGCATCGGGCTCTGTGCTGGCAGCTCAGAGCCTGGAGCCTGCTTCCGACTGTGTGTGTCCCTCTCTCTCTCTCTGCCCTTCCCCCGCTCATGATCTGCCTCTCTCTGTCTCTCAAAAATAAATAAAAAAAGTAAAACTCAAATTGTGCTTTCATAATACAAGTATAATTTTTATAGAAATTAATGTCTATTATTTGTGACCTTCTACTTCAGAGAAGATAAGGAAAAGGTATCTTTTCTAACTAATTTCCCTAAAAATCAAATGAACCCAAGACACAGAAAGAATGTGTGGGACTCCATGTGATAGGCAATGGGTGGGTTTAAGTCCCACTGCAGCCTATTACTGTGTTAAATTCCTTCCAGTATTTATTTATCATTATCTGAAACTTTGTTTTCATTTATCTTTTGACTCTGATTTTTAATCTCCCCTCCAATACAATGGAAAATCAATGAAAGCAAGTATTTGACTTCGCATTGATCATCACTCCATTCTTTCTTCAGTATAAAAAACGGTGCCTACTATACCATATATTCTCAATAAATACGTTAAAGAAACACATAAATGCCATCCACTGCAATGGTGAATTTCTAATCACAGCATACATTCTGTGCTCTGGGTTAATTTACTTTTTTCTTTGCAAAAATGATTTGTCAAACATACATTCTCTACCTATCATTCATGAGGCATTATGTTAGGTGCTTCGAGCTGAATATGGATAGAAAATCACCCCTGTCTATAAAGGTTCACTGACAGGTGGAAAAGAAAACTAAGGAAACCAAGAATTATGGCAATTATGTCCTTGGCATTTTTAGTTTTGCAAATGAGAAGTCCAAATTTTCTGCAAAAAGTAAAATCTACTATTTTATATTTGAAAGCAATAAAGATTGGCTTAACTTAATTCATTTTACAGAGAAAAAATTCAAGGAATCAAGGCTAAAATAATTTGTAAAACCTGTCAGCTTGTTATGGGAGATCTCATGATTTGAAGACCACCACTTTTTTTTTTAAGAGTTCATTCATTTATTATTCATTCAGTCATCCATTTTTCTGCAACTATACAATGAAAACTATGTAGTAAAGATGAGGATGAGAGACATGAGGTAAAGTAATTAAAATATTGTTTTTATAAGTAACAAAAATCTGTTGCCAGAAAAAAAGATCTTCTAAGTCTATTTTGCAACCTTCCAAAATATTATAAGTCCTTGTATCTCCCATATATTTTGAGAGCTTGAAAAAAACTTTGTCCTGACACAGTACCTTAATTTCTCAAAATGACTGCTGAATGAATGAGTATATTATAAAGATGCCTATATATTTTTATTCTTTGTAGAGATTCTGAATAATATGTACAGAGAAGTGTACTTTTTAAAAAAAAATTTTTTGTCTATTTATTTTTGAGAGAGACAGAGAGCGCACAAGCAGGGGAGGGGCAGAGAGAGAGAGGAAGGCATAGAATCTGAAGCAGGCACCAGGCTCTGAGGTGTCAGCACAGAGCCCTATGTGGCGCTTGAACCCACGAACCACAAGGTCATGACCTGAGCTGAAGTCCTACACTTAACAGACTGAGACACTCAGGCACCCCTTTATCTTTTTATAACCAGTCTACACATTCAATACGACCAATATTTACCTTTGAATCTAACCTCAAGTTATTTTAAACGTATAAAAAAAGAAAACTTTCAGGAAATACACATTAAGAGTCTACCACGAGCCAGGCATCTTTAAAATATTCAAATCCATGTATCAGTGCAAGTTTCGGCCTCCATGAGGTTTTTCCCTCCTAAACCAATGAAGTAGACATGCTTATAAATGTGTAAGTATATTAAAGAGTAAAAAGTGGCTCAAATCACTCAAGAGGTCTTGGTTATTCATATAAATATCTCAATATCTAAATTTACAATTTGAGTCTCTTTCCTTCATGTCATATGCATGTCTCCAGCTGTCCATTGAATTCACCAGAAATATTTGCCATAAATTTTACATTTGAATTTACCATAACTATTTCAATACATTGGGCCAAACTCATCTCATTATCACCTCCAAAATGTGTCATATTGCTTATGTCAATCTCTGTTGACAGCACTATTTTGGTAGGGTCCCCTCCCTAAGGAAAGAAAAAAACCTCAAGGCAACCCTGGCTATAGGCATATGTGACAACATCCCTCACAACCTTGCAATATGAGACCACTTAATCAGACTGCATGTTTGTGTGTTACCATATATGGGAGACAAAGAAGTAAAAAACACATTAAACTATACCACGTGCCTTTTGGGGCTCAGTTCTTTGGGTACAAACCCAACTGAGTGGTGCCGGCAGGAATAAAGTTGCTTCCTGGAAAGAAAAGCCTCGGTGTCAGGACTCTGTGAGAGAATCCTGCTATACAATTACCAACCCAGATGCCCAAGTCTTCATCATTTATCATATGCAGTTAAACCCTAAGCCTCTTGAAATTTCCCCTTTGTTCCCTTTCTCAAATCCAACCACATCTGCCTATTCTTACTCACTTAGTTGAGATCACAATCATCTTTCATCAGAATGAGAACTACAGTCTCCTTATTCATTTCTCTTGCCTCAGGTGCTTTAGGGTATTCTAGACAATAACAATGACATGACTGAAGCAACATAGTTCTGAGAATCAACTTCTTGTCAGGGAAATGCAAAGTATTAGATGTTAGCAGCATTTAGGAGAGCAGTCCCTGAGTTGTGCAAATGACTGCTGAAAAGTGGGTCCGAACAAGATTGTATATACTCTAAAGGTACTAAGCAATTTATTGTTTCATTATGTAAGAGATTAGTTCAAACAATAGAGAAAGAAGGGAATAAATCCAGTAGTTAAATTTGCCATTAATTTAATACTTAATCTTGCCCAAATTAACCTATTCTTACTCAACATTTGATCTTTTTCTTTTTTTTTTAATGTTTATTTTTGAGACGGGGGAGAGAGGCAGAGTAGAAGAGAGAGACACAGAATCTGAAGCAGGCTCCAGGCTGAGCTGTCAGCACAGAGCCCAACACGGGGCTCAAACTCACTTGCCACGAGATCATGATCTGAGTCAAAGTCCAACGCTTAACCTACTAAGCACCCAGGCGTCCTAACATCTGATGTATTTCTAATGAGCATTTGCTTATTTCACCTCCGGTGTCTTAATTTGCTTGAGCATTTGTATTTAATAGTATGTGAACTTAATGTATGTTAATACATAAACTCTATCCAACTAAGGAAAATTCCTCAATATCAGGAACTACTTTTGTAGTTTTTTTTTTTTCTTTTCCTGTTTCTTCCCTCAGAGGACTAGGAGAGGGTGGTCCATCTTCACCTGAGAATCCATAAATAAATGTTGGTGATAGAGAACCACCAGGAAGATTCAGAATCATTTTTCATTTTTCTGTTTTTTCTTAAATCATCCATTGCAATTTTATTTTTTTTTCTATTTTTTAATGTTTATTTTTGAGAGAGACAGAGCACGAGCAGGGGAGGGGCAGAGAGAGAGAGGGAGACACAGAATCCGAAGAAGGTGCCAGGCTCTGAGCTGTCAGCACAGAGCCTAATGAGGGGCTCGAACTCCTGAACCGTGAAGATCATGACCTGAGCTGAAGTCTGATGCTCAACTGACTGAGCCATGCAGGCACCCTTTAAATCACCCATTGCAATTTTAAACAAATTTGTTTAACTATAATAAAACCCTTCCAGAGACAGTAAGGCCAAATAAGAATATACTCTTTAACATGATAATTTTTCCTGTTCATTACCATAATCTAACTGCTCCTGACATATGGGCTTTTATAAACCCTTGTTTCACTATATAAGTGAAACTCTCCCAAATATATCTAGCTATTTCTATAGTAACACGGGAAGGCAACTTCTGCTCAATATTTTAATATCCTTATTTTATTACTGGCTGTTACAGTACAGATGACAAACCTTTAGATCTATCTAGAGACCTCATTTCTAAAATTCTGTGAATGTTTATTAAAAACACCTTATACAGATGGTCTCTGACTTAAGATTTTTTTTTTATTTTACAATGGTGTGAAACTGATAGGCATTCAGTAGAAATCATACTTTGAATTTGGATCTTTTCCTAGGCTAGCTATATGCAGTACTGTATAATCTCATTGCTTCTGCGGAGTGGAAGCAAGCCTCAGTTCCCAGTGAGCTATCCAATCACAAGGGTAAACAATGATGCACCCATAAAACCATTTGGTTTTTGTTTTGTTTTGGTTTGGTTTTTTTGTTTGTTTTTTAACTTTCAGTATGGTATTCAATACATTACATGAGATATTCAACACTATATTATAAAATAGGCTTTGTGTTAGATGATTTTGCACAACTGTAGGCTAACGTAACTGCTCCTCATGTTTAAGGTAGGTGAAGCTAAGCTAGATGTTTGGTATGTTAGGTGTGTTACATGCATTTTCAACTTACGGTATTTTCAACTTACAATGGGTTTATCAGGATGTAACCCCATCGAAAGTAGAGAAAGAGCTGTACTGGATTTGATGATCTATTTTCAATTATCACACTATCTCATTATAAAGAATAACATAATACAAATCTTTTTTTATTCCTTGAGGTTCTAAAATTTAGAGTTGTTGATCTTCAGAAGACTCTAGAATATCTGTTCCAATTTTATTTTTACAAAAGTGGGCACATTTTCACTTTTTTACCCTCTGAAAAAGTTGCATGTTGGTTATTGTTGGCTCCCTATGGAAGTGAACCTCTGAAACACAGGAGGTTGGGAGACAATGTGGTCTTAACTTCTTATTTATGGTTCTATATAAATTATTGTTGACATGAGCCAATGTCTCTTCATTTTCAAATGAGTCAGTTGAAATAAATAAAATTGTAAAGAACTTTTTAGTCTCACACAATTTGGAACTTATATGATTAATACCAAATGTAACTGATAAGACCATAGTAAAAACAAAACAAAACCCTAAAATTAAAAAACACACCAACATAGACATTTTGAAGGATTATTTTTATATAGTAATTTAATGTTTCACTGTAAATTATATATAATAAGTGCAATATCCTCAAAATATTTTTCAAATCGTGGTATATTTTGAATTTGGGAAAAGAACACAGAATAAAACGAGTGTCTATAGCTGTTAGTGTTCCCTGTAGGCTTTGCTCACATAAAGTCAAAGAGTATTAAAAAGAACTGATTTCATGGAAAATAAAATAGAAATTAACAAGGAGATTAGAATCATATACATAAGATAAATTATTTTCATTTTCATGACACCACCTCAATGGGAAAATAATAGCAAGCCTCTAAGATAGTTTGAACCTCAAATTTTAGTAAATTATTACTATCATAGTAAATTATTACTACGAGACATTATCAGAAAAAAAAAACACCCATCGAATAGAAGCTGAAATATTACTTTTTCTCCATCCTCCTAACCATCTTTGCGTGTATAAAGGGTTCCTTTTCATGTGAAAGTTTAAAAGGTTCAAATCAGGGGGTTAAAACTAGCAACCTTTACATATACAGTGGATGTTCGGCAATTATACCTTGAATATTATTGACAAGGTTAGTTAAAAGTTAGAATGGAAAGTATTCTCATGTGTGACACAAACAAAGTTACATATCACTTCTATTAAGAAAGTTGTTCTCCTATTATAGAAAGGGCATTTGAAATTATTTGTCATTTCTGCTTTCAATCACCAGCTTATAACTTTGGCATCAAATCTTCCCTACAGGTTCTTTGACAAAAGTCCCTTTGGCCCTGGTATTAAATAGTTATGCCACTATCAGCAAAGTTTGACTCATCCCCTGGTGTTTTCATTCAGTTATGGTCTTCAAGTATCCCTGTAATTAATCAGTTACTTTAGATGATTCCCACAGAGATGCCCTGGGGTTGAATAATTACACAAAATGATTAGCTTTTCAGCCTTGAGGTCTGTAGCTAGAGACATGAAAACTATAACATGATCTACAGTGCAATGTCAGATTACTGCATCATTGTACATAAACATCCCCAGTGAGCGTAATTCTGTTTAAGAACAAGAAATGCAATTTGTTTTGCAATGTACAAAGTATTAACAAATTGTATTAAGGCATATATAGAACCTTGCGTAAATAACTTTATGGGAGTCTATTAGTTCCCAACAACACTTTTTTATGGGCAAATCTCAGGGAAGAACTAGGAAAAAAAAGAATTAGCAAAGGAAGATATTCAGTATAGCTTTTAAGTTTATTTATTGAGAGAGAGAGAGAGAGAGAGAGAGAGAGAGAGAAAGTGTAGGGGAGGGGCAGAGAGAGAGGAAGGGAGAGAGAATCCCAAGCACATTCTGCACTGACAGTGCAGATACCAGGCTCAAACTCAAGAACCTTGAGATCATGACCTGAGCCGAAATCATGAGTCAGACACTTCACCGACAGAGCCACCCAATTGCCCCTGATTGAATAGTTCCTTACGAGAAGAAAACTAGCCTCCAGTTTAAGGTGGGACTTCACTATTCTCTATTTAGTAATTGCTTCTCTTTGACCTCGTTATTTATTTGAGATAAATCACAGCATGGTGTGATATATATCACTTTAGATATATTTCATTCTTTAATTGTTTCATTTGGTTTCTAGATGAATTTTCTCAAATGTATTCCCTTAGGCACCCAAAGAGGTGACCTGGAGATAGCAATCCTGAGATTCATGTGTCTTAAATTACTTTTATCTATACTTTACAATATGTATTTATATCTGTATCATCTGTATTTATATCCATAGCTATGGCTATCTTACCTAGCTCGATGATTGCAGTGTTTAAACTTAAATTGATGGCAAAAAGTAATATTGTATCCTAGAATGATTATGGAGTTAGAGAACAGAAACTAAAGTCTGTGATACCTGAAACAAACTCACTTCTAGAGACTGTACCAATTTACACTGCCACCAAAAGTTTATGAATGTCCGTTTCATGCAGCCTCATCAGCAATAAGGCTTTGCTTTAATCATTGTCATTTTGATAGGTTAAAAAAAGTAATCTTTAAATATATTAGGTTACAGAGAACTGAATGATTATTCAGTTTATTCAGATTTCTGCAATGAACTCTGACAGAAAGGTAAAATTATGCCACTATGCCATACTAGTAATTTTATGAGCTAAAAGAGGTTTCAATCTTTTTTAACATAATTAAAATGAGATTTGAGTAATCACAAGGGTATCTATAAGACAGATATGCCAACCTCAGATTAGCAAAAGTAAAAAATCCTGATAAATAAGCCAGGAAGACAATCTATACATTGATAATGAGCAATACAAATGCCAAAGGGAACAAACATGATACCTCATCTTAAGTAACTCATCATACTGGAGAGAAACTATCATTTGAATTACTTTTTATATATGAAGAAACAAATTACACTCTGAAGATTATCATTTTCTCAAAAATACAATAAAATAGAAGGGGGTAGCACGTGGGTGGCTCAGTCGGTCTAAGCATTCAACTCTTGATTTTGGCTCAGGTCATGATCTCACACTCCTGAGATCGAGCCCTGTGTCGGGATCCTTGCCAGGCAGAGTCTGGTTAGAATCTCCCTCCCTCTCCCTCTGCCACTCCCTTGCTCATGCTCACTAGTTCTCTCTCTCTCTCTCTCTCTCTCACTCGTGCGTGCAAAAAAAAAATATATATATATATATATATTTTATAGTTTTCTGGTGTTTGTTATATCACTGAAAAGGCTGGAATAAGCAAATATCTTTTCCTGCGTTCCTTATGAATATTTCCTTTACCCGGATTTGGAAGGTTAGCAGACTTTCTCCTTGAGCATTTTTAAATAGGTACAAAGTTTGTCTTTGTGACTATTTCCACCCTGTGCTTCTGTCTCAGTTTGCCTGGGTGCTATCACAGAATACCATAGACAGGGTGACTTATCAACAACAAAAATTTACTTCTCACATTTCTGAAGGCTGGGAAGTCCAAGATCAAGTCATCAGCAGAATTGGTTATATGGTGAAGGTTTACTTTCTGGTTGGCAGATGGCTATATTTTTGTTGTGTCCTTGCATGGTGGAAGGGATAAGGAGATTCTCTGCGGTCTCTTTTA
This sequence comes from Cryptoprocta ferox, assembly GCA_028646485.1. Classification (NCBI taxonomy): domain Eukaryota; kingdom Metazoa; phylum Chordata; class Mammalia; order Carnivora; family Eupleridae; genus Cryptoprocta; species Cryptoprocta ferox. The sequence goes on from CM053575.1 coordinate 22,365,051, forward strand.
TAAGCGCATTAATCTCATTTATAAAGATTCCACCCTCATGACCCACTTCCCAAAGGCCTCACCTCCAAATTCCAAAACACTGGGCTTTAGGATTTAAGATAAGAATTTTGAAGGGACACACATTCACTCTATAGCAATTTCTTTGGCTGGAAAGAAAAGTCCCCATTAATGTTTTATCATATTAGCACTTCTATCCAAGCTCAATTCTTGCTGGCTTTAGAGTCCTATTTTGCTTTCTTTTAAAAGTAGCTTTGTACTCTTGTGTTCTGGTGTATTCCACACTTAATTTTCAGATGGTGATATATTTTCTAAGTTACTACAAAGGCAGAACTTCTCAATATAATCCTAAAGTATAGAAGACACCCTCCACTTGAGAGGTTCCAGAGTAAGAACACTGAAATTATGCTCTCAGCTTTCACAAGCCACTACATTTATGTGACCTTGAGGAAACCTCTCTCTTCTGACTTTTGTTCATCTGAAAAGTGAGTATACTAATAATTATCTCATTGAGTATTGCAGAGAATAAATGATATACTGTTTGTCAATGGTTCTCAAACGTGGAAGCATATTAGAGTAACTTAGGCATTGGTATTTGTTTTAATAACATTTTAGGCTATTTAATGTGTGCTGAAATGTTCTCTTCAATGACAATCTTGCAGATGCTGGCAAAAATTCCCACTTACCCAGCAAGCCTGTGGTCAGATTAGACATAACTAACTTTGTAATCTTATAAATAGATACTTTTGGGTTCTGAATTATTTATTTCAGAGCTGATTTGCATTTGGGTATCTTAATCAAGGCATTCTTAATTTATGTCAAGATATGGATCATCTAATCATTGCCATTTGGCAAAAAAATATGAACTTTACTGTTGGATGAGAGGTAATGGTTTTCAGCTCCTGGCATGCTTGGTACACCCTACTTAGCACTACAGCTTAAATAGAGAAGGATGTTGTTTTCTACCACAGGCAGAAATCAGGATTGGAATAGAGTAGACACAAGCTTGGCCTATTCAATTTTAATGGGCTTCCTGATAGATATGGCTTGATTTATAAGGGAGACAGCTTCTGAATTTCACTGAGTGACTAATGTATACAGTGTAGTTCCCAAAACTATAAAGTGATATTATTATCATGATTTGTAAATGGGGAAAACAAGTTTCAGAGAAGTGAATATGTTACCTACCTATGTGATAGATTGTTCAATTCTATCTAATTAATTATCTTTTCAATACCACATTAACCTATATTGAGTAATGGAATAGAATTAGGTCAGATTTTTTTAAGTTTGTTTGTTTATTGAGAGAGAAGGAGAGAGAGAGAGAGAGACAGACAGGCAGAGAGAGAGAGAGAATGAACAGGATGAGGCAGAGAGAGAGGGAGTGAGAGAATCCCAAGAAGGCTCTACACTGTCAGCATGAAGACTGATACAGGGCTTGACCTCACAAACCAGGAGATCATGACCTGAGCTGAAATCAAGAGTCAGTGCTTAACTGACTGAGCCACCCAGGTGCCCCTCGAAAGGCCAGATTTAAAAAGAAAATAAAAACAGAGAACATGTTAACATTCTGAAAGGAAATGTTCAAACCACTGTAGCACCCTTTAGCATTTATAAGAACGGTGAGCCAAACAATGAACCAATAGCCAGAACCACACTGAAATGGACAATTTTGTTCATGGTCCTAATAGATAAAACAAAATTAATCTTTTAAATAACCAATTGCTGTCATGAATAGAAGACATTACTTGCAATACATGTATTCCAATCTACACTAAATAGCAGAGTTCTATCTAACTTAAATAAAATGATTTAGTAATTGGCATTACAAACATCAGTTCTCACGATAATTTAAGTAATAGGCCAGTCCCTCCCTTGCTTTAGGTAAAGGGTAACCTATGATACGAACAACCTAATATCTAGGCTAATCAAATTGGATTATTTTCGAGCATGATGATTGGAAAACACAAGCAATCATAATGAGTGAAAATATTTCACAGACTAACAGTGACTGTAAATCCCTTTGAAAGAGTAACAGGAGACTTGAATGTAGATTTGTGGAAGGTGGCACAGAATAGGAATAGAGAACTTGAAGTTTATCATAAGACACTTAACATTTACTTGAGCGATTTACTTAAATTCTAAGCCTCGATTTCTCTCTCTGTAGTGTAGGATAATAATATCTATATCATGGGATTGTTGTTCAAATCATATAAGATCATGTAATTAAAGTCCTTAACACAAAGTTTTACATTGAGGTAAAAATGACTGGCATGCATCAGATTCTGTTTTGAAAACAGACAGTATACCTTCTTTTCAAGTACCTAAAGAATAATCCTCAAACTTATTTTGCTTTCAGCTAAATTTTAGAGATGCCCAAGTATAAATGTAATAAATTTAATAAATAATGTAATAATGTAATAAAGCTAGATATTAATGCAAAATAACAACAACACACTCATCAACAAATAAAGAAACTAATTGTTTTAAAACACCTTGAAGAAAAAAAAACACCTTGAAGAAAACCTTAACTCTCCTATCAAAAAGGAAATCTAAAGTAAACTGAAGATAATGAAAATGATATCAAAACAAATTAGGTAAAAAGTTGTAAGAGAAAGTAATAAGTTGTATTATTTTCATATTATTAAAATAATGAATATTCAAATTCAATGTTTGTTAGAAATAGAACAAAAATAAATCTTATAGAGGTAGGATGATCTGAGTTAAGAAATCTAAAAGTGAAAATAGAGAAAGAAAATGTAATAGAATAAACTTAAATGCTTGTTCAGCCAAGAGGAAAATAAAATAGCTAAATCATTAGAGAGCTGACACAAAGAAATAGGAGGAACAAAAATACACACACACACACACCTACAAAGATCATGGGTAAAACAGTCATAGACAAAAAGGAAGATCTTGTTTGTGACTCATACGCAGATCTAAACAAACCATTCTCAATGCAATGACTAATCAACATGAAAAAGCAAAGCAAGGCGTGTCTGGGTGGCTCAGTTGGTTAAACATCTGACTTTGGCTCAGGTCATGATCTCATGGTTTGTGAGTTTGAGCCCCACATTGGTATCCATGCAGACAGCTCAGAGCCTGGAGCCTGCTTTGGATTCTGTGTTTCCCTCTAACTCTGCCCTCCCCTGCTCTTGTTCTGTCTCTGTCTCTCTCAAAGATAAATAAAAAAATTAAAATTAAAATAAGTAAAGCCAGAAAATGATCTCCGAAGAGATGTAAAATTTAAACAGAACAATTTTTAAAAACACTTGTTAAGAGCTTCTTGAAGTTATCAAGAAGATATTTCACAGGAAATTTCTACAAAATATTAAGGAAATAATCTCAAAGTCACTTAAAGTGTTCCAGAGCAAAGAAAAAGCAGAAATGTTTCCAATTATTTTATTATAAAACCACTTCAGCACCAAATCCAACAGAATTGTGCTTTCTCTCATACACACATTCAAACCACACATACATGCACACACACACACACACACACACGCCTCAGTTTCCAATTCCCAATTATATAATAACTATAACATATAGAACTATATGACAACAATGTGTGTTTGTGTATACAGGTATACACACACACACACACACTCACACATATACATACACAGAGGGAGAGTGAGAGAGAGAAAGAGAGAGACCCACATACAATAGGAACATTAACTCTTGCTAGATAAAAGTTTATTTCTTGCTCCCATGAAAGTACTTAGCAAGTACTGAGTGTGTTAGCTGGTTACCATGATGTTTTCCCAATGCAGACATTCAAAATTACAGGATGTTGGGGTGCCTAAGTGGCTCAGTCAGTTGAGCATCTGACTCTTCATTTTGGCTCAGGTCAAGATCTTGTGATTTGTGAGACTGAGCCCTGCATCAGGCCCTGTGCTAACTGAACAGAGCTTGGGATTCTCTCTCTCTGCCCCTCCCCCACTCACAAGCATGTACTGTCTTGCTTTCGTTCCCTCAAAATAAATAAATAATCTTAAAAATTAAAAAAAATACAGGATATTGGTAGTATAGCCATTTCCAAATTTTTTTTTTCAAGGTCAGCTACATGTCAGTAGGAAAGGTCATGGGGCAGCATCATGTGGAAGGTTTTTATAGGTTAAGGCTGTAAAGGTCTCATATCAATTCCATCCACACTGCTTTAACATGCAATCACATCACAAGTCCTGCCTGCAAGAAAGCCTGAGAAATGTAGTCCGTTTAAGGTCAGCCATTTTCAAGCAAGAACTTAATGCCAAGGAAAATAAAGGATGCATTTTAAGAGGAAATTTAGCCGATTTCTCAGGATGGTTGTGAGGATTAATACCTGACAAATGGTCGAAATAAGGAATAATAGATGGAAACTTCCCAATATATTAAGCTATCTCAATGCCCGTTCTGTTTATCCCTACTCGTACTTTACTTTATGGTCTTATCACCTTCCTTACTTTTCAGTTAGAAGACTTTAAGCTGTAAGACAAAGAACTCAAATCCAATGGTTTGAAGAAGAAAGCATTATAATGTCATTTAAGTGAAGCCCTGAACTGTGGCAATTCTAAGGTTATTGAGTACTACATCTCAGTAACATCAATAAATGTTCAGTTTCTTATGGTTTTTATTTTCACAATTCACCATAAATTAAAATTTTGTCCCTGTGGCTTGCTCCCATCATAAATGAAAAATGGTCTGAGCATCCCAAGACACATTAGAAAAATAGAGGCAAGAGTACTTCTGTCTTTTACCATTTTTTTCTATATATATATATATATATATATAGAACCACTTCAGCACCAAATCCAACAGAATTTTTTTTTTCCCTTCACATTTGCCCTATTGTAAGCTTTATTTCTGTTGGAATCATACTGTCTGCTTTGCCTGGGCCATCCCAGCCGAGATACTCTGGGTGACTTGCCCTGAGGACTCACATTATAGAACAGCCCTGGAAGCTGTCTAGTCGGGGTAGCAGCCCACTCTTAGCATAGTTTGGTAGAAAATGAAATATGTGGGATGCCAGAGTGGCTCAGTCAGTTAAGTGTCTGACTTTGGCTCAGGTAATGATCTCGCATTTGGTGGGTTCGAGCCCCACCTAGGTCTCTGTGCTGACGGCTTGGATTCTGTGTCTCCCTCTCTCTCTGCCCCTCTCCTGCTTGTACTCTGGCAATCTCTCTCTCTCTCTCTCTCTCTCTCTCTCTCTCTCTCTTTCAAAAATAAAAGAGCATTAAAAGAAAAAAAAATTTTTTTAAAGTGCCCTGGCCTGAGAGTCTCTCTCCCTGACATACAAAGGACGAATCTCAAGGTGGAAGTGAGGCTTTTCAGACTCTAAGACAAGCATGTTTTCTTATGGGTCCTTTCTGGATAGGCTGCTTACCCTCTGTGTGCTTGCTGGGCTCTGTGGATCTGAAGTGGAGCCCTGAGTCGGTAGGCGCCAAGAACAATTACTAGTAGCCGGAATCCAAAGCCTAGAGCAACCAGGAACCTGCAAGGACCATGGCCAGGGAATGGAGGGGGCTTCTGGCTTAGGGACAGGCTTGGCTGCCACATTCCTTTGGGAGGGGAGTGGGCATGTTATGGGGAACAACCCAGGTCTAGCCTAGCCTATGCTCTCAGGGAACCAGAATATCTTCATAAACTAGAAGTCTTCAGAAAATTTGTCTTAATCCCATTTGGCAGAACTAGGTTACATTTCCACTACTAAGTTAACTATTGGCAGAAGGCTTAACCAATCAGAATTTAACCCTTAAGTTAGGAATAGGGCCATCTTTTCTTCAGTTAAGGGATGGGGAGAGGGAAACACTCAAAAAAAAAAAAAAGTTGATTATCTCAGGAGAAAAAAAGACACCCAACTAACAGTATCTGCTAGAATTTACCACTTATTTCCCAGATTACATAGAGTTTTTTTTACTGGGGTTTTTGTTTTGTTTTGTTTTTGTAATCTACACTTTCTACTTTGATAACATTGCATATGCTATTGCCAGATGCATTTTCCAAATCGACAGCTCTTATTTATTCCATCTCAAAGAGTTTCAATACATTTTATATCATTTAGGTCTATGAGCCCCTGCTGATTTTCTACAAACATTTCACTGTATAGCATATGTAAGTGTGTATTCACTGAACTCTCTGCACCCATCCTGTTCCCCTAGACTAAATGTCTAAATGGAGCCTAGATGGCTCCCTCTATCACCTAAGTCTTTACTAAAATGCCATCTATTTCAGTAAGCCAGTCTCTATCATGATGTAAAATTCCAACTACCTCCAACCTTCCATATTACCCCTTCATATTTTATGTTTCTCTAATAAATTAACATTATCTGGCATATTTTACATGGAGCACTTATAATTGTTTACCACTAGCATTATACTCCAAAAGTTAGAAATTTTTAAATGTTTTGTCAGTGTTCAATCTCCAGGGTTTAGAACAATACCTACTTCATGTTAGTTACTCAGTAAACTTGTTGAATAAATGAATGATGGCTGTAAAAATTAATCAGATTATAAGTTGCAAAATGTGAGAAGGTCCTAAAGGCCTAAAAACTCCAAATGAAATCATCAATTAAACCTTATTTTTAAATCTATTCTTTACATTTAAAAAATTTGTTCTTGTCCTTCACAATTGAATGCCCACACAACCAACATAAATACAAGGTTAGTCTTATCTGGCATTTCCAGCTATATCCATTTTTGTTTTGATTGTGCCAAATTTACAAAGATTGCCTTTATCTTTTTTGTATTAATTTTATATAGAACCTTCAAAAGCAACAAATATTAAAATAATTACACAGGTAAATGCTATTAAGGAAAGAAGGCAATAATACATAAGATTTGCCTACTGCAGGTTGCCTGGGTGGCTCACTCAGTTAAGCCTCCAACTTCAGCTCAGGTCATGATCTTGCGGTCCGTGGGTTCGAGCCTCACATCAGGCACTGTGGTGACAGCTCAGAGCCTGGAGCCTGCTTCAGATTCTGTGTCTTCCTCTCTCTCTCTCCCCTCCCTTACTCATGCTCTGTCTCTGTCTCTCAAAAATGAATAAATGTTAAAAAAAAAAAAAAAAAGATTTGCCTCCTGCTACAGTAGGCAGTATTTTCATCCAAATATATTAGAAGTCTTCATCAGCAGGCATATGTTTTTAAATTCAGTGTTTGAAAGGTAGTTTGGGAAAATCAGTTATAATGCTAAGAATGTAAAAATGTTGAAAATGCAAAGACTCAAAATAATCACAGTTTTCAACCTACACCCTATAGATTTCTTCCAAATGGAAACCTTCAGATCTTTATAAATGCCCCATGGATTACCAATTCTAGGACTGCTCTGAAATCTCTCCTAATAACTTCAGTTCTAAGTTTAGTAGATTGGCCTCTGGTTCCCAAAGAGTTGCTCCACCCTTTACTTTCAAGGGTATTGTATATCCGTTCCAATTCTCTTGTGATATTCTCTGACCAATGTTATATGAATGGGCTTATACATTATATTTGAGTAGTCATTTTAGAAATGAGTCAAAAGTTTCTATCAAGTCTATTGTTCTTCTCCTTCTATCATACAAGTGGCATCTTCCAAAGATGGGCTCCTCATTAGTCCGAATCCTGAGATGAGAAGACATTTGCAGTGGCATCACATACCAGCTGTGGTAGACATCAACAAGTATTATAAGCAAGATAAATGTTTCTTCTAAGTTAGTAAGATTTTGGGGGTTATTTGCTACTGTGGCAAATATATCCTACTGTGACCCACAGTGATTTCCCACTTTCTTGTGCTCATGTTCCTATTTATCCTCTGCCCTTGGTGCAGGCTGGTCCTAGTTAACTTGCTTCTAATGAATGAATATGGCAAAAAGAGATAAGATGCCATCTTTGTTAGGGTATATATTATGTGTTACAATGTGCCTTTAGTAGACAAGGACAAGAGATTTAATATAAACAACCATGATGGAGAACTACCATGGCAAGGGACTGCAGATAGCCTCTAGAAACTTTAGGAAAACTAAGCTCTGGGAGCAGCCTCTAGCCAATAGCCAGCAAAAACATGAACCCTCAGGCATCTGACATAAGGGAATGGATTCTGTCAATAGCTTAAATGAACTTGGAACTGGATCCTTTCCCCATTGAGCCTCGGGATAAGAATGTAACCAGCCAACATCTTGTTTGTATATATGTGCGGGTCTTGCCCAAATTCTTGACCCCAAGAAATGATGAGATTTTAAAAAGTGTGTTTCAAGTCACTATGTGTGGGATAATTTGCTATAAGGCAATAGAAAACTAAAACAGTTCTCATAGATAATGCCTATCAGTATCATATACCTAATCTCAAATTCTACCTTCTTCAAAAGGCAACCAGAAATGATCCCTCCCATTCTACTTCCCTAGCATTCAGTGCCATGATATGGCACTTAGCACTTTTTGTCTAGATATCTGTTAATCTTTACACGCCATTTCTATCTTTTGGATTTCTGCTACGTGGGACAGTGCATTTCATTTTTATTTGCCCTGTTATAACAGATTACTTTTAAATGAAATGTGTTCAAATTAAATAATCCTTTAATTTAAAAATCTATATAAATATTTTGACAATCATGATTTTTGACATAGTCATTAATATTAATAAATACATTTTAAAGAAAAAATAAATACATATTTAAAAAGATAATCTATAATCCCATTTCATTATTTTAGACTGGTCCTCTTTTAGGCTGTATTTGTAGGGTTTTCTGGTAAGCAAAATGAAACTACTTACTTTAGGTTCTTATTGCAATTGAGCAAATGATTAATTGTGTGGCTTCCTTAAGGTGATTATGTATTGATCTGTGATTCTCTTCCACTTGGTTATAATTTCTCATTACACTTCTATGTCCCTGCTACTGCACTTTTTTCCACACTGTATAGACCACTATTATTGAATATATACCACATCACTATGGAATGGTAGGAACAGTGTAAAAATATATCATGGGATACCTGTAGGTAATGGCATAAGTAATTGATTACTAGAATTGCTACATCATACAATAAACTTGAGGGGAGATATTTGCCAAAGCATCTATGTCCTTACAGATATGTTAATGGGCTTTAGGCTTGCATCCATTCAGGAAAAAAAATGTTTTTAAGAATAGATTAGAAGCATGGGATCTTTGTGAAGTCCAGGGAACATGATATGTCTGATATACTTCATATATATAAAGATGTATTTGCTTATCATCAATCTTTTTTCACTACAAAGTAAGTTGCATGAGGGTAGGAGATTTCATCTCCCACTTATTCACTTTGGATATATATCAAATAACATAGCTCCTCATACTTAATAAATGTTGGAAGAATCAATCATTTTATATTATCTTGGCAATGAAAACAGAAATTTATATTAAAGTGAATTTTAAGGGACAGGTCTTCTAGAAACTAAGATAGTTTAATTCTGGCTCTCTTGTCCTTCACTCATTTTTATGCATGACTTTTTTTACCCACAGGTAGCATCAGTTGATATAATCTGTATGAATGTGGATAATATCTAAATAAATATAAACACTTAAACAGTTATTTTTTTGCATAAGCTGGTTAGGCATGTCCTTAGGATTTTAGAGTGTTGCTCTATTCTCAGAGTATTTCCTTTTGTCATGACAACTGGGGAAGCAGAGGACTGAATGGACTCCTGTGTAAGGGAAATACAAATGATGACTCCCCTTCTTTTCATATGTCCTTTCATGACATGTCAAAGGCAAGATCTTCCTCCATGAGGGAAGTAGAAGAAGAGAAGATTTGCTCATATCCATGGCATCCCTGCCATCATCATAGACAGGAAGGATCTTATCAGGAAAACAGCTTTGCCTTTCTTATTAGTGAGAGTCTCTAAAGATGTGAGGGGTTACAGGTGGGAGAGGTATGCTTGTTCACATGGTCTCTGATTATATCCATCTCTTAGATCAAGGATTTTGGTGTAAGAACTAGCAGTTCACCATCCTTGAGTGTATTTAACATCTCTTTAAGGAGACATCAGGGTTAAAGGAGCTAAACATCAGGAGTTTGTGATTTATAATCAATAAAATGTCACTGCAGTTCCTAGCATGTTCAATAATGATAAACAAGGAGTATTTTTCCATAGTTTTGCAAAATGCAAGGCTGACAGTGTTGGGTATGTAAATTATACTCAGAAAATGTTATTTTCCTCTTAGAAATAAATGGCTACTTGAGTAATGAGCCCAAAAGAATGAGTGATGACCATTAGTTTTTGCTTTCCCCATCTTGTAAGCTCTTCTTGAGGAAAAACATACTATCACTTTGAAGTAATTACAATCGATGTCTGAGTTACAACAAAAGATAATCCATTTTCTTCTAAGTGACAAAACCAGAGCTGTCAGGAAAAATGAAAGTACATAGGAATGATTGAAAAATAGTATGAAGAACAAAAATGATAAATACTGATTTAAGATTTATCACTGAATATAGAGGAAGTCACCATGCAAAGTATTTGTCTGTCTATTTTTTTTTTATCTCCAGCATAGATAAGTACTAAAAATTAAAAAAAAATATTTTTAAGATAGGTACTCTAAGAAATTCTAGCCAAGGCTATACCATTTCAATTTTACTGACGCCAAATTAATAAGTGCCACAAAAAACTTGCAAAGATCATGTGAAAAGGTGATTACATTTGTAGTCGAACTCTGACATCACTATATAAATGAAAGCTTAACAAAGAAATGGCATGAGGATGACAAACTGACTTGAGCTATGGTGTTGGTATCTAAACGATGGTGGTACATAATACTGGCTATTATCTAATATCCATGTGCTTTGAGTCATGTACCCAGTGGATCACTGCACAGACTTTCTTGGAGCCACAGTGCTAGATTATACCCCTGAGGGTGGAAATGGATGTTTCCTTCAAAGGATGTCAGTAAACAGTCGATGGGGTCACTTACAAGGCTGTTAGACATGTCTTAGATTGCAGTAAGAAAATAAAATACTTCCTCTTTGCCTGGCCATAGCCTCCTTTTTGACATGATGCCCTAAGAACAAAAGGAACCAAAAAAAGGGACACACAGCTTGCACCTGTGTGTAAGTGCTTGGAGGCAGAGGGGGTGATTTGTCCCTGGCTGTGGAGGTGTTCTGAAATTATTTTCTTCATAGTCTTTCATATATTCTTCAATGTTCTATGTAAAGAAGGCTTGTCATACTCAATAACTGAGGCAGCTGAGGTTGAACTCTGATCCCCTGTTGGGACTAGAATGAAATGGGGATGGCTGGGGAAGTTGGTGTGCTCTACTGAATGAAGAAGAGCATCAAAGGTTCAAGATATGCTAAATAATTCACTGTAGAGCAGCTACTGCTAAGAGTATGTTTTGCTTAGAGTACACATTAGTTGAATTTCCTGCATATGTCCTCAACTAACCATACCTAGAATATAGGCTATGTTGTGATATATTAGCATATATGAAGCATAATATGTGTATTATACTAATATTGGGAAAAAAACTAAAGCAGGAAAGTATGGAATATTAGACCTAAGAAAGGACCTTAGAAACCATTTATTTTTTTTAAGTTTCTTTCTTTTGAAAGAGAGAGAAAGTGTGAGCAAGGGAGGAGCAGAGAAAGAGGGAGAGAGAGAGAATCCCAAGCAGGCTCCACATTGTCAGTCCTGAGCCCCATGAGGGGCTCAAACTAACAAACTGTGAGATCATGACCTGAGCTGAAATCAAGAGTCAGTCACTCATCCAACTGAGCCACATAGGCACCCCAGAAACCATTTACTTTTAACCTGTGTTCTTTGGACTGCTTAGAGACAAAAAGGTTTTCAACAGCAATTCAGAAGCTATTTTCATTTCAGAAAACCTAATGGAAATCATAAATTACTACAGTCATTAAGCCTAACCAAATAAATATAATCATAAGTGTCTTAGACAGATGTTATCATTGGTCATTCTCTTTTTACCCAAGGTTTTGAATGTATCCATAATTCATTAAAAAATTTTAAAAAAATGAAGACAAAATGTAATCCTAATCAATGTAATATGGCTGACATATCTTTCAAATCATAAGTACAATACTGCAAAGGAAATTTGGGGTTGAAAAATGTTGGCAGTCATTAATCTGGTTGAACAATACCTTCATCTATCTTGTTCTTCCCACCACATAACAGATGAGAAATTTGAGACTAGGAATAGTTAGTTGATTTACTCAGTATAAAAGAGTTCATTAATATTAGAGGTGAGACCAGATACGGCATCTCCTGTATCCTACTAATTTCACTATTTACTGTATAATACCAGATGAGGTATATGTACAAATCTGAGTTTTAAAAAAAAAATCTAGGTTTCCAAAATATTGCAAATTTTTGTATTGTTATATGGTTATATCTGTTCTCTCCTCATTAATTAAAAATTTAGTTCTATTATACATGCATTCTCTATTTTAAAGTAAAATATATTAAAATAAAAAACCCACACACATTGCTGCTAATAGAGCCACTGAGACAGATAAATGAGAAACTAGTGAGAAAGAAACAAATATGATAATTGAGGTAAACAGTTATTATCAACTAAATATGCATAAATATGCATATATACACATCAGTACACATTTATATATATAAACACACACACACATATATATATACACATTAACATATGTATGGCTATATATTTGGCCTGTTCAGATATCTAGTTTTCATTGCCACATGACATATTGTTTGATGCTGGATTTATGATGGTAATACCTGAAGGTTATACTCTTCCATAGAGATATTTTTACACATTTCCCTCCCCTAACCCATTCACAAATCCCTTATTTCTCAATTTTCTTTGTTTTGCGTATCTTTATTATGAAATTTTAAACTTGCCTAACATGTAAAAATATGAGTAATTAGTTATCTTGTTCTTAAAGAATGACAATGACATTTTGTACATAATTTCCCACACTAATGTTTACTTCAAAAAGTAAAAACTATACATCTCAACATCAGGATCAAGTAAGCCAAAACAAAGAGAGAAGTAATTGTCCTGCATGACTAGAATGTCCAGGAACATAGCGTGACTTAAGCCCTAACTATTTCCAGGTCCTCCAATGATGCTATTTGAATTTTGGTTCTCACAATTGGCTATCAAGGGTAGCCTTTCTCTATAGAGTAAAACAAACACTTTAAATGACCACAGCCAAATTTAGATCTACATTTTATCTGTTTATCAATTTCAAAAAAAGAAAAAAAAATCTAGTCTTTACTAAAAGATCAAGGAGATATTTTACAGGAAGATCTGTTTGTAGCCTGGTGTGCGTCACATGACAACCATATGGAATGAAAGCCATAGTGAGCTGCCAAAAGTGGCTATTTTTGGCATGGAAGAAGAAGGGGAAGGGGTCGGGGCAGATAAAGACCAAACTGCTAAGTTCTAAAGCACCCAGAACAGCAGTAGGCACAATTTTGCATCTCAGTGAGTCATGTTTGTTGAAATTATTTCCATATACTTACTATATTACATACCACTTACTTTACTACAGTTCTATAAAATTATTTTTTAAATAAAAAACATTTAGCTTGGACTTTCTAAATTTTATATCATTTTTATTAAATGAATTATTTCAGCTACAAAATATTCAAACAAGTTATATGTTAAACAAAATTAAGCTACAATAACTGATGTGTTTCATAAAACTTTTGTTCTTGTCAATTTATGCCAACTTTACATGTTTTCTCCCATCTTAAAAAATTTTCATAGTTTTTTTATCTTGCAAATAAATTATTAAAATCACTTTTAGTCTCCATGTAGTATACCAGCTTATATTGTAAGTTTAGTATCTTTTGTTAACTTTAAGAGCTTGGATTAATGTAGAGTTACTTAATAAATCAGAATTTGTTATCTGATAATGTCTAATTAAGATAGAAATTATAAAACAATGGAACATGAAAAATGGTGACCTATATATTATAGTGTGGTCATCAGTTAACAGGTTGGAAAAAAAAAAACCTACATTTGCATACATTTGAATTTAATTATTATGCATACTTCCTTTTGAAAAAGTGTAAGAGATTGTATATAATAGTTCCAGATGACTAATAAGTTAATGTATACTCTTTGCTGTTGTTATCAAGGAAAAAAAAGAGTAATCTTGTAAAGCAAAATTACCTGGTATTATAATGTAAGCATATATAATGACCAAATTTTAGAATATCCAATAAAAATAGATGTCTGAAAGGAAGTGATTTTTTTTTATTTTCTTGTATAAGTAACTTAAAAAAATGAGTTGGAAAGAACAAAATGTGCTGTACATGTTCAACAATGCTTGTTCAATATTATAGGTTTATTCATAAAGATAAATTAAGGTGATTCCTCTATTTCAAATAATTATAAAGGTTTTATGTGTAACAGGTGCTTTTAGATACTCCACATTACATTTCAAGAGAAGCAGAAGCTACGAGAGCCTGTTGCACCTGGAGACAGGTAAACCCAGGGCACTGAAAAGTTGGTGGCTCTGAGGACAAACTTAGAGCAAAGAACAGAACTAGTGGATGTGTGCCTCCATCCCTTAACCTTTGAACAGAGCAATCTGGAAGGCATTTCATATGTTTCCAGAGGTCTGGGGAGATTGAGTTCATAGTGCCTATCACAGTGACCTTGATAATATAACTCTATTTTCCTTCCCCTGCTTTTTACTCTGATGCTTTCCACTACCTTGCTTTTATTTCCTGAGATCTTCTCTCAAATTAACTACCTGTACCCAAATCCTTGTGTTAGACATAGTGTAAAAAAAGAGTAAAACAATAAGGTGGAATTTTTTTATCACAAAAAATATTGATATGTTAGTACATAGAATAGTATTTATGAAAAATAAAGGTGCAAACGTTTAGATATTGTAGGTTTCTTACATTACTGGATTTCTTTTTAAGGTTTATATTTTTGCTACAGTCTTAAAACCATGATTGTTTGCTTTTTAAATGTACTTATACTTTGTTACTTCCAAATAATTACATGTATTTTTACTTATTATTGTTTTTTGAGTTATAATTGACATATGATATGTTAATTTTGGGTAAAGACAGTTATTTGATTTTTTAATACATTGTGAAATTATTGCCTCATTAGGTTGAGTTACCCTATGTCACTATACATATATTACTACAAAATTTTTGGCTACATACCCTATGCTGTATATTACATCCCCATGATCTATTTATTTTATAATTGGAACTTTGTACCTCTTAATCCTCTTCACCTATTTGCCTGTCCCCAGCAACCCCCAGTCCTCCCTTCCCCTTTGGCAACTACCAGTTTGTTCTCTGTATGTATGAGTCTCTTTATGTTTTGTTTCATTTGTTCATTTTTTTTAACTCCACATTTAAGAAATCATATGGTATTTGTCTTTCTATGTCTGACTTACTGCATTTAGCATAACACCCTCTCGGTCCATGCCACATCACAAATGGCAAGATTTCATTTTATTTTTTAATGTTTATTTATTTATTTATTGAGAGAAATATAATGTGTCCATGAGCAGTGGAAGGGCAGAGAAAGAACAGGAAATAGAGATTCCCAAGTTCCACGTAAGATCATGACCTGACCCAATATCAAGAGTCAGGCACTTAACTGAGCCATCAAGGTGCCCCTTCACTCTTTTTTTTTTTTTTTAATGGCTGAGTAATATCCCATTGTGTGTGTACACACGTGTCTGCATCTCACATCTATTGATGGATACTTATGCTGCTTCCATAACTTGATTATCAATAATGGCACAATTAATATAGGTTTAACATAGATCTTTTTGAATTTGTGTTTTCATTTTCTTTGGATTAATACTCAGAAATGGAATTGCTGGATCAAATGTAGTTCTATTTTTAATTTTTCAGGAACCTCCATACTGCTTTCTACTGTGGCTACAACAAATTTACATTCCTACCACCAGTGTATGACGGTTCCCTTTTCTCCACATCCTCACCAACGCTTTTTCTTTCTTTCTTGTCTTTTTGATAAGTCATTTTGACAGGTATTTCAGTGTGTTTGGATTTTCATTTCCCTGAGGACTAGCAATGTACAGGATCTTTTCATGTGCCTGTTGGCCACTGAAACCATGTTTTAATAAACATTTCTGATTTAGATGATAAGCTAGAACCCTAAAAATGTGTTACTTATCATGTTCATTTTCAATAATGCATATAACCATTCTCATCATTAGTCACTTTCAGCTGATGTCCAGATCTTACATATGTTGATAAATTTTTAATATGATATTTAATATCTGGAATCTATATTCATAACCATAAAACCATTAAAATATATTTTGCACTTAAAAGGCTTTGTGAGAAGCCCACCAGGTCATGTTAAATATTTGCTGCTTCATCATAAAAACAGGGACGCTGGACATAACTGAGTATCAGGCACTTTCCAGATTAGTTAGTAGCCTAAATTACTGTGAAAGCTACTCTGTTTACCACATAATGTGAAACGCTGTCTTGTCATGAAACAAGTTCAACCTTCCTTGGTTAATAATATATACAAAATGTTATTAGTAAGAATAGGTGTATATTTTGGATAGAGGCATAATCATGTCTCTGTACAAAGTCCTAAACACAGGACATATATATACACACAGGATATATACATATATATCCTCTATACATATAGAGGATATATATGTATATATAGGATATGTATACATATATATATGCAGAAAGTAATATAGTTTCAAATATAAAGCTTTTGCAGTTGTATGAGTCACACTGGTCTAAAAATCCCATTAAATTAGTAATTCTATACAAGAACAACTAAAAACAAATGTATTTGGTCAAATCCATGCTTAAGAAGCAGACACCTGGCCACAGAAAAAGGCCATGGAAACAAAATTAACACTTAACCCCACTGCTATCAATGACAAAGTTTGGTCTGTGGCTTAGGAAATCTCAGATTGCAGGCAGTGATGAACATGCCCTTATGGCAGCCTAGAGCATTGGCAAACAGGAGCATCTCGAAGAAGGAATGCATGCCTACATTATAGGTACTGTAAATGAAGACTATTAGAAGTGAGTTGGATGGTTCTTGGTTCCTGATCATTGTTTTACAGGGAGGAAAAGCTACTTTACCCTAGAGATACGCCAAAACTACAAGGTCTACTACTGTCCCAGTTCAGGCTCTCCAAATAAATGAACCTCGAGAAATTTCTTCAAGTCTGACTCTCAAGCAAAGTTCAAAAAGAATTTGTCTCCTTATTAACCTGTGTTCCTTTAATAAATCAGACTTCTGATTATCACCATTCTAGAAATAGATCATCTATTAGTATGACAAGATCTCCACTAAGCAAAAGAGTATCTTTCACATAAAGTAATAATTACAGTAAAGTAGGTCTAGTTCATAAAGTATACTCCTTGAACACAGACTGTGATCTTTAAATAGCATTTTCCATTAAAAGTTGAAGGGCTCCTTGAAGAGATAGCTCATTTTGGGAGCTATGGGATAGGATATATACAAGAGGAGCCTGGAATACCTCGTCACACCAGATCAGAAGAACTCTTTGAAAGATAACAAAGGTCAAAGCAGGATGTTTCAGGAAAACATGAAGAAGCTACCACAGGGGAGACAATTTCCCACAGATGTGACAAACTGAACATAAATAAAACTAATGCAACAGATTAATAAGCCAGTTCATGTTAATGCAGATACAGCACAGTTTAAATCATGAAATCAGTGAAGTCTGATCTGAATTGACTTAGTCAGTTTCTATTTATTACTGAATTGCATATTGCTTAGCATTATTGAAACCAAGCTCAGCCTTCCTCTGCAAATGTCCTCAAAATCATAGGAAGATCTCAGATTTTACATTTTAAATATTTTTTAACATTTACTCATTTTTGTGAGAGAGAGATTGAGAGAGAGAGCGAGACAGAGAGAGGGAGGGAGGGAGGGGAAGGGGCGGAGAGAGAGGGAGATAGAATCTGAAGCAGGCTCCAGGCTCTGAGTTGTCAGCACAAGAGCCCGACATGGAGCCTGCACCCACAAACTGCAAAATCATGACCTGAGACAAAGTCCGTCGTGCAACCAACTGAGACACCCAGGTGTCCCTACGTTTTTTTTTTTTTTAATGTGTTTCTTTGTTTGTTTTGAGAGAGAGAGAGAGAGAGAGAGAGAGAGAGAGAGAGAGAATGAATGAATCTTAAGCATACTGGGCATGGAGCTGGACCCAAAGCTTGATCTCATGACTGTGAGATTATGAACTGAGCCAAAATCAAGTCAAAAGTCAGGGACTTAACCCACTGAGCTATCAAGGTACTCCTAATTTTTTTTTTAACGAGTAGCCACTGTGCCAAATATATCTTGCCTCTAATCTGAACATTTTATTTTATCATCCTGCATTCTGGTGGTCATGGCCTCTAAGATCAATATTCTTATCTGAGGAAAAGGCAATGAATACAGTGGATAGTTTAAAACGGTCATTTTTGAGTTTTCTGACTCTTAAAATATGCCAGTGAGTTTATTCTGAGGAACCAGAGATTGACGTATTAATTAAATAATAAAAGTTCACAAATCATTTTACCTACCACCACCAATATATAGACAAATATTCATAATCATAACAGTAATTAACTTCAGGAAATTAACATTCCATCTTATTTTCCAAAATGTTGTGAAATGAGTATGTATTTAAGCAATCCCAAAGCTACATATATTTTATCTATTACCTCTTTCCTATCACACCTGAGGAAAATAAAATCTCCTCAAAAAGGAAATAAAATTATACTGAAACACTGCCAGAGAAAAAGCTTTTAAAAGTACTAAAATGTAATCACACTTGACTAAGCCTTTACAAAATCTAACAGCAAATACTTCAAAGAGAACATACATTTGAGATAAAACTTTATCAAATCTCCTAATGTCTTTTTCCCTTTCCACTTGTCACTCAATTTGGATTGTCAAAAGTATCCGAATGCTTTAAATAAATTAGATGAAATGAATGTGTGATGTCCTTCCGTTGAGTACTAAATGATTACCACCCCCAACTTAGTTTATCCCCATTTTCTTTTTTATTATTTTTTAACCTCAATGTAACACCATTAATCCTGCTTTTATAATACTTTTTGAATTTACTCTAAAGGAAGGAACCCTTGTCCAAACACAACATAGGTTCTGCTGATAAAACGGATTTTGCTAGCAGGACACATAAGCACAGGCACAAAGAACCAAGGCTAGCAAATGACCAGTAACAGAATTCCATACACACCCTCTGCCATAGTGATACCTTTTAAAAGACAAACACATTCCACAAGTTAGGATAATGCCAACCAATTCTGGGATGCTGTCAGGTTTATAAATTCCAACTCCTCCGCCCCCACCCTGGCCAACACAGTGCCTCAAAGAGAACAGGCATCCATGATATTTGGCTATCAAGAAATAATCAGGTTCATCAAAGGACTCAAGTTTTTGCAAACCAGAGGCTAAACAGAAAAATCCAACCAATTCAAGACAAAGAAAGCTAAGAGATCCTGGTGTCATAATGTGGGTCTTAAATCAATCTCTGCTTGAGGCCAGAAACCTCTAGGATCTCAGAGATAATGGCCTCTTACTGAGATCATATTCTCTTGTTGCTGGAGCTGTGAGTTATATGATGGGTTGAATTGCATCTTCCTCAAAATCTGTATGTTGAAGTCCTAACCTCTAGTAACTCAGAAGGTGTCACACCTTCAATTAAGCCTACTATATTTTTATTCTGAGGAATTAAAAATAAACCTTAACAGATTATGCATGCCTCCATCACTACCATAGAGAAAGAAAATATTCATCACCTTAACAATGATGAAATAATCTGAAAAAAATCATAACCTCATCTTCTCCCAATATGTTGGATTTCTGGGTATGTTCTTCTGAATGGGAGCCAATTATTTTGTTTACGTAAGCCACTTTGAAACCGGATTTCCTGTCAATTAACAACAACTAAAATGTTCTGACTGACCTATGCTATTTCTGAATGCAGTATCTGAAATTATTTTGTTCCCTCAATTGTCTAAATTTGCTTTATTTAGGACCCTGTAAAATAAATTACAACTTATCTCATGACCCAAGCAGCACTTTGTGAAAGTTGACAAAAATAGTGTTTTTCTCTTTCAGTGATCACAGGAAAAAATCCAAAGCAATGAAGCACACATGCAATATTGACAGTATAGATCTTGGCTTAATCATACACAGTTGTTGTTCTTTGCTTTTAATAACTCAATTTCCCCAAAACTCTCTTGACAGTAAAATCTGGTAATTTCCTTGTCTAGAACCTTTATGAAATGTTCACACTTAAGGGCCTTCACCCTTGAGATTTTCAACCCTCTGCCTTAAGAAGTGGAGTTTTCTCTCAACCCTCTACTTAAATCCATTGCAAAGCAAAATCACTGCTGACTCCGGTGATAAATCACCATATTACAAGCATCAGGGCATTTAATTTGTACCTAAAATCAATTGGGACTTGCTGATGCCAAAAAGTAATATATCGTCAGTTAAAAAAAAAAAAAATGACCCGGATATTACACTTCAGAGCAAGATGAACCGTCAGTCACCTTGATAACCAAGGAACAATTTACGGATTGTAAAAACCAAACAGACAAATTGTAAGACAAATGCACTTTGACTTTAACATCGACATTTGTGGCATGTGGCTGGAGTGAAAAAAAAAATCAAATAGCTTTGTAGAAAAACGGAGATATACGGCGGTGTTGAGGGTCGTTACAGAAGGAGGTGTTTTTTGGGGGTGGGGTGAGGAATGTAAAGAGGTTGATGGTTGTAATCCCTTTACTGAAGATCTCTAATTTGAAAATAATGTTTTACTAAATATTAAAAAGGTATAGGTTATTAAGTAATCCATCTATTCATTCATCAATTATTAGCACATCAAACACTATGTCAGAATGTTGGAACCATAGCTGTGTTCTGCTGGCTAGAGAGATATTTATCCAAACAATGAGGAAAATTGTTTCTGCCAGAATTTATATCAACCATGGTGAGGAAAGCATTAGGCATTTAAAGGTTTATTGTGTCGCTGACATTGCAGAAGGCATATGACATTTTTACATTTGATTCCCCCTAACCTATGTGAGAAATGGTATTAAAACCAACTTTATTATTGACAAAAATAAGGTTTGCAGATGAAGAATTTCCCTAAGTTTACACAGCTATTAAGAGGAAATCCATCCTTTGAACCTAAGTCTACTGCAAACTCTGCTTTTAACTTCCAGATTTAGGGGCAAGTGTAAAAAGGAGGGCAACAGATAGCGATGCCAATGAACAAATCCAGCAAATGACTCTTTTGCCATTAACAATGGAACTACTATTAACAATGGAAATGCTTTTGCTGTTTAATGTGGTAACATTTAAAAAGCTGGGACAGGCTTCCATCTGGGGGGAGC
>CM053575.1:22386892-22683386 GCA_028646485.1 Cryptoprocta ferox
ATGGGGGGTGATGGTCTTGGTGGAGGTCACTTGTGGGGAAGAGCACTGGGTGTTATATGGAAACCAACCTGACAATAAACTATGAAGTCTAAAAAAAAAAAAAAAAAAAAAGCTGGGACATTTATTTTTGCAGTCACATAAAAAAGCTTGGAATCATGTTTTCTCTGTATGTGATTTTGGACAGGTTACTTAAGCCATTTGAACTCATGAATTTATTCTAAAAATATTTATTAAGTAACTATCCATAAGCACAAAAATACTATTGTCATCAACACACAGGTCTCCTGGCATCAGAAAGCTACCACATTAGTTTTGGGCAGGGGGTGAGGGCTTGCAATAAACAAATTAATTAAAGTCATTTCAAATTGTGTGAAGTGCTATAAAACTATTATTATTACTATTAAATAGCATGTAAATAGGTAACTAGCAAGTAAGAGAAGAACAAAGTCATTAAATGGGGTAATCAGGAAATGCCTAGCAAAAGCAGTTAACATCTGATTGAGATCTAAATAATGAGAAGGAGCCAGCCAAGTGATACTCTTAGGAAATGGGTCATATACAAGTAATAGGAAAAACAAAAGTCTTAAGGTGGGAATAACCTTGGCACATTTGAGAAAGGTTACAAAAGTCAGTCTTGTGAGAGTGAAAATGAGATTAAGGCAGAAATGATATCTGAGTTCCAATCACATAGGGCCTTAGAAGTCATGGTACTAAACTTGGAATTTTGTAGGAGGGTTCCAAAAAAGTATAGTATTTTAAGATGGCTATGATTTGATGCAATTTATTTCTTTACTTAAGCATCCCTCTGGCTACTATATGAAGAATGGAGTAAGTTCAGGAAAGAAAAAAGCAAGGAAAGCAATTAGGATTTTACTGAACTAGTTGCAGCGAGAGGTGATGGTAACTTGGTTAGAGGAGGTTAGTGGTGAACATGGTGATGGTAGACTTTGAGATATATATTGGGGAAAAGCCAACAAGGATTTATCAGACTAACAGAATCATCATGGGTTATAGGGAAACAAGGAATTAAGGATCATTTGTAGGATTATTTTGGCCAGAATTGTGTGGTGAGTAGGGTCATTGAGAAGAATGCGGGGAACTAGGTGAGGAAGAAGTTTCTGTTGAGTGGGCAGTGGGGGATGTTAGTAAACACTTTTTTTTAACTGAATTATCTTTGAAAAACCATCAGATTTTCAAATGCAGCTGTGATGAGGCATGAAGATGTATGATTGTGGAAAGAGGGGATAAAAGGATAAGATGAATAAATAGAAATCATCCTCATATTAAAAGTTATGGAAGTGTGTGAAATAAGTAGGAAAATCATGAAGTTAGAAAAGAGTAGAAGGCCAGTGCTTGAAGATTGGCATATATAAACAGAGTAGAGAGAGAAGAAAAATACCCAAAGGCAACTGAGATAAACAGTCTAAAATTGGAACAAACTAGAGAAATGTAGGGTTACTGAGGACTGCAGAGGCAGAGAATGGACAACTATTCAACACACTGAGAACGTAAATAAAAGTGAGTCCAGGAAACTGGTTATATGTCAAGAGAAATTGTTGGTGATATCAATAAATTGTGGGCAACAATAACAATTGGAGACACTCGTGTTCAGATTAAATGAGCTGAAATATAGAAAATGATTACTTTGTTTATCTAATGCTGCATAACAAATTACCCCTGAAATTAGTGGCATAACATAATCATTTCTTATGTTCTTATGAGTTTGCAGGTCAGAAATTCAGGAAAGGCTCACCAACCATTTCTTACTTGGGGTCTCTTATGTGGTTGCACTCCAATTTTGCTAAGACTACAGTCATTCAAAATTCTGTTGCGGGGGGGGGGGATCCAATTTCAAGTAGGCTCAGTCACATTTAAAGGAAGCTGGAGTTGGCAACTGACTCAAACTGCAGTGCCTTCCCATGTGAATCTCTCCATGTGGCTGTTTTAGTGTCCCCATATCATGACAGACAGATGGCTGTCCACAGAGCAAGTGATTTAAGAGACGAAAAGGGAGATAGAAGCCTCGGGAGCCATACTTCTTCACACCTGCAATCCTCTATTGGTTATAAAAGCCCTTTTTAAAAAAAGAAGTCAGTTTCAATGTGAGAGGGGAATATGTAAATGAGTAAATACTAGGAGGTAAGGATTACTGGTAGTCATCTTGGTGGCTGACTCAGACAGTGATATTAGGTTTTAAATTATTAAATGCATTGCCTGGGATATAGTAGATATTCAGTAAATGGTAATGCTTAGTTAGCCAGACTTGCAGTAAAGGACACAGTCCTTCAAACAGCCAAGTCTTCCCCAAACTCCAAATATCAATCCCAAGTTCAAGGATTCCTGGAGCCAGCCTCACTTTTAACCATCTGGCTACAAATGTAGGGATTACTACATCTTTAAATTTGAAAATTTGCTATAAGGACTTACAGAACTTAGCAAAGTGTGAGACTTATAATTTTATTAAAGCAAAATGATACAAATCAGAACCAGCCAAAGGAAGAGATGCAAAGGGCAGAATCTGAACTACAAGTATTCTAAATCTGAAACTTCTATATCTTCAGGGATGCATTATCCTCTAGACATAAATATGTGTCAATATCCCCAATATTTTCAACCCAGAAGCACACCCAAGCTTCAGTGTGTAGTTCTTATTAACACTTCATTATTTAGATATGATTCAATTAATGCCCATTGCTTGAACTCAATATTGCCCATTGCTTGAACTCAATATTCCATCCCCATCCCTTAAGGTCAAGCTCATTTCTCATGTCCCAAAGCTTCAATCCTCTCATCCCATGGTTGGTTCTTCGGCCATGGCCAGATCCTGCATTGAGTCACCTCTGTTGGCATTAAAGTAGCAGTTGTGATCCAAGGGGCTGACCATGAACAACAAAGACACTCCTATACCTCAGGAATTCCAAAGGCTTATAGGTTAGCTCCCAAGAAAATGGATAAAAGCCAGACCTGGGTAAGTTAATTCTTCACCTTTCAGGTAAATATCATTATGCTACTCTAGCTGTATATGTAAATAGAATTATTAGAGAAAATGACATAGGATTTCATATTCCTTAAGATGATAAACACTGGGAGAGGAATGAAAACCCAAACCTGCTCTTCCTGGTTTCTTACTGCTAATTCCTATTTTTTTTTTGACTATCTGATTTTATTCTATGTCAATAATCATTAAACATTTAGACCCACCAGCTTTTCTCAATCAGAAAGCGAAAGGATACGTAGGACCCGATTAACTTTCCTTGCAGTCCTGTGCTTTAGGCAAGATGACTATCATTCTGAGGTCAATGATGTTCATATAAATATCATCAGAGAAAACAAGAAATTAGAACCAGTGTTACATAGATGGTAAGAACCGAAGGTTACAGATTTAATACTAACACTTTTATATTCTCTATTTTTTTTAATTTTCTTTAATTTAAAAAAATATATTTTATTTTAGAGAAAGCGTTCATGTGAGGCAGGAGAGAAGGGCAGAAGGAGAGAAAGAGAGAATCCTAATTAGGTTCTACAATCATCAGGGAGCTCAAGGCAGGGCTCAATCCCATGACCCTGGGATTATGACCTGAGCTGAGATCAAGATTCAGACGTTTAACCTACTAATCCACTCAGGCACCCCTATATTCTCTACTTTCTGACTCCTGTGACACCCATTATTCATGGTTTATCACTGCACTCTTCTTTACTCATTCCACTCCCCTCTTTACACCAGCCAGCTGTTAAATTCTTTAATCTACTATGCTACATGTACTTCCATTATAATGCCACTGTCATGAGGCTGGGGTGTTGTTTTCAGAAAACATTTATCTAATTTTAGATTTAAATAGAACCAGTAGGTATAGTAAATCCATTATATAAGGTTCTAGAATCATAGAAAAGTCACAAAATCACTCCTTAGAGCTCTTTTATATCAATTTATTGGTGAGAGTGTGGAGGAGTCAGCGAAAGAGTCAGAAAGCATGTTCACATCAATAAAAACTCAGGCAGTAGGTCAAGTCTTTTTCAGTGGCCTTGTGAAATTAACATACATATGTCACTTCTTACCCTTAATTCCTTAATATATTCTGAAATTTCTCATCTCAGCCTCATTAATGAATGAAACTTTTATTTAGCACCAACCATATCCTTATGAAACAAAAAGACATACTCTATGAAAGATCAATGTGTATACAACACAGACAGGCTTTGGCTAAGAAAGGGCTCGTAGTCTATGTTGTGCATCTGTTTTCTAGAATTTTCCTTCACCTCTTTTCTATTTCTATGCTTTTTTCCACACTGAATCCTCATTCCTTGTTACTCAACTTTAGTAATCTCAGACATAGGAGGTTACCAAGAGCTTAAAATACTCTGAACTCCCTGGATATTTGGATTTAAAGGAGAATACAAATTTCAGGCTTTTGTGAAAGACAATTTAAAGTAGGCCCTTTCCTTTATGGTTTTCAAATTAGAGTAGATAGTCCATCAAAGTGTAAGACACACTTAACCACATGAATTGTGTAGGAACAGAAACAACTTTGAAAACATATGTAGTTAACAGTAACAATAAAATTCATGCTTAGCCATTCTGAAATAATCCTATAGTTGATAGGTGGGGGTGAAGTTCTAAGTTTTGAGAACACAGAGGAAGACTTAGTCCAAATATAGAAGAAAAAAGAGAAAATACAATGAAATTCTTTGCTCTGCTGAATTTGGCCTAACCTTGATTTAAGCTAAGCAGATGTTATGGTGAAACATTAGTTTCATATTTTCTTCAAAGTTAAAGCAATTCAATGTAAACAATCGTGGCTACTTTAAGAAGGCACTTTAGTATGAATAAAGTTTAAGACATATGAACTTATAAACATTATTCAAACACTATAATCTTTCAATTCATTTTCAGAAGTAATCTACTAACTTATAGCAAAATATATATCTCACTAGTAATTTACTTTGCCTCTAGGCTATTTCCCTTTTAACTTATACAACAAACAAATAAATGCTAAATTATAGGAGGAAAATGGACTTCTGTCACGGAAATAAGATATGCCTACGGTGTATTTTTTTCAAACTGTGTCAGGATTTATACTTTTATGCTTTCAATTTACATAAACTCATCATTATCATCATATGCCTTGGTTCACTTACTTTTCTGAAACTTATAAAATGTGGAAATGAGCGTAATGTCAAAAATAAGAAGTGTTTGCATTATTTATAATAACCTTGAACTTTTTTTAAATTTTAAGGGAAGAAATATAAACTGAAAAAATACCTTGGTAATGTTAACTGTGTGGGAGGAGAATTGTTTTATTCTATTCCTGCTCTCAGGTACAGTTCTCCAGGCTACATATTTGTATAGATAGTTTGTTATTGCTCTGCTATCTAAAATATTTTATATACTAAATATTTGTTTTCTTTGTGACTGTTTTGTAGTTGTGACAAATAATAGATTCACATGTTTTGAATCATGATTTTTTATCTCCCTCTCTCATCTAAAAAAAAAAAAAAAAAGTCCTTGTTTTTCTAGGCAGGCAGTTTCCCCGAACAGAATGAATCACTACTCAATTCTTACTTCCATTACAAAATTTAATGCATTCCATTTTAATTTCTTTTCTTGTTCTTTTTCTTTGGTTTCTTAACATAGAGAGAGAAATGAGCATAATGGAAATACATGACTTTGGAGTCAGAGTAACTGGAAAAATTTTAATTCTGATATCACCTTTGTGAATGTGAACATGTTTAATATTAATGTTCAAAATTCAAAGTATAAAGTTGAGACTACTAATAAGTATGTTTTTACAAAAGCATATTTGTTGATGTTAAGCATAATTTCTGTAAAACATCTATATTTTTATCCAATTAATAACTCCTATTACTAATATAACAGAAATTCTTCTCAATATTAATTTTGTTTAATTATCTAATAGAGAAAGTGACAAATAGGAAGTACTCATTAGATATTCATGAAACTGAATAGAGCTATCAGTTTTCAAAGATCATTTCTATGGCTACCATTCATTAATATCAGCCAATTTGCTTCCTCCTACTGTTAACAGACCTTCAATTCTCAACCCTTGATACACAGGAGTAATCATCTGACCCTATAATAGACTATTAATAACACCCCAGGACCCTGGCCCAAGTGACTGGCCTTGAGAGGGCTTATGATCTAAACTAGCTTATGGACTTTACCTGGGATTTTGTATATTGGAAGTGGGTGGGGGGAGGTGAGGTGTGATCTCTCCTCTTGGGTTTCTAAACTTAATTTATGTAACCTTGATGTTCCTTCTATCAAGGAGATTTTTGCTTATGAAACGTGTGGATATGGGCTAAATACAAAGATGAAAAAACTAAAAGTCACTAGCATTTTTTGCTGGCATATTGTATATATGGGGGTTGGAAGAACTGAGGAGAGAGAGAAGAGAGAGACAGATGGTAACATAGGTATTTGAGTGCCTAGGTCTAGTCATCCAGGCACACAAACACCTACCTCCTTAGCGCTTGGATGTTACTTGAAATTTAAAGATTCCTGAAGAATAGCTGTAGCAATAAACAAACAAACATTTTCAAATTGAGTAAAGCTGACTTTTACTTTATTTTTAAAACGTTGAATACATTTAACTTGTTCATGATGGTAGAGCAGTATGTTCCTGAGAGGTCTTTATTTGTGAATAAAATAGTTAAGATATAGTCCATAGTCTGTTTCATATATTTATAAATGATTTTCTCCAACCTTTATCTCACAGCACTCATAGCATTAAAAATACATGAAAAATTTGAGGCTTATTACTTCTAATAGGTTTCTAAATTTAAAGTAGGCAAAATTTCTTGAGGCATGTAAATTTAAATGTTATTCAAAAAACATCTCATATTGGTCACCATCTTTATTTAAGTCATACTGATATATATGAGCAGTAATAGGAAAAACTATGCTACTTGACTTTTCCTATTATAGATTACAAGAGATTTCAAGTTACATCAATTGTTTTTCTAAAATTTTGTGAAGTATTCGACATCTGGCTTATTTTTTTTTTGGTTATTTTAATTTTTCTATTTACTCTCTAAATCTTTCTATTTAATTTTCTATTTACTCTTTTTCTATTTAGCTCTTACCTCAGTGTTTAAAATAATTCTACACCAAGCAAAATAAAAATCTGGCAACCATAACAACCATGCCCCACTTCCCACATCTCAATCTATCTACTTATCTACTTACCTATTTATTTATGGTATCCAAATATCACAACACTACTACACCTATCAGAAGACCACTGAAGACTCATGCCTGAGACTAGTAAGACTTTTAAAGATATTTGTGAATTTCCATATTCTAAATATTAAATCTAAAATTACCAAGGGTATATGATAAGATTTTTTTATTTGTTCCACTCCAAGATTTAAAACTCAAGTCATTAACATATTGCCTATAATTTCAAATCTAGAACTACTAGTCTTCTATCTTCTATCACCTTTCATTCATCCTATCCCCATACCCTACCCACACACAATTTCAGTATGTTCTTAAATTACTTCTGAGGTTGGCATTTTGTTACCACCCAAATTTTATTAGCCTTCCCCTAACAACAACAGTGGATTCTAACTCTAGTACAATTGATCTTACACAATTGTGTTTTTTTAATGCAAGTCAAATAACAACACTTTTAAATCCTTTGATGTCATAATATTCCATCTAGAATAAAATCTAACATGGTTTAATATGGCCTATATTGTTCTACCGAATCTGGTCTCTATTTACCCCATTAGACTCATCTCATATTACTCCATCTTCTCTCCACCTTCCCTTCTCAATTTCCTGCCCAACAACCACATTCCAGCAACTCAAGCCTGAACCAATGAATCATTCTTCTCTTTCTAGAACATTTGCACTGCATATCTTTTCTTTACCTGAGATTCTCTTCTTTTCCTTCCTTGTACTGCTGGCTCCTTTCCATGCTTCAAATCTGAATGGCATTTTAGAGATTCCCAACCTAATGCAGTGGTTTTCAATTTGTAGTCCTCAGAGCATCAGCATCAGCATCACCTGAGAACTTGTTAGGTATGTAGATTCTCAGCCACACCTCGAACCCACTGATTTAGAAAACCTAGGGCAGAGTCCAGGATTCTGATGTTTTCAAACTCTCCAGGTGATTCTGTTGTATATTAAAACTTGTGAGCTGCCTACTGCACCCTAAACTAACGAAATCCACTTCTTACCAGTCATACTGTATCACATCACCACATTTTGTACAAAGCTCTTGTAACTGTCAAAATGTTGTCATGCATTGTGTGTTTGTTCTTTTTTCAGTTGTCTATTGTCTAAATCCACTCTCTAGATCTATATTGAGATTAAATTCCTTAGTATATTAAAATACGGTCTTTGTCTTTCCAGATGGCACAATAAGCAGATATTTTATTTTGAAAAGTGATCCCAGGGAACAGGAGGGCAACACAGATCCAGGTAGAGCCAATCAAAGGGTATATGATTGAGCGGCTTCTTGCTCTGGACAATTGAGTCTCAGTCCTAGTGGGAACGCTGAAGAATCATTCCAGGTGACCCTCAGAATTGTGCTTCTGAAACACAGAAGAGGGTAGGATATATGCACCAGTCTTTACCCCTATTGGACAAGACCTATCCTAGGGGATATTAACTCCCTCATACTTCCAGGTCTATTCACGAGCTAGAAGAACTGTGCACAATCCAACAAACCCCAAAGAAGCCAGAGAAAGAAGTATGAGACATTAACACACTAATGAGGACATGCTGTCAGTAATAACAGCATGCAGTTGATGGTCACAGTGATGCCTAGAGCAAATAATAAATGGGCTGAGAGGATGTGAAACATGGTAAAAGAGAGAGATGTCTGACATACGTTAAACTATGATATCTGCATCGGCTAAAAAAAAAATGCCAAACCTGCAGCAGAGACTTGACAAACATTTCCTCCATAATAAAGTCAATCAATGACTCAGTCTATTAACACACATACACACAGTTGGGATAAGGCAGAGACAAGACTTAACGTAGTTGTGAAAATTTACTAAACCCATGCATCGCTTATCTTATCCAGGTGCCTTTCATTTATAAAATAAATGAAATAAGTAATTTACAGTTTAATTTTTTAAGTTTTATATTTTTAAGTAATCTTTACATCACTGTGGGGGCTCAGACTCACAACCCCAAGATCAAGAGCTGCATGCTTTTTCAACTGAGCCAACCAGGAGCCCCAACATTAGTTTAGCTTTGATGATAATTTTATATTCCATAAGGGAAATTCACATCTTCTATTACTCTCATGTTGTCAGGGAACTTATAGAAGTCCCAGCTATACTGATGGTGCAAAATAAGTTCTTGTGGAAACGCAAAATGAGAATACTTTAACCTGTTATCATCTAGGGCAGTAGTGCTTAAACTTTAGCATATAGCAGAATGAACAACAAAATTCATTAAAACACATTGCTGGACCCCAACCCCAAACTTTTTGAATCAGGAGTCCTGAGGAGAAGCCCAATCATTTGCATTTCTAACAAGTCTCAGGTGGTGCTGTTGCTTATGGCCTGTGGACCATACTTTGGGAACTACTGGTCTAAGAAATCAAGTACAATTTCTATATTTTATGTCTTATTCCTATATTTTACTTGAGCTCTGATTCCTGCAAACCATCATTTGCTTAGAAATCTATAGGTTATGTTCATTTTTAATAAATATATTTAGAATTGTGTTTTTATATCAATGTTAATCTAGATATTCCCGAGTAGAATATGATCTTTGGCTGTTTTCCCAGTTTATTGTCCCATGATTTATTTAAGTCCTTTAGAATTTGACATCTAGTTGGTTTCTGGTTTATTTGATTTGTTTTGTTTCACTTAATATCCCTATTACTTATTTGGAATTTTTTCTCAACAGTTGCACTGCATTCCATGGCTATATTTTCATTGCTTCTATGATAGAATCTCTTTTAACCAACTTCCATGTAATGAGCTCACAAAATTAGTCACAATTTCTTCATTTCCTCAATAAAATATAATGACTCTACAGCCTTTTTTCAGTGTCTCCAATAGGTAGAAACTATGCAAAACAGGAGTTGAGGCAAATGTCAAAATGCGAGTAGCTTAAAACATGGATGCAATTTCCAGGCAGGCTTTCTGATTCCTCTGCTAGGTGGCTGAATGCTGATCTGGAAGTGAAAAGGCAGAACCTTTAGTTCCACTGGAGCTGATTCACATGTAGAAATTATGGCCAGGGAATGATAAAGACAGACTTTAGATGCCATTATTTTACATTCCCTAAAGATAAGAGACAAGTCCCTCCTGATCTTGGTAAATGTCTTTATACCAACCTTCTAATTTACATGGTACATAACCTAGGAAATTGACTCTACAATTAACATGCTATATGTACTAGGAAAAATTACTTAAACCCCCTGGGCTTCCCTTTCTATATTTTAACAGTGGGTTAGTTCTTACTCCATAGACGTTATTTTTATCATAAAAAATAAATGGATAAAAGTCCCTATAATTTACCTGACAAACTTTCCCTATAATATACCTGACAAACTTTCTGGAATATATTAGGTGCTCAATAAATGTTAATTCTGAATATTGCAATGGCGACAATGATGATTTTTATACCTGTATCTATTTTTTCCCCTACACATTGATCTATGTGTATGTATCATTCTATATTTGTATCTACTTGTAGACTGGATGCCCACCAGTCTATGCAGATAACAGCACAAAGTTGGACTTTTTAGTATTGTTAAAACACAGGAGACCACACATTTGTGGGAACCAGAGATGACTCAGTAAGAGGGTACTAGGAGGAAATTGTTAGACTTGTTATAGGATTTGGGCTTGTGTTGGGTGATTTTAGGGAGAATTCAATGAAGTATGGGTTTCTCTGTATTGGACACTGTCAGAAAAGAAGGCATTTCTATTACTGACTATCTTAATTGTAAAGAAGATCATTAGTAAGGAAGTAGTATTCACATGTTAGTTGAGTGAAAGGAATGTTCAGAATTTGGGGGGTTTTCACAATATTCTTTTTTTTTTTTAATTTATTTATTTTGAGAGAGTGAGAGCGCATGCACATGCATGAGTGGGGCAGGGGCAGAGAGAGAGGGAGAGAGAGAATCCCAAGCCCGATCCTGTTCCCACGAACTGTCAAGTAATCACCTGAGCGAAATCAAGAGTTGGACCCTTAACTGATTGAGGCACTCAAGGCACCCCACAATGTTCTTAATTCTGAGTTTAACCATCATTACAAAGTGGCTATGGTTTGCATGTTTATCTTGCTCTATATAATGAGTAAACTCATATAGTGTTGTCTTTGAGTACCTTTTCAATATTCTCCCTGGGGTATTTTTTTTAACCTGTTTTGTGGGATTTGCAGCATATAATAAACTTGAAATTAATGTTCAATGCCTCCAATTTATGGAGACATACATGAATATATAATATATAATTTGATTGAATTATAAAATCAAAGAAAAACACATAATGAACAGAACTTTTCCAAAAGCCTAAATTTTCAATTCTGTAATGATAAAGGGCCTCCTACAATAACTAAGGCAGCTAAGAGGTAGTAATCTTTGGAGAAATTAGCAGAACAAATTCTTTTGAACAATGTAGTATAATTTCATTCTTTTCTCACTCACAATATTCCTTTTTGCATTTAATATTTAATTTTAGCTTGATTGGGAATTCAAGAGAAACATAATTTAAAAATATTTTTATTTTCCTAAAGGCAACCTGGTTGTTCCAACTATGCAGACATCATAGAATTAGATAAACAGTGACCTTCTGGGGGAAAAAAAAGCTCTTACTCAGAAAATATTTCTTCATTATATAAATGCCCTACCAAGTGGTAATAGTGATATCTCTATGCTATCCAAATTGTGGTCTTATTCAGTGGTGTCGATTTGATAATCTCACCACATGTAGCTCCTCTCTAGCCCACAGAAGCATTTCTCAAGCAAAGTCTCCTATGAGTGTGAATAAATGAATAAAATAATCTGTTCTTCAAATGCAAAGATCTAAGTGATTTAGCAGGATTTGAGAAATTATGTTTTTTTTTATTCTAGAAGATTAAAAACATAGAAATGGAGATTCACACACAAGTACAGAAAGAGAGATTTTGTTATTGATTGTTCTTAATTTTTCTGAAACATGGTTGGCAGAGTTCACCTGCTTAATTCCTTTCTTCCTAAACAGGACCACCTCCTAAATCACTGCCTATATATTGTCTCTCTTCGTTTTGAAATATTTCATGAACTTTCCTGTTTCCCAGAAACTTTTCTGACTTCCAAGGTAAATGTCATTCACTACAATATAAAACTTTGTTTTCTTGTTAGAAACTCCACTGAAATTGAAGGCAGCTGTTGACCTTCCTGCTTGAAATAACTTTTCATATACATGGAAGATTCTCATATCCATGTGAAACAATATAAACTGTTTTCACCTTTCTTATAGATTCTACTTCCTGTTCTGTATTTATTTTCATACTTATTTCTTACTTATTTCTCTCTGACCCATCTTTAATTTCTGCACAATTCTCTGGAAATGAAGAGTCTCAGCCTGCTCAAATGAATCTAATAAGGTCATTAATCATATTGAAATAACTTGCTTATTATGCTCAAGGTTAATCCATTCTAGTAACATGAATGGATATTATATAAACACCCTACGTTAACTTATTTTCCGAGATGCCAATTGTTTCACTCCAATGAAAACAGAAAAATCTCCCCCCACCAATAATTCCACAGAGTTGTTAAATTTGTTCAACTTGGAGACAGGAAGAAGCACCTGGTTGGGCAAGACATATGATGATAAATGCCTAGGTAAGGAGAGGACGCAGCATGTGAGGACCCTTTCTTTCCTTTTTCCCCAACACCAGCCAAATGCAAAAACTTACATAATATTCCTGCCCTATGCACACATATATACAGCACTTACAACTAGAAAAAAATAAATGATAACTGAAATAATGTATAATTTTATACAAATGAGGAACTCTGAAATTCTATTTTCTATAGATTGCTATTTCAATTGTATGTTGAGATTATGTTTAAAACAAATTGAATGTGTGATTGCTTTTTCTCTCCAGTGGGTGGGGTTTGGCAGAGAAAAATTATAGTAGTTACTGAAAGTATAACAATATATATTGTTTCCATATATTCAAAATGTATATGGACGGAATAGTCCAACCTCATTATACTACTAATAATAAAAATTATAGAAAAGAAAAATCTATGGATATAGAAAGTAGATTGGTTGTTGCCTGATGTTGGGGATGGGTACAGAGATGAGCTATAATAGGAATCAGGAATATTATTGTGATGTGAAAATATTCAGGAATATGATAGTTGCAGAACAACTGGGTAAAATAATAAAACTAGATCATATACTAACTTAAAAAATATCTAATTTTAGGGGCGGCTAGGTGGCTCAGTCAGTTAAGGGTCCAACTTCGGCTCAGGTCATGATCTTGCAGTCTCTGAGTTCGAGCCCTGCGTCTGGCTCTGTGCTGACAGCTCAGAGCCTGGAGCCTGCTTCAGATTCTGTGTCTTCCTCTCTCTCTGCCCCTCTTCCACTTGCACTCTGTCTCTCTGTCTCTCAAAAATAAATAAACATTAAAAATTTTAAAAAATATCTAACTTTAAATGTATTGACTGACTGTAAGTAAATATAAATATACCTTCTTAATAATACTTAAATTAGATGCGTATCTAAAACAGAATTCAAAACACCCTGCTTCATTTCTACCCAATTCTCCTTCCTTCTAATGTCTATAAAAAGGCTTGTACATAGTAGGTGTTTAAGAAATCCTTTCTGAACAAATAAAAGAAAGAAAGAGAGGGAAAAAAGGAATGTGGGAAAAAGAAAGGAGGCAGGCAAGAAGGAGAAGGCTAAAAGACCAATATTTTCCACTCATCCTACTAGTGCTTTTTCTATTAGAAATGCACTCATTTCTCTTGAGGCACCTGGGTTAAGCACTTGACTTCTGATTTTAGCTCAGGTCATAATCTCATAGTTAGTGAGTTCACTGCATTGGGTTCTGTGCTAAAAGCATGGAGCCTGCTTGGGATTCTCTCTCTATCTCTCTCTCCCTCTCTCTCTCTCTCTCTCTCTCTTTCTCTCTCTCAAAAATGAATAAACTTAAAAAAAGAAAGGACTCGTTTTCTCAAACACACACGCGCGCGCACACACACACACACACACGTGATGCATATAATCTATGATTTTACAAAATAGGGCATTAACTTTTACATAAAGTTAGCAATTTTTTCACTTCAGAATATGTTCTTTCCATACATATAACTCTAAGTTTTCTTTTTAGTTCTTGCTCTGTGTACCATAATATAATTATAATTACCCAACCCTACTTTGGGATCTCATCCCAGCTTGTTGGACATAAGTAGCTTTAAGATTTCCTCATAATTTCTGGATTATTTAATCCATGCCAACACTTCAGGAGACTTGGTTAGTGAATTTTCCTTAGTTCTTTATTTGCAATTCTTAAACCTTTATTTCCCCCAATCCTTCCATATTTGTGTAAGCCTAGTTATATTAATAAATTATTTATTCTATAAGTACTTCAGAACAGTCTGCTTCCTTGACTGAACCTAGGGTGGTCTCCAAAGATGGCTTTCCAATGATTCATACCCTCTGGTTACCAGTGACCTTGTGTGGTTTCCTCCTAAATTGAATTTAGTCTAGTCAGGTGGAATTAATAGTACACAGCAAAGGTAACACTGTGTGACCTTTAAAGATAAGTCATAAGAAACCTGAAAGTGTCCACCTTCATTTCCTGGAAGATGCTGTCAGATGTTCAATGACCCTGAGAATGCCACAAGAAGGGTATATCTACATGGGCAGATACCTAGTCACCCATGTTTCTCTAGCTATCTCAACTGAGATACCAAAGACATGGGTGAAGAAGCCATCTTGGATATCCAGCCTAGTTGAGGATTCCAGCCCTGTCCTCCATCTGACTGCAACTGCATAACAGATTCCAAGTGAGAACTGACCAACTGAGTCTAGTCAACCCAAGTAACTATTGGAGATAAACATATGTTGTTTCGGGGGTGCCTGGGTGACTCAGTTGGTTAAGTGTCCAACTCTTGGCTTCAGCTCAGGTCATGATCTCATGGTTATGGGATCGAGCCCTGTGTCTGGCTCTGTGCTGACAATGCTCAGCCTGCTTGGGATTCTCTCTCTCCCTCTCTTTCTGCCCTCCCATGTGCATGCTCTTACTTTCACCCAAAATAAATAAATAAACTTAAAAAAATGTGTTGTTTTTCAGGCCACCCAGATTTGGGATTATTTGTTATACAAAAAGATAAATCTTTAATAATATTGGTCAGAGTGTTGAAAAATACTCATGCCTATTTTTGTAGTCTAAATTGCATTAAACTATTGTCTATTCCTATAGCAGTGTTATGCTTTAATTCCTACAGCTTTGAGGTATTTTTGATGAATAATAAAGTCAGTTATACTTCATTATTACATTTTCCCCAAAATTTCTTAACTATTTTAATGCACTCATTCTTTCCAGTAAGCTTTATAATTCATTTTTTCAAGTTTCCTTCCATTACCCTCACCTTCCCTCCAATAATAATAATAATCTATTGTGCCTTTAATTCTGATATTGTGTTCTCTATGTAAGTTGAATAATAAAGAAGTAATATCTTTATAATACTGCATATTCTTAACCAGGATAATGGCATAACCTCTATATCTTTACTTAAGTTTTGCATTAAAGACTAATAATTTCCTTCATATAGATGACATATTACTAGTTCTTAATATATGTTATATGGTCTGTTTGCCCCCCCCCCAACACCAACTGGCATTCTGGAATCCTAACACCCACTGTGATGGTGTTATAAGCTGAGGAGGCCTTTAGGAGGTAAATTGGCCCTGAGAATAAAGTCCTCATGAAAGGAATTAGTGTTCTTATAATAGAGACCCCATAGAGCTCCCAAGCCCTTCCATCATGTGAGGACATGGTGAGAAGGCACAGACTATGAACTACAAAGGGAGCCTTCACCAGAATATGAACATGCTAGCACCTTGATTTTTGTTTTCCCAGCCTCCAGAACAATAAGAAATAAATTTCTGTTGTTTATGAGCCTCCCAGTCTGCAGTAATTTGTTATAGCAGCCTAACCCAACTAAGACTTCAATATAAAATGGTTGGTTTTCCTCTTTGAGCAAATTATAGCAAATTGGACAGCATCCATCCAAAATTAATGTCCTTCATGGGACCTCAGACTGACCTCAGAATGCCAATATGAGTGCCATCCTTATAAGACAAAGGAAATTTGTACACTGAGAATAGCATGTCATGTGAAGACATACAGGCAAACACACAAAAGAAAGAATGCCAAGTGAAGATGGAGGCAGAGATAGAATTGATGCAGCTATAAGCCAAGAAATGCCAAATAGTGTCTGCAACCTTCAGAAGCAAGGAGAGAAATTATAGAACAAATCTCCCTCAGACTTATAATAGGAAGTGACCCTGCCAACACTTTGATTTCAGTCTTCTAGCCTCCAGACTATAAAAAAATACATTTCTATGGTTGAAAGCCACCTAGTTTGTGGTAATTTGGGGTAACAGCTCTGGGAAACTAACACACTAATCCATACCATTTGTGTCATCTACAATCATGAGGATTTATTTCCTTTACATTTTCTATAGATATTGGTGGCTTCTAAAAGTTAGAATTAAGTGGAAACTACAGTTTTTCTCCCATAATTTCATAATAAAACTAAACCAGATCATATATCCAAACACTTACTTGAAAGTAGACATCAAAATAACCACATTTTCTAATCTAAAACTTGATATCAAATTTCCTGTTCTTTGTATTTAGAATTAAAAGTATGCTTCAGGGAAAGCTGGGTGGCTCAGTCAGTTAAGCATCCGAATCATGTTTCAGTGCAAGACACGATCTCACAGTTCATGGGGTCAAGCCCCGCGTGGGGCTCCATACTGAAAGTGTGGAGCCTGCATGGGATTCTTTCTCATTCCCTCTCTCTCTGTCTCCATCGCCCCACTCCACACACACACACTCTCTCTCTCTCTCAAAATAAATAAATAAATAAATGAATAAATAAATAAATAATAGAAGTATGCTTCAAACAGAAACAATAATACTCTAAATTCAGATTTTACCTACAGATGAAGACAAATGATTTATATGTCCCTGAACTCAGTGCTGATTAGGATCCTACTTATGGGGTGGCATGCTAATGTGCACAAACTATGGGGATATGGTGCAAGTACAGCAAACTCACCAACACATGTATCTACAGTATCATCCCTTTCACATATA
The DNA here is from genome assembly GCA_028646485.1 of Cryptoprocta ferox. NCBI lineage: Eukaryota > Metazoa > Chordata > Mammalia > Carnivora > Eupleridae > Cryptoprocta > Cryptoprocta ferox. Next base: position 22,404,216 of record CM053575.1, read on the forward strand.
TGTTGCCATTTTTTTTCTAAATCCACTACTTTAGCTGAAGCATCAGGAATTGATGAATGAGCTTCCCTTAGAGTCTTTATAAATGTTAACTAATCACTCCAAAGTGCGTATTCTTCATTAGGGGATATCACATTTAGCTAACTGTAGCATAAAGACAAAGCTAACAGAAATATATCTATTAGAGTGTTTAGGCCAAAAGAATTTAAATTACATATAATAAAATAAATTGCCTTAGAGCCTTGATTTTTTTCCCCCAATACTACTCTTATTCAGAAGTGAGCACCAACCCTAGACACAGAAATAGACCTTTTAACTCCAGCTAACCAGAGAGTATTTCACTCCCCAGCCACAATGATGGCTACAAAGGTATATTAGTTTTCTATTATTACTTTAATAATTATCACAAGCTTAGTGGTTAAAAACAGCACCAACTGATTATTTTAAGTTCTGGAGATCTAAATGGGTTTCACTTGGTTAAAACCAGTGTCCTCAGGGCTATATTACTTCCTGACAGCTCAAGAGGAGAATCTGTTTTCTTGCCTTTAAGCCTCTAAAAAATGCCCACATTCCTTGACTCCTGACCCTCTTCTATCTTCAAGGAAACTAATGGAGTCTTTTACACACTGTGTTACCCTCACATTGACTCTCCTGACTCCCTCTTCTGCATTTAAGTACCCTTGTGATTACACTGGGCACACCTAGATCATCAAGATACTCACCCTGTTTTAAGGTCAGCTGCTTAGCACTTTATATCTGAAGACTACCTTATCCTCTTCACCATGTAATGTTACATATTCACAGGTTTAAGGAAGGAGGGGGTGGACATCTTTGGGAAGTCATTATTATGCCTACTACAATGGATAATAGGTCTAAATTAGTACAATTAGACCTTTGCTAGGGATGCTGAGAAAAAGACATTAATCTTCACTTCTGGACAGAAACGGGGAAACACATAGTCTGAGAATTTGCTACTATCCATCTTGGTGGCAAAAGAGGAATCAGTCTTAGGATCAAGATGATATAATGGAATTCAAAGGACACAGAAGCATGAATAATTTGTTAGGTAATATAACCAAGCTATTGGATTAAGCTTCATCTGAAGTTCATATTAACTCTAGTGCTTTCAATTATTTTAAACAATAATTTGTCCTTCACAAATAAGGCAGCTTGAGCCATATTTATGATATGCAATCCTATGTAATATGTTTGTTATTTTTAAAATTTTTATATTTATGTCTACTGAGATCTTTGTATCTTCACATTACCTTTTTCGGATTGCTTATTGCTATAATAGAGGAAACTAGTAATTTCTGAATGATTATCCTAATTAAATCATCTTTTAATTCTAAATGATTCCTTTGATGTTTTTTGGCAGAAAACCTTAGAATCTTTAAGTAATAATAATACTGCCTCTTTTTCTAAATATTTAGATCTCACCTATTTTTCTTGTGTTGACTAAGATTTCCAAGTCTATATTTCAAATATTTCATTTTTATCTCTGAGTCCACAAGGTAATATGTGTGTTATTTCTTTTTTTATTTTCTGCATTGATTTTAAGTACATAAAAAAATGGCCTTTTAAAAAAAATTTCTCCTTGAAAAGTATTTTTTTTTTGTTTTTGTTTTTTTATGTTTTCTTTTTGAGAGAGAGAGAGAGAGTGACAGCGCTAGCAGGGGAGGGTCAGAGAGAGAGGGAGACACAGAATCTGAAGACAGGCTCCAGGCTTTGAGCTAGCTGTCAGCACAGGCCCTGATGCGGGGCTTGAAACCATGAAAGGCGAGATCATGACCTGAGCCGAAGTCAGACGCTTAACCGACTGAGCCACCCAGGCACCCCTCCCTCTTTGAAAAGTAAAGAAAAATATTCCACCAGTTAACTATCTTTATTCTGACATACAGAATAGAATATTGACACTTCTACTGTTACCATTTCAAAATCTAAAAACTTTGGGCCTTATAAATAAACTATCAAATTATTCACCCTAAAACCAAATTATTTCATAAACATTGGTCAATAATCGGTTTGGAAGACCTAACATGTCTATGTTGAACGGTGAATGAGGTACTCAGAAAATGTACTAAGACAGAGATTTTTGTGGATAACGTTGGGCTCACTGCAGCAAATGATTACTGTAATGGTGTCCATGATCATTAATTCACCATTATTGAATGTTTCCATTATGAAGGAGAAGACTATTACTGAGAGTTTGCTACACTCGCTATGAAATTTGAAAGTATTAGGATCTTGATGTACCAGAGGAAGAGAAGGTATTCATTTCTTTCCTTACATCTTTACACACTTCAACACCTTATTTTTGGCAGATTGGGTCCTTATACCATAGACCCTCAAATCCTACATTCCCCACTTGTTTGTATTTAAAAGCTTTTAATGAGCCCTTGTCCCATGACACTTCAGCACAATCTGCCTTATTTTTCACGCTAACAAAAAAATGCAGATTCTAAGTGAGAGATTTTATGTTATTTATTTTCTTTTTCCTGGAGCCCAAACAAAGGAAATGATTTTTCCCTGGGATACTGTAAAAGTTCTCAGATGAGTTTCTCTTTCAATTCAGATTTCTCTCAGTTTAGCAGTTCACACATCGACTCATTTGGAGAATTCTACTTAAGGTCTTGTTCTGATTCCGTGGGGGAACTGAAGCAGAACACCTAAGACTAGAAGACATTTTCCCTGTGAGCAGCCAATCATGCCCTCCTGCCTTTCATTGCTTCTTTGATTTCTCAGACAAATATTTCATTTCAGCACTGCAATGTGTTTCATAAGCCTGACCTAGACATACTCTGATTTCCCTTTTGCTCTCTTGAAGGGCAATGCACAACATCTTTCAAAATTACTCTGTAGTATGCCAGAAGTACCATGACTTCAAAGGCAAATTTGACTTCTTTCTCTCTTTAGCTCTGAAAATCAGTTACGTTTTTTTTCCTTAAACTTCCATAAGTCAGAGCTGAAGAAGTGTATTTATTATACTAGCGTCCAAAATTGCTTACGTTCCCAAATATTATTATCATTTTCTCCATTATTGTAAATGCCTATTTATAAAAATAAACCAATTCATTAATATCTATTGAATTCGATATTGGTATCAGATATTAGGGAGGCTATATAGATCTGTTGAGGTCTACATGAAATGCTTATGGATCTTATATGAAATGAATAGGATCACTGATTAATTTTTAAATTCATTGCTCAGTGAAAGTTTGTTGAGTTGCTAGAAAGAGGATAGAACAAAATCTTGCTATATAGGCACTTATTTTTTTGCTACATTTTAAAAGGTTTTACCCTGATTGCTAAACATGGTCAATTGGAAGTAACTGCTAAGTGGACTGTGGTAAGTATTCCAAAGCTAATGACCTACAGGCTGGAATTTGGTAGAAAAGAACACTGTGAATTTCTACATTAAATATGGGACAGGCAGTAAAAGGCATGGGTGTTATTTATTTGCCATCTCTGGTAAGAGAAAGGAAATAGACCCTAGGAGTCAGAGTAATGAATTAACTAGATGTGCCCATGGATAAATGGATTTACCTCTGTTTCTTCATCTGTAAAATAAGGATATTGGATGAAGCAATTGCCTAATTTTCCTTGCTGCTTAATCCTCTGACTTCCAACATTTGAAGAAAACCATTTACTAAACTCGGCTTACTATGACATGGTTTCTTTTTTTTTAGTCATTTGTGCCATTTTATGGTTAGTCACATATTTGCTGCTATGTGATTAAAAATAACAAATTTATTTATTTAATGGAACTTAACTATTAGATATGATGAACACTTTATGTTGATGAAACTCATCTGGACCTTCCAATTAATTATGGCTCACTTCTTTTAAGTTTAGGTTAGCTGTAGATATGTACACACAATATTATCATTTCATGAAGTTTTCAAAAAGCACAATGTGTTATAATTTTTCAATGTTAATGAGAGTATGTATGTACACAAGTATGTGTGCACATATGCACATGCCAATAATTAGTGCTAGAAAGAATGCTTGACCAATGGACTTATTTCTTCTTCACCTGTTAGTGTTATGTTACAGGGTGCATTTCCAAAGAAACAGGCATGATTAGTGTTGTCTACTAGATTTGATGTTAAGTTTATTGTCCTAAGTTTCTCCTGAAGTCATTAATACAACATTCAACAACTAGATATGATAAATTTCAAATGTGATTAAATTTGCTGGAAGCCACTTCTGAAGTAAGACAGGTTTGCAAGGCAGAGGCCTCCCGCCCCTCAGATTGCGACCAATGTCTACACTCCACTCCCTACCCCCCACTCTTATGAAGAGTGACTTGCCTTCTTATGCTAAAAATATGCTAATTGTACCTTATGAAAAAACTTATTATAGGAGTTTCTTCTTTTGTGATTATGGGAGCAAATATTATATTTCCCAAGAAACCTGTTTTTCTTCCCCTCCAGAAAACAGGCTATTGACCCCTGCTCACAAAAGAACTAACTCTTGCCTTTGCTATGCTAAAAACATTGCCTTGTATTTGAATGCTAAAGATACCTTCCTTCCCCATATGATAAGCATCTAAGTCATCTACATCAATCACTATTGATAAAGATTATGCATGAGTCTTCTACCAATCTATGTTCTGGGAAATTTTTACATACCAAAGAATTTGTCATCAGAAATCATTGTCTAAGGCAACTGCCACTTCTGTTTTGTACCCCATACATTTTTTCAATAAATAAAGCTGACTCTCCGGTCAGTGGAGAGATGCCTGCCTGGTGATCAGAAAGAAGCCAAGGCTCTCTCCCTCCCTTTCGCCCACACCGTCCATCCTTCAGGGAGTCCTGGACCTGCTGGAGATGGACTCTGGCATAAATTTGCATTTATAACTTTCAACTTAATACATCATCAAAGAGTTCCTGAAACTCCACCAGAGCCCTCTCCTGTTTTCCTATAAAATTTTTAGAGGACTGCAAATTATTCTCTTATGCACTGCCCTTTAGCACTTCCTAATCCTTCATAATCATCCATATAGATGTCCTTCTCAATTAGAGATATATTCTTATTTTGCAAAGTGATACAGAAAAAAAAGTGAATATTCAGAAGATCATTTCAAGATAGGTCTAATATAAAAAGCAAAGTTAAAATTAATACTTATTTTCTCACTTGCAATTCAGAAGTGCCAAAATATCCAATTCAAAGCCAAAAAAGTATAGATGTTGTTTTAACATTAACTTAGGAAACTTACAAACATTCTTAACACACTAAATTGATAATGCAGTATGGCTTAGTTATCTTTTAATTTTGAAACTACTATATTAAAATAACCACAATTTTATTGAGAAGGTTATTTTGTGGATAAAGGCAAGAAGATACTCATTTATAGAATACATTATTTAAATTTTAGCCTTGGTGAGATAGAACATTCGTATCATGGCAATGTTAACAATCAATTTATAACAATAAGGAAATCAATATGGGTAGTGAAAATAAATTTTAAAATCTTAAAGCTCTTTTATGTCCTATTATCTTAATAATGTATTCTAGTAGGAAAAGTGAGTTTGGGAGATTTTCTAAGATATTGCACTATAGTGCCACTAAGACTTGTCATTGCTATTAAGATGTAATAATTTATTACTCACTTGATGCCTTTATTGCACTGCCATGACGCCTACCTTAGCTTATGTCATCAACACTGATTGCCTGGAATGCCAATGCTTTTCTAATTTTTCTGTTAACTTGTAGTTATTCTGGTAATTCCATTCACTGTACACCTTAACAAAGAGGAATTCTGATTATGTTCTATTCTGTTTAAAGACAACAGCAACCAAACCATCAACTAGCAACAATATCTGAATTTAATAAATGAGTAAGGGGCGCCTGGGTGGCTCAGTCGGTTGAGCATCCGGCTTTGGCTCAGGTCATGATCTCGCAGTTTGTGGGTTCGAGCCCCGTGTCGGGCTCTGTGCTGACAGCTCAGAGCCTGGAGCCTGCTTCCAGTTCTGTATCTCCCTCTCTCTCTGCCCCTCCCCTGCTCACACTGTCTCTCTTTCTCTCTCTCGAAAATAAATAAAACATTAGAAAAAAATAAATGAGTAAATACACATATGTTTAGGAAACCTGAAGCTTATATCATTTGGAGGGTCCTCTTTAAGGAAAACAAAACATGAACAAATGCAAAGTCAGATATGAATGTGAATTACGTTTTTGAAAAGAAACACAATAAATCACAATAAATTACAGATTCAAAAAAAACTTGAAAGATATAAAACCTTACAAAATATAAATACATGCATTCATTCATAAAGTGACACAACACCATAGCACTTAATTTCCTACATTCATCAACTAGATATTCTTGGATTGCCTCTTCATTGCACAAAGATTTTATTATATCATTTTCCATTGAGGGATTAAGAAGAGGTTTCATAATTGGGGGACCTGAGTGGCTCACTCAGTTAAGCATCTGACTTTGGCTCAGGTCAAACTCATAGTTATTAAGCATCCGACTTTGGCTCAGGTCAAACTCACAGTTTGTGAGTTTGAACCCTGCATCAGGCTCTGAGCTGACAACTTGGAGCTTTGAATTCTGCTTTGAATTCTGAGTCTCCCTCTCTGTCTGACTCTCCCCTGCTTGTGCTCTCTCTCTCTTTCTCTCTCAAAATTAAATAAATAAATATATATTTTTTTATGAAAAGAAGATATCTCATTCTTTCTTCGAGTGTATATTTTTTATAAGAATTTTGGTGAGGGAGGACAACACTCATTTGATAGGACCAGAGGTCTATATGGCTATATTCACAAATCTTACCATGCCCAACAATGGAAATAGATAGGTAATGGAGGTGACACGCACATGACAGCATATTAGAATTATAAACACACATGCATAGGAACACACAAAATTTGAAGTAAATACATCCCCAACTCAATTTCCCTTTATTCCGATCATCGGTGGTGGTTGAAACTGTGACCTCATGAAAATCCTGACTTTAGTAGGCAAACTACTAAGTCTCCAACTCCAGCCCAGCTGGAGCACATGCACCAGGGAAGCCACAAGGCACCTGTAGCCATCTAGATGCCACTAGACCTGTACCACCTGCCTCGGGGCTGGCTATGCTTCTCACCTTCTTTACGGCCCATTTTTGTAACATTTGAGTCATTTATCAGCACTTTATGTGAGTGTTGTTGACTTAGCATTAATATACCTAAATGCAGAGCACCCACTCTTAATCCTTCACATCCCTATCAGATCCTAAGCACAATATGTCATATTCTGTCTCCTGCTTTAAAGCACACTTATCTGGTGAAGTTAAGCATTTGGCTAAAACTCTAACCAAAAAAAAAAAAAAAAAAAAAAAAAAATTGCCCACAAGAACTCCACTATGACAATATAAGGGAAAATGCAATAGAGGAAAATCAAAGTGGAAGAGTCCACAATTTTAACCAATTGTTATGAAAGATTGTACTTCCGTAAATTAACAAAAAATCTCACATGGTTTTGTAAACATATTTCTCAAATCTCTTCTAGACCTTGAAGGTATCAGCACAGTTGGGGGCCCAGCATCTAAAACTTCATTTGTAGGGGCACCTGGGTGGCTCAGTTGGTTAAGTGCCAGACTTCGGCTCAGGTCATGATCTCACAGTTCGTGGGTTCCAGTCCCGTTTCGGGCTCTGTGCTGACAGCTCAGAGCCTGGAGCCTGCTTCCTTAGGCTTCTGTGTCTCCATCTCTCTCTGCCCCTCCCCCATCCATTCTTGCCCTCGCTCTCTCTCTCTCAAAAATAAACATTAACAAAAATTTTTTAAAAATTAAAACTACATTTGTATTCTGTGAAATCAGCTTCTGTGTATCTGTGTATTGTCACTGGCTCAATGCATCATCCTCTTCTCTTTCTGCAATAGGGCCTGACACCAAATGTTCCAGACTTTTCTTCCAATATTCCACTTCATATATTAAATCCTTCACTCTCTCCTCATCAAAAAACACTTATTGATCTTCAAATGTGCTAACTATTCTCAAATCTCTCTGCAACTGCCAGTGCTGTTTCCTTTAATTGAAACATCCTGCTCTATTCTTCAATGACCTTCTCTCAATAAAATCTATTCCATTCATGACAGCAGAAAATAATTTCTTTATCCCTGTGACACAAAGATTAAATTCTTACTAAATGTTTTATCACTATTTGAACCACATCAATTAGAATGATTACCATACCTATGGTATTTAGACTCTCCCAGAGTTTGAGGCTATTTTTTTTTCCTTTAAATTCTCCTGAATGGCTTAGGAGACAGTGAATAAAATTTTGATTCAATGAACAGTCCTAATTGACCAGTAATAAAAAAAAAATGTTTTGTGTTCTGCAAATTCTAGTTTGAATGTATTATGTCTTAAAAGGAAATGTATATTAATGAATATTATTTTGTCTATATCTCAAAAAATAGGAAAAATACATTTTATTAACATGCACCTTCTCCTATCTGTTCCACATTGGGAATAAAGTCTTTTTATAATCAAATAAGAGGAAGCATTGGTATTCTCCTAATGTTTCTAATGTATTTCATATATCTGTGTAATAACTAGCCATTCAAATAGAAAATAAAATGCAAACAGATGAGAGGGAAATTAACTTATGTGTGTTTCTAATGCTTTACAGAGCATGACAGATCAGGGAGACCACATTTAGATTTTATTTCCATACTTTTCTGCACAATTTCCTCAGATCCCAAGAAAGTGATCTGTAGGGTAGAGAGGCAGATGGAAGAGAAAGACTGTGCTGCAGAGCATAGAAGAGAGGTTTGGCCACACAGCAGAATCAACTCTCCCTAGGGCCTTTTCTCCTAAAATTTTCATTTCCTCTTGAAGGACAGCAAATCTGAATGATGACTTTAGTCTAGGACACCTTCAACCAAGATGCAGGAGACTCTATTAGCATTTTTATAGCTGCCCACTAGAAGTTTGCATGAATATAACGTTAAAGGATGTTGAAGTCAAATTTTCTCCCAAGAAATCAGACTTGCATTTTGAACCAGTACCTTATCTACTTGTAGGCCCATTTGAGATTGTAAAGAATACATATTTACTTCAAGCTGAGTGGCTGAATTGCATTGTAATTTTTTTTGTCCTTTGTTTGAAAGAAACCATTTTATAAGGGTACAACACATTTTACAGATGATTTTCTTTAACAAAGTACAGGCAGCATATATTTTGATAACCCCATAGAATAACAAGGCCCTGTATGTATCTGTTTAATTTTGGTTTGTTGGTTTGTTTTGATTTTTTATTTTCTTTTTGTATGAGCTTGATTTACAATGACAAATATCAAATGATACATGTGCCTTCCAGCTGTACTGTCACAGCTAAAATACCTCCATACATTGTCTTTGCTCTTCACTACCTATCTTAGACCTTTTGCTTAACCACATAGCCAGTCATCTAAGGGAAGGGGCTCAGAATGTCAGGTGTCAAGAAAATGACTGGTTTTACTACTTTTCTCCCACCTTTGGTTGGGTGGAGTCCACCAGAACACAAATTTCAACAATGGTTCAAGTTAGCTTTTATATCCCCTTCTCTAATTACCAATGATTCCTTTCTCTTTCAATGTTGTTATATTGGGCTGTCCATTATGGATTTTCAAACAGGTCTTTTATCTTAAAAAAATCTTATGGTCCAAAAATTTCTTGTATCCTTGTTTACATTCTCAGCAAGACTCAGCCTGGTACAGGCAGGTTAACCAAGTGTGTGGATAGGGGTTATTCAGCCTCCACATAGAGGAGAAAAAAATGTCAGACAATTAGGTAATCCTGGATTAGGAATCAGGGATTTTTGGGGCATCTGGGTGGCTCAATTGGTTAAGCTCCTAACTTCGGCTCAGGTAATGATCTCATGGCTCCTGGGTTAGAGCCCTTCATCAGGCTCTACTGTCAGTGTGGAGCCTGCTTCAGATCCTAAGTCCCACCTTCTCTCTGTCCTTCCCCAACTCGTGTGTGCACATGTTCTCTCTCTCTCTCAAAACTACATAAACATTTTTAAAAAAAGGAACCAGGGCTTTTCAGAGGGTAGGTGGTGAAAGTAGTTTCAGCATGTTAGCAAAAAAAAAAAAAAAAAAAAAAAGTACAGAAATAGGGTTAATTCACATATCTTGTTACTAGCAAAACTTAGCATATATAAACCTCACCATATATGAGAATATGTCAAAATGTTTAAATTTTTTTTTAAAATAAGTCACTGAGACATAATAGGAGGTGCACATTTTTTTCTAAAGATTTTGAGGTAAAGCTTAAATGTGGAAATAATTTTCTACAGGAAACTATTCAATTGTGGGGAATATCTGGTTTTTATTCTTGTTATAACATAAGAGAAAGTTGTGCTTTGTGGGAAACTAATTATATAGGATTCTGAGAGTGGCTGACTTAAAACACAAATAAAGAAGAAAAGTCTCTGCATTCTACACCTGGCAGCAAGAAGATGTAAGTAAATCCTTTTCTCCCCCAAACAAGTATAAAACAGAACAGAAGTCTCAAAAATAATTATTGCAAGGCTCTGGAAAACCAAAAGAAAACAACACATTGAGAAGCACTTGTTGAGAAGAACGGCTAGAAATCTGAGTTAAAACCAGTGGGAGTCTACAGTCTTCTTGCCCAGAGATGCCCCCCCCCCCCCCATACTTTTACTCATTTGGCAAGAAAAGTATCTTTGCCAGGATAAGCTTTGCTATCAGCAACCCCTGCTGTCAGCGGGTGCAGATTAGGTTGGTAACAGAGAAAAGGGAAGAAAAATGAAGCTTCTCAAATTTGATGAAAACTATTAATCTAAGATTTTATAAAAAGCTTGGGGTGCCTGAGTGGCTCAGTTGTTTAAGCGTCCAACTTCGGCTCAGGTCATGATCTCACAGTTTGTGAGTTCAAGCCCCCGTCAGGCTCTGTGCTGACAGCTCAGAGCCTGGAGCCTGCTTCTGATTCTGTGTCTTCCTCTCTCTCTCTTCCCCTCCCCTACTCATGTTCTGTTTCTGTCTGAAAAATGAATAAATGTTAAAAAAATTACAAAAATGAATTTATAAAGCTCAATAAATCCCAAGAAAAGGTAAATATAAAGAGGTACCCACCTAGATGCATCATAAGCCAAAATACTGAAAGTCAAGAACAACAACAAATCATAAAAGCAATTAAAGAAAAACAAATCAGTACAAGAAAATAACAACATGGTTAACAACTTACTTCTGAACAGAAACAAAGGTTAAAAGTCAGTAGAATGACATATTCAAACAACTGGAAGAGAAAACTTGTCAATAAGATATTCTATATCTATAAGAACTACCTTTCACTATTAAAGACTAATGAAAATATTCCCATAAAAATAAAAACAAAAAGAATTCACTACTCGGGTACATACTCTACATGTAATACTAAAGGAAGTCCTTCAGGTTGAAAGAAATTGATACCAGAGTGTAACATAAGTCTAGAGGACGAAGTGTGACAAAAAATATAAAAATATGTGGCCATGAAAGCCTACATTAATATATATTTTCTCTTTTCATCCCTTAATGAATCCCTTTCTTTAAAAAACATAAGGAGGTATGAAACAACAATAAGAATATAACACTGCAGTGTTTAGCTTTAGTTTTGTGATATATATGACAATCACAACATAAAGGATGGGGAAAATAGATTTTTCCTGGAGCGAAGTTCCTATTCTTTATAGAATTTAAGTTAACAGTAACACAAAATACAGTATGATAAATTATGATGTATCTTTTATTTGCTAAAACAACCAGTAAGAAAACAATTTTTTAACGTTTATTTATTTTTTTTTTTGAGAGAGAGAGAGAGAGAGAGAGAGAGACAGAGTGAGAGTACAGGAGGGACAGACAGAGAGGAAGAATCTGAATCAGGCTCCAGGCTCTGAGCTGTCAGCACAGAGATGGATGTGGGGCTCAAACTCACAAACCCGAGATCATGACCTGAGCCAAAGTTGGACACTTAACTGACTGAGCCACCCAAGTGCCCCAGTAAGAAAACAATGTTTAAGAGTCATTTAAAATATCAAGATAGAAAAATAACAAAATGGCAACTATACATCCAACTAAATCAGTAATTGCTTTAAGTGTGATTGAACTAGATATTCTCATCAAAATTTAGATATTGTCAGGCTGGATGAAAAACAAGATCCAGCTACATGCTGAAAATAAGGAATGTACTTTAGATTCAAAGGCACAAATAGTGGAAAGTAACAGCATAGAAAAAAAAATTCACCATGCAAACAATAACCATAAAAGACCAAGGATGCATATACTAACTCAAATCTGTTGTTGAACGTGTCTAGTGAGGTTCTCATTTCAATAATTGTATTTTTCAACTTCAGAGTTTCCACTTTGCTCTTTTTAAAGTGTCTGTTTCCTGGGGTGCTTGGCTGGCTCAAGTGGAAGAGCATGTGATGCTTGATCTCCTGCTCATGAGTTCAAGCTCCATGTTGGGTATGAGATTACTTAAATAAATAAAACTTTAAAAACATTTAAAAAGTAAAGTGTCTATATCTTTATTAATGCTTTCTACTTGTCCTACTTTTCTTCACGTTTAAACACATTTTATTTTAGTTCTTTAAACATATTTATTACAGGTGCTTTGAAACATTTCTCTGCCAAATCACATTTTAATGCTAGCTCAATGTGTGAATTTCATAAACCTCAGTTTCCTTCACTGTAAAGTGGAGAGAAAATAGACATCTGCTTATAGTGTCTGTAACACAAAATAAATTAATGAATATATAATGTTTGAGACATAATATCCTCAATAAAATAGTTACTATTAACAATTATTCCTTATTGCTAATACCTACATACTAACTACAGCTCTTTTTCAATAACATCCAATGGTAGTCCTATTAGTCTCAAAAGTCTTTAAATTGTCAACTGAAATTTTAAGATGGATGAAATAAAAAATAGTTTTGCTTCTTCTCATGTAACTTTCAGCATACGTTTGCCCCGCACCACTTACTGAAAAAGGCACATTGACAAAATTACTGTTCAAAAACCTTTTATATTAAGCATTCAAGAAATAAATTACTGAGTGGGAAGCCTGTTATTATCTCATCTAAGAAAGCCACTTGAAATTTCTCTAACCGAAATCTTACTTCCCAGTGTCAGCTTTAAAAATGTAGATGAAGAATTTTCATTTATTGGCAATATAACCCAATTAAGATACAACACTAATAATTAAGAAAAATTGTCATAATTTGAAAACTTTCTTGCCTGAATTACAAAGAAATTCCTAAAATGTGTCATTCCATTTCCATTATACAATATAGTGAAAAGTAAATGCTTTTAAAGTTTCTGGGCTCTGAAATAATACACATTAACAAATAGGAGAGAGCTAGAAAACCAGTGAGCTAAAAAAAAAAAAAAAACACACTTTGGGATAAGATAATAGGAATTTTCATGTTGATCCAGCCTGGTATCTATTTCAAACAGACTTTAAAGAGGAGCGCTGGCATGAAAGGTTGAGAAGGTCTCTCTCAAGGATCATACAATTCTTGTGTGTGAAAGCATATAGCAGGACCTTTCCATTCCCAAAAGGATATTCCATTTCCAAAAGGAACATCACATTTTGATCCCCCACTATGCCAACCAAGTGTGAAATTCAGTATGATAAAGGAAAGGAAAATAAAATCAAGAAGCACCTTGCTCTTCATTTCTTATATGACCATTATGAAAATTATCATAGTATCAGTTCATCTCTCTGCAAATATACAAAGGAAGATGCTGTAGAGTAGGTTTTATATTTATATGGTCTGTCTTGGCTGGGTTTTTTTTATAAATATAACATTGAAATTGTACAATACTATTTAATATAATATTTTAGAGACATTTCTTTGTACCTGGTAGGAGGGAGGGAGGATAAAAAGGTGCAGCACTGAAGATTTTTATGCAGCACAACTATTTAATGTAAAGAATAGTTTCTATATAAGATTTTGCATAATGTTACAAAGGTGAATACATGGCATTATATATTTGTCAAAAAACATGCATATACAAGATTAAGAGTGAATTCTAGTATAAACTCTGGACTCTGGGTGATAACAATGTGCCAGTGTAGATTTCCCAGTTTTAACAAATGTACCATCCTGCATTCTGATGCAGGATGTTGATAATGGGGAAGGCTGTGCCTGTTTAGGGATAGGGAATGTATGAGCACTCTCTGTACTTTCTGCTCAATTTTGCTACGAAACTACCATTGCTCTAAAAAACAAAACCTACTTAAAAGGAAAAACAAAACATCTTAAATTTAAATATGCATTCAGAGATTTCAACAAACCCTAGCAAAAGGGACTGCTGAGTTTCTTGGGCTTTTCTAAAAATATTCCATAGGCAGGCGAATATAACAAATGTATTAGGTATAAAGAATGGACAGAATGAGTAAAGAAGAATAAAAATGGAAACATGAAAGAAGAAAAACTGTTTTAAACAGTAAGTATTCTCCTGAGTTGTGTCTATATTAAAATGATAGTAACATAAAAACTGTTTGTAAATATGGATGAGGACCAGATAAAGAGAGATGTAGGGGCGCCTGAGTGGCTCAGTTAAGCGTCCAACTTTGGCTGAGGTCATGATCTCACGAACTCCGCATCAGGCTCTGTGCTGACAGCTTGCTCAGAGCCTGGAACCTGCTTCGGATTCTGTGTCTCCCTCTCTCTCTGCTCCTCCTCCACTAGTGTTCTGTCTCTCAAAAATAAATAAATAAATGTAAAAAACGAAAAACAAGAAAAAGAGAGATGTTAAAGCATTGGTATGTTTAGGTGTATTGAACTTGAAGCTTACAGTTCTACTTTGCCACTAATACGCTGTATACTCTTAGGCAGGTCTCTTAACTTCTTGGGGCTCAATTTCCTTATCTGCAACATGAGAGACTTGAAAGCTTGAAGTAAATTAATGCTTTCTCCAAGGTTCCAATAAAAGAGTAAATATGCGTTTCCCCAGGCTCAGAGCTGGGTAGCTTGAAGCATCCACTGTAAATCCAAATCTTTTTGAAGTCTCAAACATTGTCTTAAAATTCCACGTCATGGTATGTGAATTATGTACCAATAAAGCTGCTTAGAGAAAAACAGCCTTGGTAAAACCAACCAGAAGCTTTTCACCTTGTCCTACCACTTAAAAACAGGTTACTTAGATGCTGAGTGCCTTCATTTCCTCATTAGTAAAATGATGATAGGAGTACCTCATGGGTGATTTTTTGACCATTCATACCAAGTGTTTAAAATGGAAGTCATTGTTTTCGATTGTTATTATTACTGTAATAGACTATAATTTGTTTAATGTTTATTTATTTTTGAGAGAGAGAGAGAGAGAAAGAGAGAAAGAGACAGAGAGTGACTGAGGGAGGGGCAGAGAGAGAGGGAGACACAGAATCTGAAGCAGGCTCCAGGCTCTGAGCTGTCAGCACAGAGCCCAATGTGGGGTTCGAACTCACAGACTGAGAGATCATGACCTGAGCTAAAGTCGGTTGCTTAACCGACTGAGCCACCCAGGCGCCCCAGAAGCTAGACTATGATTTCTCAACTTTTATTATGAATTGTCTTATTTTTACTTTGGTTGTCAAGATTCCTCAACAAAAGTGTTCACTATGCCTGTTTGCTCAAAAAATATTTAATAAAATTCTAGCAATCAATATTTGAAGATTTCTGTGTTTATATTACTTACATACAATACACACAGAAGATTTGCCCACTATGATTACCTATTTGCTTCCAAATAGCACTTTTGAGTTTGAAGCAAGGTTAAGCTTGCTCGTCAGAAAAATAAATAAATAAATAAATAAATAAACAAACACACAATAAACAATTAGAAAATTTCAGGAGAAAGCAATCAGGTGGGATTATGAAAGGATTTAGAGGAAAATCTCTTTTAATATTAAAAACTCAGATTTCCTAACTTATATACCTGTTTGTCAAATGTTCTATATTATTTAATAATAAACATAAAATACATTACATTAATTTTTCTAGGTTTTTGTATTATATATGTCCAGCAAATTTGATAACAATCATACATTTAATTTCTATATACTAATAGATAAAATAGTTAATAATTATAAAAATATTACATAATATTGAAATTGTTGAAATTATAAATTTCTTGGCTCTTTTAGAATGCTACCTTGCCTGTGGGTTTCTTTCTTTTTCCTCTTCTTGTTTTGTAAAGCTCCTTCCACATCTCATGTTTCAACTAGTCTCTTCAGTAAATGTATTAAAACTTAATAAAAAGATTAAGAATGTTTATTTTAGAGAGCAGAATCTAGAAAAAGAAACTTTTTTTTCCTCTATTTTGACTTTTAGTTTTTATGCTTGGCTTACACTATAATATTTAAGAAATTGATTAAATGTGGATCACTTAAAAGGGATAGAATGCATAAAACCTCTATTAGCCTAATTATTAATAAAACTTTAGGGTCTTTTAGAGAAAAATATCAAATACTTTTAGTAAAATTTAAAATTTACAGTTTCTTTAAAATGGTTTGTTTTTTTTAAAGAATTGAGATGTTAACTAAAAAATAAAACTGATCAGTTTGGTATCATAATTCAGACAAATGGGAGAAGAGATTATAGTTGTAACCATGTTTAAATTGTTTGCTTTGATTTTTAATTGAGACATTATTTTAGGACTTATCCCTTTCTATCTCTAATAAACAAATTTTATCTGAAAGCTACCACTTAAGTCCAAGTTGGAATATCAGAAAAATACAATATAGTGAAGTCCCAGGAAGAGAAGACAAAAGTTGGTGAGCCTTGTAATCACCCCAGGTGATTGCCTAAGGATTTTCCAGGCCACAGTGTGTGATGGAAAGTCACAGACAGACTGGGGTTCTCCAAATGTCAGAAAGATGGAGCTGGCAGTTTGGGTAATCAAGATGTCTTCTAGCTGTAGTTTGTCAGGCGTGGTACAAAAACAGAGAACAATGGATATTTGCTGAGAGATCTTGCTTTCTTAGATGAGTACTGATAATCACACAGGAGAGAAAAACATCTATATAACACTCACACAGGCCCAGAAACAGTTCTTGTTTCCATTAGCCAATGCAGATAACCTTATTATTCCTGGGACACCAAAAAGAACATCAGATAGTTATCATTTCAGTGGAGAAAAATTAGTCCTACACTAAAAGTCACTCAGATCTCGTCTAAGAAAATACAAAAGCAAGGTTTGAAATAATCAAACTGTTTCCACATAACCGTGTCCCAGGACATAGCTAAAAAATATTTATAGGAGTATAAAAAAGCCTAACACCTAACAAGATAAAATTACAGTATCTTACATTCATTCAAAAGTTAGCATACATGAAAAAAGGAAGGAAATAAGGATTCACACAGAGGAGAAAATCCAGTCAACAGAAATGATCTCAAAATGGCACAGATGAATTAGTAGATGAAGACTCTGATAGAGGTATTATAACTATATTTTATATGCACAGGAAGACAGAGGTGAACATGTTAAATAGTGAAATGGAAAATATAAAGAAGACACCAATCAAGCTTCTAGAAATAAAAAATTCCTATGACTATCATTAAAAATACGATGGATAAAAAATACAATGGACGGTATTAACCGTATATAAGATAATGCAGTGAAAAATATTAATAAAGACATAAAAATTGTAATTACCCACAGTTAAACATAGAAATAAAAATGACAATTTTTTAAGAGAAGTATTAATTAGCTGTGGGAAATTCCATGTAGCCTAATCTACACATAATTGGAGTGCCCTGTGGAGAGGAAGAAATAATGGCACAAAAGCATCCAAATTTATAGTAAAAACTATAAACCACAGATTCAAGTAGCATAAAAAACTCTATATATAATATACCTGAGGGTTGCCTGGGTGGCTGAGATGGTTAAACATCAACCCATGATAACAGCTGAGGTCATGATCTCACAGTTTGTGAGATCAAGTCCTGCATGGGGCTCTGCACTGACAGTGCAGGGCCAGCTTGGGATTCTCTCTCTCTCTCTCTCTCTCTTTGCCCCTTCCCTGCTCATGTGCATGTGTGCTCTCTCTTTCCCTCTCAAAATATATAAAATAAATTTTTTAAAGCTACAAAATATATATAACATATCTGAAGCAAATCACATCAAAGTATATTCTAGTCAAGTGACTAAAACTGTGATAAAGAGAACCTCTTAAAAACAGAGGAAAAAACCAACACATTATGCACAGTGAACAAAGATAATGTTGACAGCAGTGTTCCCATCAGATGCAACACAAGCCAGAAGACAGCAGGACAACATCTTTCAAAAATAAAGTTGAAATAAAAACAATTAAAAAATATAAAGGCCGAAATAACGTGTTATAATCAGACCTGCACTACAAAAACAGTAAGAGAAGCCTTCAGTCCATAAGACAATATGAATTTATACAAGGGAATGAAGAATGCTGGTAAATATGTGGGGGATTATATGAGCTATTTTGCTTAATTTGTATGTTTCTTGAACTAATATAAGATGAAAATATGAATTTACATACTGGTAAATACTGGGGAAATACATGACTATTTGCTTAATTTTTAAATTTCTTAAAAAGATCATTTCACCTTTGAATTTCTGCTGTACATATTGACTTCCTTCCAACAGTATAGCAGGTAGGAGAACGGAGAGAAACTTACAGCTGGGAAACCTGACATAAACTATTTTAGACAAGTGATCAAATTCAACATACAGTCATAAACCATGTGGATGGCATGCACCTTTGTATATATAACATGATGAAAATAGCACTTTATCGTCTTCTTCCCAACAACCCATAATCCCGGTCTCATCATGAGAAAACTATCAGACAAGTTCCAAGGAAGAGGAATCCTACAATATAGCTGGCCAGTACCCTTCAAAACTGTCCAAATAATCAAAAAAAAAAAATCTAAGAGCCTATTACAGTGAAGAGGAAACATGACAAATAAATGAAATGGGGTATTCCTGATGGCATCCAGGAACAGCAAAAGTATATTAGGTAAAAACTAAGGAGTTCTACAAAAAAGTATGGATTTTAGCTAATAAAAAATATCAATTTTAGTAAATTCATTGTAACAAATCTACCATGCTAATGCAAGATAATAATAGGGGAAGTTATATGCATGAAGTTGCAAGGTATAGGGAAATTCTCTGTACTATCTGGTTGATTTTTCTGTATAAAACTATTCTGAACAATAAAGTATATTTAAAACATATAATTTGTTTAAAACCAAGATAACAACAAATAATGTGGAGTTTACTTGCATAACTGAACGTAAAACAACTGAAAAAAAGACGAGGAATGAAGCACACTCATAGGGCTTTAATATTATCTACAAAGTGGCATAATATTACTTGAAGAGACTCAAAAAAGTTAAAGGTTTATACTATAACGCTTAAAGTAACCATCATAAAATAATGTAAAGACTAATAGCTAATAATCAAAGTTGATAAAGTTAAATCATAAAATATACTCAATCCAAAATAAGGCAGAAAAACTGAATAAAAACAAACAAACAGGAACATGGGAGATTTAAACACACAACTATGAATAGTAACATTCAATGAAAATGCTCTTAACACCCCAATTAAAAGGCAGAAGTTATTAGATTAAAAAAGAAAAAGACCCAACTATATGGAGCCTAAAGAGATTCATTTTAACAATAGGCACAGGGGCAAGTGGGTGGCTGAGTAGGTTGTGTGTCCCAATCTTGACCTTGGCTCAGGTCATGATCCCAAGATTGTGGGACTGAGCCCGGGATCTGGCTCTGTGATGACTGTGGAGCCTACTTACAATTCTTTCCCTCTCTCTGCCCCCTCTCCTGCTCACATGCTCTCTCTCTCTAAAACAATAAAAAATAAAATAAAAAAATAAAAATAGGCACAAATCATTTAAATTAAAAAGGATGAAAAATATACACCTTTTCAAACCAATCAAGGAGAGCTGGGACATCTGTAGTAACATCAAAGTCCATGTCTGAGCAAAAATATTAGCAGGGATAGATAGAAATACTCTGTAATAAAGTAGTTAATTCATCAAAAGAATATTGTAATTTTAAACCGTCATGCACCTAACATCACATCAAAATAAATGAAGCAAAAATTGTGAGCAGTTTAAGGAAAAATACACAAATATAATATTTTTATGTATTCCATATCACTTTTGGAATAATTTATAAAGCAAGTAAACAGAAATTCATGGAGGATATAGAAGATTTGAACACTACCACCTATATCAACTCAATTGTCATTTAGAGAATACTTCACCCAAAATAAGAGAATATACATTCTTTCCAGTGGTACACAAAATATTTCCCAAGATTGACCTCACTTGAGCCATTAAACAAGTCTTAATAAATATAAAAGGATGCAAAATATGTAAAGTATGTTCTCTGGGAACAGTGGAACTAACTTATAAATCAATAATAGAATGTTATCTGGAAAAACTAAAAAATATATGGAAGCTAAATAATATACTACACAACTCATGGATTAAAGAGGAAATCAAAATGGACATTAGAATTTATATTGAACAGAAAGAAAATAAAACATATGCAAATGTGCAGAGATTAGTTAATGAAGAACTAAAAGGAAAATTTATAGCACTTAGCATATAATAGGAAAAAAGTAAAGGCACAAGTTAATGACCTCACTTTCTACTTTCATGAACTAGAAAAGAAAGAGAAAATTAAACCCAAAGAAAGCAGAAGAAAGGATATTATATACTCAAAGCACGAACCTGCAAACCAACAAGTCCAGGATGAAACTTTTGGAAATGATGGATTACTGTCATTATCTGAAAGGTGGAGACTGTCCTGGGGGATTCATATATATCAAAACCCATTTAATTGTTTACTTAAAATATGTGCATTTTATGTCAGCTACACATCAAGGTCATCTAAAAATGACATACCATTTTTAATGTTGTTTTTTTGTTTGTTTTGTTTTGTTTTGTTTTACTTTTGAGAGAAAGAGAAATAGCAACAGGGAGAGAGAGCATGAGCAGTAGAGGGGCAGGGTGCGGGGGGAGAGAAACCCAAGAAGGCTCTGCATTCCCAGTAGAGAGCCCAATGAAGGGCTCAATTGCAGGAACCATGAGATCATGACCTGAGCCAAAATCAAGAGTCAGACGCCCAAATGATTGAACCACTCAAGCACACCTGATATTGCCATTCTGAGCTCAGAAAACTTTTCCTTCAATATTTTAGTATCTATTTTACTACCTTACTAAGTAATTTTTTATGGAGAAATCTAAAAATAATTTAATTCTTGGCTATTTTTAGATGATATCCTTACTCTGAATGTTTTGTATGTTAAGAGATAATTCTCTACAGGTATCTCACAATTCCACACACATAGATATCCTTTGTTCCCCACTATCTTTTCAAGGATGCTTATATAGTGAACCGCCTTGAAGGATAGACACAGTGCTTCCTATGGAGCAAAAGGTGGACATTTTTACCTCCCGTTATAAAAGATCCAAGTTCCCGTATATCAGGGTCTTTCCCCTATGATGCAATTCACTGCATTCAAGCATCCATCTGGACCCTGTTAGACTGAAAGCCAGGGAGAGGTGACACAAATACACTGCTGCCCATGCTATCTTTATTTCTGACCCAGTCTTCAGCTATTGCCAGCCTTCAAGAAAATGCTGCCATGCTAACTTGTTAGTTTGTAAGAAGAGCCTCAGACTCTTAATAGTGCTTGATACAGTTTTCTATATTCTACAGAAATCTTGACCCCGAATCTATAATCTGAGTCACAGCTCGTGGGCTCTTTCAATCTTGGGCTATTCACCTTTCTTTATGTGGAAAATAGATCTCCACTAACTATTTCCTCCTATTCCTATTTATTTTTTGTGTGTGCTAGGACAACTCATTCAAATATTGGCAATCCTACATCACTCCCCTCTATTAAATTTTCTTTCATATTTTCTATTTTTTATCCTTCATAGATATCTTTTGGAAGAACTTCTAGAAACAATCTTCTAATCTGCTAATTCACCCTTTAGTCACACCTTTCCACCCTGTGTCCTTTATATCAGCCCATATTTTCCATACTGAATATTTCTATTAGATTACTTCATAATGATATCTTGTTCTGATTTCACATTTCAAATATCTCCCTTTATCTTTGTCTTTGGGTTCTCCAAATATCCTGAGTTTGGCAAGTCTGAAATATGCAGGGCAGGCCAGGAGGCTGAAAATTCCCATAAGCACTGATGTTGCACTTTTTTTTTCTTTTAGTGTTTATTTATTTATTTTGAGAGTGAGCTGGGGAGGAGCAGAGAGAGAGGGAAACAGAGAATTTCATGCAGGCTCCATGCTATCAGCACAGAGCCCCACACGGGGCTCGAACTCACAATCCTTGAAATCATGACATGAGCCAAAACCAATAGATGCTTAACCAACTGAACCATCCAGACACTCCTGATGTAGCACTCCTGAGTCCAAAGGCAGTCTAGAGTCAAAATCCTTTCCCTCTGAGGAACTGGGGTCTTTTTTCTTAATGCCTTCAACTGATTGAATGATGCCCACTCAACTGTGGAGGGTAATCTGCTTTACTCAATGTCTACTGATTAAAATGTTAATCACATCTAAAAAATACCTACATATTTAGATCACTTGATCAAGCAACTGGGCATGATACACTGGCCAAATTGATGTATAAAAGCAACCATCACAGTCTTTTATTCATATATGTGTGTGTGTGTGTTTGTGTGTGTGTGTGTATCTCATTTATGCTTATCAATATTTCCTGTTGAAATTATTGACATGTAGTCGTATATAATATTTTTTATTATTATGTCTAGCCTTTGGCTGAGTTCCGTCACCTCATTTTGGAGTTTTCTTATTTTTATTCTGATTATTTTTTCTCTTATATTTTATCATCCTCCTAAGGGTTATTTTTATGTCTTGTTTTAAAATAGTTTTGTTTTTTTAATTTGGTCTTTTCTGGGATGCTTTCATTGTCTGTAGGGATATTTTCTATGCAGAGATGTTTTCTATGCTTTATTCTTCCCTATTCTTATAATAATTTTTGTGTGATTTGAGCTTGATCTTTTTCTTTAATTCAAGTTAATGTGAATTTGTTTTTCTGAAATTTTAAAATTATTTGCTAAATTAGAAGCCATGGTTCAGAAGTTAGAATAGCTCTTTACAAAGATTTTCAATTTTTTGGTGTTCATGTAGTGTTAAAAATAAATGTCTTGCTTTATAGAATGTTCCAGTTCTCTTTCCTTCTGTCAATTACATGAAACCCATCTCTGTCTTTTCCTCTCAGTTTGATTCTACTAGAAGGAATATGTGTATGGCCAATTTAAAAGTTTACGTTTTCAATGTACCTGATAAGAAATTGGGCAAAATCCTTCCCAAGTTCAACTGCTATTCTCAAATTAGCCTGTGATATTTTCCTGTGAATCCTTCTTGGTTGGAATAGACTTTTTCTTTTACCAGGTAGGTCAGATACAGTATTTTCCCCTTGGCTTCTTCCCACAAAGATGCTGATAAAATGCAGGTCCTTGGGCTCTTGGTGGATTATCCCCACCTTTCCTTTTATAGGGTTTTGTGATATATCTTGTCATCTAGTTCTATTATTAATGTTGTGTGAGTGTATATTTGTGCATTTGTGTGTATGTGTTTTGCTATCTAGTTAATCTGTATGATGTTTCGAGATCAATCTGGGGAAATTTCCATATGAAATGTTTGAGGTACAAAGTCAGAAATGGGAAATGAGTAGCAAGAGAGATCACAACAGACCTTAAAATTTTAATTACATGAGCTGTAGGAGGAAAAATGTTTTCCACTTGATAGTGTACCAAAAATGTCTATATTCTTTTTTTTTAATTTTTTTAATGTTTATTTTTGAGAGACAGAGCATGAGCAGGGGAGGGGCAAAGAAAGAGAGAGACACAGAATCTGAAGCAGTCTCCAGGCTCTGAGCTGTCAGCACAGAGCCTGACACGGGGCTTGAACCCACAGACCATGAGATCATGACCTGAGCTGAAGTCAGACGCTCAACCAACTGAGCCACCCAGATGCCCCAAAAAGTCTATATTCTTAAAAAAATGAAGTCCTGTTTTCTATGTGAAGATGAAGCAAGAAGTTCAGATTATTGATTTTGTAGAGAAATTTAGTTATATGATTCTGATAGTACCTAACAGCACAGCATATATGAAAGCAGGGAAGATTGGTAAAGGAGTGAGAATAGACAATGTACTGAGTAATAATGAAGTAATAATTAATGCAATAATACTTTCTGGAATGGTGGACAGCTTGTGTTAACTAAAATCAATGGAGATATAGGGATTACAGAATTACTTCTGGATCTTGAAACGCAAGGCTACTAAAGGTTCATCTTGGTTCATCCAAGTTGAACCCTTTAGTATGGTATTATGACATTTGTGAGATTCAAAACAAAGACTTTAGGTCTTCTGTTATTGCCAATAGTCAGATGTGTCTGAAGGCATCACAATCTTTGCTGTTCATTCAGTCTATTGTAGTCAGAGATATTCTTAAACTCTAGACCTGTGAGGAGTGTAGACATCTCCATTGTCCATATGTCATCCATGAATGTGTTCAACCTTTCTGGAAATATAAACCTTTTACAATTACTCGTTATACAAAATGGATTTCTGATATAAATACCCAACATTTTCAAATGCTCCAAAGTCTCCTTCAGTACTAAAATGTTAGATTAATTTCCACAAACATTTTGTTTGCCTCTAGTTCATTCTGTAAAAATCTAGAAAATAATTTATGGAAGCCTTTTTAGTCTGTTTCTTGGATCTAATTCTCTTCTTCAGAAACTTGAATTCTAGGTTCTGCATGCATATTTGCTGCCATGAACATTTTCATCCACACTGCTATAATGGGGGAAATGATACATCCTATTTCTTTGGCATGAACAGAACCTTCTTGGCTGGACTAGAATTAAATTTCACAATGACATAACCCCTCCTTAATAATGTCCTCAAATAACTCTAGCAGGATCTGTTCATGTAAATTATGGTTTTATTGTTTAGTGTCTTCTCACTAAATAGCATCAAGCTACATTTAAGCATTTAAAAGAATACAATTAGTGGTAAGTATATATGTGTATATGTACGTATGTATTTATAGCTTGATGGTTCCTCAAAGATGAGATTTCTTTTAGACCTCAGGTTTATAAAAGCACCTTCCTGAAAATTAACTTTGAAAACTGTTTCTCAACAACAAAGAAATACTATTTGTCAATAACGCTGATGGGTGAAGATGATGTATACACATTATGGGAAGACAGTTTGGGGGCTATCATCTCCTGTATGGGTCAGTATCGTGTGTATGTGTATGTTTCTATTTTGTTGTGTTGTTGTCAATACTGTTTTTTCTACCCTCCTCCCCTGATTATTCAAAGAACAGAAAATACACCCACATGCCAGTGCTGTTTGTCCATAACAGATTTATTGGTGTCTATTTATCACTGTATTGCAACTATGTGCTGGTAGCCTAAGACAAATGGAGCTATTTAGTCTCTCTTTTCTGCACTTACTTGTCAGCTCCTCTCAGTAGAAAGAGTGGTGGTAGCAAAATTAAGCAGTGGAAACTCAATACAGAAAGGCCTTATAGGTGAAGTGCAAGCTGCAATAACTTTACCATCAGGGAATTCTTCCCATATTCTGTTCTGTTGAAACTTTAAATCCAAATCAAACAGATAACTGTAAATTCACAGAGCACAACACAGAACAAAGTGAACTTCGGCACGTGCCTTGGATTTAATTGAAAATCATTTTTTTGCTCTCCTGAAGTGACTGCAACATGCATAATTTAGAAAAATTTTATGCATAAATTGATGGGTTTCTACTCTTAATAGCTTATTTGCCTAAAATTGTATTGAATGCTCATTAAAGAAAAAGACTAAACTGAGATTCCTACACTTTGTATTTGAAATACTGGATGCATCGGGGTACGTTGTTAGGTGGCTCAGTCTTTAAGCCTCCAACTTCAGCTCAGGTCAAGATCTCACAGCTCATGAGTTTGAGCCAAGCGTTGGGCTCTGTCCTGACAGTTCAGAGCCTGGAACCTGCTTCAGATTCTGGGTCTCATTCTCTACCTGCCCCTCCCCCATCCATGCTCTGTCTCTCAAAAATAAATAAACATAAAAAAAAAAAAAGAAATGCTAGATGCCTAGGGGGAAAACAGTCTTTTGGAAAATGAGTGAATTCTGATGAGTGGTACTTGTAGCTAAAGAAATTTTAATGACTTTTGTCATTGTATAGTTTTAAGAGAAACAGAGACTAGAAATAAATAAACATTAAGTCCTCAGGTTTTATTTGAGATGATCACGTTGCTCAATTGGTTCATGTGATCATCAGTTTGGATTTAAATAAGAGAAAATTATGTTCTTTATATCATTTTCTAAATTTTAATTTTATGATTGACCTGCATCTTATTTTTTTTCTTATTTTCCCCCAATAAAATCACAACAAAGATTATATATACTGTATATTTGTTAAAGTTTATTTTGAGAGAGAGAGAGAGAGAGAGAGCATGAGCGGGTGAGAGGTAGGGAGAGGGAGAGAGAGAGAGAGAGAGAGAGAGAGAGAGAGAGAGATTAGAGACAGAGAGAGAGAGAGGAGAGAATCCCAAGCAGACTGTGCTGTCAGTGTGGGCTCCAGTCCACAAACTATGAGATCATGACCTGACTTGAAATCAAGAGTCAGATGTTTAACCTACCCACCAAGCTGCCCCACAAGCACCATATTTTTAGGAAAATATTTTGAGAGTAATAGCTTCAAATAAAATTATAAAAACTAAAACTTTGAGTGGAAGCTTAAGGATAAAATATATAAATATATGTTTCCCCTTCTTCCTCTGCTTCATCTATTATTTTTATTTATGAAATAGGCTAAGACTACAGTATTTTTCTGATATTATTTAAATATAGGGTACCTTGCTACCATGAATAATTGAATAATTACTGAATACTTTTATCATCTCTGACACCAGTAATCAGCCCAGGAAACACTTCCTTAGCAACCAAAAAGAAAGCTTTCTGTTTTGTTTTGTTTTTGAAAATGACATTTATGTGATAGATAATGAGAGTCATCATCCCACATGCACCCATCTGTGTTTGGACCACATTATACGTGAGTAGAGGAAATAAAAATTCATGTTGGGAAACAAAATTAAAATATTTTTAGATAAATCTCATAATTATAATTATAATTAAATTGAGTGCTTATGATGTACTAGCCATTCTTGTAAATGCTAGGTATATAAGGGTAAACATGATTGACAGAAATCTCTGGTTTCAGGGAGCTCTATCCTAAAAAAATATAAAGTATCACATATATGTAAGACTTAGAATCTAGTGAAGTTTGACACTAGCACATAACAGCTATTTCCTTCTGCATTTCTGGTATATCCAATGCATTACATTATAAATACAAACCTTATAATTCATTGAATTATTCAATTCAGCTTAGATTTATTTGTGGGGACATGGCAAGCACAGTACTAGAGAGTAAGAGAGTGTAGAAATGAACAAGGTTGGCACAGGGCTCACACATGGCCCACTACAAAAGATATGCACCAAACAAACAATTAAAATATGAGAAGTCAAGAGAAATGTGAAGGGTCCCCAGGAGTCATAGAGGGGAGCTTATCTTAGATAAGGTTCAGATATCTCCCCCAATAAATTACATTTAATCAGAAACCTAGAGCTAGAGATATCTCAGTAAATAACAGTTTTCTAAAGGTATTGAGGTGGGGTATGTTTGGTGTGGAAGATTATGAAGAAAGAAAAGTATACAACTTTCCATTAACAATAAATCAACGTAAAACCACATTTGGTTCCATAACTGTAGCTCATTCCCACACTAGCATCCTAAACTAATAACATTTCAGCCTATAGTAACAGGAATGAAAGATGTGTTGAAAGATATCTAAGGAAAACTTAAATCATGCCAAGATAAAAATATCTAATAATTCACCATAGTGTAAATAAAAAAACAAAATTAGGAAACAGAAAAAAGCATTTGAAAAGTTCTTACAATTTATCTTCCTGAGATATTCAAGTGTATAAATATGACCACATAGCAAAAAGGGAAATCAAAGACTAAGAAAAGGTTTCTGGAAAATTTAGAATATAAAATATAGTTCAACACACAATACACAAAAATATAATGTACAAAGGTTTAATACCAAACTAATGACCTAGAATATAATTTTAAGATTCTTTTAAGATAATGCTAAGATAGTTTTTAAGGTTCTTTCCCATAATACAGATATTATTTAGGATAAATCCAAGTGTCCATTTGCCCATTTGTGTGATATAAATAGTAAAACCAAAGAATATGAAACAATTAGGAATGTATTATAAAATATGTAACAGAAGATAAATGAGAAGAAACTTTACCTGAATTGAAGACTTCATATTGAATAAGACTACCAAATTCCAAGAATTCCAGTAGAATTTAAAGACACGAATGATAGTGCAAAAAAAAAAAAAAACATTTTTCTAAAACATGGAAGGAATCCTACCTTAGAATAAACAGGCAACAGGTTAAAACACTTGTTATCACATCAAGTTCAGCTGCTTCACTGGATGCATGAAGCAAACAGGGCCCAGAGTCACAGAGCTTGCTGGTATCAGATCCGAAAGGTACTAGCAATGCCTTTGCATGTCGAAAAGGTCTGCGCACCTTCAGAGAGCCATTAGCCTATCTGATATTCTTGCCACCAAATACCGCATTGAATTCGACTAAAGAGACCAGCAAACAAATTTAAGTCGCAGATGAATTTAGTAAATAAACACAAAGGACTCAAAACAAAGTTTTAAGCTTTCCAAAGAACATAACTGAACACCACCCTGTATTTAAACAAATTAGACTGCATTCAATTAAATCTGCAAAGGAAGTAAAATAGTTTCTTTATTATTGCATAAAAAGAAATTATGCCTTTTATCTTTGAAAAGTTATATTTCTATCAAATAATGATAGGCCTCAGAGAACAGACTGTATACTATCTTAACGAATATTATTCTTTAGGTCTAAGGTGGTACGCACATTGCTAATGCCGTGTTATTATTCGTTTAGAATAAAGTCATGTATTATTTTAGAGGTAAATATATTATCTTAGAAAACAAATAAAACAAATGATTGAGGTGAGAGTTATCTCACCTCAAGCATTTAATGATATTGGCATATTTCAATTAAATAGCTATTCCTTAAAGGAGAATTAACAAGAAACCAGGAGACAGATTTTTGTTTTAATCCAGGCAGTATTGTTAAACATAACATATCTTTTAGCCTCAGATAGGTCTACTTGCCTCTGTTTTATTATATGATTAATAGAAATATAATGAGATTCTATATTTGACAAATTATCTAGAAAATTCACAGAACTTATGCTCTTCGTGTTAAAAGAAACAGGGATCTTTTCCAAGCTACTTTAAGAAATGGAAGAGGAATAATTATTATAAGGGTTCACAGTGACAGGACCTGAAGAGTTACTAAAAATTGAGAGAGATGTAAATAATAGGAATTCTTTCCTTTTGACTTATCTGCGTGGTCTTTCTCCAGTGGCATTTTTATTTCTCTATCAATGTTTGGCTCCTCTCTTCCAATTAGTTTCATCATTTCTTTCTCAAAACTTCACCTTTTCATTGTCATTGTGTCCTTAGCTGCTCCTGACTTATTTTCATGAACGTTTTAGCTTCGATCTCCACTCATTGATTTGTTTCCCAATTCGTATTCATTCCAGTTAAAGTATCATTGGCTAAACAATCTCTTTTCAAAAAGACCATACACAAATAACTTGCCTGCCCTTGTAAAAGGTGTCCACTCTGGGTAGAATGTGTTGTAGCTAGCAGAATGGGTTCAAGAAGAATAAAACATGCTCATGTAGGCACCATGGAACATGGAAAGTGCCATGTCCCAGAGAAGTAATGACAGACAGTAACAAATCTCTAAGAGAAGTATTATATCAATAAAAGTATTAAATTGATTAGTGCTGGCATTCTTAGGGGAGTAGAGGGAGGAGTTTTAAAGTTTTTGAGCAATTCAGTAAACTTCCTGAAGGTAACAAAATATGGTAAGCTCTTTCAAAAGCTTTCTCCTATGCTCTTCTACTCTCATTTCTAGCACATTGCTTGGCACACATAGTTTACACTGAAGAAATGTTTGTTTAATATTTTCCATTAAACTTTCCAAGCATGGTTCCTTTTTTAGTTTTTAACAATGGTACCTCAAAACTCTGTTTCCCACCTAGTCAATAAAAATTATGGTAAAATTCTGAAGAAGACCTAAGAAAAAATTTCATGTGATTATTTAGCATTTTCTACCCCATCTCCAATGTGCAAAACCTAAGATACATGGAAATAGAATCACAAATGGAAGGAAGGAAGGAAGAAGAAAAGAAAGGGGGGAAGAAGAGAGGGAAGAAGGAAGGAGGGAAGGAAGGAAGGAAAGTAGGAAGGAAGGAAGGAAGAAAAGGAAAACGATAGAATTTCTTCCCCCAAACCAACCCATCCTGATCTGCAGAGGCTAGGTTATATAAAGACTCCCCATAGAGATCATTAGAGGGTTTCTGGATCTTAGTTCTCCTAGTTCCTGTCTTCCTACATATTTTAATGACTAACACCTGAGGGTTGAAAAGAGACTTTTCTGTTAATGCAACTTTTCTTCTCTAAGATGTTTGAATATAAATTGACCACCTTCTGATTCCTTATGTGAAATTTTTTTTTTCCTTAACCATTAGTATACATCTAAAAAAAATGTCTGTATTTTCTAGAGGAATTTTACTGAAGGTAGATATTTTTAATAGCTTTTCACCTGGAACTTGAAAAAGAACAAAATATATGATGGCCTTTTGGAGATCTATAGTTAAAAATCACTTGGGTCATATTAGAATTTCCTTGCATGTCTACAGCATCAATATTCTTTGAAAGCTTATTATCAGTTGGACCTAGGAACCCCAATGAAAATGAATGTTATAATAAATCAAAATCAGCTCATATACATGCTGTTGTTTTTGAAAGCGCTAAATGTAATTTACTATCTTGAAGGAGAAAATTGATTTTTCAGATTTGTAGTTTTTAACATTAAGAATTACATAAAAGTTAACAAAATAAAGAATAAAATGAGGATGAGATAATGACTATAAAAAGTCTATTGTTTAAAAATTCCAATGTTTGCTTTTTTAAAAAATATGAATATTGAGCTCTAGATCTAGCTAAAATTGACTCAGTATGATATCTGCAGAGAACATAAATCGAAATAATACTTTGAGTATAGCTGGAACAACAGATAACCTGAGTTATCAAATAACAGAATTGCCAGATGTTTATCCTATCACAGTAGCTGGAGTTGAAACTTGAATATAAATAGCTATAATTTTCTAAGCCCTCATCATGGGCAGCAATTAGATTAAGTGCTTTATATTGTGCCATGCTTTGAATCCTCCTAATAGTCCTAAAAGTTAGGTATGTTGATCACTGGGTTGAAAAATATAGGATCTATCTTATCTATAATACCAGGAAGGTGGAGCTTACCTAGAAGACTCTGTGGGGTCCACTAAAGTGGACTTCTGTTGCCCAGAACCAGGTTGCCTCCATCACCATATCTGCCAGCAAAATGGATCATGTTCTATCAGCAGCTCATGTCTAAGTCAATCTCTTCCATGAATTTATCTATTTAACAGAGCTGATTTAGATTACTCTTGCTACAACAAAAGCTAAAGTAACATTTAATTTTTTTCCAATGTTTACTTATTATTACTATTATTTTAATTTTACTTTAGGATAGTAAGATTCACAAAGTCAAGAAACAGTGACATTGTTAGAATATGGAAAAAGATTTTGATCAGCCCAAAATAAGAGATGTACACTAGAGCATTTTTTATATAAAAAACAGAATTGGAAGTTAAGTAATTTAACCAAACCACACCATTTTGTTTGGGTTATTTATTTATGTATTTATGTATGTATGTATGTATGCATGCATTTATTTATTTATATTTATTTTTGAGAGAGAGAGTAAAAGAGATCTCATGTATGGATAGGGAAGGGAAGAGAGAGAGGGAGAGAGAGAATCTTAAGCAGGCTCCACAGCCAGCATCTAGCCCCATGTAGGGCTTGATCTCACGACTGCGAGATCATGACCTGAGCCGAATTCAAGAGATGGATGCTTAACTGATTAAACCACCCAGGAGCCCCTGTTTGGCTTACATTTTTAAGTAGCTATATCACTGCCTGTTTAAGAAACTTGAAGGAATAAATTCATAAAACACTGAAGTCAGGTTGATATAAGTGTAATTTTAAATAAAATGTTTTTCTGTGTTAAGAATTTGATTAGATTTTTAAAATACAAATGGATGGGTGACACTTAAAGTAAGGCAATATCTAGAAATAGAAGGCAGTGCGGTGTCAAGATGGAAAGCGAGTATCTGGAAATCAAACTCCCTGGATTCCACTCTTCTTTTGCCTTTATTTATTAAGTTAACTTGGATTAAATATCTAGACATTTTGTTCCTTAATTTCCTCATCTGTAAAATGGGGAAGGAATAGCAACTGCACAATAAAGATATTTTTAATAAAAACATCAATTATACAAGAATTTATAACAACTTTTGACATGTGCTAAGTGTTAAGGAAATCCTACCTATTATAGATCGAGTGCCAAATGTGAAACAAATTGCCTTAAATATGGATAATAACTGTATTCTCTGAAGAGAATTTAAAAAGCATTAATAAAACCAACCATAACATCAATCTGTCTTTGAATATGTTCTTTCCTTGCTCTTAAGAACCTTATTGCCAGCTGTGTATTAAGTTTCCTGCTTTTTCAAGATTAATTTCAAGGGGTTTCCTCCCATTAACCTGCCTTGACTTCAGAAGGCAGACATAAGTCTGCCTTCCTGTCTCTCACCATATAACCATGTATCTTATAGGTATCTCTCCTTAAAGTATTTAGTGTGTTGCCTTGAAATTACCCAACTGTTTATTTATCTTGAAATCAGTGAGACAATGGTCCATATAATCCTTGTCAAGGTATCCTTGCTCCTAGCATAGTGCCTGGGGCATGGCAAGTGCAGAACAAATATTTGTTGGAGGAATGAAGGAACCACTGAGTCAATGAATTAATCAATTCAAGTTCTAACTTGAACTTAACGCTCCTATACCAAATAGATAACAGCATGTTATAGTGAAAAACAAATAGCCAAAGGTCTGATTTTGACATCCTAGCCATATGATTACAAGAAAGTAACTTAGTCTTTTGGATTATCTGTTTGTTCATTTGCAAACAAATAAAATTAAAAAAAATTCTCATCCCAGACTGTTACGAGAAGTAAATAAGATAAAATGGATTTATGACTTGGTAGCCCAAAAAGCACTGTGCAAATGTTAGCGGTCACATTAAAACTGAATAAGCTGTGGGGCACGAGGGTGGCTCAGTCAGTTAAGTGTCTGACTTTGGCTTAGGTCAGGATTTCACAGTTCGTGAATTCCAGTGTCTCCTTCTCCCCCTCCCCTCTTCCCCACTCATACTCTCTCTTTCTCTCTCTCAAAAATAAACATTTAAAAAAAATTAAATAAAAATAATAAAACTGATTAAATTGTAAGAGAATGTATTATAAGTGTTAGTGATAACCATAAATGGTAAATAGAACATTCATAATGTAAGTCTTTGAGATATAGTAAACAAAATTAAGTAAAATTATTTAAAAGATGTCTGGAATTAAGAAATCATTATTTAGGTGAGAAAATATTCTTCAGGAATTTGATTCTAATTGAAAGTTACGAAAATGACAAATAACATTTTTTCTCTCCCATGTAAGAATTCAAGGCCACTGAAGTGTTCCATGCACTAAAAAATGAAATTAATCAAATCCATTATCTGCCCAACTGTCACTGCTCACAACAAAATCTTGCCTATATTGAGAAGCTTATCATGGATTATGGTTTTAATTAATATTTTGTTACCAAAGAAGATACAACAAACATTTTTTGATGTCAAGTATTTTTGACCTAAAATTGGTGAGATATTTTATTTAAAAGATATATTTAATTAAAAAAGAAAAGTAGAAATATAGAAATATTCTTCATTAAGTATGAATGAATTATATGTAACTCACTGATACTGTTATCATTATGTCCTGTGTGTGTGCGTATGTGTGTGTGTGTATCCTAGTGTCAATGACATATGTTATTTCCACTTATTTCTAGTGTATATTTTCTGAGTGCAGATTTCCTTCTTATTAGTGGCAGATTATTTTCAATAAATGGAGCATGAAAAATTAAATGAGCTACTCCAATCCAATTAGATCTTCTATTGTCTATGGTGCTTATAATGATTAATACATACTACTTGTGTTGTTGAAATATCTTCAAGGGGTTTCAAAAAATAATCCAAAATGTATTTGATTTTTCATATCTTTCCCCTTCATTTGTTGACATATATGGCTATTTCAGCTTCTTTTTTTCCCTTTTATACATATTTAATATTCTTAGGAGAAAAATAAAGAAAAGGAAAGGACAGGTTTGTGGAAAGTTTTCTGAGTTCTGCCTCTTCTGCTTCTTTCAGGACACAATGGGTTTTATGTTTAAGCGTGGGTGTTTAATTAATGAAATCAAATCAGTTCAGTCCTATATATATATTGCTCAGTCTTTACAATTTGAGGAATCTAGGGAAAAGTCCCATTTTTTATTGTCAGAATAAAAAAAGACATAGCTGGCATCTTCTTATGAAAAGTTCTCTGGTGTTTAGCAGTAGTATGTTCAGAAATAGACAAAAAAATGTAGGGAAGAAGACTTTCCACACTTCTATTACCAATCCCTCAAAGAAAATAGACCAGCCTCCATGTCTGTGGTCCTCTCTAATAAAACGTGCATTCTGTAAGTTAATGAAATGGAGAAAAAAATTATTAAATGAATGTGACAGAGTTGTTACTTATAGAAAGGGGAATAAAAAATGTTTTTCCATGAGTTATTAAGAATTTGTAGGTTAATCATGCTTCTTCTCATTTGAAAATCCCTAAATAGGAAAGCAATTCAATGTATCCATACATTGATTAGCACAGGTTGGCTGGTTACTATACATCAAAAACAAACACTTAGACAACAACCTTAGATGCGTAATTTAAAAGCAAGGTCTGGGGCACTTGGGTAGCTCAGTCAGTTAAGCATTTGACTCTTGATTTTGTCTCAGGTCATGACCTCAGGGTCATGGGATCGAGTCCTGCATCAGGTTCTGTTCTGAGTATGGAGTTTGCTTAAGATTCTCTATTCTGCCTCTCTCCCCTGCTCATGTTCTCTCTCTCTCAAGAAAACAAAAACCAAATAAAACAAGGGCAATAACTGGTTTCCATACAATGGAAACTCAGTTCTATTGGGATGTTAACAATTATATATCTAGAGCAAGGTTTATGAGATCAACCATGATAGAAAAATCTGCACATACTTAGCCACCAACTAGTATCAGCAGGTATTACCTATCGATGTTTGAAATAGGTTGCTTAGGAGAATGATTAATATACACCACTAAATGTAAAGTGTGTGTATGTATATGTATGTGTGTGTGTATATATATATACATGTATACACATATTACTAAATGTGTAGTTGTATATACCAAATGACATAAAATAAAATATATACCAATAAAACTCATTTTTTTCTAAATTCATGTATTCATAGCAGTTACAAGAGAGATGACAGAAATTTTAGTTTTCTTAAAAGTTTAGGTTATCTTTCTTCAGTGAAATGTGCCTAGATCTCTCTCTCCTAAAACGCACTTAATACCACTATCTGGAAGGACACTTGAAAATTAGATCATTATCTTACCTAGATGAATGTTATCTTCTGCGCTTATTTGTGGTCAAATAGGTTTTTTTTTCTGTCTTGTATATAGAAGAGAGTGGAAGTGACAAATGTGACAGATGATTCAATTCTCTTATCTTCATACTGGCACACTTACTAAGTTCTTAGAGATCTCCAGCAATATCCATATCTAAGTTCATGTAAAACCCTTTTAACTTGAAAGACTTTGAAGTTTCATGCAAACAGACTCCTGTCTATTTTGGAAGATTGATGAAATGGTGTGAGGATATGCAGTGTGTCTTAAAGACTCAGCTCCTTCATTATATTAAGAATTTATCTACAACCCAACATTTGAATTATCGGGATTAATTGGACAGATCTCATGAGTAAATAAACAGACATTTTATCCTACATTATCTGAAAATACAATCACTGAGTTTCTAGTCTTTTTTTCTTGTATGCCCTTCTATCTTCATTAGCCCTTTATTAAAATTCAAATGCCTTTGACAGAGATTGCAGCTCAGATGTATCTCCATCTGTAATGGTTAACCAGGTAAAACAGTGAAAGGGAGGAGTTTGACAAATTTAGGCAATTCATAACTAGGGTGGATACAGAGTCATGAGTTAAGATGGGTGGAGAGACCCTGGAGAAAGTGAAGAAGAAAGAAGCTTTGGGAAACTGAGTCAAAGACAGACTACTTACTTTCAAATGTTCATCCAGTAATAGTATTAATTTTGCCAACTGAATTTATGTAGCATGGCATTATTCTACCTAAGTTGTTGACTCTTAGTTTGGAAAAAAAGCCATCAGGTCTAAAAGAAGACCAAAAAAAAAAAAAAAAATCTAAGATAAAGAAACTAGTCCATCTAGTCCATCTAATTCTAGCACACGAATTTATGTAGCATGGCATTATTCTACCTAAGTTGTTGACTCTTAGTTTGGAAAAAAAGCCATCAGGTCTAAAAGAAGACCAAAAAAAAAAAAAAATCTAAGATAAAGAAACTAGTCCATCTAGTCCATCTAATTCTAGCACACTATCAAAAAAAATTATCAATTTTTTTTCTTATATGGTTTTTTTTTCGGATTGAAAAGAAATAGGGGTCTTTTGGAATGAAAATTCAAAATAAAATTCTGATATCAAGGGATAGAAATATATTCATATTATTGCATTCCTGCATTATTTAAATAACATCTTACTTGTTAAGAATCTTCTGCTAAAAACGTTAGAGAGGATTTTGTTGTTGTTGTTTCCCTTACCCTGAAGTCAAAACATCTGGAGTCACGTCCTGACTTTGTCACTTATTATCTCTTTTATTAGAGGCAACTGTTTATCTAAACTGACCCACAGTTTTCTTATCTATGAACGCAGAATAGCCATTTATTTACACAGATGCCAAGTGGATAATAATTATAAAAGATAATGTAAATTGTAAAGTGCTTAGGAAAAGACCATTATTTGTGAAGAATCAAATTATCAGATCTTCCTGCAGGGGCAGGGGTGGGGGCACTTGATCACATTTATCTTCTTACATACCAGGGAACTAGAAAAACTCATTACAGAAATTTCTAATAATGCATATACATTATAGATGTCAAATATACTTCGAGTATTGTTAAGGAGAGGTGGAAAGTTAAAAAGTTTTAAAATATCACCTACCTACACTAAGGCTCTTAGAATGATCAATTTGAAGAAGCAAGTCCTACTTGCTATAGTCAGTCGGTACCGGTGAGTGAGAGCCAACTGTTCACATCTTTTTGTAACTCCCCATTCAGGGAGCTGTACTGGTACCTTGAAATCAGCCAAAGATATCAACAGCACAGCAGTCTATAAGCTTTGAAAACCAATCTATCCCCTATACCTGCCAGCCCCTGAGGGGTGGTGGTTAAAGTGTATTAATATTCCTCTGCATATAGAACAAATGGAGATATAAATTAGGTTCTACTCTATAGAGTTTCTACCATCCATTTGGTAATCAGTCCTTCCTTGGGATTTTATGTGACTTGAATAAGCCTTTCCTAGAGAACAACTGATATAACTGAAGAGAAATAAGCTGAGGAATTTAGGGTAATACGAGGTAAGGTGCAGTAGTCAGACATGTTCAGATACTTTGAAATGAGAGTGATTAGAATATTTGGCTCTATAGGAGAATGAAATTAATGCTCACACTATTTTATAGTAAAAATTGTGTGTGTGTGTGTGTGTGTGTGTGTGTGTGTGTATGTGTGTGTTTATGAGACGTAAATCAGGGCGAACATGGATCAAGCTTTGAATTCCAGATGTTTCAGTAAATTTGTGAGGGGTGTGACTGTGCAATTATGAAGAGGATAATTTCAATGGATACAATGCTGCAAGAAGAAAACTAGTTGGGAGACTATTATGATCATTCAGTTTTAAAGCTATTTCAAGTCTTTCTTAAATTCAGATGGTGTGAAAATACATTAAGAAGAGAAGAAATGAAGGGAGGAAGGGAGGAAGGGAGGAAGGAAAAATCCAACCTTGAATGAAAATTATCTGAGCTAAGTCATGTCTATAGAAATCAAATAGAGCAGAGTACTTTACCCCCTCAGGAAGATCCATTATCTTTAAAACAATCCTTTCTACTGAAGGTCTTGAAAGTTCTTTTTCAAGAAGATAATATGTTGATGAAGGAAATGGTCCAAAGAGAAGGTTGTTAGCTTGAGAGAAAATATTCACCAGTGATGGAAACATATGCATGCTGTTCTTCTGGGTTCCTCTTTTTAAAAATAACAATGTTATCACTCATTTGGAGACCTTGGACTGAGTAGAACTTTGGTCTGTTAAACCCATCACTAGTTTTGCCATTCACTTTTTTTTTTCTAAAATAATAGATTCCAAGTATCACATTCCATTGCTATTACTCTCAGGCTTACCTTCCCATTTATTGATTGATCACTGCTGTTCATCACTTTTTTACACAGCACATGTTTTTCTAGAATCTGCAGAACTGTTTTTTCTAATTATTATATACCCTGTGTTTTCCAAGGCAAACTCCATTTCTCATATAACGGTGATATTTTGGTACGCCTGTTCCCTATTTAGCATAAATTGTAATATCATAAAAAGAACCAAAATATCATTAGAGATCCTCTAATTCTACCTTGTTTTATAAAAAGGGGGAAAACACCAGATGCTGGTTGATTTGCTAGGGACACACAACTCATTAATGGAAATTCAATACTCTTCTTTTTTTCATTCACAGTTAATCATAGATCTTAGTTTATTTTTAGTTTTAATCCCTGATTTTTATTGCTTATATATGTGTGCAGTCTCTACTTATTTTAACATGGGTTTCAAATTGTAGAGTTTAGTTTTCAACCCACAAAAAGATATGCTTGTTGAAAGTCAACATGTAGTTAGAATATAAGGTAATCAAAACTGTTCATTTTAAATTGACTCCAATTCTAACTACAACCTGAAATTTCAAAACAAAGTCAAGCAGTGATCTTTGTCACTCACATCTGAGATCCAAATGGGCCTGCAGATGTGAAATTGTCTGTTGCTATGGAAAAACAGCTGGAATCAGTTAATGAGTCAAGTCAGCATGAGCTCAAGCACTAGAGAATAGAATGTTTCATCTCCATGGTACAGAACTCTAGGAAAGGAGGCAGAGAGCCAGACTGTTGCACGAGTGGCCGCATGAGTCACACAGCTGTGAGCATAATTAGGTTCATCTCTTACTGGCAAATAGAAGTGTTGTTTACCCTTGTATGTATGGAACTTAGCCATCAGCAGACCAGTCTTTAATCCTGACCCCACTGTGATAGAGCACCAAGCCATTCAGGCCAGATATCATAGACAGAAACCCCCCACCACCTTCCACCAAAATAGAGAAAAGAAAGTACGTCAGTCATCCTGAGATTTGAGAAAAACACAGGAGTTTTCTTGTTGATCTTTGCTTTTCTTTTTTCTTATATGGTCAGTAATTGTCTAGAGTTTGACAGAAGAAGAATGGGAGGCATTTATCACTTTCCACTAGTTTCAAACAAAAAAGCATTAGACTAAACTGGGGGCTTTGATGCCATGGTCAAATAACATGATGTAAACAAGACAGGACATCTAATTAAACTGTAAAACAATTTTAATATTAGTTTATGAATTTAAAATCCTGATCTTAAATACGGATGTGTTGTTCTAACTTACTATGATATGTAGAAATTAGAAAATAAAATGCATTCTTAAAATTGCTTCTAATCTCATAAATTAAACATATAGGGAATCATTATTCAAGGATGTGGTTTCTATTTTCCAGAAACTTTCACTTAACTAGGTTCTCACTACCACCTCTGAGGTAAGTAAAAAGTGATGACATGGTTGGCGAGGAGATGGGTAAATTTAATTTTATGCTATTTCTCTTCCCAGAACACAAAGCTGTGACATGAGGAAATTAAAAACACACATACACACACATAAGTGTGGACCCACAGGGAAACATTACAGATAATAATACAGCTGTCATTATAGGAATGTAATTCTTGAGGAAAGAGAAAGTTATCTTTGCATTTATACTACAGAGCCTTACACAGTAATACCGGCACCTTCACCACTGTCACTATCACCATTACTGCTACTGCTCTTTCTATATGTGCCAGGCACTGTGCCCAGCAACTGAAGTGCACCAACTCCAAACTACAAAAATAATCTAAGTACTATTAATATCACCATTTTATAGTTGAAAAACTAAGGCACAGAGACACTAAGTCACTTATATAAAGTCACATATCTAAAATGTGTAGGGCTGTAGATGAAACACAAACAGTCAAATTCCAGAGTTTATGTTCCTATTCACATCACTCTACTGGGTCAGCAAATAGAGTTCATATTTTTGAATGAAAGAAAGAAAGGGAAAAAAGAAGGAGAGAGAAAGAAAAAAGAAGGAAGGAAAGAAGGGAAGAAGGAAGGATGGAAAGAAGATAGGAAGGAAGGAAGGACAGAAGGAAGGAAGAAAGGAAGGAAGGAGAAAAAGGAAAGAAGGAGGGAGATAAGAAGGCAGGGAAAAAGGTAGAATGATGTTCCAAATAAATATCTAACCTTCTAAATGTACCTTTTTGTGAGTTAGAAAATATTATGAAAAAAGAAAATATGTTTAGACATCTTAAAATTTCTAAATACAAATCTTAATATGCAACTATCATTTGATCAGGTTCAAGATGCATACCTCTAGGATATTCAAGGCTGTCAAACCAGATTTTAATTCTGGAATAAGACTAAGAACAAATGGAATCAACAGTTGGTTTAAGGAAATAGTCAGAGATATTCCATAAGGTCTTCAAACATTATGTAAGAGTGCTTTCACTGTGCTTCATTTCTTGTGGGTGTGCTAGCCAGATTAATAGTGTTGGATAAATAATAAATATGGAGTAGAATTAATTGACTTTATCCCACTGAAATGTCAACTCATTTTGCTCAACAAATCTGACAATCCTATCACCTTGGTCATCTGTGACAAAAGGACCAACACTGAGTGGAAATGTGACCATCCATCTGGGCTAATTTTCAACCAGACCCCCTTTCGGCACTCACTGCTGAAAGGAAAAAAAATCACTATGTACTCGAATGGGTAAGTCGACATGACTAAACTGACATAGGGCAATAGGTAAAAGGAAAATTTTACAAGAACCAATAGAAGCATTTCCAATCATAAAAATATCTCAAGAAAGCCTCATTAGTAATGTTTGGCTGAAGTTTGTTTCTGTTTATTTGTTCCACCGAGGATGTATACCCCCTTCACAAAGGCCATAATTTCCTGTTTTAGTGTTTTACTCTTCGTTTTACTGACTGTGGCTCTGGCATTCTTGGTATTTCATGAGTTCTCTCCATAATGCCCTGACA
Organism: Cryptoprocta ferox; assembly: GCA_028646485.1. NCBI lineage: Eukaryota > Metazoa > Chordata > Mammalia > Carnivora > Eupleridae > Cryptoprocta > Cryptoprocta ferox. Next base: position 22,445,825 of record CM053575.1, read on the forward strand.
CTCTATAAAGGAATAATAACTAAAGCTGGCAACTCCTGTTTATCAGGAGTTTTTTTTTTTTTTCTATCATGAGACATGTAATTATTGCTCCATAATTTTGAGTACCAGTCCTGAATGATGACTAGATTGCAGCTACCAGTCTCTTTTCACCTTTGCTATTTTTATCTGCATCAAGACTGTATAATTCTAATCCTGGGCTTGGTTTGCCTTTGTATGAAGGCCCATATGGAAATGTTATGTCTTATGTACTGATACTTATTCTGAGCATTATTCCCCAAATAATATACTTGATTGAATGGAATAAGGAAGACGATTGAAAATTTTATTGCACATCCAAAGACTGACCAGAAAATAACAGTGCACTTTGTTTCAAAATGATTTATAAGAAGAAAACAGCTGAATAATATTTAGTTCATCTAAATATAGAATATCCCCCTATGCGTTGTGACCTCTTATTTTTCCTATTGTGTTTTTAACTTGTATAAATTATTTGAGTGAAAAGTAAAATATCTCATACTTCCATAATTATCAACACCTTCATATCTTAACAGATATCAGCTCATTACTTACAGGAATAAAATAAATAGCTTTATCCTGGTAAAAATATTTTTGATTCTGGTAAATTAGCAAAAAAAAAAAAAAAAAGGCCACTTATAAATAGGTTTGTATGCAAGGGGGGAAAAAAAAAAACTATGCACATGAATCCAAGAGTACCGAGACAGGTCGCCAGTATACAAACAACAGTTCCTTCTTAAGAACTGGAAAATATTAAGAAAAAGTATTTTAAAATTGGTGTGTGAGTGCTGCTTTCCTTGGCAAATCTATATACATAGTTCAAAGCAGAAAGAATACGTGCTTTCCAAACTTAACTAGATATGGAAATTAGGATGTAAAATGTAATATCTCCAAAATTTAAAGACACAAAAGAATGTCTCCTTAAATTTGCATGACAATTCTTTACATTTACAAAATAATCCCACATGCATGAGCTTATCTGATGTTTATTTATCAGTTTATTTGATGCTGTTTTTGAACTAGCCTCACAAACCACTATTCCCAGGTTAGCAATGAGAACAATGCAATTTATGGAGGCTGTGACTTGCCAAAGGTGATAGAAGTGGAGGCAGAGGTAACATTTGAATTTAGTTTTTCTGATCCGTGTCCAACACACTTTCTGGTTTGGTTTCAACTGTCAAGACTGACTGATTGGCAGTAATACTTGGGATGTCGTGTGTGATGGATTTTGAGACCCCATATGTGCTTGGTGGGAAAGGGTACTGTGATTGATACAGATGTGACTGTGGACTCAGAGTTTAAATGGCAGCATAAGCATCATGAATTTTCTATTGCTTTTCTACATGTTTCACTTATCCAGTTCACTTTGAAAACCACCGCAGTGAAATCTCTCTGAAACAATGTTGCCTATCAATACAACGTACATTTCTCATACCCTTCCCTTATACTTGCATTATTACTAATTAGACCAACCCTTTCAATTCACCATCAATATGCCAAAGCTTTGCTTTGATTTTGGTTTTGATATATTTTCTTCTCACCTAGGTCATTCCTCTTATCCTTTCTGCCTATAGCATACTTGGCCATTTCCCAAAAGCCAATCTGAATTCTACCTCCTATGGGAAGCACTTTCCCTTCTTCCCCTCTCTATCACACATAGTTCTTTCTCCCTCTCTTTCTCTCTCTGATAATCTTAGCATTATCACGCTACAATTTTTGTTGTTCCAAGTACATGTAACTCTTGCCTCCCCAATTAGATTTAAGCATCTTAAGGGCTATTTTCGTATTTCTGTATAGTATACAAAGTAACGGGGTCATCATTCATGACAAGTAATCAACTACTCAAAGACATTCAAGACATACTGATTTTTTTTTTTCAAAGAAAAGAAAACAGTTGAATTGGGAAATCAGAGAATTATAAGATCAGGAAAATTTATCCTGTGTCACTATAGATATTCTTAGAAATATTTAAAGACCACATTTGCTCATGAATAAAAAAATAAAATTCAAACTCAAGAAGAAATTATTGTGACAATTAAAATGATATGTTGGGTGCCAACCATATGTGGAGATGGACAAAACCCATATGGTAAAAATTACAAATGGCCAAATCCCACAGAAGCTCTGAGATTGGTGGTAGTAAAACAGAAGTAGCAATAAAGGTTTATATGGAAGAAATGTATTTATTTGTCTTTATCCAGAAGACTGACTTTGATCATTTACATGACACAAAATACAGAAGAAATAGAAAGGATTCTTCAGATACAAATTAGATGTTCTGTTTAAATATGAATAGAGCATATGAAGTGCCAGCTAATTATCAAGCTTATTCATTTAAATTATGAAAAAATACTACTATCAGATAATTAGTAATTATTGACTAACTGGATGAACATGTAAATGAATGAATTAAATTATTATACATCCTGCTAATTCAAATATTTTTATTAATATTATTTTATGAATTACGAATGTGATTATTCTGTTTCCCACTCAAGAGAATAAAGCTTATATGTTTTTTTAAGAGATGTTAGCATTTCTTTGAGTCTGAAATGTACATTTTTTTCATATTAAGATAAGGATATTTCTTGTAATCAATGGCATATCATAGTTAATTTGCAATATTTTCTTATTTCTTAAATATACATTAAAGAGTGGTATGATTTATAAAAGTGATGTCCCAAATTTAATAAATTATGATACATAGTTTTTCTTTTACCACAGTCACTGAGTGCTTAAAATAATATATTAAATATATATATATAAATTATATACATACTATAATACAATGTCATACATGTTATATTATAGTATATATTATATAATATGGCATGCTATATTATTACACATTTATGTTGTGTTATGTTATATTGCATTAAATTTAAGGCAAGCCCCGAAACAACCATAAAAGAAGTATTAGTACCTCTACTGTGCAGTGAGGAATTGAAGCATAGTTAGTTGAAAGAAGTAACTTCTCCCAAGTTATACACCTCTGCCTATGTTTTCTTCTAGGGGTTTTATGGTTTTAGGTCTTATGATCAATTCTTTAATCTATTTTAATTTTTGTGAATGGTATAAGAATGCAGCCCAGTTTTATTCTTTTGCATGCAGCTTCCCAGTAACCCCAATACCACATATTGAAGAGAACTGTTATTTTCCTGTTGTATATTTTTGTCTCCTTTATTTATTCTCATCATAAATTAATTGGCCATATACCTGTGGGATTATTTCTGGGCTAAATATATTTTTTAAATTATGTAGATTTTGCCAGTTTCATAATGCCTAAGAACGCTTATCACATCAATGTTTTAAATACAATAAATGAAACAAAATGAATAATTTAGCAAGTCAACTGCATTCAAATATATACTATCAAAAACACATTTTAAGGGGATCTTGTGGTTCAGTGGCTTGAGCCTCTGACTTTGGCTCAGGCCATGATCTTGCAGTTTGTGAGTTTGAGCCCCATGTCAGGCTCTACGCTGACAGCTCAGAGCCCAACACCTGCTTTGGATTCTGCATTTCCCTCTCTCTTTCTGCCCCTCCCCTACCCACACTTGCCCCTTTCTCTCTTCAAAAATAAATAAACGTTATAAATAAATAAGTAAATAAAATTTAATATAATTAAGTGTATGTTTCTTCATCAAAACATTAAATATCAAGATTTATCTGAAGTTTAATAAGTGTCATGATTTCAAAGTTGGATTAGCATAAATATTTTGAGATGCTTTAAACAATTGTAATGTGAAGTGAAATTATCAGTTATTTCTACTCATGAAAAAGTCTAGGATATTGCTAAGACTAATGTATTTTGTAACCTACATTTATAATTAAAAGAAAAGATTCATTTCAGTTGGAGAGTTGTATACTAGTGAATGGAAGTTCTTACTTTTTTATCTTTTTTCTTTTGTTTCCTTCCTTCCTTCCTTCCTTCCTTCGTTTTTAGAGAGAGAGAGAGAGAGAGAGAGAGAGGGCATGTGTGACTGCTCAAATTGGGGAGGGGGCAGAGGGAAAGGGAGAGAGAGAATCTTAAGCAGGCTCCAAACCTAGCACGGACCCCCATGTGGGGCTGATCTCATGGCCATGAGATCATGACCTGAGCTGAAATCAAGAGTTGGATGTTTAACTGACTGAGCCATCCAGGTGGCCCAAGATGTTTCTTTTTCCCTCCGTCCAATGAAAGGATGAAGAAGAAAGTCTACAGTAAAGTAATGAGATTATCTCCACATTTTCTAATGACTAAGGATTAGGCAGAGGAGGAAGAATCAGTAAAATAAATGTAACTAATCATTAGTGAGTTGAGAGTAGAGCCAGAAAAGATGTGTTCTAGAAGACAAGGGAAGAAAGAGGTTTTAATGGAAAGAAAGGTAAAAATGTATTGGATCATAATTCTGCAATCAGACAACCCTGGTTTGAAATTTGACTCTGCGATGCACTAGGTGTCTGAACTTGTGCAAATTTATTTAAGCCTCAGTTTCTTCTTTGAAGGGACGAATTCTTTTTTTCAATTCTTCTTTCTTCCTGTAACCATGCTTTTAGACATTTGATTTTGCACTTATGCCCACTAAAAGGGTAGAGTCTACTTCCTCATATTTTGAAACCAAGCTTGGTCATCTGACTTGGTAAAAAAGAAGAAATTTAAAGTTCGGGCCAGAAGAGGCATTACATAGCTCCACTTCCTGTACCACTGCAACTGCCATGAGAATAAGCCTGGTCCAAACTGCTGGAGGATGAAAGAGTTATGGGCAGAACCATGTCAACATGGGTCTGGATGCTACAATAACCAGTGGAATTCTTAGACATGAAAATGTCCAGCCAAGATTAGTGAAACTATACCCAGATGCTTATACAAGGAATGTTTATAGTTGTGTGCCATTGAGGTTTTGTGGTTGTTTGGTACAAAGAATTATCATGGTGATAGATAACTGACATTAACTGATACAATCTTAAAAACAAGAATAGTTGCATTTTCTTCCCCTGTAGAGTTTTTTGAGGACTAGAGAAGACAATTGTATATACAATGTTTTTGGAGCAACTGAAATAATCCATATTTAAAAAATAGGTAGAAAGTTGGTTCCAATAGATGCTATTTATAATATAAGCAGAACACTTAAAAAACTACTATTATCAATATGATTGTTAGTACTTCTCTTAGAATAGTATCAATTAAGTAGTGATAAAAAAAAACAAGGAAAATAAAAACAAATTGTTCACAGGGGTTGAGAACAAATAGGAGGAAAAATGAAAGCAAAATGCTAATAATAATCATGGTTAAGATTTACTTAGCACTTACTGTATTCTAGGCATTATACCAAGTATTTTATATATTTTTCCTTACTTAATTCTTAAAAAAATACTTTATAAGGTTAAGAAGTTACCAACCTACTTTATTGTTACTTTTTTTTAATTTTCCAGAGAGCACGAGCAGGGGAGTGGGGAGAGAGAGAGACAGAGAAAGACAGAGAGAGAATCTTAAAAAGGCTCCACAGAGAGTGCAGAGCCCTATGTGGGTCAGGATCCCACAACCTTGGGATCATGACCTGAGCCAAAATCAAGAGTTGAATGCTCAAATAACTAGGCCACCTAGGTGCCCTTACCAACCTACTTTATACATAGTATGTGAAGAACTGAGATTATGATTATGATTTGTAAGTGCCACTCTCTCTTTCAAACCAAATACTTCTTTGACTAAATATGTTTTTCAAGAGGTAGTATTTATATAGATATTACCCCATATGATGGATTTTGTTATACTGCCTGGAAAGTCTTCTCAAGAAGAGTTTGTACAGCTTTGCATTTTTTGCAACACTGTCATGAAGCAGTATAAATTTTCTAATGTTTTTAGGAATTTGAATTCATAGCTTTAACTACTTGGCAGAGAATCTAGAGTAGTGTGAAATTTGAAACAAAGTAGGTTAAAAAACAAAAGGGAAAACTTCAGTCAAAAGAATTAGTGTTACTTAGAAAAAAATACCATCATCACATAAGGGAAACTCTCTGCATAATAAAGGAGGTTCTGAAAATGGAGGGAAAGAGATGGCTTATTCAAAAAATAGCAATATATTTCTAGATATGTCTCCAGAGACAAGGGAAACAAAAGCAAAAATAAACTACTGGGACAACATCAAAATAAAACGCTTTTGCACAGAGAAGGAAACAATCAACAAAACTAAAAGACAACCAACTGAATGGGAGAAGATATTTACAAATGACATACCCGATAAAGGGTTACAATTCAATATACAGAAAGGAGTTATATAACTTAACATGAAAAAAAAGCAAATATCCCAATTAAAAATGGGCAAAAGACATAAAGAGACATTCCTCCAAAGAAGACATATGGTTGGCCAACAGACACATGAAAAGATGCTCATCATCACTAATCATCAGGGAAATGCACATCAAAACCACAGTGAGATATCACCTCACACCCATTAGAATAGATAAAATAAAAAAACACAAGAATAATAACTGCTGGCAAGGATGTGGAGAAAAAGGAACCTTTGTGCTCTGTTGATAGGAATGCAAACTGGTGCAGCCACTGTGGAAAACAGTGCTTCAAAAGATTAAAAATAAAACTAACATATGATTCATTAATTCCATTACTAGATATTTACCCAAAGAATACAAAAAAACACTATTTTCAAAGATATACACAATCTTTATGTTTATTGAACATTATTTATAATAGCCAAAATATGGAAGCAGCCCAAGTGTCCGTTGATAGATGAATGGATCAAGAAGATGTAGTAAACACACATACACACACACACACACACACACACACACACACAATGCAACATTATTCCACCATAAAAATAAAGAAATTTTGCCATTTGCAACAACATGGATGAATCGAAAAAATATCATGCTAAGTAAAATAAGTCAGAGAAAGACAAATGTCATATGATTACACTCATGTGGAATTTAAGAAATAAAGTAAATGGATGTAGGAAAAATAAAGAGGCAAACCTAAAAAGATATTCTTAACTATGGAAAGCAAACTGATGGTTGCCAGAGGGGAGGTGGGTGGGATAGGTGAAATAGGAAGTGGGGACTAAGGGCACACTTACCATGATGAGAACTGAGTGATGTACAGTATTGTTGAATCACTATATTGTACACCTAAAACTAATGTAACACTATATGTTAACTATACTGGAATTAAAAATAAAATAAATAAACAAGGCCACTAAAAAAAAAAAAAAGTTGTGTGTTAGAATCCCTGTACCAATAGTTCTAGATATATGCCTCCAAAGACTCGTTTTCTAGATACAGGGCTTCAGAGACTTCATTTTGTTTGTTTGTTTCCCTTTTCTCATAAGCCTCAGTTTCCTAATCTTTAATTCAAATACTATGTATGTATAAAGTTCTTCTGAGGATTAGATGAAATGATACACATGAATGCTTAGCAAAGTGTCTTCTTGTACACTGATAATTAGTATTGTTTGGAGAATAATCATGGCACTGATGATTAAATGGTATTATAAATGGTAAAATAGTCTTGGTATTCAATTGACTATGGTGTATGTTCAAGCAACATAGCCAAAAAATTAATATGGAGAGTGGATCCACTAGCATTAGATCTATGATAAAGCCTAACTCTTTAATTCTAGTGAAGTAATAATTTGGAAGCATGTATACAGTATCAGGACTCAGGGATAAAAGGCTCTACTCCAGGTTTGCTAGTATCTTTGTGACCTCAGAATGTCCTATCACTTTTTAGGCCAAAACTCAATTTCCTCTTCTACTACAAAAAGAACGTAAGTAGCAGTTGAGACTCTAACATCTCTTTAGAGTTAGCATTTTGTGTACCTGGTCAACTTTGGAATTAGTATTCAGAAAGAATACCAGCCATTCTAGTTTGCGTTCAGAAGAGAGGAATAAAAAAGAATGCATGATTTGAAGGAGCTAAGGTGCCTCCCTCTGACTTTGTCAGCCCACTGGCTCTGGTTTCTTTCAGATGTTGATGTATAGCCAAGGCAATATCAGAGCTCTATGAAAGAAACTGCAGATTTTCCAAGGATTGTTGCTGAGTGCCCCAGTTATTTCCGAATCTATTATAAGAAGGGAAATAAGGCATGAAAATGGGCAACTTCTTCTCCAACAGTTCTCAAATAGGAAAATGGGGAAGCTTTAGAAAAGCCTTAGGCTCCTCTGTTCCACAGATTAAATTCTGCAAATTAATGAAATGCCAACACACCGAGGGGGTGGTGTTGGGGGGTGGGGGGGCTGAAGGGCAGTGCCAGAAGCATCCCTGTAACCTGCTGCCAAGAAATCTGCACAGGGGGATCTTCTCACCCTGGGCAGTTTCTAAACCGAAATCCTGCCTAACTGTATGGAGATGGGAAATTAAGCCCCTAGAATTCAAAAAGTAACTCTCTATGGCCTTGTCTGCTCTAGAGAGGTATATAGAGCTCTCATGCATGGTCCACAGGCAACTAGTAGGCTGCTGGCATCTTCCTGGTAGGCTGAGAACTGATCCAAAAACCTGAGTGGGTGTGCATGTGTGTGTGAGTATGTAAAGCTTGCACACTCCACACATTTTCATTTGTATCCATTGCTCAGGCATATTACTGATGACTTGTTTTTATATCTTATAGCTACATTTGAAAAATGGTAAAACAAAGTTAATCGCTAAAAATTCTAATATATACCATTTATGTTCTGTCATAAATTTAAAAATATTAATGTTTATTCATTTTTTGAGAGATAGACAGAGAGACAGAGTGTGAGCAGGGAAGGGGCAGAGAGAGACAGAGAGAGACAGAGACAAAGAATCCAAAGCAGGCTCCAGGATCTGAGCTGTGAGCACAGAGCCCGACACAGGGCTCAAACCCACGAATTGCGAGATCATGACCTGAGGCAAAGTGGGATGCTTAACCAACTGAGCCACCCAGGCGCCCCGGTTCTGTCATAAATTTTAACTGCTCAGCCAACTCTACGTTGTCAAGACTGAATGGCACACGCCCAAGTACAGATCCAGGGAAATCACATGATGTTAGAAAGCTTTGTTAAGGTATTACCAACAATATTTCATAGTAATAGATTTTAGCTGTGGTTCCCCCTTCTTTAAATTGATGTAGTTTTAAAACTATCCTTCAGTTTGTTAGTCATTTGTTCTCTTGCAACTTGTGTGGTTCTCATTTCTCATTGTTTGTTCTACACTATTGAGAAGAGAAAAAAAGTATTTTAAAACACTGGAAGTGAAAATAAAATATCTAAATTCTAATCCCAGCTCTATTACTTGCTAGTAAGAGAGTCAGCCTGACTTAAGTTTCCTTATTTGTAAAATATTAATGATGAAAAAAACAGTGCCCATTCCACAGGGTTATTGTGAGGTATAAATGCATCCAGCATGGTGACAATGTATCAACCAGTAGACCAGATTTGGAAGCACTGATTTGGAACCTAGATTTCCCCTAGGATGTCCTTATATTCCTAGGATTAGGAAGTGGGATTCTATGTGACAAGGATTAAATCCTGGGAGTTCCCGAGAACAAGGAATATAGGGCTGTATCAGTACCCAGGAGATGACAAACCAGATGTTTATAATACTTAGTTCTCTACTCTGCACATATTGCTCTTAAATTCTCCCATTGTACTTTATTAAGGGAGTTTTTTTGAACACCCGCCTCCCTCAATTCTGCTCTCTGATATGAAAAAGAGATTTTTCTAATGTTTGAAAAGAAAAGTCCCTCCATAATTTCTTCACTTTTTCTCCTATTATGTAAGGATGTTATGATAAGAAGAGAACCCCAGTGCATGAAAACCCAAGCAGAAAAGAGCTGTAAGTAAATAAATCAACTACTACTCTGCATTTGAAGATTCTTTTCCAGTGCCAATCTTGAAAATTCTGAGTTCAATTCCTTTAAACTAGATGAAATTTCTTTCTAGTTCTGTACACAGAAATCACAGCTATCAGCTGCCTGCCATCCCTATAAAAACTCTAGTTTCCATAATATAATCTATTTTGGAGGTTGAGTTTAGATAGAAGCATAAAGTAACCTAATTAAACTAACTGAAAATACGATATTAAAATCTTAACCTTCACAGAGACATTTCAATTTTAAATGAAGTAGTTTATTATTAGCAATGAATCACTCGTTGATGAAATGTCAGGCCATATGATAAAAGAAATGTGAAAAAACTAACATTTTTAAGGAGTCCATGATGTACCAACACTTTGCATATAACTATACTTAAAATAAACATACAAAGTAATACTTTTTTGTTTGAAAGGTTTTTTTAGTTTTTATTTTTATTTTTATTATTTTACTTTTTTTTCATTTTAGAGAGAGAGCACACACAATCAGGGGAAAGAGACAGAGGGAGAGAGATAGATTCTCAAGCAGGATCCACACTCAGCATCCAGCCTGACACAGGGCTCGATCCCATGACCCCGGGATCAAGACCTGAGCAGAAATCAAGAGTAGGATGCTCAACTGCTGAAGACACCCAGACGCCCCTGAAAGATTTTTTTTTTCTGAAGGCTCAAAGCGGTTTTTTTTTTAATGTTTATTTATTTTTGAGAGAGAGAGAGAGAGAGAGAGAGAAAGAGCATGAGCAGGTGAGGGGCAGAGAGAGAGGGAGACACAGAATATGAAGCAGGCTGCAGGCTCTGAACATCAGCACAAAGCCCAATGTGGGGCTGGAACCCATCAACTGCGAATCATAACTTGAGCCAAAGTCAGACCTTTAAAACAGACTGAGCCACCCTTGCGCCCCAAAGCATCAAAGCACTTAAAACATTTACCTGTCACACAACTAATACAGCAAAGAACTCAGGACAGAACCCACATATACTCAAATGATTATTCCAGTACCGTGTGACAGTACTGTCAGCACCAGTTCCTGCTTCCTTACTCTGAATCCCATGATAATGGATTGGAACAATGCCATGTAAGAAATGGGTACACTTAAATTTACTATATAAGAATGTATTTTAACTGATAAAGCATATTAGTTTTACAAATATAATGAGATGTGTAGAATTTTTAATAACATGAGTGTGCTAAACAGAGAGAAAACAGAACCATTTTCATTGGTTCATAGAGTAAGTTCCATTTTGTTGGTTTTATTGTCATAAATAAGTATATCATCTATCTGGCTATCTATCTATCTATCTATCTATCTATTTATAGTAGGGGCAAGTTGCCAAGTTTCCTACAAAAATAGTAACAAGTAGATGTATCTTCATATCTCTGAAAACCTGTTGCCATACTCATACTCTATAATTGCATCCTAGAACATGGGTGGTAATGTTCATTATCAGGATTTTCAAAGGTATCTTTGTATTATTGCCTTTTTTTCTATGGAAATAATTTATTGAGTTGTCAACAATTTTTTATTAAATGTTTATTTATTTTTGAGAGAGTGAGTGGGGGAGGGGTAGAGAGAGAGAGGGAGACAGAACTTCTGAAGTGGGCTCTGCACTGACAGCAGAAAGCCCGATTTGGGGCTCAAACTCACCAACCCTGAGATCATTACATGAGCCGAAGTTGGATGCTTAATCGACCGAGTCACCAAGGTGCCTTGAGTTATCAACATTTATCTTTGTGCTACATGAAACCCAGATATATTCCCATTGGTAGCCTCTTTCGGCATCAAAAAGTGATTTCTGTAACCACAGTGCTTTTCTACATTCCCAATATGTAACAATCAACTACCTAGAAACACAAAATTATATAGAAACTATGGAATGTTCAGCATCATGTCGTCTGGCAGTCATTTATTTTCTGGTTGTCACAAGCTTTCATTTTCATCCAAAACATTGTGGGTGTTCAATGGTAGAAGCCAAATAAGAAAAATAAAGTTTTTTATTTTATTTATTTATTTCAAGCAAATTTTGTAATTAAGAAGGTCCTTCAGAAAAGTTCTCTAAGAGAAGCAAAGAAAGCTAAGTAGTACATTAAAATAATAGATTTTGTCAAAAAAGATACTGTGTAATGACTATAATTATTAAATTGCCAAAGTAAATGTTTTCAGATATCTTTCACTCAATCAACATAACATGAGATTTCCTTGAAAATATTCTGTTCTCTCACTTCCAACGTTTTTAAGAAGGGGCACAATTCTCTGTAGAGTGCAAAATTCATAGGTAATATTTTCTACTTCTGGTGTTTGGTACTTCCCTAAAAGGAAATTCATTACCATTTATCAAATCTATGATGATATTCTACACACAGAGTTCACTTTCTGAGAGAATTATTTCCTTTGTACTTATAGCTGTGAATTACAACATTGCTTTATTGACCTTTCTCATCAATGCACTGAAATTCCATAGGATGGGGCAGTTTCACAAAGAATATGGCAGGTATCCAAACTCCAATGTGTTACTTCCCACCAATTTATAGAAAGCATGGTAAAAATGACCTCGTTCATTTGGGAGGTCTCTTTTCCTCATGCAGTGTTAGTGTTTAACATTATCCCATCATTCAATGTATAATTTATTTCTGCCTCTAGGATAGCTTATTTCATTGTATTTATTATTATTTTTATTCAGGAAAGGCCTCAATCAACTCTTTTATGAATCTGACACCAGAGTGGTATATCTCTCAGGCTCCAATCTTTAAATGTAACAATTCTTCAGCAACATCCACATTTCAGCATCTGTGTTCATCACCTGGCATCTTTGCTTTCTATATCATCTACCTTCCAGGAGAATTTCACAAACATCTGTCTCATTTTCACTGATTTTATGGAACTCAAGGGAGAAATCAAGTATTGCTTTCTGTGGCCTCTACCAGAAATGAATTTATGGCATTACTCAGAGCCAAGAAATCCAGGCTGCTGAGATTTTCAATTCAATTTTTGGGGGGTTTTATTATTTTTTTAACTTTCATATGGAAGCAAGATTTATTTATTTATTTATTTATTTATTTATTTATTTATTTATTTATTTATTTTTGGTAGAGTGACCTGACTTGCCTGAAGAAACATCAAATCCCAAAGCATAGTTAGTTATTATCAGTCTCCTTGTCAACAGGCTGGGGGCATTTTATGTGTCTTGACAGTGGAATTAAGTCAGACAAAAAAGATTGGACTGAATTACCATATTGACTGATTTATAAGATTAATTATATTAAAATAATCCAACCAGTTGAGTGTCTAAAAATATAAAGGCATGGAATAGTTCTAAAACTTGACACCTATAATAACAGCTCACTGAATTTGAAAGTTAAACTCCACAGACATGAAGGGAAAGATGTCTTCTGAAGAAAAGATATTAATTATCTAATAAATTGGATTTTTGAAATAGGCATTTCTGGATTATTTCTCTGACAGTTACTAATAAACCACTACAACGGTCATCTCTCATGATGATGGTTGTCTAACAAGTAAGCTAAGATGGTGGTGTAATAATATTGAGTCAGAGAAGGGATACAGTGTCTAGTGTTAGTGCCATTAGTGTTGAATATTACCCTTGAGCAAGATTAGTAAAAGTTTTACAGCTTTGAGTTTTTTTTGAAGACTCATTGAAAACATTATTCTATTACTAGATTTTTTATATTATACATGTTTTCATATTTTAATTGTCATTATTTTGAATGATTGAAGTTAAAATACATAATAATGAACAATAATGCATGGAATTTACTCTTCTAATTTTTCATTTTATTGAATTGTATTTATGTCATAGAATGATATCAAAGAAGGAGCAGAACAAGGAAAAAATTAAGTGTTGAGAAGCAGCATAATTTTACCTCTAAGATCCTAGGTTTCTTTATATATATATATATATATTTTTTTTCTGTTACATGTCCAAAACACATTCTATGTGATTAATTCAGAGTTGTATGTCATATGAAGTGACATTTATTTCAAGGCCACTTAAATACACTATTATATGCCAGTACAAGATGACACATATCTATTTCAAATACTTTTTTCTGTTTATTATTTTATATTCTTATTTAATAACTTTTGCACATATAACGTCTAACAATAGCATGATCTAAGTAGACCATAGTTATGGTAAGAATTATTTCCTTTCCTTTCTTTATGTCTAGTTCTCTTAGCTGGGCAGAGTAGAGAATAAATAATAGTTAAAAGTAACTATAAATACATCTAAGCGAAGAAACAATGTTTATTTTTATTTGTCCCTTTGAGTAAACAATAGCTAATATTTTTGAGCCCTGTTTTTTTGCCTATACTTTGTGAAGCACTTTATAGTGTTTATAAAAAAAATACTGCATATAATAAATTATACACATGCACATTCTTTCTTATCTATCTATCTATCTGTCAATTCTACCTGGATCTTTCTATTTACTTGGATATATTTCTACATCTGATCTATCCATATAATACATTCAATCTAATCTCAGCCAAACTGGTATAACTACACGGATTTTAAATCTTGAAATTTTGAATTGATGGTAGCAGAATGCTCATTCTGTTCCCATGGTAGTAGATACTTTCTTTGTGGCAGTTATTTCAAAGAACACATTATTATAAGACTTATTCTGTAGTGAAGTGTGATTTTGTTCTTGAATGCTTGGTATCCTTACTATTTTTTAACCCTCATTTATCAGATGTCCAATTAATTTGTGAGTATCTGCTATTATTCTGACAAATACTTCGTCTTCGTGAATTAATCAGAGTTAATTTCTGTTGTCTGAAATTAAAAACTCCTTTGGCACCAGGAATTGCGTTCCGGAGTAGTAAGTAACAAAGTTCACAACAATTAGGAAGAATTTGGAAGACAATGAAAACCACATTCCTACATATTTAGTGATAGGAAACTCAAAACATATAGCATGCAGAGAGGAAACTACTAGTTCATGTATCACTGTGTCACCTAGAAGAAAGGAAAAGTTTGAGGGACTGAGCTACTTATAAAATAGTATGGAGGGAATAAGAATTTCAATAATTATTATATGTAATAACTACTTCAAACAGTACTGGATGGCTTAAGAGAAGAGTACTTAATCTTGACTCCCGAAATGTTCAGGTCAAATCATATACTGAATCCCAAGGAGAGTCCATGAACATGGTAAAAATATGTTTATGACCTACAGGCACAGAGTTGAAGGACACAGGAAAAAAAACAACAACTTGCTATTCAATTCTGGAGTTGCCAAATTATAATATCAGTTGTATTTAACATCACCTAATGCATCTCTAATATAAAAATTAAGGCATTTGAGGGGTGCATGGGTGGATCAGTGAGTTGAACATCTGACTCTTGGTTTTGGCTCAGGTCATGATCCCATGGTTCCTGGGATCAAGCCCCATGTCGGGCTCCATGTTGACAGTGCGTACCCTGCTTGGGATTCCTTCTCGCCTTCCTTCTCTTCCCTCCCCTTCTCCTGCTTGCTTTCTGTCTCTCTCTCAAAATAAATAAATAAACATTTAAAATTAAAAAAAAAATTAAGGCATATGTGGAATCTAACAAGTATTCCTTGAAGTATTTTATAATAAATATACGAGAGGGCCTAAATACCAAGAAGACCAAGTTTGCCACTTCATAATGGTATAAATCTGAAGAGTATTTATGGAGATGGATTCTGAGCCCGTCCAACCAAAGGAAGACTATAATTTTCAGATTATGTGATATTTATCAATATAGATATGATCACCAGAGAGCATGGATTCAATATTTTAGTTTTAATCTAATTTCCTCCTACATGTTACTGAGATCTCAACTCACCAGTAGTCCATGGCACAAAGATTTCACATGCCAGAAATTAACTATTAAAAGGTACAGGGAAGAATCTACAATTTTTGGAGGCTATAAATGCAGATTTTGTCTTTCCAATGTAAACTTATTAGAAGACATAGTTTTCACCAAAGTATTGAAAAATTTGCTGATGAGTGGAACAACATATTTTTTAAAAGGTGCTAGAATAGTTTTTCTCTATAAATCATGGATATTAGTGAGAAACTTGGATGGATGAAATGGGTTTCCTAACTTCAGTGAATTCCGAAGGGCAATGGCAAAATCCAAACATTTATCATCATATTCAGCAGAGCTAGGGATTAGAAGATTATCAACAGTAGAAATCCTTGGCTGAGGCTAATTCATCTTGAGTTCCCTGGAACTAAGCTTTGTTAGCCTGCTGACACCCAAGTAATGTATGTAACCAGAATATACTGAACACTGATTCAGTGTACAAGAGAGTCATATTCTTCATTTTTTAAAGTGTATTTATTTTTGACAGAGAGAGAGAGAGAGAGAGAGAGAGAGAAAAGAGAGAAGTGCATGAGTGGGGGAGGGGCAGAAAGAGAGGGAGAGAGAAAGAATCCCAAGAAGGCTCCACGCTGTCAGCACAGAGCCAAGCGTGATCCATGTACCTCTGTCCACCTCATCAGCTGGGACTTGCTAGAAATGCAGGATCTGGGACCTAACTCCAAATGCACTGCATCAAAATGTGCTTTTGAACAAGATTCTCTGGTGGTTCACATACATTGTTGAGTCCAAGAAGCCTGGTCGTAGACTGGTACCCTGACCCAGACTCCCAGTAGAATGTACAGAAGTTTCTCAAAATATTCAAAATACAACTATCATATGATCTAGTAATCTCACCTCTGGGTGTATATCCAAAGAAAATAAAATCACTATCTTAGAGAGATATCTGCATCCCCACATTCATTGCAACATTGTTCACAATAGTCAAATATGGAAATAACCTAAGTGTCCAATGACGGATGAACGGATCCAGCCTTGAAAATGATCCTGCCATTTGCGACACCATAGATGAAACCAGGTCATTACACTATGTGAAATAAGTCAGAAAAAGACATGTACTTATTAATCTTGCTTATATGTGGAATCTAAACTAGTTAAAGCTCATAGAAATAGAGTAGAAGTGTGGTTACCAGGGGCCAGGTATGGGAGAAAGGGGAAATGTTGGTCAAAGGGTACAACCTCTCACTTAGAAGATGAATATTCTGGAGACCAAATACACAGCATGTTGACTATAGTTAATAATGATGTATTATATATTTGTAATTTGTTAAGAGAGTATATCTTAAATGTTCTCAACACACACACACACACACACACACACACACACACACACAAGGTGATAAATACATTAATTAGCTTGACTGTGATAATCTTTTTTTTATTTTTAGTTTCTTTTTCCTTTTACAGTTTATTGTCAAGTTGGTTCCCAAGTAACACCCAGTGCTCATCCCGACAAGTGCCCTCCTCCATGCCCATTACCCTCCTTTCCGTCTCCCCCTCCCCCATCAGCCCTCAGTTTGTTCTCAGTATTCAAGAGTCTCTCATGGTTTGCCTCCTTCCCTCCAACTATTTTTCCCCCTTCCCCTTCCCCTAGTCCTCTGCTAAGTTTCTCCTGTGGCACTTATGAGTGAAAACATATGGTATCTGTCATTCTCTGACTGACTTATTTCACTTAGCATGACACCCTCGAGTTCTATCCACGTTGCTACGAATGGCCAGATTTCATTCTTTCTCATTGCCATGTAGTATTCCATTGCATAGACAAACCACATCTTCTTGATCCACTCATCAGTTGATGGACATTTAGGCTCTTTCCATGATTTGGCTATTGTTGAAAGTGCTGCTATGAATAGTCGGGTACATGTGACCCTATGCATCAGCACTTCTGTATCCCTTGGGTGTCTCCCTTGGGTATATCCCTAGCAGGGCTATTGCTGGGTCATAGAGGGACTTCTATTGTTAATTTTTTGGGAACCTCCACACTGTTTTCCAGAGCAGCTGCACCAATTTACATTCCCACCAACAGTGTAGGAGGGTGCCCATTTCTCCACATCCTCGCCAGCATCTATAGTCTCCTGATTTGTTCATTTTAGCCACTCTGACTAGCGTGAGGTGGTATCTCAGTGTGGTTTTGATTTATATTTCCCTGATGATGAGTGACACTTAGCATCGTTTCATGTGTCTGTTTGCCATCTGGATGTCCTCTTTGGAGAAGTGTCTATTCATGTCTTCTGCCCATTTTTTCACTGGATTAGTTGTTTTTTGGGTGTAGAGTTTGGTGAGTTCCTTATAGATTTTGGATACTAGCCCTTTATCCGATATGTCATTTGCAATGATCTTTCCCATTCCTTCGGTTGCCTATTAGTTTTATTGATTGTTTCCTTTGCAGTGCAGAAGCTTTTTATCTTGATGAGGTCCCAATAGTTCATTTTTGCTCTCGATTCCCTTGCCTTTGGGGATATGTCGAATAGGAAATTGCTGCGGCTGAGGTCAAGGCGGTTGACTCCTGCTTTCTCCTCTAGGGTTTTGATGGTTTCCTGTCTCACGTTCAGGTCCTTCATCCATTTTGAGTTTATTTTTGTATATGGTGTAAGAAAGTGGTCTAGTTTCAATCTTCATGTTGCTGTCCAGTTCTCCCAGCACCATCTGTTAAAGAGGCTGTGTCTTGAAATAGGCCTGGATTGCAATATACTGTCCTCTTAGGATTGCCTTTGCTACATCCCAAAGAGTTTGGAATGTTGTATGTTTATTTTCAACTGTTTTCATATACTTTTTTAATTTCTTCTCTAATTGCCTGATTGGCCCAATCATTCTTTAGAGGGGTCGTCTTTAACCCCATGTTTTTGGGTTTTCCAGACTTTTTGCTGTGATTAATTTCAAGTTTCATAGCATTGTCATCTGAAAGTGTGCCTGGTATGATCTCAATTCTTTTATATTTATTGAGAGCTGCTTTATGACCCAGTATGTGGTCTATCTTGGAGAATGCACCATGTCCACATGAGAAGAAAGTGAATTCCACATCCTCAGGATGTAGAGTTCTAAATATATCTGTCAAATCCATCTGTTCCAATGTGTCGTTCAGGTCCATTGTTTCCTCAGTGATTTTCTGTCTAGTTGATCTATCCATTGCTGTAAGTAGAGTGTTAAAATCCCCTGCAATTAGCACATTCTTATCAATAAGATTGTTTCTGTTTGTGATTAACTGTTTTATGTATTTGAGTGCTCTCGAATTCAGTGCGCAGATGTTCATAATTGTTAGCTCTTCCTGACGGATAGACCCTGTAATTTTTATATAATGCCTTTCTTCATCTCTTGTTACTGCCTCTACTTTAAAGTCCAGTTTGTCCAACATAAGTATGGCTACTCCTGCTTTCTTTAGACTTCCAGTCTCACGAGAGATATTTCTCCATCCCCTTACTTTCAATCTGAAGGTGCCTTCAGGTCTAAAATGAGTCTCTTATTGGCAGCAAATAGATGGATTTTGTTTTTTTTTTTTTTTTTATCCATTCTGCTACCCTATATCTTTTGATTGGAGCATTTAGTCCATTTACATTCAGTATTATTATTGAAAAATATGGGTTTAGAGTCATTGTGTTCTCTGTAGTTTTCATGCTTGTAGTGGTGCCTCTGATACCTTGTGTTTCTTAATTTTATGACAATTGTTCTAAATTCTTGCTCAGTTATGTTGCTTGTATCTGTTTTGAGCAATTCTGTAGCTGTGATTACTTCTTGGAATTTCTTTACAGGAGAGTTTTTCCGTTTCGTCATTTTGGCTAGCTTTCTGTCTCTTGTCAGTTTTAAAAGATTGTTATACACTCTGCACCTGTGAATATTGCTATATTAAAGGAGGCTCATTGACCTCCAGGGCCTGTCCATTTAGGAAGTGTTCTTTTGATGGTGTCCCTTGGTCTCTCTTGTTGTGCCTTTGGTTTATTTCCCTACTCATACTGAAATTTGGGACTCTCCACCATGTGTACTTTGGCCTGTTTCTTGAGGTAGCCCTAAAAAGGAATACAGAAAGACGAACACACAGGGAACAAAAGCACGTAAACACACAGACAAGTCAAACAAACAAGCAAACCAGAAGAGAAAAGAAAAAAAAAAGGGTGTGGGGGTGGGAACAAAAACAACAAAAGACAAAGGACAGTCTAAAAGCATAAACCAGAAATCCCAGCTACGAATAAAGAGCAGGGTGGAGGCAGTGCTGATGGAAGAACATATACAAAGAGAGAAGTGACAGAGGTAGGGAGGAAGTGAAGTTCAACATTGACCAGGCAGAGAGACTAAAAGGCTTAATTCAGAGAGTGAAAGCAGCAAATATGGTAGGAGGCGAGGGAAAAAAAAATGAAGATAATGTTACCCAAAGAACCTATAAAGTCTAATTATTCCATAAAGAGAGAGAAAGGAAGGTAGAGTCAGAGGTGTAGAAAATGCATCAAGAGGATGGATTAAATATGACTGTTTAAGCAAACCAATGACCAGAGTGCCCAGTCAAATGGAGGGGAGAGATAAGAATGAGATAAGGGAAAATATATCTGACTAGCAAGAATTGATCTAGAGTTAATCAGGGCAATGCATCAATGTTGGTCTTGCCCCAGGCTCTGGCTAAAGCAGCTCTCCAGTGTGGATGGGCGTGGTTTGGTGTAGGCAGGTCTCGCCTCCACTGTGGGTCCCACAGGCCATTCCCTGAGGCCCCGCCTTGGTGGTTGTGGGGAGAAAAATGGCACAGCCCCAGTCCCTTCTCCAACCAAGCTTTGCAGTTCACTCTTTTGGGTCCCATCTCCCTGTGCTACAGGCATATCCAAGGTGATCTGAGTTGTACTTCTCAAGCCCCGCCTTGTTTCCATATTTTAGTCCTCGCACTTTGAAGATACCACCCAAAATGTACTCCCGCAGGCCTGGCAGCTTCTTAGCCGGGGATCGAGTAGGGGGAGTAGGGGAGCAGTTTCTCCAGGTGCTGCCTGGGACCGACCGGGGCGCCTAGCCCAAGGAAAGCACCACAGCTAAAGAAAAAAATCTCTCACTGAACGCCCTGCAGTTACAGATGGGATGAAAGGATCCCCCTCCATCCGGGGCCAAGGTTTTTCTCTTCTCCAGAGACAGTTTATAGCAGTTTCAGCCACTCTTTCTCTTCCCCTCATCTCTCCAGGGCTCTCCGTGGAAGGGGGCTCCCTCCCCTCTGCAACTCCAGGGAGTCCCAGCCTGTTTTTACCTTCCCCAGTTCTCAATCACATTCCTATGAGGCTGTCTTCTTAGCAGACTCATTCTCTTTTCCTCCCAGACTCTTGCAGTTCAGTGTCTTATGGCTTCAGTCCTTCCTGGTTTTAGAGATGCAGGCTGGCAAAAAAGTAGGAAGCTCCCTACGTCTCTGCCATCTTGCTGGGGCTTGATAATCATTTTATAATAGATATTGCATCATCATACTTTATACTTTAAATGTATAGAATTTTTACCTGTAAATCATATTTCAATAAAGCTGGGGCTGGGGAGGAAAACAGCCAAAAAAGAAAAACCCCAGAAATCTTAATTTATTCTCAAAACCAGCATACAAAGGAAAAGGGGCCTATTGGTCATAATTTTCAATGACAATGGGTAATTGAATATGTTGTTTGTTAAAGCACAACAGGCAGAGAAATAATTGATGACTTCAATGAAGACAACAATATAATATATATATAATATAAATTTATTCTATATTTGTATATATTTAAACTTATGTAAGACATATACTATGATAGGTATATATAATTACATTTATAATGTCATAGTATATGGTTTACCTAGGTTTGAATATATATATTTTTATACTGTATATACGATATGTATGTTGTATATATATAACTATAACATATTTGTATATATTCAAACCTATATAAGACATATACTGTGACATAATTAAACATTATTAAAATATCTATTTTTTTCATGGCTTATGGTTAGTCGTTTCTTTGGTTTAACTTATCCCTTCATCTTTATAAGAGGTACAAACTCTCAATGTATTTGTAAAGATAAAAAAATCTTATGGCAATCTATTTCATGGCATGCATTCCATAAATAAATTATATCAGAGAACAGCCTACATAATCTGTTGGATCATTTTTTCAAATTTTTTTTTGTAATATCAAGACAATTGCCATTACCATTTGAGTAAGTTATGTGCATGCGCACGCATGTGTGTGTGTGTGTGTGTGGAAAGGGCATATATAAAATTCAGATGTGGAAAAATTATATGATGGCATTGAAACTGAACTAAAGAGAGTATTCAACTATGGCCAGGAATATGAGATTTGTTAACCATCCTTCATTCTAAGTTCAGAAGATGTAACCCCTGCATCCAGGTGTTTGCAAGTTAAAAGGGATAATACTGATTTTACCCAATATATAACATGAAGGATGGAAATATTATATGTATGTACATCACTTTTTTAAATAGTATAATTGTTTCTCCTCTGGATAAAGTCAATTAGCTAACACAGTGGTCACCCCAAGTACCAGATAAATTTAGGATGGTGCTTTCTGGTCGTTTTTCTTGAGAACTAGTTTGTTTATCTTGAAAATATGTATGTAAGGGGTTGTATCTGCTTAACTATAGAAAAGGATGAGATTGCTTTTGGTCTTTGTAATCTCTTAGTGAATTACCTGCAATGTGCATCACATCCTGGTTTAATACTTATTTAATAATATGGATTTTTTTCTTTAGTACCTTTGTGGAGATGATTTCTAGGTTGGGAGATGATTTTGTTTTTAATCATATTTCCCCAGCTTTACTAATTTACTATCTGTATTTTATACATTATGAATTTGTTTCTCACAAAATACTTAATTACTATCTTTACTGAACACAAGTTTTTCCTATTGTTCTACTTATTTGATTTTCTTTTTCTCCAGAACAAATTCCAATGTTCTCAAATAATATAATACAAGCAATTTACAACTCTCACAGCTAAAAAGGCAGTGGTGGTAACTGTGAGATAGACTCAGAAGAGCATTTTACTTTTTTGGTCCACCTATCTTGAAGAACAGGAGTTGAAAAGTTAAGACTTAAGGGCCACATTTCTATTCTCTCTCCACCTATAGGGAAAAAAAAACAGTTTCACTAGGATTGAAAATATAAAAAACATATAAGCCCTCCTGGGCAATTCCAGATACATTTGTAGAGAGGACACTGGGAATGTCCTTCAGTGGACCAAAAGAGAGTTTGTAGATATTATTAATATTTCCCTAAATGTGAATATAACTTAATTTGTATACAAATAGAGTAACCCATTAAATAAAAAGAAGTATTTCATTTTGGAAATGTTATCAGAATAAAAAGGCATTGGAAAGGCACGGGCTCTCACCATAATATTGCCATTTAAATTTAAGTTGATGTAAAAAAAATTAACTTGATATATAATCACTTTAATTCCCTGAATTTTGAGACTTCCCATTAGGTATCTGGTAATATGACCATTTTCATATAGATTTTAATTGATCCTGTGAAAATGCCTTGTCACACCCTCACATTACCTATATCTCTTTATTGGTATAGTTTTCATGACAAAACAGATGAACATAGGGGAAGGGAAGGAAAAATAAGATAAAAAGAGAGAGGGAGGCAAACCATAAGAGATTCTTAAATACAGAGAACAAACTGAGGGTTGCTGGAGGGTTGTTGACATTAAGAAGAGCCCATGTTGCGATGAGCACTGGGCGTTATATGTAAGTGACAAATCACTAAATTCTACTCCTGAAATCGTTATTACATTATATGTTAAATAACTTGGATTTAAATAAAATTTAAATTAGAAAAAGAAAAAAAGAAAACTGTAGAAGCAGAAATATTCACAATACTCTTGAAAGAAAAGACTGTAAAAAGTAACTATTTTCCTTCCTGCCTTTTGTGATGCCGAATCAAAGAAAAATCAGAAAAGTACAGAATCTGAGAGAAGGAAGAGAACTAGAACAGTTTAGCAAAAAGTATTAAATTAGTCTACATAGCAAAGGGCCGGGATAATTAGCAAAGAAGAAACCCACACTGCACAGGAAATGTAGAGGAGGTGGGGATAGGGAGGCGGGAGGGGAACACATGAAAATCTCTAGAAAATAAAAGCCTTGAAGAAATTGAGAAAAGAAAAAAGTATTTTGTGGCTTTACCTCTAGGATCCCCCTATAATGTTTAAATGATAAACATAAATGATAGAAATATTTTTCAAATTCGTTTCTTGCTTTGAAAGTGTTTTGTGATTCTGATAACATTTAGAGATTAGGCCATTTTGGCCTCTTTCAACAAGTTCAGAATCTGAGAAGGCAAACAACAACAAGAAGAAGAAAAAAAAATAAGAAAAAAGAAAAACAAGAAGAATTTGAGGATGCCAGTAGATGTCTCTGAGACAAGTAATGGTCAGGTACACCCAGGTTAACACCTTCCTCCACACTATCCTGACTCAAATTATGGAACATGGGGACTCGGCAATGAATCTTTAATTATGAAGCATTGGAACAGTGAAACATCTAAGCAGTATTTTGGAAAGAATGAAGAATTCAAATTTGCAAATCATGCAATATGTGTTATTTGAAACTATGTTTGATGCAGATAACTTAATGTATTCAGAGATGCAGAAGCTTGCTAAATTTAGGGAAAAACTTTAAAAAGAAGTAGACTGGAAAATAATTTTCACTCCCTGTTCATTAACAAATTGAATTCTCTTCTTATAACTATTGAGATGTGATCTCAGATTTCTTAAGGCTGATTCAAGGCCAATGCTGGGTTCTGTTATTATAAATACTATTGTTAGGGGGACAAGTGCAAAGATAACAGACCTATGAAGGAAGTAAGTTTTAGAACTGCTGGCATAGGAACCAGTAATAGAAAAACTTGAGAAGTTGGAGGAACTTAATGAACTAGGAGCCAAATAAAGTGATTCTGAATTATGGTTAGACGATGCCTCAGAAATCACAGAAGGAGAGACAAAGCGAAAGACACTGCCAGCTTGTGAGAGTTTACAATGACTGCCATAAGGGTCAATTGTGACTGAAATCCATAAAGTCTGACATTTATGTATAGGAATACAACAAGCATTTGACAAGATGGACAGTGACTGGAATTCATATTCTGAATTCAATACTGCATGCCAGTGACCCAGGGAAAATTGTTCTGTCTTTGTGCTCCAAATGGAAAAACTATACTCATTGGCTCTCTGTCAGGAAGCCATGAGTTAAGCTTCAAAGCTTAGAAGCACTTAAACTAAAATTACACTGGCATAATATACAATCAGAAATAATAATAATATTGTAATAAATAATAATTTCCACTGTGAAGGGCAACCAAATTCTCACTGTTGGTAACTCTAAACTTAGGATGGGGAAAATGGTAGGCAGATGTGTTGGTCAACAAAGGATCGGAACCAAATAATATAATGTAAAACACAGCTATCTGTGGGACTTAAAAAGTTGAAAGTTTCAGCTTGTCAATTATATACCTCAGTAAATCTGGGGAGAAAAGAGGTTGAAAGTTTCTAAACATGTATCTATATGTGAGATATACTTACTTCCTCAAAATAGGGGAAAAAATTTGACAACAAAAAAAGCCAGTGTGCAAATTCCTTAAACCCAGCTGTGTAATCACAAGACCCTTCTAGACCATTTATCATGCTAATAGACATCAAAAGTAAGCTAGAGTAGTCATACTTTTATCAGACAAACTAAATTTTAAACGAAAGACTATATAATAAGAGATGAAGAAAGGCACCATATCATAATAAAGGGATCTACCCAACAAGAATATCTAACATTATAAATATTTATGCCCCAGCATAGGAGCAGTCAAATATACAAATCAATTAATAACATATTAAAGAAGCTCACTGATAATAATAGAATAATAGTTGGGTACTTTCACACCCCACTCACATCAATGGGCAGATCATCTAATCAGAAAATCAACAAGGAAACAAACAATCGCTTTGAATGACACACTAAACCAGATGCACTTAACAGATATATTCAGAGCATTTCACCCTAAAACAGCAAAATACACATTCTTTTTGAGTGCACATGGGACATTCTCCAGATTAGATTACATGCAGGGTCACAAATCAGGCCTCAACAAGTACAAAATGATTGCGATAATACCATGCAAAACTATGAATCTTGAAGTCAACCACAACAAAAAGTTTGGAAAGACCACAAACACTTGGAGGTTAAAGAACATCCTACTAAAGAATGAATGGGTTAACCAGCGAATTGAATAAGAAATAAAAAGACATACATGGATGCAATGAAAATGAAAATAAGACAGTCGAAAACCTTTGGGACTCAGCAAAGGTGGTCAAAAGAGGGAAATATATAGTAACACAGGTCTTTCTCAAGAAGGAAGAAAAGTCTCAAATACATAACCTAACAAACCTCTCCCAACAAACAAGAGTCTAGGACTGGTTGGCTTTCCAAATTATAAAGAAAAGTTATATCTATTCTTCTGAAACACTTCCAAAAAATAGAAATGGAAGAAAAACTTCCAAACTCATTCTATAAGGCCAGCATTACCTTGATTCCAAAACCAGACAAGGACTCCACTAAGAAGGAGAATTACAAACCAATTTCCCTGATGAACATGGATGCAAAAATCTTCAACAAAATACTAGAAAATCAAATCCAACAGTACATTAAAATAATTATTCACCACAATCAAGTGGGATTTATTCCTGGGATGCAGATGCCATTCAATATCTGCAAATCAATCTATAAGATACACTACATTAATAAAAGAAAGGATAAGAACCATATGATTCTCTCAATAGATGCAGAAAAAAGCATCTGACAAAATACAGCATCCTTTTTTTGATAAAAACTCTCAAGAAAGTAGGGAAAGAAGGAACATCCCTCAACATCATATAGACCATATACAACAAAAGGCCTACTGCTAATATCATTCTTGATGGGGAAAAACTGAGAGCTTTCCCCATAAAGTGAGGACCACAACAGAGATGTTAACTCTCACCATTGTTATTCAACCTATTACTGGAATCCTAACTTCAGCTATCATCGAAAAGAAGTAAAAGGCACCCAAATCGGCAAGGAAGAATTCAAACATTCACTCTTTGCAGATGACATACTTTATGGGGAAAACCCGAAAGACTCCACCTAAATACTACTAGAATTGATACATGAATTCAGCAAAGTCGCAGGATATAAAATCAATGTACAGAAATCAGTTGTGTATGAATACTATAAATGAAGCAGTAGAAAGAGAAATCAAGGAATCAATCTCATTTACAATTGCACCAAAACCATAAGATACCTAGAAATAAACCTAACAGAAGAGGTGAAAAATCTATATGCTGTAAATTATAGAAAGCTCATGAAAGAAATGAAAGAAGACAAAGAAATGGAAAAACATTCCATGCTCATGGATTGGAAGAATAAATATTGTTAAAATGTCTATCCTACTCAAAGAAATCTACACCTTCAATGCAATTCCTATTAAATTACACTTGCATTATTTACAGAGCTAGAACAAACAATTCTGAAATATGTATGGAGCCAGGAAAGACCCCAAATAGCCAAAGTAATGTTGAAAAAGAAAACCAAGATGGAGGCATCACAATTCTGGATTCAAGCTGTATTACAAAGCTGTAATCATCAAGAAGTATAGTATTGGCACAAAAACAGACACATACATAGATCAATGGAACAGATTGGAGAACCCAGAAATGATGTAAAACTATATGGTCAACTCATCTTCAACAAAGCAGGAAAGAATATGTAACGGAAAAAAGTCAGTCTCTTTAGCAAATGGTGTTGGGAAAACTGGACAGCAACAAGCAGAAGAATGAAAATGGACAACTTTCTTATACCACACACAATAATAAATTCAAAATGGATGAAAGACCTAAGTAAGACAGGAAACCATCAAAATCCTAGAGGAGAACACAGGCTTCAACATCTTTGACCTCAGCCACCGCAACTTCTTACTAGACATGTCTGTGAAAGAAATGGAAATAAGAAAAAAATGAACTATTAGGATCTCATCAAGATAAACAGCTTCTGTATAGTGAAAGAAACAATCAACAAAACTAAAAGGCAACCAATGGAATAGGAGAATATATTTGTAAATGACATATGGGATAAAGGGTTAGTATTCAAAATCTATAAAGAACTTATCAAACTTAACACCCCAAAAATAAATAATCCATTTAAGAAATTATCAGAAGACTTGATCAGACATTTCTCCAAAGAAGACAAACCTACAGCTAAGAGACACATGAAAAAAATGCTCAATTTCAGTCATCATCAGGGAAATAAAAATCAAAACCAGAAGGAGATATGACTCACATCTGTCAGAATGGGTAACATTAACAACCCAGGAAACAACAGACGTTGGTGAGCATGGAGAGAAAGGGAACCCTCTTATACTGTTGGTAGGAATGCAATCTGGTGCTGCCACTTGGAAATCATTATGGCAGTTCCTAAAAAAATTAAATTGAGAACTACCCTATGGCCCAGCAATTGTACTACTAGGTATTTATCCAAAGGATACAAAAATAGTGATTCAAATGGGCACATGCATCTCCATGTTTATAGCAGCATTATCATCAATAGCCAAACTATGGAAAGAGCCCAAATATCCACTGATGGCTAAATGGATAAAGATGTGGTGTACATGCATGCGCACGCACACACACACACACACACACACACACACACTCACACACACAGAGGAATATTACTCAGCCATCAACAAGAATGAAATCTTGCCATTTGCAATGATGTGGAGGGAACTAGAGTATATTATGCTAAGTGAAATAAGTCAGATAAAGACAAAATCCATCTGATTTGACTTATATGTGGAATTCATGAAAGGAAACAGTGAACATAGAGGAAGGAAAAGAAAAATAAGATTAAAAACAGAGAAGTAGGCAAACCATGAGACTCTCAACTATAGGGAACTAACTGAGGGTTGCTGAAAGGGAGGCAGGTGGGGAGATAGGCTAAATGGGTGCTGGTATTAAGGAGGGAACTTGCTGTGATGAGCACTGTGTGTTATATGTAATTAATGAATCACTAAATTCTATTACTGAAACCAATGCTATATTATATGTTAACTAACTTGATTTTAAATAAAATCTTGGAGAAAAAAATTAATAAAATAAAATAAAAATTCCTTGTTTTTATTTATTTTTGAGAGAGAGAGAGAGAGAGAAAGAGAGAGAGAGAGAGAGAGAGAGAGAGAGAGAATGAGAGGGGGAGGGGCAGAGAGAGGGAAACACAGAATCCAGAACAGACTCAAGGCTCTGAGCTGTCAGCACAGAGCCTGATGCTGGGCTCAAACTCATGAACCACAAGATCATGATTGAGCTGAAGTCAGATGCTTAACTGACTGAGCCACCCAAGCACCCCTAAATTCTTAAAAAATTATATGAAAAAAAATAAGAATCTGTGAATTTATGTGAACATACACAATGAAAAAATAAAAGAACAATGACATGAGAAGACAAGAAAACACCATGTGCTGAGGGAACAAATGAGCTTTGAAGGGTAAGAGATTAGTGATTAAGAGGTTCTAGAAAATATGAATGGAAAGAAAAATGCAAAAAGGTAAAAGTGACTGGGCAAAGAGTCTATGAGACTATGAGAAGCATCGCGGGGCTTCTAAACCAAATCCCATTTAAGAGTGGGAATAAAGGATGGGCTTGATTTCCTTGCTCTTTTATTTCATCATTACAGAAATGCTGCACACACATGACTCATGGCAAGGTCAAAATTCAACTTCACTCTTGTGTCTTCCACAGTTTCCATTAAAATTCCTTTGGTGGAGGAAGCGTTTCCCTTGACATAAGATGAAAACTTTAAAAAGTTCATGAAATTTGTGCACAAAAATGGCAGTCTAAGGGTCACTGTGTCACAGATACAGTCTATTCAATATATGTGATGTGTAATAAAAGATATGAATCATAAAATGTAAGTTGGTTTGACAGTAAATTTTCATTTGAACAGCTTAAAACTGCGGCACTTGGGGGGCTCAGTCAGTTAAGCGTCTGACTTCGGCTCATGTCATGATCACAAGGCTTGTGAGTTCGAGCCCCACATCGTGCTCTGTGCTGATGGCTCAGAGCCTGGAGCCTGCTTTGGATTCTGTGTCTCCCTCTCTCTCTGCCCCTCCCCTGCTCATGCTTTGTCTCTCTCAAAAATCAATAAACATTAAAAAAAATTCTTTGAACAGCTTAAAACTGATACCAAATGAGAACTTATAGCAGGAAAATGACATGTAGTTAGAAAGTTGGACTCTTTGCTCCTCTAACTTGTTTTTCTCTTCTGCATTTTGGCTTGATAGCAGATCTGAACCCTTCTGGGTCAAATATGGTAGCAAAGGAAGAGAGAGTAATAAGAGCATAGATAAAGTTTTCTTAAACCGTTTCATCTCAAAATTTGGTTTATACCCTGTGAATGGCTAATACTTAACTATGACTTTCAGTGGGCATAATTGCTGGGTCCTCTTTCCTGGGCAGAATAGCATCTATTCCAGTAGATCAATTCCTATTCTTTTAGTCCCAATAATCCAATATTCATTTCCAGCTTCTTGATTCTGGGTTTGTCCACCTCTCTAGGCAGCCCACTTATAGAGGGAGAAAAATGTCTCTAAGGTGATTCTTATGTATACACACTAATGCATCCTTTGTCCACAACAAATTTCTGGAAATGCAAGCTCATCCTATCACTTCTCCCTTTTCTGTAGCCTACCTGGCTTTGAAAGAATGGGTCAGGTAACAATAATCTATCGTGCTCAGCTGCAGGAAACAGTTACTTTAAGAAGCTTCCATCACTACAACAGAAGCAAGAGTCAGCCCTCTCCTTTCCTACCCATGTGAAGTAAAATGAGGACTTAAAGCCTATCACTCTTTCCAGAAGGATGTCTTCAGCTCAAACCATTTTTACTGCATCATTTTATCCAAGGGTCCAAAAGTCATGCACCATTTTTGATTGACTTTCTTTGTAAATTTTACAAATACAGTGATTTTGGGGGCTTCTATTTCAGATCTGTTCAAAATTTCAATTTAGGGGTGCCTGGGTGGCTCAGTCAGTTAAGCATCCAACTCTTGATTTAGCTTTGGGTCATGATCTCACAGTTGATAGGTTTAAGTCCCACATCAGCTCCATGCTGAGAGTGTGGAGTCTGCTTGAGATTCTCTCTCTCCCAATCTCTGCTCCTCCCACTCTCTCCCTCAAAAATAAATAAATTAATTAAAAAATTTTCAATTAAAATCAGGTTACACAGTTTTATTTTATTTTTCAGGTGTGAATTATTCAAATCAGATTGCCCAAATATTCTAGAAAACTATACCTGTTGAGGAGCTTGAACTTTATAGAGCACCATTCATTTAATACCAAAATTCTATGCCATAAAAGAGAAAGTATTACTGTATCCATTAAAGCAGTTAAGGAAACTGGGGCCAGAGAAGGAAAATGATTTGACCAAAGTCAAACAGCTATTAAGTTCCAGGTATAAAATGTAATAGTGCAAATACTGGTATAAAATACTGATCCTTAGTAAAGTAGTTTTTTTTTTTTTTTATTACACCACACAAAAGCATGGAAGAATTTCAGAATTTAGTTACTCTGCTCTGTGAAGAATAGGTCATTATCTGCAGAAAGATTTGGGGAAATGAGATAATGGGTAGAGTCTTGCCGTCTAACACCTTATATTATCTAACCTCACCAATCACCCACCTTTATTTTACCTCTGATCAGATTTTTCCCTCCAGGGATATACTGATAATAGCGAAAGAAAAAATTCAGTCTGCGGAACAATTTGTTCTACAGGGCCATAACATTCTCTAATACATAATGGAATATTAAGCAATTCTTCCTTTCCTCTAAGCCTACTGCACTAAATAGTTCATGGAGCCTCTTCAGACAGTATCTTAGATATTTTGATCTTTATAATTCTAAGTTTTCATGATTTGTCTAAATTGCAGCAAAAATGCCAGATAGAGCAGTGAGTCTTTTCTGTAGTACTTTTTTTTTTTTTTGTTTCTCATTTTGCTTCAGGGGTGAAAGCAAAGAAAATATACACAGGTGAAAAGCAAATGCTTAGCTCAAAAAACTGGTCTTTCAAGTAAACATGTCTTTTTCTTTTACCCCATCTTTTAAATTTAAGTGATTTGGAGAAAGAGTTACAGTACAGTGTCAGCTCCTAGTTCGATATAAATAATATATTTCCACAAGGGACTAAACAGGAATATGAAGATTCACAGGAATGTATATGGAAGAAGCCAAATAAATTTAAAAATTGACAGCATTTTCTTGAGTCAGAAATTCATTTCCATATTAAAGTTAAAAAAATCAGGGCCTTCATAGTCTAACAATTCAAATATATTTCCTGCATGAGAAAATAGCAGAAGAAATGGAGTTAGTGAGCCTGCAAACGATCTCTATATGCAGTTACTATTTCTATTCATCCTTTACTCTTGTAAGTAAATTTGTCTAGAGACTTTAATCTCAGTGGACAGTAGACTGTCAAAGGAATGTGAGAGTGAAAAGGAAAAAAGAGATACATTGATGTGAAAATTCTTTGAAGATGTCTTACCAAAACAGTAAGATCTTCTTAGACAAACTTTGATTTCAAATAGTGGCTAAATTAAGTACAAATAAAAAAGGTTCATATATCTTAAAGTCAGATTGTGTCAAAGGAGACACTAGTATAGCAACAAAATCTCTTCATAATTACTTTTTTATAAAAGGCAATGATGTTTTATAGGGAACCACTATAAAACCTATCTAGGATTCTAACATTCTTCTGATTGTTTGGATGTATAGTACATGGAAGTTGAAAAATAATTTCCCCATACAGTATAATTCCACAAGGAACAAAGATAGCTATTTTCAATTTATTTCTATGACATAAAGAGAGCAATTTTTTTGTTTTTTGTTTTTTTTTCAACTGATCTAGATGATATATGTTGAGAGGATGGGATAGTATCTGTGGATATTTAGAGAAACACATTTATTATGGTTGTAAGTTAAAATACATCAAAATATGACCATGTAATTAATTACTCACATTCATGAATTCCACATTTTCAAATTTAATCTGCTAGAATTCATTTTTAACCCCAAAATTAATATTTGTGGTGCTTTTGAGCTCATTAATGGACAACTGATTGTACATACCAACCCCTAAAATTTTAATTGCACCATGCACACATTCCTGGCTAAGGTTTATTTCTCAGAGTTCTGGAGGCTTGAAGTCAGATATTGGCTGGAAACTAACACATTGGGGGATAGGTACTTTTGTTTTGTTTTGTTTTTGTTTTTGTTTGTTTAAACTGAAGTTGTTAAGATATAGTGTAATAATGGTGTCAGGAGTAGAATTTAGTGATTCGTCATTTATATATAACACCCTGTGCTCATCCCAACAAATGTCCTCCTAAATGTCCATCACCATTTAGCCCATCCACCAACCCAACACCCCTCTAGGAACTCTGTTTGTTGTTCTCTGTATTTAACGGTCTTTTATGGTTTGCCTCCCTTTCTGTTTTTATCTTATTTTTTCCTTCCCTTCCCCTATGTTCATCTGTTTTGTTTCTTAAATTCCACATGTGAGTAAAATCACATGATATTTGTCCTTCTCTGACTGACTTATCTCACTTAGCATAATACATTCTAGTTTCATCCATGTTGTTGCAAATGGCAAGATTTCATTCTTTTAGATCACCAGTAATATTCCATTGTATATATATACCACATCTTCTTTACCCATTCATCAGTCAATAGACATTTGAGCTCTTTCCATAATATGGCTATTGTTGATGGTGCTGCTATAAGCATTGGGTGCATGTACCCCATCAATTAGCATTTTTGTACCCTTTGGATAAACACCTAGTGGTGCAACTGTTGGGCAGTAAGGTAGATCTATTTTTAATTTTTTGAAGGAACCTCCTTACTGTTTTCTAGAGTGGCTGCACCAGTTTGCATTCCCACAAACAGTACAAGAGGGTTCCCCTTTCTCCACATCTTTGCCAACATCTATTGTTTCTTGAGTCGTTAGTTTTAACCATTCTGAGAGGGGTGAGGTGGTATCTTGTCATGGTTTTGATTTGCATTTCCCTAGTGATGAGTGATGTTGAGCATCTTTTCATGAGTCTGTTAGCCATCTGGATGTGTCTCTGTAAAAGTGTTCATGTTTTATGCCCCTTTCTTCACTGGATTATTTGTTTTTTGGGTGTTGAGTTTGGTAAATTCTTCATAGATTTTGGATAGTAACCCTTATCCAATGTCATTTGCAAATATTCTCCCATTCTGTCAGTTGCCTTTTAGTTTCGTTGACTGTTTCCTTTGCTGTGCAGAAGCTTTTTAAGAGGTCCCAATAGTTCAATTTTGCTTTTGTTTCCCTTTCTTCTGGAGACATGTCTAGTAAGAAGTTGCTGCAGCTGATCTAGTAAGAAGTTGCTGCAGCTGAGGTCAAAATGGTTGTTGCCTGTTTTCTCCTCTAGGATTTTGATTTTTTTTTTTTTAGGTCTTTCATCCATTTTGAGCTCATTTTTGTGTATGGTGTAAGAAAGTGTCCAGTTTCTTTTGCATGTCACTGTCCAGTTTTCCCAACACCATTTCCTGGAGAGACTGTCTTTTTCTTTTTCTTTTTTTCCCATTGGATATTTCTTCTGCTTTGTCAAAGATTAGTTGGCCGTACATTTGTGAATCCATTTCTAGATTCTCTATTCTGTTCCATTGTTCTATGTGTCTGTTTTTGTGCCAGCACCATACTGGCTTGACGATTACAGCTGTGTAATACAGCTTGAAGTCCAGAATTGTGATGCCTTCAGTTATGATTATCTTTTCCACCATTATTTTGACGATTCAGAGTCTTTTCTGGTTCCATACAAATTTTAGAATTATTTATTCTAGCTCTGTGAAAAATGCAGGTGTAATTTTGATAGGGATCACATTGAATGTGTAGATCACTTTGGGTAATATAGACATTTTAACAGTGTTTGTTCTCCCAATCCATGAGCACAGAACATTTGTCCATATCTTTGTGTCTTCTTCAATTTCTTTCATTAGGTTTCTATAGTTTTCAGCATACAGATCTTTTACCTCTTTGGTTAGGTACATTCTTAGATATCTTATGGTTTTGGTGCAATTGTAAATGGGATCGATTCCTTGAGATCTCCTGCTGATGCTTCATTACTGCTATATAGATATGCAACTTATTTTTGTATATTGATTTTATATCCTGAGACGTTGCTGAATGCATGGATCAGTTCCAGAAGTTTTTTGGTGGGGTCTTTTGTGTTCTCCATACCTGCAAATAGTAAAAGTTGGACTTCTTCCTTTCTGATTTGGGTGCCTTTTATATATTTTTGTTTGATTGTTGAAGCTAGGACTTCCAGTAGCTGTTGAACAACAGTGGTGAGAGTGGACATCTCTGTTGTGCTCCTGATCTTATGGGAAAAACTCTCAGTTTTTCCCCATTGAGAATGGTATTAGATGTGGGTTTTTTCATATATGGCCTTTATGATGTTGAGAAATGTTCCCTCTATCTCTACTTTCTTGAGGGTTTTATCAAGAAATAATGCTGTATTTTGTCAAATGCTTTTTCTGCATCTATTGAGAGGATAATGTGATTCTTTTCTTTTATTAATATCATGTATTACATTGATTGATTTGTGGATATTGGACCATGACCATGACCATGACCATGACCCGACCCCTGATAACACAGAGCCTGATGTGGGGCTCGATCTCACAAACCGTGGGATCATGACCGGAGCCAATACCAAGAGTCAGATGCTTAACTGACTGCGCCATCCAGGCACACTGATTATAGATTTTAAATGAATATAACAAAGTGTGTTCCTTACAGGTGGGAGCTTACATTTAATTTACTATATGCATACTATTTAAAATATAAAGTACTATTCCAAACACATACTTGTCTCTTAATGTATTTCAGTTTCCTTTTTCTATATTCTTTTTTTCCTGCTTATTATAATAGCTCATCATTTAACTTCTTCTAGCCATGAGAGTTTGTTGACTTACCTATTAAAGCATCTCCAAATCTCTTGATGATGGTATTAATGAACCATCATAATAATCACAGTCATTATTTTAGTTGGATTATTTAGTTGGATATCTACCATATGCATTACTTTTTTTTTAAGTTTCTTGTCTTTGTTATCTTTGTCTTACACTTTTTCTGTATTTTGTTATTTTAATTGAACATTTTATGTGATTCCATTTTTTCTTAGCATATTAGTTATACTTTTTTTCACATTTTTTATTTGTTGCTTTAGAGTTTGCAATATACATCTACAGCTACTCCAAGTCCACTTGCAAATAACATGGTATCACTTTAGAGTGAGTGTTGAGTATGTTGTAATAACAAACTATCCAAATTCCTCCTGCCTGTTCCCTGTATGATTGTTATCATTCATTTCACTTAGAGATAAGTATACACAGTGTATATATACACACATACACACACACACACACACAGTATATACTCACACAAGCACATATAATATATATACTTAATTGAATACATTGTTGGTATTAATTTGGGCAAATTGTTATCTGTTAGTTTAATTAAGAATAAGAAAAACAAAAGTTTTTATTTTACCTTCACTTATTCTTTTTTGATACTCTTTTTTATGTAGATCTGAGTTTTCTTTTGTTTTTTTGTTTGTTTGTTTGAGAGAGAGAGTGCATGCATGTGCATGAGTTGAGGAGGGGGAGAGGGAGAGAGAGAATCTTAAGCAGACTCTATGTGCAGCAAAGTGGCTGATGTGGGGCTTGATCTCACAACTGTGAGATCATGACTGAGCCAAAGTCAAGAGTCAGACACTTAACCAACTGAGCCACACAGGCACCCCTCTGTAGATCTGAGTTTCTGACGTATGTTTTTTTGTTTTGTTTTGGTTTTTGTTGTTTTTTTTTGTTTTTTGTTTTTTCCTTCTCACTGAAGAACTTTTTTTAACATTTTTTGCAAGGCAGGTCTACTGGCAGCAAATTACCTCAGTTTTTGTTTGGCTGGGAAAGTATTTCTCGTTCACTTTTGAAGGAAAATTTCACAATTCAAAATTCTAAGTTTGTGTAGTTTTCTCTTTACACTTTAAACATGTCACTTCACTCTCCTCTTGCTTGCATGGTTTCTGAAAAGAAGTTGATGGAATTCTTCTATTTGGTCCTCTATAGGTAAGGTGTTTTACCCTCTGACTCTTTTCAGGACTTATTTATCTTTGATTTTGTTGTATTTTGAAAATGATATGCGTAGGTGTCTTTTTTTGCCATTTGCCTTTTTAGTGATTTTTGAGCTTCCTGGATCTGTAATTTGGTGTCTGACATTAATTTGGAGACATTCTTGGTCATTATTGTTTTAAATATTTCTTCTGTTCCTTTCTTTCTCTCTTTCTTCTCCTCTGGTATTCCAACTACACGTGTTAAATTAACCTTTTGTGGTTGTCTCACAGTCCTTGGATATTTTGTTCTGTATTCCTTTTTCAGTCTTTGTTTCCTTCATTTTTCATTTTTTAAAGTTTGTATTGAAACATCCTCTACCTCAGAAATTCTTTCTTCAGCTGTGTCTTCAGCTTATAAACCCATTAAAGGCATTCAATTCTGTTACAGAGTTTTTTCCTCTCTACCATTTGTTGTTGGTCTATTTTTAGATTTCCATTTCTCTGCTTAAACTGTCCATCTGTTTTTGAATGCTGTCTAATTTATCCTTTAGAATATTTAGATATTAATAGTATTTGTTTTAAATTCCCAGTCTGATCATTGCAATATCTTTGTCATGTCTGGGTCAGATAATTGCTCTGTCACTTCAAATTGTGTTTTCTGTCTTTTGGTATGCCTTCTGTTTTTTTGTGGGTTTTTTCTTAAATTTTATTTATTTTTTCTCGATAGCCAGACATGATGCACTTAATAAAAACAACTGCTGTAAATAGGCCGTTAGTAATGTGATGGTGAAGTGTTGGGGGAAGTAAAAGTGTTCTGTGGTCCTATGGTCACACCCCAGTCTTCCAGGGAGCTTAAGCCTTCTGGATTGTGTACCTCACTGGTGCTCTTCAGTTCTTTTGTGGGACAGGATAGTACAGTGGGCTAAGGTTGGATGTTGGATTTTTCCCTTTTCCCATGTGGAAGGCTAAAGGCTGGAGTTTGGTATTGTCTTTCCCCCAGGGTCAGTTAGGTTTTCATTACATCCTCGCAGGTTAAGCTCTGTTAAGTAGTTTTCCCTTAGAGCAGACCTTACTGAGAAGAAACGAGTTCTCTGGCGTGTTTCACAGTGATTCCTTTTCCCTCTCCCCCTAATGGAAGCAGGAGGGAATTCTTCTCCAATATTATTGACAGAACCCGGCGAAATTCCTTCTCCCCACCCCTTCACTCCCCGCCCTGACCTTAACTGTGTCCCTCTGGAGTTTTTATCTCTCAGACTTATCCAAATAAGCCTCTAGTAACTAGTACATATCAGGTTTTCCTACTCTGTCACTGGTTCTCATAGAGGCTTTTGTTTTTGAGTCTCTGCTCCTATAAGCCATGACTCCCTGTATTTGCCTGTCTTTTCAATCTTGAGGGAAATTGTTTGCCTTGTGTCCTTCCCTCTCTTATCAATTTAACAAGAGTTGTTGATTTTTTATTCTCTTCAGTGTTTTACTTGTTAGGAAAGAGTGGAAATGTCCAAGCTCCTTACTTGTGGAATCAAAAAAAATGGAAGTCTTGTAGAGTTATTTTTTCCATGAATTTTGTTAATCACCTAGAACAATTCTGGGATTCAGATAAGATAATGAAATAGAAGATGATAATGGTACCTTTGCCAAAGTCATAGACCAGTGGAAGAGGCAGGATTTGAACTGTCTTTCTGATTTGAAAGCTTTTGCTTTTAGCTACACTACATAGTTCTCTATCACCTGGTTTATGTTACAATGTTTTTGTCCCTTAAAATAACTATGTTGAAGCTCTAATCTTTAATCTTACTGTATAGGGAGACAGAGCCTTTAGGAAGTATTTAAGATGAAATGAGGTCATAAGTGTGGGTCCCTAATCAGGTAGGATTGCTGTCTTTATAAAAAGAGATACCAGAGAGCTAGCAAACTCCTTTCCAACTGATCTTCTCTCTGTCTCTCCATGCCAATGCATGAAAAAAGTCCATTGGAGTAAACTGCAGAAGGCAGTTGTCTATAAGGCAAGAAGAGTGCTTTCCTTGGATCCAAACCCTTCTGGACCTTGATCTTTAACTTTCCAGTCTCCAGAACTCAAGAAAATACATTTCTCTTGCTTAGGCTACTCAGTCTGTGATATTTTGTTATGGTAACTTGAGCAACCTAAGATGGTATATTTACAAGGTATATATCAGCATAATTCCTGATATATAATGTGGAAATAATAAATACTATAAATACTGTTTTGATTAGTGAACAAAAAATAGCTATGAATTATTCTTTTTATTTTTTAATTTATTTTTGAGAGACAGAGAGAGACAGCGCGAGCAGGGGAGGGTCAGAGAGAGAGAGGGAGACACAGAATCTGAAGCAGGCTCCAGGCTCTGAGCTGTCAGCACAGAGCCCGACGCGGGTCTCCAACCCACGAACCGCCAGATCATGACCTGAGCCGAAGTCAGACGCTCAACTGACTGAGCTGCCCAGGCATCCCAAAATAGCTATGAATTTAATATTCAAAACTGAGAATGAACATTTTGAGATTCCTGAAGCTGATGGTAAGTTTTCCTGCATAACACAAAGTACAATACTTGCTATCTAGATTAGCTTTTTATTGAATAGTACATCCCATTAAGAAGCATTTGCATCTTTGTTTTATCTAACGTAAAAACATTGCATTATTTCTGAAATGCAGCAATTGTGCCTTCTTGTTTCAGAATAAGAATCTGCACCATCTGTTTCAAAAGATCTATAGCTTGTTTTATTTGAACAAGCAGATTGAATCAAAATTTGGTGCTAGAGGCTGGGAAAATGGATATTACAATGGCTTCACAATGTTATTGTAATAAAATTTGCAAATCCCCATTAGTATAAAATAAATGGTGCCAAACTGCCCAAATATTTAAGATAAAAGGGGAAGAGGCTTGGTTTTCTGGGGATATTTCTGAATGTATGGAATTAACCATGCATAAACACAGTACATTCCCAATTACATATGGAAAATTAATTCTTCCATCTGCAGGTATATCTTTGGGGGGGGATAAGTATATTTTAGTTTAGTTTAGTTTAGTTTAGTTTATTTAATTTGAGGGAAAAATAGAGAGTGCAGGGGTGAGGCAGAGAGAGAGAGAGAGAGAGAATGGTAGTGCAGAGCACAACATGGGGCTCGATCTCATGAACGAAGAGATCATGAGCTGAAATTAAGAGTTAGATGCTTAACCAACTGAGCCACCCAAGTGCCCCTATTTTAGGGTTTTTTTTTTAAGTTTATTTATTTATATTTTGAGAGATAATGAGTGGGAGAGAGGCAGAGAGAGAGAGAATTCCAAGTAGACTCCACACTGTCAGTGCAGAGGCCCATATGGGGCTTGAACTCATGAACTGTGAGATCATGACCTGAGCTGAAATCAAGAGTCTGACACTTAACCAACTGAACCACAGAGGCACCCTGAGAATAAGTACATTTTAATGCGAAGTTAACTGGAGATGTCACGGAAGTTTGCCCGCTAAAAAATAAACAGAATTGAATAGATTATAAAATTAAATAATTAAATTCAGATTTTATAAACCCTTGCTCCTGCCCAACTATTCTTGGTACTATTGACTGAAGAGTTGACTATTTATAAATGTGTGTACATACACAAGTATGCCTGAATATTCATACTTAGTTTAGACATATATGAATGAATTAGATGTCCTGTCATTGCAGTGCAAACACCACAGGGACAATACTCTCCTCATATCGGGTTCCAATAAAGGGATTTTTTTTTCTTGAAACAGGATAAATGTAAAGCTGAAAAAGAGTATACATAGCATTTAATTGCAACCAGGTCTCCTCTTATACAGGTGAAAGGAAAGCAATAATAAACCTGGTAAGATATTTAGATATCCATATTTTCCATGAAAATATTTTCTCTAAAAATAAGAAATATAAATGCAATAAAATCCATTTGAATGAAGCATGAAATTATATTTTGGCTTCACTTACATAGAGGAAAATGTATATAATATATAGTTTGGAGATGTAAGAAAAGACAGAAAAAATGACAAAGATAATTAAAAAATAACTAAAATATAATATGTAGTTTTGTCTTGTTAGAGATTCTGATAATACATTCCAGTCAAAGACCAATAATAAATTCATGAAGTATCATCCAATACCCATAAATTTAATTGTATACAATGTTTAGACAGGAATAGTAAACTAATGCTTATAATATCTTAAAAAAGTCTCTTATCAGTAGTTGCTAAGTAATATATTGAGTATATTACATATTCTACTTATATATAATTAGAACATATATATCTTATTTGTATAACACATACATACATATTCACATACAATTAAATGTAAACTAGATATAAATAGTAAACCTCTCATATTAATAATTTTCAAAAAAAGAATATGAAAAAATATTCCTGTGTTCCATGCTATGCAAACTGTAACAATGGCAAGTGTTATTACTACCTTTCAGAGAGCACCTTTAAGTTGCAGGAGTTATACATATATTGGCTCTAATCCTCACAATGACCCACTTGAAATTATGCCATTTTCTTCATTTTAAAGACAGGAAAATAAATGAAATTACTTAAGAAGTCTATTTAAAATTAAATTAAATTAGAAAGTGACCTTGAATTTTAGACTATATGTGCCTAAACCCAAATCCCAACTTCTTTCCTCTCTAAATAAGTTTGACTTGTGAACTTGTAACTTTAGATGCCTGTCCACAGAAAATGTCAGTATATAATGATCATGTACCACTAGAGTTTCTTAAACATGGTAATTGAGAGAGACCAAAAATATGTGTGAAAGTGTTTCTGCTTAAGAAATATTTTTAATTGTTATACTGTTGCTCCAGAAACTGCTTTAAAGGCATGAGGGTCACATTTGATAACAGAACTCAAATTTGGCTTACTTGTCAAGTGTGGGTGATGGCTGCAGGTTGTTAGCCTACAACTTAATCTAATAAAGTCTACATACAATACAATGCATGGGTAAAGAAATAGTCTTTTATTATTATTATTATTATTATTATTGCTATTCTTCCTATAAGAAGGAGAATAAAACACGCATTTAATAAATAGTAAAGAGCTATTATTCTAGGAAATGATGTTGCTATATACAAATCTATTTTTCCTTTTTTATCCTCTCTCATAAGTATGTGGGTACACACACGTACACCCCGCGCACACACCAAACTGCATGTGCATGTTAGTATCTGCAATTTTTTCCCCTTTATATTTATGTATAGATACAGGATTCCCTCATCTGACCTTTGTGTAAGGAAGGCTCTTTGGCATATAGGTTAATTTATTTTTCTTTTTCTGTCTCTAGTTATTTTCTCTTACCCTTCTTTTCTCTTACCCTTCTTTCTTTTAACTATCATGCTATAAAATAACATATTTTAGAGACGATATATGTTTTGGGTATAAGTAACCATTTCATTTATTTTTTTAATTTAGAAGAAGAGAAATGGATTGTTTATAAGCTATATTTATACTTCTGCAGCCTTCAGTTGATTTATTTTCTGTGGATCAATGGTCCTTAATAGGAAACAGTCCCCCTCATAGTAACATAGATTGTACTTTTATAACATCAAAACAACCGGTCAATTCTGATGATCAATTTTTGAAAACAGTAATTTCAGTGACAAAAAAAGAAAGAAAGAAAGAAAAGAAACAAAGAAGTCAAACTGGTTGGGTGATATTGTAGAGATACAAACACCTCATTGCCTTTAACACTTTCAAAGTTAGTTACTTTTTTTAAGAATCAAAAATAATTATTTTTATGCATATTATAGTCCCTTTCCAGTTATATAAATATAAGCACAAAATGATGTCAGTCAGGGACACCTGGGTGTCTCAGTGGGTTAAGAGTCAGACTCTTGATTTCAGCTGATGTCATAATCTCATGGTCTTATGAGTTTGAGCCCTTCATTGGGCTCTGTGCACTGACCTCAAGGAACCTGCTTGGGATCCTCTTTCTCTCCTGCTCTCTCTGCCTCCCCTGCTTCTGCTATCTCTTTCTCCCTCAAAGTAAATTAAGTAAACTTTAAGAAAAAATAAATGCTGCAAGTCAATTATCAGGGACCTAAGAATACAAGTATTCTAATTATGTATGAAGGTGGGCAGGTATCTAGATGACTGAAGAATTAAACTTATGACCATTTAGTATAGGTTTTAATGACCAGACTAGATATGATGAAATGGTTTACAGCAATGTTTGTACAAGGCCTTTAGATCACTGGTGTACAAAAGAATTCTCTGAAGTAAGGAACACTTTGTGTAGAAAGCTCAGAGCAGTTAACAGAGCTGCCTAAATCATGTGGCAGCTGTGGCAGAGCTGGGAATAGAGCCTGGATTTTTACACCTTGAAGGGAGAGTATTACAGACATTCTGGCTCTACTGAGAATCTTCATGTGCATGTGATTTTATGTATAAATGCACGAGATTTCACAAGACACCACTGTCATCCAATCAAATCCCTTTCTATATTTGCTGAATACAGTGCCATCAAATAGAATATATGTAATCTTTTTTTAGAAAATACTTTATTCTATAAATGAGTATTTGTAATTCCTCATGAAAACTGGGATTGAGGTATACAAATAGGATAGAAGCTTTACAGAGCAATTTGGGAGCAAATATGATTACATACATTCATATAGATGACCATTCTTTCCCACAGACAAGCTCTCTTCATTTGACACATTTACATAAATCACAGTCTTAATTTGATTTGCCTCCCTCGCTGTAATTCTTCATTATTAAAATAAATCATATTATCTACAAATGGGAGCAGAAACAATCCAGAACTCTGAACGTAATCTCATGTGGCATTGATCAGGCATAGAAGATTCAGAGGAGATATAACTGATTTGGCAGGTGCAATCAAAAACAAACTTTATTATATCTTATAACTTTCCTAGATGAAATCTCAGAGAGTTCTCTCAGCTTTTCATGTCACTGCTTAGTTGCTTAATAATTAAAATGTCCACCCCTGGCAGAAAATGAAACTTGATTCTCTATCCAATACAGAGTTTCCCTGCCTTGCCTCCAATGTTTTGTCCTTTTTTCAGGATAGGAAACCAACAGGTGGGGATGGAGGCAGAGATAATTGTCAATTTTCACTTCCTCTCTGGTTCTTCTCTACCTACTTCCCAGTCACCATTTGTGGCTCATCAGAGTTCAAGTTGAACAAGAAGATGGGTGAGGAAGAAAGGGAGATCTTTGATTAGATTACAATTTTACCCTAGCTTGAGTGCCATCTAGATAGAGATGGTAGATGCATAATAGTTGACTTTTTCGTAGTTTCTCTGAAGTCCCCAGGAGTGGTGTCTAATAGCAATTCATTTGATGAAGGCACTATCTTCACTGGTAGGCTCCTT
Source organism: Cryptoprocta ferox (assembly GCA_028646485.1). Taxonomy (NCBI): domain Eukaryota; kingdom Metazoa; phylum Chordata; class Mammalia; order Carnivora; family Eupleridae; genus Cryptoprocta; species Cryptoprocta ferox. Next base: position 22,490,053 of record CM053575.1, read on the forward strand.
TTCAAATCTCCCCTCACATGCCAATAGTTGGATCTTTCAGGCTGTGCTGATCTAGCTCATACTGGCTACAAAGTTGACTGTATGCATCCCTCCTCTATGCTATGCCCCCCCCCAATATGTCATATTAGTTATCTTGAAATTGGCTAGGGTGGGATTATTTATAGCACAGAGATTGGAAAATAATAGAAATTCGTATTCTTTTTTTTTAATTTTCAAAGAATCAAGTTATCACATCATTATAAGTGGTCTTTTGGGATGGATTTCTTTTTAAAATAACTTCAGGTTGATCCCCTTTTGTAAAATCTACATCTGGCTACAAAAACCATACTCTTGTTTCATATTCTATAAAAATAATAGACTTTTTTTCCAACCTATTTCTCTTTCTCTTTCTCTTTCTCCTTCTCTTTCTCTTTCTCTTTCTTTCTCTTTCTCTTCTGCCTTTTCCCCTCCTCAACCCCTTCTTTCTTTTTCGCTTTTGGCTCTCCCAAGTAGAGCCACCATTTTACTTGTATATATGTTTTCCAATGTATGCTTCCATCAGGAGTAGGCGAAAGCCTCTTCCACTGAAAGAAGATTCATCAGAGTTTATAGGCCCAGTGTCCCCAGTTTTATCATATCTTTCACACCTCGCCATCCTAACTTGCAGGATCTCATTCTTTCCCAATCAGTGCCTTCACTTTAACAGTAGACACCCTGTGAGGTTGAGAGTTCAACTTGCATTGTGATTCTGGCACAGGATGATGTTCTGCATGGATTTTCAGCAATTTCAGCCCAGTGGCTACAGGAGGTAGGAATGGGTACAGAATGATCTCCTTCAGGAACACCAGAAGCTCTTTGGTCATTTACCGTGCATTAGACTGGGAATTTGAGTCACCGAGCTCATCCTCTCTTTTCACCACTTTGTCCAGTGACATTAAGAGCAACCAGCCAATGTCACTATATTCATTATTTTCCCAAAAATGTTTGAAAGTACCACATAGAAATAGAGAATCACCTAGCTCCTGGTTTCTAATAAGAAGTCATTCAGAAATATCCAATCCAGGGCACCTAGGTGGCTCAGTCAGCTAAGCATATGACTCTTGATTTTGGCTCATGTCATGATCTGGCAATTTGTGAGATTGAGCCTCATGTGGAGTTTTGTGCTAACAGTACAGAGCCTGCTTGGGGTCCTCTCTCTCACTCTCTCTCTCTTCCCCTCCCCCATGCTTGCTATCTCTCCCAAATAAATAAATAAACTAAAAAAAAAAAAAAAAAAAGAAATATCCAATGCAGACAGTTTGTGTATCTCTACAAACAGATCATAACATGGACTATCAGTACTCTCTTTAATACTGCAAATGGAGTTCTTGGAGTCTTTAAATCTAATCAGCCTTGCAAGCCAATTTCAGAAACCCCAGAACAACTTCAGAAAACTCATCCTTAACACTTTATTCCTTTAGAACCACTGTCAGTACCAAAATCTGCATGAGGAGCTGGCTCACAGGACAATGGAGACTCAGAAGCTACAAACTAGTGTCCCAGAAAAGCCAGTGGTATAACTCAGTCTAAGTTCAAAGACTCCACAACCAGAGGAACTCATGGTACAAATCCCAGTTGAGAGGCAGGAGAATAAGAGACAAGATGTTCCAGATCAATCAAGTGGAGCAGGAAAATGGAGCAAATTTTTCCTCTTCTTCCACCTTTTGTTTTATTCTGACCCTCAAGGAATTGAAAGATGGCCACCCTTATCAAGAGGGCAATCTACTTTACTGATTCAAATGTTAATTTCATCTGGAAGCACCCTCACAGACACACTAGAAATAATGTTTAATCTGGGTACCAAATGGCCAGTCAAAATGACACATAAAGTTAACCATTACCTCCAGCAAATGTCAAACCTGCAAATCTCAAATCCCAGGGAATACAGGCACATCTCACAGAAAATTCTTCAAAGAAGTTCTCAATTAATAGCCTCTTCAACTACCCTTATACTGACATAGAGTGGCTGATAGAATAATTATGGTAGGAGAATCTGTTTTGTATTTTGTATGTCTTACACCTATAGAATAGAATTTTCTATAGGATATGGCAGTACTAGCTACTTAGAGCTGTTCCCAGATCCCCCCCACCCCACCAAACACACACACATATTTAGAGTAGAATTAGAAATATTAAAGACACATAATTGAGGTGTTAAAGGTCTCACTTTGGGTATTACATAGAACATAAAAATAACTAACACTTACACCCTATAGTTTTACTATATGTCAGATAGAACCTTTGAAGAAGGTATTACTTATTCCCATTTTTATTGATTCCCATTTTTATTAATTTCTCATTTTTACTGAGAAATTACAGTTACAACTAACATGCAGAGAAGTAATTTACCCCAAATTATAATGGGTATATACCATATACCATATATATACAATGACTATATATATACACATTGCAGATATATGCATACAAATAAAATGTGTATATATATATACATATATATGTGTGTGTGTGTATATATATATATATACGTGTGTATATATATATATATATATATATATAGTCACTAAGAGTAGAAAACAGACATTTCAGCCACTATGTTTGAGTTCAAATCCCAGATCTGACATCTATTACTAGCTATATGATATGGGGAAGTTACATAACCTTATTTTAAAATAGGGGTTACAAAATAGTACTCCTCTTATATTGTGGTTATCAAAAGAAATAGGTGACATGTACGTGTGCAACATTCATGTATGCAGTAAATGTCTCCTCAAATAATGAGGTTTAAGAAGTAAAAGATGATCATATGGTAAACATATTTCTGGTCAGTTCAATTAAAAGCCATAGTTTGGTGTTTGTAATATTACACATGGGTTATAGATTCCAGAGAGATCAGGTGTTGTTTCTATCTTTGGCCTGAATTCTTCTCTGGAAAATCCACATATATGAATACTAATTGTGATACAAATTTATAAAGAAATGTTCTTGATTTGTAGTCATTTGTTACTCAAGGTCAACTCAAGTATACATTGTTTTTGCTTCAAATATTGCTTTATAGAATCATAAAAATGGACTCTAATCGTACAGTGAGTCTGAGGTTTATATTTGCACTAAAATGCAGATAAAACAATTCTCGATCATTGAGGTTTTTTCTTAATATTTACAAAAGAGGTTTCTGATTTTTTACAACTGCTAACTCAGGCATCACGGCCAAAAATAGGGCCTTTTATTTAGGTTATATTTATCCTCATTGCATTGTTAGAGTCCAGCTGTGGATATAAACTACATGACTCATGAAAAACAAATATATAATTTTAAATTAACATTTGGCTGCCCTAAAACTAAAAAAATAGCCAAGGATCCTTATAGTAAAATATAGACAAACTAATCTTTTTGAACTTTATCTTCTTGCCCAGGGAGTAATACCAGCCTAAACATATTTCTATCTGTCCCTTCTAAATTTTGTAATAAGCAATTTCTTTAATAATAATTATGTTTATTTATCTGTGGATTCCAGAGATACAAATACAAATAAAAGCTGTTTGGTCTTAAAATGCATACCAGGTACAGACACAGTTTTGGGGTTTATAACCAGATAGAAGATCAGATCCCAGGCTGGAAAATCCCCAAGGAAAGTTCTCAACTTTCACAATAGTAATTTAGAAATTGGCTCATTTCTTGTGCCTGTACTGAGCTGATACTGAATTTTGATTCACATTATTTTATTCTCACCTCTAGTGACTGAGTTTTTAAGTTTATAGAATGTCTTCCTGCTCATCTTTAACATGCAATGACAAAGAAGAACTACTATTATTGAATATCTCTATACCCAACACATTATTTAAATCTTACCACGATCTTATGAAAAAAGTTCTTTCAAATAAAACAACTATAGCTAAGAAAATCTTCTATGACTTGTTAAAGGTTACAGAGCCAATAAATTGCAGAATAAGCTATAAAACTCAGATCTGTTAGATTACAAATTTCATGGTCCTTCTTCTACTTTTTACTACCTCCCTGGATTGCATTCAACATGTATATATTGAATAGATTAATACATTCTTAAGGAAATGATCATCAAAATCATGATTAGAAACATCTTGATGTGAAGTAAGCTCAGTTTATCTTATGAGAGTCACAGTCAAATCAAACACCCAGTCAATTAAGTATACATTAACATTTTTTCCTAATGATTAAAAACTATAATAATAAAAATAATCTGTGAATCAAAATATGTGTCATTCTGTTTTATATTTCTCTTATTTGTACTGAAGAAGAAACAGTCTATAACAGAGATTCATAATCTACAGTGCACATTATGATGGGGCTTACACGTAGATACCCTATGACAATATCTAGATTTTCTTTTCTGACATCACATCAAAAAATTACTTTATGTAATTCAATATTTATATAATTCATAAAGTCATAATTTCAACATTCTTTTGTAAATCTTAGTTAAGACTTTCTTGTTTTGTATTTTTCCCCAGAAGAATTTGTATTTGAACTATTTATAGAGAATGTTGCCAAAATGGACAGCAGTTTGAAAAATGTAGAAACATCCCAGAGAAGCCAAATGACTTTGAATTCTACCATGATGTATTTGACACTGTTCTTTGGGGCACCTGGATGGCTCAGTCGGTTAAACATCCAACTTCAGCTCAGGTATTGATCTCGTGGTTTGTGGGTTCAAGCCCCATGTCAGTTCTGTGCTGATAGCTCAGAGCCTGGAGCCTGCTTTGGATGCTGTGTCTCCTTCTCTCTCTGCCCCTCTCCCACTCACGTTACTTTTCTCTCTCAAAAATAAATATTAATTTTTTTTAAAATTTAAAATAAACACTGTTCTTTAACAAAATATCAAATGGTAAATAACTAATATTAAAATATTGGATATCAATATTTCATGTGATGAATCAAGTGATTACCCATCTTCTCTTAATCTCATTTTTCTCATCTGAAAAAAAAATGTTGGCTCTCATGTGCTCTTTAAATTCATGTTTCCAGGGTGGTCACGGCCCTTATTATAAACTTCTGAATCAACATATTAATCATTATTTACATATGTGCTTACCTTCCCATAGTATTTGGTGAAGAGAAATGGACTGATGTCATCAGTTTTCTAATGCCAGTTTTCTGAACCTTTTGTTTTTATGGTTTGTGGTACATTTGAAGGCTGATGGTATTCTTAGTCCCAAGTCTTAAAAACTTTATCCTAAAAAGAGTTTCAAAAAGAAATGAGTTGAAAAAATGGTATCTATATAGTAATTAGTCACCATTCCTGCATTCGTCACTTTCTCCAACAGCTTCTGCTTCCTACCACCTCCCCCCTTCAAACAGACTATTGAAAAGTAATGGATATTGCAGCAGTCTGTCTCTCAGACCGCAAAATCCTGGATTTGTGCACCAAATCCAACATCACTTTCTTTTTTCTTCCCTTTATAAGTTAGAAGAGATCATTCCCTTTTATTTTATTTCTTTAGCTGGAGCTAGTGAGGCATTATCTATATTAAATGTTTAATCATCTTGCAACTTGTCTAATTTCCCTTAGCTACTTCAGCTCTGCTAGTAATGTGACCTCAAGGAAAACTATAGTCTTTCAGTGTCAGTTTCCCCATCTTAAAATAATCAGGTTAGACTAAATATTTTAAATTAAATAAATTTTAGACAAATTGATAGTGCAAGTATAAAAGGATATTTACCCAATAAATATTTACTGAATACCTATATGTGCTGGATATATAGCAAGGAAGGTATCTCCTGGAATAACACATGATACCTGTTCTTTAAGGGTTCAGAGTCTAGTGGGAGAGACGGCAGCACACAGAAACAGAGTAGAATGGAATGGTACTCTTATGGAAGTGTGTAATAAATCCCAGGGACCATTACAGTGAAGTGGTTAATAGGTGCTAGGGATATAATGGCAAATGCGGTGTCTCAGCTGTGTCTGGAAAGATAAGAGGCGATCCTGAGCAGAGAGGAGATAGAAAAGCATTCCAGGAAAAGATTAGACAGCTAAAAAAAGTAAATGCACACTGAAGAATGCTTATGTTGCCAGAGGGAAGACAGGAAGGAAATGGCAAATGAAACTAAACAAATAGGTTAAGCAAATATTGAGAAGGGCTTTGTAAATCTGCTAAGGTATATAGACCACCTAGGAAGTAAGAATTATTGACACTTTTTAAGCAGGGGAATGATGTCATCAAAACTGCTTTTAGAAAGACAACTCTTCCAGTGCTGCAGATAGTGAACTGGACAGGAAACAACAAAGAATTTAGTTGTAGATATTGGACACCTATAAAAATGTAATTAGTATCTGATGCATATTACTTTGCAGATGGCTACGGTAGAAATATTGACCTTTAGTGGACAATGAGTATGACATTAAGAGCTTAGATTTTACCAGAATATGCAATCACTACGCATGAAATCTGATGATTAGATGTGTTCTCTGCAGAGCAATAAATCTCAGCTCTGTACATTATGGGGAATTCTCAAGAAATTAGCCTCAGGGAACTTCTTATAGAAGATTTATTACACTGGCAGTCATTATGCAACCATTTCTTAAAACTCAATTAAATTTTGATCTTTGGCCTTTGGAGTATGTCTGTTTCCTCCCTTTTTTTTTTTTTTTCTTTAACTCCGGCATAGTACTTTCCAAAAGAACTCTCTATGTTGTTAGAATGTTATAAACATGCTATCCAATGTGGTGGCTACTAGTATTGTGTGGCTACTGAGTGTTTAAAATGTGGCTAGTGTGACTAAGGAATTGTATTCATGTTAATTGCATTCAGTATTTGTTTTCACTGGTGGCACATGTCAGAAAACCAGATCCAAAATGGCTTAAATAAGAAAGTGACTGGGGCACCTGGGTGGCTCAGTCAGTTAATCCTCCGACTCTGGTTTTGGCTCAGATCAGGATCTCATGGTTTGTGAGTTCGAGCCCTGCATCAGGTTCTGCTCTAGTACCATGGAGTCTGCTTGGGATTCTCTCTCTCCATCTCTCTCTGCTCCTCCCCTGCTCGCACTCTCTCTTGAAATAAATAAACTTAAAAAAAAAACTTTTAAATAAGAAAGTGATTTATTTGGTTTATTTAACTGAAAAGTCTAGAAGCAGATGAACATAAAGTACAGCTTGATCAGACACACAAACGACGTCACTAGGATCTCTTTGTCTCTCTGTTCCTCTTGCTACATGTTGGTTACAGCAGTTCCACACATCTTAACAAATTCAAGCACTTATCCATCACAAATCTCAGTAGAAGTCTTATTTCATTTCATTGGCTCGGGTGGAGTGATGTGAACATCATTCTCAAATCACTAAACCTAGGTAGGCTCTTGTTCTTCTTAGCCACTCAACTTGAGAAACATGCATTGAGGAGTAATGCTATAGATGGGAGACTCTTCAGAGGGATATCTGGGTTTGGAAAGAGGGCCTGGGGAGGTAATAGATGCTGAATAAACAAAACAGAAAGCAATATATATATACATATATATATACACACACACACACCTATATATATACACATATATATACACACATACATATATATATATATATATACATATATATACACACACACACACACACACACACACATATATATATATGTACACACACATACCTATATATAAAGAGGAAATAGGCAGTCAGTTCATAAGATTTCTTACGGACAAGTCTTCATTTTCAATTGAAAAAGAACTTTTCTACTCTAAGAAATTTGGGAGAGAGAAATGCTGTGAACTGAATTGTGTTCCCCTCCCCTAAATTTATAGGTTGAAGCCCTAACCCCCAATATGATGGTATTTGGAGACAGGTCTTTGAAGAGGTATTTAGAGATAGAAGAGATTTGAGGGTGGGGCCTCATGATTGAATTAGTGTGGCTCCTGATTGAATGAATGGCTTTATAAAAAAGAAAGGAGAGAGTATCCTCTCTCTACCACATGAGGATACAGAGACTGCCATCTGCAAGCCCAGAAGAGAATCTTCACTAAGAATTCAATGAGCTGGCACTCTGATCTTGGACTTCCCAGCCTCTAGAATTCTGAGAAATAAATTTATGTTCTTTAAGCTACTCAGTCAATGATATCTTGTTATAGTACCCAAGCAGAATGATACAACAAGTGTCTGTTTTGTTTTGTTTTGTTTATTGAGGTATAATTGACATATATTAGTTTTGGGTGTACATCAATGAGTGTTTTTAAAGTTTTTTAAGCAATCTTATTTGTGAAACGATTTTATATTTGTAGAAATTTTGTAAAGAGTTCTCATATTCCTCTCACCCAACACCCTCTAAAGTTAACTTCTTATGTAACTATGGTTGTTTATCAAAACCAAGAAATTAACATTGTTATACTATTTTTTTAAATGTCTATTTCTTTTTGAGAGAGAGCATGAGACCACCATAGGTGCAGAGAGAGAGGGAGACAGAGGATCTGAAGTGGGCTCTGTGCTGACAGTAGACGGCCTGATGCAGGGCTAGAACTCACAAACCCTGAGAACATGACCTGAGCCGACATCTGATGCTTAACCAATTGAGCCACCTAGGTGACCCGATATTGTTATATTACTATTAATTAAACTAGAGAATTTATTCCAATTTCCCCAGTCCCCCCCCACCCATCCAATCTGCTATTCATTTGTTCTAGTATCCAATCCAGGATACTACACTGCATTATTCCTCTTTAGTCTCCTCCAATCTGTGACAGTTCTCTGTCAAGGAATTTGCTTTTCTTGATCTTAACAATTTGTAAAACAGTGGCTTGGTATTTTCTATAAAGTTTCTCAGTGTTTGTCTTCTGTTTTCTCATAATAGCTAGAGGTTATAGATTTGGGGAAATTTACTCCAGAGATGGTAAGCCTCAATTTTTGCATCTTATCAGAGGGCATATAGCCTCAAAATGACTTACTACTGATGGTATTCACCTTAAGGTGGTGTCTGACAGTTCTCTCCCTGCAGTTATTGTTTTTCCTTTTCTACAATCTGTTCATTAGAAGCCATTCATGTAATCCAGCCCCACTTAAGAAGTGCATTAAACTGTATCTCCTGGAAGAAGCGGTAAAGAATGTGTAGCTTTACCTTAAAACCACCAGAATAATTAGTAAATGGAGCGGGGGGAGATACTTTGAAGCTCTGCAGATATCTTCTTTCTCTTCAATGCCTACTAATTTTAGAATCCATCAATGTATCTTCCCTTCAATAATTATTAGTGCTTTATTCTTTTTTATAGAAATAACAAAAAAGACTTTTTTATAGATATCCAGGAGATTTCATCAGTATATATTTGTCAATTTCTTTATTTCAAATGATTTGCTTAAATAGTTTAAGTATCTCTTAAAAATGAAATAATTTTCAGGCAGAATAACAAGATTATGTCAAGTTATCTTATGTTTTGGTGTTGTTGAGGTATAATAACACACAAGTATTTATCAAGGAATAACATTCTTTCAGGAGAAAACAATCTAACGCATTTATATTACGTTTGTGAACTGCTTCCCCAAGGAGACAGCCTGAATTCAACGATGCAGTCATATTTGGAAAGACAAGGGAAGGGAGTCAAGTGTTGAGTTCTCTTCAATATGCATTAAACTGTTTTCATTTTCTCCCAAACTATCTGGTTGTGCAGGGAAAACTTAAATAACTTATCTCAATAACTTAGGTATAAATTCACTTGTCTTTTGTTTTTGTTTCTGCTGGCAGTGAAAATTATAGAGGAGTAGATATAAGGCAGCAGGAACATAAAAAGGCAAGGTTTGATATGACCTTTCTTAATTTTAAGAGTGGATTGATCAAATTCATCACATAATTTCATTAATCTTTGTAAAATGTGGCTTGTAATTTTGCATATGAACAATTTGCCCATTTTTTTATATTCTTGAAAGCTGTCAAAGTAATTAGATGAGTCCTGAAATACACCACGGCATTTTAGTCTCTTGAACAATATTCTAACACCTTCATCACAAGTGTTCTCTTTATGTGTAAATCATTTTACTAAACTACTGCTTCTTCTGTTGGTTGAAAAGTAAAATATCAGCATTCCTCTTTTCTCTGGACTTGAGGAAAGAACAACATAGAAAGTTGTTCATGGAGTTGTTTGAAGTACAGTTCTCCCTGAAGTGCAAACTACTGGCATACCCTCCTATATGGCTTTTGGGATTTGGATCTTTGATACCAAATATGCTTTTCAAATGCAGATTTACTTTTAGCAAGCACTCAAAGAATATATACTAAGTAGTAATCATCATTTGAGGCATTTTCAATTATTAGCTCATTTAATTTTTTGTGTGTTTGTGCGTGTCTGTTTGGTTCTGAGGGTGTTTGCTGGTGTGCAGGTGCTGGTGACTGATAAATTATACCACGATAGAAAATTTCCTTTCAAAATGTTTCATGTCTAGATGGTCAGTCTATTTTATAGTTGTCCAAATCTAACTAGTTTGCCTTTTGGATATAAAGCCTGTTACCTTTGATCCAGCCACCTCTTATAATGTGTAAGATCTAAATTGTTTAAAATACACTTGGAACAAATAGCAGGACATTTATTGAATCTGGAGGACATTGAACTGTTTGAACAAATGTCTAGAGGCTCTGAAAATACATTTCTAAAAATAAAAAGTGGAGAAGTGGATAAATACAAGATATTGGACTTTTACAAGAAACACAATTTTAGAGATTTGCCTTTAATATTATGTGCATGAGGAAATTAAGAATTTGAAATTTAAAATAAAAACCAAACCAGGAACACATAAAAATGTCTAACAAGTAATAATCACATTTCTACGTAGACAACTTTTATCTGAAGACCTGCTTATCAACAATGGGCAATACAGTTTATAATTCTAAGTACTTATACTCTGAAATCAAGTTTTACATTCTATAATAGAATAATAAATAAATAATTTTAATATCACTAACTAAATATAACACTACATCATTTTTCCTATAGACTTTGCATACATACGAAACAGTACTAAAAGTGAAATGAATACTATAAGAAAATCCCATATATTTATCACTCAGCTAAGAAAGGCCCAAATATTCCCTCTGGATTACATCTCTTTCTCTTACCCACACAAAGTAACTATTTCATTTCATGAATATCACTTCTTTGATTCTCTTTATATTTTTACTATACATATCCTTATTAATAGGCATTGTGATTTTTGCCAGCCTTTAAACATTATAAAACTGGAAGCTATATATTTTATTGTAAGATGCTTAATTTTCTCAAAAATGTGTTTTGGAGCCATGTCCATATTGATCCATAAAGAGTTTGTTCATTTATCACCCACTACTGATTTCTATCACATTGCTTGAATGAATCATAATTTATAATTAGAAGTCCAAAGCGCTATCTACTGCATTACAGAGCCGAATCATAATTTATAATGAATGTATGTTTGAGGGAGTTCCACATTTTCAAAAATTGTGTTTAAGGTTTGAGTATGTGTTTGCTTGTGTGAGAGTGCGTGTCTGAGTGTTTATTTATAAAGCTCTATGAATAGGCTTGCTGACAACTTTGGAACAACTGTGAGGAGAACTGATGGCTCAAAGCTTGTGCACATATTTCATTTACCCAGGTAGTGACTAAAGACACCAATTTTATTATTCCAACAGACCTTTCCATGCTGTGAACATGGCAGTTGCAAAATGGTATCTCATGGACTTTAATTTGCATTTGCCTCATTATGAATGCGGTTTGGCATCTTTTCCATGTTCATATCAAATTCCTATTAGTTTTCCCATTTTTCTGTTTTTTTTCTTTCCTATTAAATTGCAGACTACATTTTATATTTAGGACACTAACTCTTTGCTGAAAACACATGACATCTTCATTCATTTATGACATATTTTAACTATTTTTGATGTTTTATGTACAGAAGTTATTCCTAGTAATGTCATCATCACCAAATGTATTGATGTTCAGCTTTATAGTTGCACGTTTTATGTCTTGTTTAAGACTATCCCGCCAAAAAAAGACTGTTCCCTAACATAAAGTTACAAAATAATATTTTCTGAAATGTTTCATTTTCCCTGATAATCCTTTCACCTATATAGATTTTTCTTCTTCATAGTGTGAGGTACAGATCTAATTTAAGGTGTTTTTATTTTTTTTCTGTATAACTGAACAGTTCTCCTGTTAAATGGACCATCTTTCTTCACATATATGCAAAGGCCACTTTATTTTAAATAGCTGTCATTATGTGTGGGTCTATTAATGGGATTTTTACATGACTTCATTTGTTAATTACTGTATCTGTATACCAATACCACACGGTCAAAATTAGGTTTTGGCAAACTATGGCTGGTGGGTCAAACACAGGACATCTGTTCTTGTTCAACCTGTGAGCTTATAATGGTTTTTATATTTTCAAATGGTTAAAAATTCAAAGGAATTATAATATTTCATTGCAAGTAAAATTATATAACATTTAAATTTTAGGGTCTATCAATACAGTTTTATTAGAGCACAGTGAGCCCAATCATTTACATACTGCCTATGGCTGCCTTAGTACTACAATAACAGAGTTGAGTAATTATGAGACACCAAACCTAAAATATTCACTCTCTGTCCCTCTACAGAAAAACAGTCTGCCAACCTGAGCCTCATTTAAAGATAGACAAGTTTCCTTGCAGTCCCTTTTTTCCTGGATAATTTAATTCTATTTCATCCTTACAACACAGGCACCATGTAGCCCTACTGATCAATGCACAGGTTTCTTATTGGACTGCCACATTCACTGGGTTCTGACTTTTTCTCCTGGTCCCTAAACCCTATGCACTCAGCGAAACAGAACTTGACTTACCCTGAACAGTGGAAATCCTAGGGTCAAGGACAGTTTTACTTCACTATCATTACTTCCTAGGCAGATTTCTTCCTTTTTTTGTGTGCCAGCTCAACATTTACAAGCAATTTTTATTTTTTTAATGTTTATTTTATTTTTTTTAAATGTTTTATTTATTTTTGAGACAGAGACAGAGCATGAGAGGGTGAGGGGCAGAGAGAGAGAGAGGGAGACACAGAATCCGAAGCAGGCTCCAGGCTCCGAGCTATCAGCACAGAGCCCTATGCGGGGCTTGAACCCATGAATGTGAGATCATGACCTGAGCCGAAGTCGGAGGCTTAACCGACTAAGCCACCCAGGCGCCCCTGTTTATTTTATTTTTGAGAGAGAGAGAGACAGAGTGCAAGAGGGGGAGGGGCAGAAAAAGAGGGAGACCCAGAATCTGAAGTGGGCTCCAGGCTCTGAGCTGTCAGTACAGGGCTCAAACTCAAGAACTGTGAGATCATGAGCTGAGCCCAAGTTGGATGTTTAACTGACTGAGCCACCCAGGCACTGCTACAAGCAATTTTAAAAATTGTTGTTTAATCCAGACTTTTAGCTGTTAAATCAGAAGGGCTATTCATATCTTATCTAGTGTGCCATGTTGCCTAAAATAAAAGTCTGTATTATATTTTGTTTTTCAGGTTTCTTAAACAATTACATTAGGGAGTAAAATATATACATACATCTTCATGAAATGAATGCTGTCATGACATTTATTAGAAGGTATGAAACATTGTGAGAGAAAGTATGATTAAGATTGACAGCAGAAAGCCCAGCCACAGACCTGTCACCTGGAAGATCTAAATTAAAATAATTTATGAAAGTAGAACCTGGTTTTTCTTATTATTTGTATTTTAATTGTAAAGTTCTATGACTGTATTTCTTATTAAGTATGTATCTCTCTGGAAATACATTATTTGTTTATAAAATCTGAGTGCCACAACTGAGGTTATAAATATAATATGCAGATCCATGACAAAATTATCTACCTAGTTGTGCCTAGTATGTTTCCTTATACCTAGAAAGTGGCTTCCTCATTGTAATAAAATATGTATTTAGAAAATGTGGCTTATAAAGATTATGGTTTTGTGATTAATATTTTACAGTGTGGGTCCTGACCTTGATTTTTCCTGTGAAACAGCTTATTTATCACTTACTCAGTTCACATACAGGAATGACAGCAGAGGTATTTTGTTTATATTCATATCGAAGAGAAACCCATGAGATATTAAAAATCAAGAGATGCTAATTACAATATATGTTTGTATCATTTTGCACACAGCAGTTAAATATTAGTGATAATTATTATGATAATTTAAGGTGGTTTCTATGACTGCATATGTGGATATGTTAAATGACAACTTTATAGCTAAAGAAAAATAAGCACTAAATAAACTGTTGGGAGCTTGGGTTGGGTTCTGTCCCAGCTGCTTTTCTGTAGCACCAGAAGAAAGAGCTTCCTAAAAAGCTAATGCTCCCTACAGGGCAGCAGAGTTCCTGAAAGTCCCAAGTCTTCCAGAGTCTACCGCAGACATGAGATTTATGACTTTATTATCTCCTGAAATGGTTCATTTATAATCAGATAATCTTTTTTTAATGTTTATTTATTTTTGAGAGAGGGAGAGAGAGAGACAGAGTGGGAATAGTGGTGCAGAGAGAGGGAGACACAGAATCTGAAGCAGGCTGCAGGCTCTGAGCTGTCAGCACAGAGCCTGACTTGGGGCTCCAACTAACGAACTGTGAGATCATGACCTAAGCCGAAGCCAGAGGCTTAAGTGACTGAGGCACCCAGGTGCCCCATTAATCAGCTAATCTTGACCTCTCGATGCTCTATGAGATGCCCCTGGGATGACTCATGTTTATTCAGTGAGTCCACTGTCAACCAGTCAATCCTGTACAAAATCATACATTCCATTCTCACTTCCATAACTGTAAATCTTCCTAACTACTGAGCCACCACACCAAGCCACGAGAGATTAAAACCGCAATTTAGAAATATTTAACTTGCAATTTTAAGATACTTAACTCTCTCTTTAAAATTTATCCATGCGGCTTTAAATCAGGCGTTGACACAAGCTACCACTTAAGCAAATGCTGGCTACCCAAGAGCAGCTAGGTCTTTATGCGTGTCTACATAGAACAATAAATACAGTAGTTCATATACGATAAATATGTGTAATAAGATTGATGGGCAGCTACAGATCTCTGCCAAATTCCTTGTCTTCAGTGGTTTTCAAAATGCCATCCCCAGACCAGCAGCATGGGTATTATCTTGTTAGAAATGCTAATATCCAGGCTCCACTTCAGCCCTACTAAATTGGAAACTCTGGAGGATAAGACCAATAATACTGAGTTTTAACAAGTCCCTTAAATGACTGTAAGGCATGCTAAAATATGAGAATCATTGCTCTCACTTTAAGATCTTCAGTTGAATATACTGCTTTTAATATCATTTGCATTAGATAACATTACATATCAAAATTATTTTGCATATTAAATTATTGTGAAAATACAACTAGGAAGGGAATGCACTTAATAACCTTTAAAAATTCCACTTTGTGAACAATTTAAATAAGCTCTACACGAAAAAAAATGTGCCAGTTGGTTATGTATCCGACTTCAGCTCAGGTCATGATCTCATGGTCCATGAGTTCAAGCCCCACATTAGGCTCTGCGCTGGCAGCTTGGAGCTTGGAAGCTGCTTCAGATTCTGTGTCTCCCTCTCTCTCTGCCCCTCCCCCGCTCATGCTCTGTCTTTCTCTCTCTCTCAAAAGAAAATAAACATTAAAAATATTTTTAAATGTGCTCAATTATTCAATTTTGAAATATCTAATAGGAATGGTATATGACTTTGCATGAAATATGTACCCAAAAAGCCTCATTGCAATGGCCTATAAAGGTTGTGAACACAGGCAAAAAATTTCCCTTAGCAATGATTTAAATGCATATTTGTTCTTTATTCCTTTGTGTTAATGACAAAAAGCCAAGGGAAAAGTCACTCAAAAGGGAAGAAAAGAATGGCATTTTAATTAATGAGGACCAGTCAAAATCTACTCAGTTGACGTTCTACTGCTTTTTCATTATGAGATACATATATTGGTCCCCATCTCTTTCCTTAGAATACTAAATAATTCCTTTTCTATAGTAATAATAATTTAGTTAATTCTATTCTTTTTGATGTTATTTCTCCTACACAGAGCAGAATGCATTCTACTAACTTATATTGGTTAGACAATGACTTCTTATATTGTTTCGAAGTATCTCAATGCTTGTGTGAGTTGTTCTTCTGACTACTCATTGTCATCAGTTTAAATACTCAGTCTGTGTTTTTCAACATTCTCAGGTACACATTCCTCTTCTTTGACATAAACTGCTCAATCCATTCAGGTCCCTTGCCCATTTTTAAATTGGATTGTTTGTTTTCTTGGTGTTCAGTTGTACAAGTGTCTTTATATATTTTGGATATTAACCCCTTATCAGATATATCATTTACAAATATGTTCTCCCATTCAGTAGGTTGATGTTATCATTTTGTTGATGGTTTCCTTTGCTACACAAAAGCTTTTTATTTTATTTTTTTAATTTTTTAAATCGTTATTTATTTTTGAGACAGAGAGAGAGAGAGAGAGAGAGAGAGAGAGAGAGAGTAGGGGAGGACCAGAGAGAGAGGAAGACACAGACTCTGAAGCAGGCTCCAGGCTCTGAGCGCTCAGCACAGAGCCTGATGCGGAGCTCGAACTTGTGAACTGCGAGATCATGACCTGGGCCAAAGTCGGACGCTTAACCAACTGAGCTACCCAGGTGCCCCAAAAGCTTTTTATTTTCATGTAGTCCCAATAGTTTTATTTGTTTATTTATTTATTTGTTTGTTTGTTTATTTATTTATTTATTGCTTTTGTTTCTCTTGTCTTAGGAGACATATCTAGGAAAAGTTGCTATGGCAGATGTCAGAGAAATTACTGCCTGTGCTCTCTTATAGGATTTTTATGGTTTCAGATCTCGCATTTCAGTCTTTAATTCATTTGAGTTTATTACTCTGTATGGTGTTAGAGAGTGGAACTGTTTCATTCTTTTCAATGTAGCCAGAGGAAAGATGGTAGGGAGATGGGCAAAATGAGTGAAGGGGAGTAGGAGATATAGGTTCCCAATCATGGAATGAATAAGTCACAGGAATAAAAGACACAGCATAGAGGATATAGTCAATGACATTGTAATAGCAGTGTATGGTGACAGATGGCAGCTACACTTGCAGTGAGCATAGCATAATGTTAAAGAAGTTGAATCTTTACATTGAACATTTGAAACTAATGTAATACTGTGTGTCAATTATATTCAAACAAAAGTTTAAATAAATAAATTACCTGATAATGAGCTTTATCTGATCTACATTAGTTTTCATTGGCTAGACTGTGCTTTTTCTAAGTTGAATGTTTGTGTTTCCCCATATTGACAACACCAAAACAGATAGCTGAGTTTAAAAATTGTTTGTTTCTTCTCTGGCACTGAGAATTTTAAAAAGCAATTTTCTTTTTAAATTACAATATATTTAAACTTAATTATTACAAAAAATGCTACCATGATTGACTTAATTGCATCACTTCTTGTATCATAATGACCAAAACCCATAAAGATGAACCATGGAGAAGGGGCATTCATGAATGACTAAGAGGAGATACCAAGCCTGGGGGATTCTGGCTGAACCAACCTAAAAGCATATTTGCTGAAGACAGGCCAGCATGATCAGATAGCTCTTAGGGAAACAGCAGGTATGAAGTGTTTGATCAGATATCAAGAACGAAGAATTCTCACCAAGCTAACATAGCAACATTCTTGCTAAAACTGAATTCTTTAATACACAGATAGGCCTTACTGATGGGACAGTTCAAAGGGAGCATGACTAAATTTTGGTCAAACAAGAATCTTTGTCACCTCCTAGAGGAAGAGGGAATTCTGTCAGCAGATTGACCTTGGGCCCACACTGCAACTCTTTCCTGGGATCCAGCCTGATAACCTATCCTGTAGATTTTGGACTCATCAGCCTCCACAATCACATGAGCTAATTCCTTAAAATAACCTCCCCCCACACACACACATCCTATTTATTTTGTTTCTCCCGATAATCCTAACTAATACAACACCACACTTATTTACCTTATTTATTTGCTTATCTGGGTCTGCCCTGAGTAGAATATAAACTCCATGTGATTAGAGAATTTTGCTTTTTTTCATTTGCCCAGGATAGTGCTTTGTTCTAGGTAAATATTTGACAGAATTAAAACATTGATTCATTTCTTACACAAATCTCTTGAGTTAGACAGAGTGGGTATTATTATTCTCATTTTAAATTTGAGGATATAGGTCCCAACATGATGAGTGGCTTGGCTCAGTGATTTGTATAACTTAGGAATGAGAGCTAGCACTTCAGTTGTGTTGCTAATTCTCAGCTATTTCATACAAATAGATTGAAACCTTGGTAATATATAGCAGAAGGTTACAAAAGACACAGCACTTTTGGCATGGAGTGAGTTAAATATTTCCATACCTGCCCCTTAGTATTTGGTCACCCAGCCATGATCTCCAACTGGCATGCCTTTGCTTATTAGAATATATTCTTCCTGAACATGATGCCTTATTCCACTTTTTCTGAAATGAACTCAAGTCACCTCACACTCAATCTCTTCTGAAAAGCCTTTCTACAACCACACTGCTCATAACCCCTACAAATGGGTTCTCACCCATTGGGAACTGATGTCTCACACTGTTATATTTATTAGACCATATTCATGATTATATTTTATAAATAAATGTTGAGCACCTTCTATGGACACTGGGTAAAAAGCATTGAATAAGAAAAATCTAATTGATGGCTTCAGGAATCAGAAGGGAAACAAACAAGGAAAGAGATATGTAGTTCTAATAAATAATATGATTATTAAGAAAGATAAAATATAAACATGGCTCACAAAAAAGGAATAATGTTGGAGCAAACACTTCAGTTAGGTTGGTCATGTAAAAGTTGACCTTCAAGCTGAGGGATGAGGAGTCAGCCAGAATAAAAGACTTTATCATGAGTTTTCAGCTAAGTAATATATTCAAAATCACTTTAGAATCTGTAAAGCATACTACAAATATTACTAGTTTGGGATATTATTATTAGGGGTAAAAGAAAACAATATGTTTCTGAAGATGATGATGATCAGTATGAAATATAGTAAGGTACAGCATTCACTTATTTATTGCTAAATTATTGACTGATTGATTGACCCAAGAAGTAATTACTGAAAACCTGTTAACCAGGCATGATCCTAGGCAATGCAAGTAAAACAGTAAACAAAACAAAAACAAATTTTCTGCCCTCAGGGATTGAAAGGTACTAACTCACAGTTAGAAAAGATAGAAAAAAAGGGTAAGTAGATCTGTAATGTGATTTTTTTTTATCAATAAATGTCACACAAAATAAGCAGGTAGGTAAAGACTGATGACAGACAATTTCACATGGGGTGGTCAGGAAAAGTTCTAACTTTTGTGTTGGGTGTGAGGTCAGAGGTGAAGATAAGCATAACTTATCTTGGTAGAGTCTAGTGATATTAAATAATATGGGAAAATGTGAAGAATCAGATTTCCCAGGAGTGATATTAATAATTCAATTTGGGACACATGTAGTTCCAATGCCTATATTAGGCTTTCAACTTCTGATATTTATAGAACTGGAGTTGTCTGATCTTTGCCCAGATTTTTCCCAGCTCCAGCATTAACCAACTATGAAATTTTGAGCAATTAAAATTTTGGGGTATTTTTTAAATGATGAGGGCCAAATATACCATTTCAGGAATTCCATATGAATTAGGTATTCTAAAAATAAAATAAGACATAAATCTCCCAGTTTATTTCAATTATGTTTTCTTTAAATCATCTCTGAAATTAACAGTATCAGTGAACATCGGTGGATCCATTAAGTCTACTTTAGCTTGCAGTCCATTAACTCATTGAAAGTTCTAGTTACTTCATGTCAGACTGTCCCTCAAATGCCACCAGGTCAAGGAAAATTCCATCTAACTCTAGAGGACTTTTAGGTTGCTGTGACCCAGTGAAACTTGGCCTTTTTCTTTCTTTTTATTTATTTTTGTTTACTGATTAAGCACTGCATACTAAACACTGAATTTTATAAAATTATTCTGGGCTCTGAAAAAGGGTAATATTACAGGAAATACAATCTTAAATTTCATGTACTGTAGGAACTATCTCCAGTGAGTGACCCAGTTTATTCAAGGTATCTAGCAGTTTCCAAGAACACTACAACCCAAACTTCTCTATCTTAAAGCAAAGCACTGTCCAGTCCACAGTTCCACCACCTAGAGACAGATTATTTTCCCCCCAAAGTGTTTATCATTAGACATATGCATTAATCATATGAAATATTACAATTTAAAAATGATTTATTTATACTCTTTTCAGCCAAAGATACTGATTGGGCCTTCAAGATTATGCCAAGTGCAAATACATCATGAGCTACTCTGTCAACAATATAGCAAGTTAGCTTGGCAGCAAGGTGCCAACGTGATTATGCAAATACTAGCCCTATTGGCTTATCAGTCAAACCCACCGCCAGGATGCCTGGGAGATACATTTCAATAAACGGAGACGGAATGTATCTCAGTCCCACTGACATTAATAATTTATGATTAATCAGCTTATGAAGACTTGCTAACAGCAGAAGGAAACTGAGAGGAAGATGGATTCTCTCTCTTTGGATTTAACCTTACTTTTCTCCCAGGCTAAATCTAATCATTTCGTTTCTGAAGACCAGATAATTGACTAGCCATTTACTTAAACTTCCTTAAAGGGCATCAATAATCCTCCCAGGGGTCCATCTTTGATCAGGCGAAGTTAAGTTAAATTGACTCCTGATTATGCAGTTTAGGGAGCAGCAGCAAGAATGCAGCCACCCAGAAGAGAGCCCTTCCAACAGAGAGTGCTCCAGCATCTGGAAGGGAGTTTAGGAGAGACTGGTGTGGCCCCAGTAACTTGTACAACCTTACACTTGATGCACTAGGAATGGCGCTAGATAGAAGCAAGAGCTGTGACCACCCTTTGATTTGTAGAAATGATAAATAATGCATATATTTTTATCTTCAAAGTCTTAACATTTTATTCTAAATCTTTCATGATTTCTTAAGTTATGAACTCTATTTTCACTTTCAAATCTAGGAAAGAGTCTGCATAGTTGGAAACATTTTTAATTTTTACTATGCTTTTTTTATGACAGTGATAAAATTGCAGTGAAAAAATTTTTTTAAAAGAGAGAAATCATGATCCCCAAATTTTACTTTTTTCTTCAAATCCTTATTTCTGCCTAGTGTGTTTCTCATTATCTTTTATTTGAAATAGTTTTTGCTGGGTGAACTACTTACAGGCTCTGACCATGAGAAAATATTCATCCTCACTGACCTCAGTTTTCTCTTCTGTTCAATGGAGATTGCATGGGTTTTTATCAAAACAGTGGTTGACTACATTAGGTAAAACACACAAATCAATGTTTTTTGTATGTTGTTCACTTCAATTAATTTATTTTCAAGGATTTTTTCTATATATTTTAATGAACTATGCATTTAATTAAATGTTATTCCAAACATTTTTAATGTTACAATGTAGCTCTCAGAGTGTCATATCTCCTAATGCTGTGGCATTCAATCCAGTGGCTTAATTAATCGACATCCCTCTACAGGGCTTTTATCGATATTGAAATGTATCTTCATTTGTCTATGGAAACGGCAGAGCTTCCTAAATCATCGGTTTTAAAAGAATTGTTGAAGACAACTTAAATAAACATGAATCAGATTATATAATTCCCTTCCAGTAGGATAATTAAAATCTCCATGGCAAAGACACCTGTCTGAAATAAAATTTGGCTTGTGACCCTTTCAATCAATATGAATGACTTTGACAAAAATAAATGTATTGGGAAAACTCAAGAGCATCTCTTAGTACTCAGCAGGAAAGTGTATCATGACCATATTAAAGACTGGAATCAATAAATGAGTCACAGAGGGTCTTTCTATCTTGTTCTCTCTGAGACACATGGACTATCACCATGTACTTCCTTCTCCTGCTCCTTTAGAGAAGAGCTTTGTCTCTATCATTTATGAATCAGCCAAAACTGACTGCCTTACCCACACTTAACATGATTTCTTAATTCAAGAGCCCAACAGAGATGCACTAGAACAACCTTTCTCTCTCTCTATGTAGAAAACCTAGCTGGGTTCATTAAGGCATGGCAGTAACTTTTATTCAACAATTTTGGACCAGAGAAGCCCAGTCTCATGATCCAGTATCCCTACAGATACTCTGAAAAGTAGTGAGAGAAAGAATCAAAACATATTTAATGCCTGACATATAACTGTATAGCAAATTGTTTTAGATTGTTCTTTTGAACACTGATATTTCAAATTGCACATGAAGAAAACTAGAGAGTGATGTGGACAGAATGCTTTGACTCTATCTTTAGGCAAAAGGCAAGGTCCAAATATTAACTGCTGATTTATTTTAGTTTTGTTAAAGACTAGACCAACCTGGACAACCAATTAGAGATCTATGGGGAAATAACTCTTACTGCTGAGCTCTGTTGGAATTCTAATATCAAGGTGAGAATAAGGTGGATTGATGTCCCAGGGTCAGCTCTCTTAAATATCAGAAAACCAATATAAAACTAGAAGAGTCTAAACTATTTTCATTAATGGTATTGTGTATTGGGTATAAGTCTAAGCAATTTTTTTTTCTTTTGCTTGAATAAAACAGTCATACAAAACTGCCCAATATATTATTTTCTTACTTTAAGA
The DNA here is from genome assembly GCA_028646485.1 of Cryptoprocta ferox. Taxonomy (NCBI): domain Eukaryota; kingdom Metazoa; phylum Chordata; class Mammalia; order Carnivora; family Eupleridae; genus Cryptoprocta; species Cryptoprocta ferox. The sequence goes on from CM053575.1 coordinate 22,512,691, forward strand.
AAAAACAAATAATTAGAGTCAGAGAAGCATGAATTCACAACCACCTTTTTTTTTGTATGTTTCCCTTGTCAGCCCAGTTCCAAATAGTTCATCCCTATTAATTATCAAGATAAATGGGGCTCATTTTGTCTACTGTGATAGAGGATGCTTCTGAGAAATTTTATAAAAGTGGAATTTAGTTTATTGTAAAAGAGCACATATTGGACTCACTCTCCATCTTTGGATGCATTAAACATCCAGGCTTGATTCTCACACTAAAATATACTGTTCTCTAATTTAAATAAAAAGACCTAGATGAGACAATGCCTAATATACCTTCCTTGGTGGTTAACAGAGGGGACAATGAAGTGGTGAGTTCAGCTAAACTCTTCTATAAGATCCAGATTAAATGCAGGTGAATTAATTTAGACAACCTTTCATGTACCTAATCTAACTGTCCTTCATTTCAGTTTATTTGCTTTCTCTGGCACCTTTATTTGAATGTACTCCTTGATTCGTTGTTGCTCATCTGTCTGTCCCTCAATCTTAGATGTGCAGTGAAATCCTGATGCCTGAGTATCGCCCCTGAACTTATTTAATTGTTACAGAATGGACCTGGGTGTCGAAATTTTTAAAAGCTCCCCAGGTGTCTCTAATATGTAGCACATATTAAGTAACACTAATTTAGACCATCTTCACTGATAACTTGTTTTGGATTCACTATATGGGCTTTGACTCTAACATTCATTCTAGGATTTGAACTTTAGTGTTATCTATTTGCAATCCTACTCATTATCATTCAATCACATATTCATTCATTCATCAAATATGCATGATGTTGTATATAGGAGATGATAAGTACATAGCAAATGCTGTTATTCCTTCTGAGATCTTATAGGCTAATCTCAGTGATAGACATTACAAAGGACATAAATTATTTTTATTATTTTAAATCATGATAATCTGCTCTTGCCCCAGGTACTTCTTGATTTCATCATTGGTGTACTTTTTCCTCATGAGAGTCCCAAGTCACACCAATCCTGAAGTTCTACTAAAAAAAAAAGGCTGTTTTTGTATCCAGTCAGGACTTGTACAAATTCCATTTTCTTCACATAGGACATTTTCTTGACCCACCTCTACAAACTGTGACGCTCTTGCCCATGCTACTGCAATTAATGTAGCTATCATTCACTTACAAGAGTCTCCAATAACTTCTCTTAGCTCCAACTGCCACCTGATAATACACAGACATATACTACTCGGCAATGGACTGTTAAGCCTGAATACCCAAATACAGTCCAGTACAGGAAAAATGCTTTCTGTCAATTGATCCATAATAATCAAAGCCCTGATATGTTCTGTGGATAGGGTAGTTATTTTATAGAGTCTCTCTCTTCAAAGCTCTGGAGATGGAAAAATATGGCATAGTGTATATTCATTCCTAAGATAAATTATAAAATAAATATATTTATAATTGTCATGTGTCTTAGTTAAGTCAGGCTGCCAAAACAAAATACCATAGACTAGGTAATTTAAACAACAGAGATTTCATTTCTCACAGGTATGGAAGTTGAAAGTCCAAAACCAGGGTGTCAGCAGGGTTGGGTTCTGGTGAAGACACTCTGGTTTGCAGATGGCCATTTTCTCACTGTGTCCTAATGGTAGACAGAGAGAGAGAGAGCGCACTCTGGTCTCTTTCTTTCCTTATAAGAACACTAATAGCATGATGAGGACTCCACCTCCCATGACCTTATCTAAAGCTACTTACCTTCAAAAGTTCTATCTCTAAATATTATCACATTGGGGCTTCAAGATATGATTTTTGTGGGGACACAACCATTCAATCTATAACATCCTGCATGTAGAGCAGTGATATAGGAGTGGCATAACTAAAAGAGTTCAGAAGTAAAAATCTATCTGTACCAAGACATCAAGAAAGAAGACATCATACTGACATTAAGTTATAAGAAAACACTTGAAGACCAGGTAGGTATTTCCCCAACATCTCTCTCTGTAAACTGTGTTAAGGTTTTCCTTCATATAAGATTGTTTTTTCACCAATTTTATTATTTGGTATAAGTTTCTGAAGTCAACGTCTATATCTTATTAACCTAATAGTTGGAAACACATGGGCTAGGAGATATACAAGCAAAAGATGATGTTTGGTGTAGGGAGATACAAGCAAGAATGAAGGGGCAAAACTGATATTGAGCAACATTTTAGGAATAGGATTAACAAAGCCTAATAACCAATTAAATATGGGAATAAGAAATATCAAGACATAAAGGGACTGTGAAATGCTCACAAATGGCACTTTGCCTGTTTACAATGAAAAGACCTCAGAACTATAGCTGCTTCATATGAATGATATAGCACAGCATTTTTTAGTGTCCTGAAGCTATAGTTTTAAATGTACAATGTGCAGATAACATAAAATAATAATTTCAGTCAATCACCCACCCATTCCTGGGTTTCTCATACTTCCTCAAAGATTGCCATTAGAGTCATTTACTTATGAGGCTTCTGTGTAATTGTAGACCCAGGTCTGTAGAAATGAAGTGGGCCAGTCTTGCCATCCTCGCAAGACCCAGTGTGAAACTGTTAAGGAAAATCTTAATGTTCAGCTTACATGGTTGTAGGAGGAAGTAGCTTTGTACTAGGCAGCCTGGTGAAATATTTTTATCTTCTAAAGCCAGTCTCCATTTGCTTAAATGCTTTATAACTTGTAAGCTTGTTACCCAAAGACAAACGATGACTTGATGTTGACATGTATTATTTGATAAGAGGCGTAACAGATGAACTCAGACCAGCCTCTGCTTTGTGGAAGTCACCACAGCTTAGGTCCTTGTTCAGCATGGAAACATCGATATCCTGAACTCCTTCAAGAGGACAAATATTACAGAACTACCCCAAGCCTTCTCTCCTAGGCCATCCTTTCCCAGCATTGAGAAACATTCCCTAGAATTATCCCATAAATATCTATGTCTAAATCTATACTTATGTATACATGTAAGTGTCAACCCACTGGTATGAGGAACCAAGTTAACTTACTACTTCTGAGTTTAAGAGAAACAAGCATTGTGCTGTAAAAATCAAGTGTGGTCCCTACCTTCCAACATCATTTGCAGAGGAAGACAGGGTCCATCGGTTTATCTGCATCGGTTTATCTGCATGCATTATTCTTTAATCTGATCAGTTTTTTTTCAAAGATAAATTAAGTTTTTCATAGAATAGTTTTTTCAGGTGTTCAAGGTGTAACAATAACTCAGAACTCCACGTGGAGAATATGTCTTTGTTCTGTACTTTCTCTTTATGTATTTATCATCAGAAGCAATTCAACAATGCCACAGGAATTGATTGTAAAAGAGTTGGGAGACTATTTGCATTAATTGGCCCATTCTTCCTAACTAAAAACAATTCTCCTGCTTTAACATTTAAAAATTAATACTAAAGGCTTCACAATAGTTCAATTTCAAGATATGTTATTATTATTTAACCCCATAGCATTTTTCCAAATGCTTTTAATAGCTTCTACTGTAATTAAATTTTACCACATTGCCATGCACAGTGACTCTGGAACTATCAGTTGTACAGCTAATTGATAAATCAAACCTTAACTGAGATAATGAAGCTGGTCTTGGGCATCAGTGAGATGGCTACCTAATTAGCATCTTAATATCTGTTTACTAGATGAGTGGACAGTAGACCCAGGGTAATGACGGTACAGTAAAGTTAATATGAGAGGAAATAATGTGGAAGAAATGGATCAGAGCATGGATAAAGCTTCCTACTAATAAGCCTTTGGAGCTCTTGAGAGCTTAGAAGAAATACACCACATATTTTCCCCTCTTTCTCTACAAAGCACAGTGTGAGAGGCCTAGCCACAGTAAATGACCCATAGATGCTGGCTGACCTGAATTAGGGGTTATAGAGTGAAAGGAACTGCAATTACTAAGGTTTATGTGTATGTGGGGGGGAGGGGGAATTTATAATTTAAGTTTACCCAAGCAACCTTATACCATATTAATACATAATGTTACCACTTTGGGCTTTTCATATGTGAAAAAAAATGGCTGTTCTTCCTGCCTTCATTGATGATAATAATAATAATTACCCTATGATAATAATGATAGCAGCTAACTCTTAGTAAGCATCTTCTATGTGTTAAACACTGAGCTAAGTGCTCATTCCTATTAAAGTCTCACAACCAAGTAAGGTTGCACTGTTAATGTCTAAATGAGGTTTACAGAGAGGTTAAATAACTTATCTAGGTTCACAGAGCTAGAAAGTAGAAGAGCTTGCATGGAAACCACAACCTTTAAGCTAAACATGATACATCCAACACAATGCTATGCCGCCTGCGTTTACTGAGATGGACCATGAGGAAAGCGCTGATTTAACTAGTTTATTACATGAAAAACATTTAGTACAATTAAATAAACTGTCCCAACTTGATACAGCTTGTATTTGTCACAGTTTTATTTGAACCCAGGTCTGGCAAACCATAAAGCTATGTTCTCTCTTCTATACAACATTTCTATGTAAAACATTTTTATGACACAGTACAAATAATAGTAAGAGGTCATTTCTATCATAGTCATTTCTCATGTTGCCTTCTCAAGCCCTGGAGCTCCATTAAAACTCAGAGCATCTGGGGATTTCAAAATATCTGTTCATCTCCAGGATGATGACCCAGAGTTTGGAAATCCAAGTTCCTTTAAAAAAATTTTTTTTAATGTTTATTTTTGAAGGAAGGAGAGACAAACCATGAGGGGTGGGGGAAGGGCAGAGAGAGAGGGGGAGACATAGACTCTGAAGCAGGCTCCAGGCTCTGAGTTGTCAGCACAGAGCCCTACGAACCACAAGATCATGACCTGAGCCGAAGTCGGACGTTTAACCGACTGAGCCACCCAGGCGCCCCTCCAAGTCCCTTTTAATAATGCATTTAATTCCACTACTCAAAATATTGAAATTTAAATTACATAATATCCTCTGAGTTAGGTAGGACTTTGTTGGATATCTTTGCTTTAGAAGATGGCAGATCAGAGATCAGAAAGTTAAGTAGCTCTCCCCCTACTCCACCCCACCCCCAAAACAAAATGTAAGTAGAAGAGGTAGAATTTGGGTTTTAAGGCAGGGTTTGCTAAGGTGCCACCAGAATTTCAGTAGGGCTGATCCAAATCAGAAATCACCAGAATTTATTTTCCTTTTGGAGAATAATTAAAAGTTGTGGTTCTAATTTCATAGAGGTCTTTCGTGCCAACTGAAAACCTTTTATTTATTCTTTAATAGTTTATTGTAAAGTTGGTTTCCATATACCTTTTATTTATTCTTGGCCAAATAGTTCATTCATTTACCTCAGTGACTCTTGGAAATTTTCCTCATTCCCTTGAGCCTTCCCTCCAAACAAAGTTCTAGTCCATATTTTCAATATTGAAATCCTTCAGACTCTTCTCATCTTGCCAGCATATATTTATTTACTCACGATATGTGGCTCGTTTCACCATGAAACTAATAAATGTTACCTTGATAACATCTCCTGTCCTCCTTCTAGGTCATTGTTCCTTGTTTCTTCTCTCTCTCTCTCTCCGTCTCACTTTTTTTTTTTTATTTTAATCCTAAAAGGAGTAGCTTATATATATATTTTTTTTTTCAAAAAGTTCAATCCAACGTCTCCTCAAACCACTGCATTATGTCCTCTGCTTTCACTACTGGGTCATAACCATTCTCATCAAGCTCAGTAATGGTTTCCTGGTTTGCATAATCAGTTGACCACTTAGAAGTCAATATCCTTCTGAATCTCTCTGGTATATTTACAGGTCACTCTTCAGGAACCTATCACCTCTGTGATGTCAAGGTACCACTCTCTCTTGGTTACCTATTTGTCTAGGACTGCCTCTTTTTGAGCACACTCACTCTCCTTTCCTCAGCCCTCAGCCCTCTCACTCTACACAACGTCCCTCAATGATGCTATATTCTTGCATGGTTCATTGCCTCAGTCAAACATTTATTCAACAAATACTTATGGAGTTCTGACTATACACTTGGCAGTATTCCAGATTCTGGTTATGGAATGGAGAACTGAAAAATATTTCTGCCCCCATTGTGCTAAGGTTCTAGTCAGTACATATAGACAATGTACAAACAAATAGTTAAAAATACTTTGCCAGGTGCTAATTACTTTTTTAATGTTTATTTATTTTGAGAGAGAGGAGAGAGCACAAGTAGGGGAGGGACAGAAAGAGAGGGGAGGTGCTGTCAGCACAGAGACTGATATGGGACTCAATCTCATGAACCGAGATCATAACCTGAGCCAAAATCAAGAGTCAGACGCCCAACTGACTGAGACACCCAGGTGCCCTGCTAATTACATTTATATCAAAGAAAAAAGCAGGGTGGGGGGATTAAGACTGATAGAGCACACCATTTGATAGGGTGACATTCTGACAGTAACATGAGTAAAATAAAGAAAATGGCCAGCTATTTTCTAAGGAAAGAACATTTTAGATGAAGGAACAGCAAGTTACAAACCTCGAGTTGAAAGTCTGCTTGATGTATCCTAGAAATAGCAAGGAGACCAGTGTGACTGAGATGGAGTGAGCAAGAAAGAGAGCAGGATGAGCTCAGTTCAGAGTGGTGGAGACATACAGATCATGTCAGCTTTGCAGGACATCATGTTAGGATGGAAATTCCATGTACTATAATAAGGACCAGATTCTAACAGTTGCTTGAGTGAAATAGAAGTGTACTTGTCTCTCTTTTGAAAGTCTAAGTTTAAGCCCTTGAGAAGCAGCGTGCTAGTTCCATGCTGCAGGGTTACTAGACCATTTGTTCTCACGGTTTCATATTCCTAAACACAGGGCTTTCAACAATGCACCTAAGATGGCTATTGTGTCATCCAGCACTACATCCCTACTGCAGCTAGTGGCAAAACAGAAAGTAGAAGGTGAAAGCAAATGTCTTTTATTTTTAAGGTTCTGTGAAGAAGTTAAATACAGCACTTTTCTTAGTGTTGCTCTCACCAGGACCCAATCATATAACCAAAACTACACCTAGAAGAGCTGGGAAATGTAATTTTAACTGCATGTCCATATCATCAAGCTCAAAGTTCTCTTATTATAGAAGAAGTGGGGGATGAAACTATCCTTTTTCCACTGAATTACCTTTGTTCCTTTGTGAAAGATTAGTTGACTGTATTTGGACGGGTGTACTTTGGGGCTATATTCTGTTCTGCTGAACTATGTGTAAATTCTTTCACCACCACTACCCTGACTTGATGGCTTTAATGTTATGCTTAGTTTTAAAGTCAGGTAGTGCCAATCTTCCAGCTTTGTTATTCTTCAGTATTTTGTTGGCTATTCTGGGTCTCCTCTCCATTATAAACTTCGGAATTGGTGCGTCACCATCCATAAAATAGTCTGCTGGGATGTTGGTTTGGATTATGTTAAACCTCATACACATTTTATTTAATTGAAATATGATTGACATACAATGTTATATTAGTTTTAAGAGTACAACATATTCATATGACAAGTCTATGCATTACTCAGTGCTCACAACGATAAGCGTCATCACCATACAACCTTACTACATTATCATTGACTATATCCCCTAAGCTGTACTTTGCACCCTCACGACGTATTTATTTTATAACTGGAAGTTTGTATACCTTTTATCACATTTATTAATTTCCCTTGCCCCCATTCACCTCTTATCTGGCATTTTATCTCTTAAATAATTTCTAATCTGACTTCCCTCGATATTTACTACTGTTACTGCTTGCTGCCATAATTCAGACCTTTATTATGTCTTTCTTGAAATCACAGTAGTTTCCTGACAAATCTATCTTTAGTCCTGCCATCTTCAAATACATTCTTCTTAAAAGGTTCTAGTTAAAATAAACTCAAATCCACTTAACTCCGTTAGGACTTCTCACAAACAGGATAGATTCCATATCCTGTAACATGTCCTACAGCGCCCCCTATGGGTATGTTTCTCTCTCTCGGTTAACATTTCACCAGCTCCACCTTATTCCAGGTTCTAAAACCACACCTGGTGAAGTTCTCCACAATCCATGTGGTTACTCTTATGTGTGTAATTACTGCTCCTCTTATGAAATGTGTTTATGTTCTCTATTAGCTTAGAGAAATTCAGTTTTCACTTCATCCAGGAAAATTTTCTTCCAATACATAAACACTTACCTCGTAAATTAACTACTTTCTTAATTGTCTGCACATTTTTGTATCCCTGCATCTAACCAATGCATCATACTTTTCTGTTTATGCATCCATATGCTCCTTGAGGATAGACTGGTCCTTATTCAATTTTGTCGCTGGTACGCTGAGAACAGTGAGTGGCACATTTTAAATACTCAGTATATATTTATAAAGTGTGTAACAGAACAAATGAATGAATAAAGGTATGATCTCTCACATTCAAGGGTGGGTAATATCTGCTACATATTATTGTTCTCCATTAAAACCGTTACTTTTTAAAGAGACCAATTCAAATGACAAGTCATTTGCTCTGTAAAAAGCTGTTCACCTACTTGCAATTCACAGGTTTGTTGTTATTCATTTTTCTCCTTCTATATTAACCATGAGAATGTGTTTCTCTCCTTAAGCCAGTTTGTCTCTGCCACACGTCTGTAATCCCTCTCTACTCAAACACTGTCCAAAACTCATTTTACCTCTGTGAGAATCTTTCCAGATATACACTCAGACATGTTAATTAACAAGCTATCTATTTATTTTTAACTTCGATTTGACTCCTGTCTGCAAAACTGGTCCTTTTTTTTTTTTTTTCCCCCCTGGCTCTCTCTTAGTTTGCCTTTCTGATTAGGGGTGTGCAAAGGTAAAATTTGTCTCAGTGTAGTAAATAAAATGACTTAAAAGTAGATGCAAAACACCCATTATTTCACACCCAAACAAATCAAACTTCTATTCTCTTAAAATTGTGGGCTCATTTGGGAATTTAGTTGAAGGGAAATGTGTATGAAATTCAGAATACACTGGAAAGAGACTAAAATAAATGTTGAAAATAGTTTATTTCAGCATTTCCAAAACTTCTCATCTCAAACTATTCCTGTGAGATGCCTATTTCTATTCTGAGTCAGCTGTGTGGAGGAGGTCTATAAACCTCAACATATTTCCTTTGCTTTTATTTTCAGAACAAAATTTTATTTTCTATCAATAATTTAACTGATAAAGACAGAAATATGAACATCAATCATATCACAATATTTACCTTATTGAGATGAAAAAGAAATGCCATAGCTTTCCGTTCCTCAATATAAATATCATAAAAATCTCAAAAAACCTGCTAACTTTTGTTTAAATGTCAGAATTATTGAGATGGCAGGATCATCTGGCTTATTTATCAATATAGATTTCTTGTTTTTAGACTCAAAGAGCCTAATTCAGAAAGACCACATCCTAAGAAATAGGGATAATACTCTCTAGCCAGTAAGAGCTACAGATCTGAAACACACTTAAAGCTCCTGTCAGAAATGAGTCAAAGAGAAAACTCCAAGATGGTTTTCTGTATTCAGGGACATTATGTCAGATATATAGGTATTATATTAATATAATAAGAATTTGTGAATGTTCAGGTAGATCATTTGGTACATATATACATTTGCTTATATATGTGAGCATATGTTTACATACAAATAAGTTTATAATTAAATTGCTCTAATGTTAATTAAGTTTTTGCATCTTGATATTTTACATAAAGAGGCACTTTAACACCATAATTCATTTAGAAACCAATTAGTTTCTATATCATTCAATACGATGGGTTTTTTCCAAGAGAAATAATGTTCCAATTGGAGTTCTGAGATATGAAAATGTGCACAGCGGTAAAATATAGACATATCATTATTGCATTTCATGGGCAAAATACTTGAGGGAAAGCATTTCAGACACATAACAATTTAAAATCAATAAAATGGTTTCTACGCAGAAGACTTCAGAAGGAGAATGTTCTCAAAAATGCTTAAAAATATTGCATCGAAAGAAGATTCATATAACAGTGTAATAAAATATTTCAAAATATCTGTTCATAAACATTAAAATGTTTTGGGGTTTTTTGAAAATGAATTATTTAATAACATTCTTGAAAAAGAACTGTAGATCTTTCAGGTGTGAGGACAGATGATATTCAGAAGTAATTTATATTCTTATGTCCCAGAGAAGCAAAATCTCTTATAAAAGAGTTTTATATTTAGACTTACCCAATATATTCAAATTAATTTAAGTTGTTCATTCATAACCAATGAACTGGCCTGTTTAGGCAAGCAAATGAGTTGTTTCTTTCTAATACTTGGATAGAAAGAATCAGCTTGTCACTGGTTATAACTGATATAGGTTATTTTATGACTTGTATGTACATAACATATAAGAAACCTTTTGCTAAGACAGGGCTTCTTATTGATTTGAAGACTAGAGAACTATAATTTTTTTTCTCATTTTAAGAGTACATGCAAATGAAATGGAGAGAAAACACTGACAGCTGGGTAAGGTCATCCAGAGGCACTTCTGACAACAAATTAGTTTAAACCTCAGATTGATGACCCGGTGGAGAAGGAATTTACCTTCAAAAGGAATTAGGGTGGGGGAGCTGGTGGAGTAGAAGCAAGAAATTTCTCTTTACCAAGACCACAATTACACTAGCACAGTCTGTCCAGTCTGTCCGGTGTAACTACTTTGTAAGTCTGGAGTCTACTGAAGGCCTGCAACATCTAAGGGAAAATTACATGGTAAATGATGGTTAATTTTAGTCAATTTCCTCTCTCAGTCAATTTCAGCTCTCAGCAGAGGAGCAGCTACCTACCTCTTATCCTTCACCCCCCGTGGAATATAGCTGTGTGCCTATTCCTGGAGCAGCCAGCACACAGCTTGAAAGAGCTAGAGTGGGCCTAAAGGACTCTGTCCTCCAAATTTCAGAGGTCTGTGCTCTGAGACTCAAGTGTTGCTTCTGATCAGAAGTACAGTTCCTCAAAAAGTTAACAACAGAATTACCGTATGATTCAGCAATTCACTACCAGGTATATACCCAAAAGAAATGAAAGCAAGGTCTCAAAAAGATATTTGTACACCCACGCTCACAATAGCTAAAATGAAGAAGCAACCTAAGTGCCTACCAACGGGTGAATGATAAGCAAAATATGCTATATACACACAGTGGCAATATTAAGCAGCATTAAAAAGGAAGGTGATTCTGGTGGATCCTACAATCCCCACTCTCTTACCCCATGAGAAGCTACATTAGACATTAGTTATTAATTATTAACAAATGTTATTCATTAGTCAAAGATGCAAGTGAATACTGATTGTAGAGTAAAAACCTAGGTGTGAAGAATGGGTAATTAATAGCTCTGTGAGGGTGGAAAAGTCACTTATATTCTCTGAGCCTCCATTCTCTGATCACTAAAATAGGAATAACACCCACTTTGAAGCATTATGGTGACAATTCAAGGAGAAAGTAAACTTGAAGTGCTTCACACAGCATTCAACACAGCACCAATTCTCTGTAAATTAGAGGTGTTATTATTATTTGGTAAAAATTGACAAGTATGCAATATTTACATAGAGCAAGATCCTAGAGAAACAGGGGTCCAATTGTAAACATTGTGCTTCTTGATTCACAGAAATTATTCTAAAAGTGTGCCAGGATGGAAAAACAGCAAGTGGCAATTTATGACTTATTTTCTAAAATAAATAAATAAAATAAATAAAAATATTATATTAATATTTAAATAATTAAATCGTGTCTAGGATCACTTTGTTCTCTGCTTTTTTTAGGATTCTGCTAGTGACTGGGTTCTACAGTATGTTTAAGCTTAATATTTGTATAATCTAGTTCTATTATGCTAGACAGATTAATCTAACCAAAAAGAGAGTATTAGCATGGGGGCTGAGAAGAAGGGTGTTTTATACTTATTTTATACATGCTATGCAATGCTTGAACAGAAATTTCTAACATAAGAGTATTATAATTTTCCATAGACAATGATTGAGAGACTATATATGTAATGACCCTAACACACCTTCAGAAAGCTGTGGGTAGTTCAAGAGAGTCTGATGTCTTATTAACACTATGAGTCTGTACAGTGCCTTAAAGTTTACATAGCTGGAACACCTGGGTGGCTCAGTTGGTTGAGCGTCCCACTTCAGCTCAGATCATGATCTCATGGTTCATGATTCTGATCCCCTCATCAGCCTCCCTGTTTTCAGCACAGAGCCCGCTTCAGATCCTCTGTCCCCCTCTCTCACTGCCTCTCCCTGATCTTGCTCACTTTCTCTTTCTCAAAATGTAAATAAACATTAAAAATAATAAAAATAAAGTTCACATAGCTTTTTCATGTTAAATCTCATTTAGGGGAGCCTGGGTGGCTCAGTCGGTTAAGTATCTGACTTGACTTCAGCTCAGGTCATGATCTCGGTTCAGGTCATGATCTCATGATCCTGAGATCGAGCCTGCCCTTCCCCTTGCGTGCGCTCTCTTGCTCTCTCTCTCTCTCTCTCTCTCTCTCTCTCAAAAAAAAAAAAAAAAAGAAAAAGATCTCATTTGATTCTCACAGAACAATCAGGAAATAGAAAGTATTCTTTTAATTTTGCCAATGAGAAATAGGAGGTTCAGAAAGTACAAACAACTTGTTAAAACTCACCAAAAAAGTCAGGATAGAGTTGAGACTAAAATCCAGGACTTGGGATCCTAAATCCTTAACCCAGAGCACCAGAACTTGCGATACCCAACTCATGATCAGTCAGCAGTGTGACACAGCTCTCTGCCTTAGTCTCCTGACTGATTACACCAGGGTTCTCCTAGCACCTATTTCATAAGATTGCCATGAGGACTCAGTGACATTACATCTTCCTGCAATGACTGACTCTTAAGAAGCAGGCCTGGGGCACCTGCTGAGTCTGTTGAGCATCCAACTTCGGCTCAGGTCATGATCTCGTGGTTCCTGGGTTCGAGGTCCACGTGGGACTCTCTGCTGTCAGTGCAGAGTCTGCTTTGGATCCTCTGTCCTCTTCTCTCTCTGCACCTCCCCTTGAACTCAAACTCTCTCTCTCTCTCTCTGTCCCTCCCCTCACATGCATGCTCTCTCTCTCCCTAAAGTCAATCAATCAATCAATCAATGAAGCAGGCTTAAAAATGTTAGGTATTATATTTGCTAGTATCCTTATGTTTCACTGTCCAGGATTATCTAAGAAGCACAAAGCGTAGTAAGTAGAAATGTTTCTACTAAACCAGATATTCTCAGCATCAAAGCAACATCCTCATGATAGGCTGGGCATCCTGGGGGACATCAAGTCCTGTGGGCTTGTTGGACAATTACTGCTCTAGGGAACAGATTATATACTGGTGGACTCAAGTTTAAGGCAGTGTTCCCTAGTGTCTAAATATCAAGTAGCAAATGGTTTCTTCCTGGTAATTGTCATCCTATTTTTTCCCCAGGAATGTGGAAATCTCAAATATGCCTTAACTTTCCTTCTTTGTACTCTCAAGGCTGATGCTTCTGAAAGATCCTACTTGTTCATATGGTTAGCTCACATGAACAGTTTTGTGGGACATAGTGTCAAAGTTGGAATCACATTTCTTATTAACCAAAGAGGACAATATATTTGAGTACTTTTATGAGCCAAGGACTATATTAGGTATTCATCCTAAAAGGTGAACCTGAAGAGTTCCATTTCTTAGAAAACTGAGTAGAATAAAGGGAGGCAAGCCCTAAACCAGTATGCCTCAATTTCATGAATGCTGTAATGAAGAATGTGTGCACATGCGACTGGTTTCAGAGGAGGTGACCAGCAGGCCGGGGAGATGGCACAAGTGTTAGGTTACAGGAGTCACAAACTGGAAGCTCCTGGCTGATTCTAGCCATGGGCCAGATAAAATACGAGTAACCAACGAGTAACTCTCTGTTCAGCATAAGTTCTCCATGTATGTTTCTGAAAATTTGACTTCTGACTTTAAGCAAAATATGATAATAAATGTGCATACACCCATCACATGTGCATTTCATGGAGTAGACAAGCAGGATGTATTGCTGAATTATAAAATATAAGGTTCCTAAGGTGACTGAATGGTAAGGATAATAGTGCAGTGGGAGATACATAGGAAAGCATACATGCACATCTGAAATTTGAAGTTAGACATGATGTCTTAACAAAGAAGATATTGCTAAATGTAATACTTAATATTTCTTATAGATAAGCAATGTGAAGTTAATAGGCATGAAATATTTTTTCCCTCAATAGTTCAAAGTATTGTAAATTTTATCACGGTCACCTCTATAGTATACAGGACCCTGGACAAAAGATTTTTTCAGGGCCCAACTGCTCTAAAGACAATTTGATTTAAAAAGTTATTACAAAATACACTGGTCCATATGAAGTTTAGTAATTTATCAGTGAAGATTTGCAAAAAATGGGTAAAGAAGAGATGCTAACATAATTGTTTATTGCCTTATTAAGTGCAAGGGAAGATGCTTCATAGTTACTAAGCATCAGTTCTTTCTGTTCAGGGCCAGGAAGTATCTCTTTGTGCTTTTTATTATTATATGCATTACTCCTAGCACATTATAAATCTGTCACCATGGAAAAAAAGGCCGAAACGCTGTCATTTCTCACAATGCCATGGCTCTTTAGCACCTCTTTATTGAAACAGTATAGATCTTTCGCCCTGCAGTCATCTAAGTATACATTTATTTAATGCCGATATTCATGACATGGCATCATTTGTCCATGAATGTGAACTCCTGATAACTCTCTCAAAGTTTCTAATTGTGCTTTATTGAGGCTGAACATAAATATGTATCTCACTCAGAGTATGCAAGAGAATGGGAATGAAAATTCATTTTCCAATCATGTTAAATTTGCTGTTTGGAAGTTTACAATATAAATCTAAAACAGCATATCTTCCAACAGTGTCCCTTCTTGAACTCTTTAAGACATAATCATTGCAAATTCTACAACATGATAGGTTCTTTTAATGTTGGTGACAGAGCCACCTTCTACACAAAGACAGGAGCAGAAAGAGCAGTGCGCATGCCCAAATTCTGTCTTCATCATCTTGGGCTGGGCTTCAGACTCATCTAAGAGAAAATACCATCACTACATTGATGGAACATGATCAAATATATGGATCTCAAAAGACATTTGGTGCAATGATCAGTCTTGAAACTCCTCAGAGCAGATAGGTGAGACAATCTCATAAAACTTTCCAACCTACGTACCGTATCAAGGGGTTGGTGTGTACCAGCAGCAAGGGACGCACAGAGGGCAGGCGCCTGCCACCACTTCCACTGTGTTTTGGTTTTGTAACCCAGAGAGGGCATTTTGATCAGAACACAAATTGGTGAGAGCTAATACACCAGCCCATGCATGCATCTCAAGTCAGTGCCATCACAGCCAGAACCCTGAGCTCACCCTACATGTGATGAGAATGAGCATCACCCCACATGAGCAAATCAGCAGCATTGTGGAGGCCCAACCTCACTTGATCCCGTGGAAGCCTTACTGTGCTGACCCGCTAGGCCTCTCTTCTTGATCCTAGCCCAACCAAGAGATCCTGAAACAACCCTCATAGCACAGCTCTGTATTTCTTCAATACACCTGGTCAACCTGACTTACGTCAAGGGACGTAAAGGGTCAAAAATCATCGTGAAGGGGTGAAGAGCCACTAGGGGCTAAAGGAGTCTTATCTCTGACCAGACTACACTGCCAGCCCCAGTGAGTCCCAGCACCACAGCAGAATTAAATATTTTGAACTAAGCACTCTGAAGAGCAGATAGGGCCCCAGAGAGGAATGCCTCTTGTCCTGAGATAAAGGTGTTATTAAGTCTTATCTTTTTCCTCAAATATGTACCTGCTCTATTCTACCTCCTATATTTATGTCCTATTAATAGATATAGAAAACAAAGTAGCATCCTTGGAAAAATAAAGATTAAAAACATTGAATTAAACAAAGTTAAGCCTGTGTCTTAAGGGTGGGATTCTGTATGCCTGTTACATTAAATGTGCTTTGGACTTCTCCAGAAGACACATTATATCCTCAGAAGTTACATTCCACATGGTAGATCACTCAATAAATGTGCTCAAATAAATTTTAAAATGAGCCATTAGAGGAATGAAAAAGCATTCAGACTGCTGGTGCAGGGGGTGATGAAGAGCTAGAGCTGAGGATCACGATCGCTGGTCAATCCTGGCTCCAATTGTACTTGACATATGCCAATGAGCAAGTTACTAAATTTCTCTGTGTCTCTCTTTTATCATTTTAAAAATGAGAATAATAATCCAACTGCCATGAGTGCTGTTATAAGAATTATGGATAATATAAAAAACAATTAGTTCAATGCCTGGCCACAGTAGAGTCAATATATTTTCCTGACAAAATCCTCTTCATAAGAATGCTCTGAAGATTATATGAGATGTGTAAAGCACTTTGAACAGAGGCTGGCTATTATTACCACCACTTCTTCACTACTGCTATTAAATGAGTCCTACAAGTTCAGCTTGAACATCTCTTTTTATAAGAAATTTCACTCCCTTTATTAGTTCTTGTGTTAGTTTTTGAAATCTAGTCCTTTCTTTTCTTGTTTTATCTGTCCCTATTCTTAAACTTGGAAGTAACCAATATTCAGGAGGCAAATGGATAAATTGTAGTACATCAAGACAATGGAATATTATTTTCACCTCAAAGAAGAAATGAGTTAATAAACCTCAAAAATATATAGTAGAATCCCAAATGCACATTGCTTAGTGAAAGAAGCCAATTTGAAAAGGCTGTATACTCTATAACTACATGACATTCTACAAAAGGCAAAACTATGAAGACAGTAAAAAGATAGGGAGTTAGAGGGGAGGAAGGGATGAACAAGCAAAACATGGAAGATTTTTGGACAGTTAAATTCTTGTATATGATACTATAAATGGTGAGTACATGCCATTATATATCTGTCCAAACCCATAGAATGTACAACACCAAGAGTTAACCTTAATATAAACCATAAACTTGGGTAATTATGATGTGTCCACTTAGGTCCATCAACTGTAACAAAAGTTATCGCAGTGAGGAATATTGATAGTTAGGAAGGCTGTGCACGTTGGGGGGCAGGGAGTATATGGACTCTCTCTGTACTCTGTGCCCAGTTTTGCTGTGAAGTAAACTGCTCTAAACAATAAAGTCAATTGAAAGTGAAAAAAAGAAACAGTTAAGCATAGTTGACATTAGGAAACACTGGGTTATGAATGTACTAAAATCCTTTGTGCCGTCTTCATAACCCTGTTTTAAATCAAAAGGTATTTCAAAATAGAAAGTTAAAAATACATTGATCATATGATCCAGCCATTTTACCTTAGTAATATGCACATGAAAATAAATCTATATATTCATAAAAAAACTCTTACACAAATACTCCCAGCAGCTTTCTTTGTAATAGCCAACATGTGGATATAACCCAAATGATCATCACAGATGAATAAAAAAATTCTAGTGTATCCATTCAATACAGTATTAGCCTGAAGTAAGAGAGCATAAACTACCAATACACAGAAAAACATAGATGAATTTCAAAATAATAATGGTTATGGGCACAAGGAACCAATGAATAAGAGTATTCAGTGTATGATTCTATTTATATAAATTTCTAGTAAATTCAATCTAATCTACAGTAACACAAAGACTTTGCTTGGATACAAAATGCCTGGTAGAAAATGTGGGAAGGAGAGATTATAAAAGGACAGGAGAAAATTTTTGCAGATGCTTCATATTTTCATTATGTTGATTTGGTAATGGTTTCAAAAATACACATATACATATTTGATAAGTTATGTATAATTATAGTTATATCATGCTTATTTATATATTTACATTTATTTTATATAATATATTTTATATATTATATATCTGATTAGTTATACATTTATGTACATATATGTTTTATAAGTTACATATAAATGTATATTTAACAATTTGATGTTTTAATATGTATACATATCAAAATTTATCAACCTGTACATTTTACCTACATAAAGTTATAATATATCATTACACCTCAATTAAGCTATTATAAATAGAGAAAATGTTCATTTAATTGCCATTTGAAGAGCCCACTTACAAATTTTGCATACTTCAATTTTAGTAAAAGTTTTATTTTTTATATCTTGTGATAAGAATGGACAGTGTATTACTCACATGAATCATCCACTATGCTTTAAATATAGAGTAGTTTGTGCATAGAGAAAGGCTTATATCTTTAGTTTCTCCAAATTATTTGGGGCTGGGTTTAAAGGCTTAGATGTTTTCACAATTTACACAACTTAACAAATTGCTTTCAACTCTACTGTTTTTACACAGATCTTCCTACAGATCATCAGGGCATAAAACTTATAGATGTTTGACTCTCATCAGCCACCAGAAATTCATAGATGTAATTAGCATTTTAGATAAGTGTTAAAAAGGGTCCAGTAAGTATTTCAAGTATAATTTTGTCTCAACAAAGCACTATTTGCATATTCTTAATTCTTAGAGAAGTGAATTTCTACTATAAGCTAAATTTCCCTGGGTTTTTGTATAATTGGCAATTATCCCACATTAAAGCATTAGGTACAGTGGTTTGGCAAAAGTATTTTTGTGGGTTTTTTTTAATTTTTTTTACATTTATTTATTTTTGAGAGACAGAGAGAGAGAGAGAGAGAGAGAGTGAACAGTGCAGGGGCAGAGAGAAAGAGACACAGAATCTGAAGCAGGCTCCAGGCTCTGAGCTAGCGGTCAGCACAGAGCCCGACATGGGGCTCGAACCCACGAACTGTGAGATCATGACCTTAGCCGAAGTCGGACACTCAACCGACTGAGCCACCCAGGGGCCCCTGTATTTTTGTGGTTTTACAAATTCAAATAGTGACAGTAAAAAGGTAAGTTTGTGTATGTGTGTCTATGTCTGATCATGTGTGTGGATCTGTGTTTATTACTGTAATATTTTATTCTAATTTCTTTCCAATAAATTTAAAATTAGAGAGGTACATAGAAGAAATCCTTCAGAATTTGATTCTGCCATGTAAAAAAGATCTATTAATCATTAAATAAGTTAACATTTGTAAAACACTAAGAAAATTGCCTGGCATATAAGAATTCTATGTAAATGTCTGTTAAAATGTAAAGAAAAAAAGATATACTTTTTAAAATTTATTATTTATTTTGAGAGAATAAGGGCAAGTGGGGGTTGAGCAGAGAGAGAGAGAGAATCCCAAGCAGGCTCCACATGGTCAGCACGGAGGCTAATGCAAGGCTCAAACTCACAAACCATGAGATCATGACCTGAGATAAAGTCAGACACTTAACTAAGTGACTGAAACACCCAGGTGGGCTCAAAAGAAATACTTTCTAAAGCATGATTGATTAATCATGTTTCCCACATTTCGTAAAAATTATGTAATTTGGTTCCTCTTCCTCTAAAGTGTCATGATTCTTCATGCTCTGTTCTTTATATGTATAACTAGATTATTGGGTTTTAAGGCCTGTAAAAAAGGTGCAAAATGAGAAAAACAATTTTATTCTCTTCACCTTTGGCTTCCTCACTTCACATCAGACTTCCACTCCTCTCCCACACATGAGGCTGTCCTCAGCTTTGCCTTCTCACAAAGGGCAAAAATTATGGAAGATGCAAAAAAGGGACTGGTAGATATGGTTAATCTGGTGTTGGCACCTTTCCATTTTGAAAGATGCCTATATGCTGGCCATTTTTCTCAGGGGTTGCATTTTAGGGTTACTTAGAACCCTTCCCCACCTCCTGCAGCTGCCATTCATACTTACATACTGAGAACAATTCTCTCTTATACCTTCAATCCTGGCATGGCCTCTCTCATTACCCTCTTTTCAGGTGTTGGAGGATATAATCTCTGGATGGAAAAATTTGTTTCCAAATGCAAATGTTATGTGGGAGAAATTTAATTCTATACCACTTTTTGGGATAAATTATTACTTGTGATAAAATGCTTCAGCGATTTTCTGATGAACTTTATTTGAATTAAGGCTTATTCTGAGAAACTAGTTACTCTACTAGTTTAGAATATGAATGGCAATGAGTATCAAGTGATTGTCATTCAAGTCTAGTGACTTTAACCATATAGTCTTTTCTTTTGTTTTAAACAGTTACTGGCTTAAAATTCTTTCTCTCCTGTTTTTTTATGTTTTTTAAATTTATTTATTTTTGAGAGACAGAGCGTGGACAGGGGAGGGACAGAGAGAGAGGGAGATACAGAATGCAAAGCAGGCTCCAGGCTCTGAGCTAGAGGTCAGCACAGAGCCAGACGCGGGGCTTGAACCCACAAACCGTGAGATCATGACCTGAGCCAAAGTCGGACACTCAACCGATTGAGCCACCCAGGCACCCCTTCTTTTTCTCCTTCAATAACCCACCAAGGCTGACTTTGACATAGTTTAGCAGAGAGCTTTCCCACTGATTTAACATTTTTTAAAATGGGTTTATAACTAACTTATCTGAAATGTTTTCTTTAGCATAACATATGACTCCCCCATTCCCTATTTGTTCCTGGGCCTACATCCCAGGCACATTCTTTCAGTTGGGGTCCTCATGCAGAAGTCTTGTTGAGAGTCCCTTCATGAGGATATATCTTTGGTCACCTTTTGTGGAGTCCACTCTGGGAAAAAAAAAAAGTACCTACTATTGATGAACATGCAGTTCAGTCAAGCTCTATACCTTTGGACTTTTCCAAGCAAAAGACATATGCTTGTTTTTCTTTCCTCTATACCCTAGGTAACATGTGACAAGCTTTCTAAATAGATATCGTGAAGGTCCATTCCTTAGCTTAAGATGGACACTACCCATTCCCATCCTAACAGAGAAGGGAGCACTTGACAATCACTCTGTAACTCTCTCCCAAGAAATCCTCAACATAAGTCTTCCTCATAATCAATCTTATTCCTGTCTCACTACCATCTTAGACTTCAGTCTGGGTGAAGGGCCAGAGGTCCAGAAAGCCAAGAGTCACCTTGATAGCAAGTCTTTCATAGGTAATCAAAGTCTTCCATAGGTAATCAAACATGTCTACTTTAAAATAAGGCCTATTGAGAGGTGCCTGGGTGGCTCAGTCATTTAAGCATCTGACTTCAGCTCACGTCATGATCTCAGGGTTTGTGGGTTCAAGCCCTGTGTCAGGCTCTATGCTGACAGCTCTGAGACTGGAGCCTGCTTTGGATTCCGTGTCTCTTACTCTCTTTGCCCCGCCCCTTCTTGTGCTCTGTCTCTCTCTCAAAAATAAATAAACATAAAAAAATTAAAATAAGGCCTATTGATACTTAACTGTATTTAATTTGGAGACTTCAAAAAAAAAAAATTGGAGACTTCAGCCCAAAGCAAGATATCAAAGCAGCCTCTTTTTAACATTCAATTAATATGTAAATAATACAATGTCATCAACGTTACACAAGGAAGTTTCTTACAGGGGTGCCTGGATAGCTTAGTCGGTTAAGCATCAGACTCCAGCTCAGGTCATGATCTTGCAGTTCATGAGTTTGAGCCCTGCATTAGGCTGTGTGCTAACAGCTCGGAGCCTGGAGTCTGCTTCAGATTCTCTGTGTCCCTCTCTCTCTCTCTCTCTGATACTCCTCCACTCGCACCCTTTCTCTCAAAAATAAACATTTGAAAAATCATTTTAAAAAAAGATGCTTCTTACAGATATCCCAGAAACAAATTCAATAGATTCCTTGATAATCAGCTTCAATGGATTCTTATAAATGACATTGAAATATTAAGACTGTCCATCAAAGAAGAAAATACCTTGCTATTCATCACCAAAAGAAAAAGAATGAAAATTTGTTATTTATATATGACATACTATGATGAAACCATGACTTTAATGTAGAAAGATGAACATTTTTGGCCATGCTTTACAAACAAAAAGAGTCTGAAAGACAAATGTTTAGAACTGAAGACTCATACTTTTTGTCTCATAAGAAATTGAAAATCATTGAATCTCTACTGAATCCCCCTTAGCTCATTATTTCTCTGTGTGTGTGTGTTTTATTTTTAATAACTAGCCCTGGAACTTTTGTTATGAGAAATAGCTAACAAATAAAGGAAGCATGTATCTCTTATTTTTGAGAGTGATTCTGTTATCCTAATAAACCACTCCAAAGTGACCTGGAAATTAAAATATGTTCACATTCAAACTTCAGTGCCTATATGAATCTCTTAGTAAAATCTTGGTTAGATTACCTGATGGTTCATTTGCTAATATACATTCCCTACATTAATAATTCACTCTTATGTCGAGTGGTACCTGCCCAGCATGCCTTAGTTTTCTGCCATGTCTGAACAATCAGCATAATTATTGCATTAGTCATGAGCATGGATTTCTCTTGACTATTTCTAAAAGATTTTATGTAATTTTATTTCATTTTTAAAGATTTTATAGCACTTCACACCCTAGCATGCAGTAGCAGTTTGCAAGTTTTAAAGCATTTTTATAATCTTTACCAAGAAATGAGAAGATGCTTCAGCTCAACATTAATCTTTTCATACTTTTCTCCCTTGTACTTATTTAATTTGATTACTGAAACCCTTGTCTATTCTAACTTAGGCTCTACCATGGTATTTTAGAAAAACTACCTTCATTAGTATTTCCTCGAGAAGCAAGTAAATGAAAGCATGAAATCATATTTACACACTTGAAATGAAGTTTGTAGAACATGCAAGTTCTAAATTCTGTTGAACACATTTTAGTGCTAGCGGCATTAGTTCTATATTATACAACGTTCTTATCAAACTTGTAACTCATTGGAGGAAGCTGAATGTTTCTCGTTTTTTCCAGTTATGTTATATAAGACCAGACTAATCTACCGAAGACATCCAACAATGCTGACAGTCCTTTTACCAGATTTAACAAAGGCTAATGAATTTAAAAAAAACACAAAGTGAAAAACAGGTTCTTGCACAGGCTTTGGTCAGGTATACCTGAGTTACAATTCTGAAAAATTCCCTCCCACACTTCTTAATTTACTTGCTGTGTGATCTTGAGAGATTTTTGACTTACTTAAAATTTCTGAGGAAGATTTTTCATCTTAACAATGAGATTAAAAATACTTATGTGTATTGAAATGCTATATGGAGGATTATAGAAAACAAAATAGCTAAAGTCCATTATGATATCTAGAACAGTATTTCTCAAAATTCAAACTTTAATACCCATTCAAACCATCTGGGAATTTTGGGAAAATGTAGGTTCTAATTCAGTAGGTCTAAGGTGAGACCCAAGGTTCTGCATTCCTGAAAAGCTCCCCGACAGTCTTCAAATTTTGATGATCCAGGTCCTAGAAGGTCCCCATGAAATAGTCTCCATTCTACTTTTATAATAATTGCTTTGTGGACAGACTAAAATATTCTCATTTTATACAGCAAATAACAAACTTCTCCATTTTTTTACCAGTTGCCCCCTACTCTCACTGGTATATTTTAGCTCTCATAAACAAACTGATCTATGTCAAGAATTAAAACTAGAATAGAAATACAAATGTCAGGAGGAATTTTGCTACCTGTGACGCAAGTTCTAACTAAAGAGAAACTATTTTTTAAGAGCTTCAGTAAAAATAGAGTTTACAAAAGTATGAGACACAAACACAGAGATGTGAATCTGTTCTAACGTCATCGATTGCTGGAAGGTTTTACAGACCTTGGGAAATTCTGCAGAGGCAAAGACAGATTGACATTGTTTTTGTTGTTCAGGTTTTTTGTTTGTTTTAAGATACTGTCTGCACAAAACAATGCCATAAACAACGGGAAAATTGACAAAACATCAAATCCCTTTTAGAGGAAAAGTCATAAGCTACAGGCAGGGAAATGCTGAGAGACAGATGAAGCGACTTTAGGTAATCAGAGTAAAAATTGCTGCCTGATGGAATCCAAGCAGCAAGAACCTCATTTTGTAAAATACTTGATGACTTCTTATAGCGTTATAGCATTTGGGCTTTATGTTGTACGATATTTGCCCTGTGAAAGGCTGACCCTCTTCTCCCCCAAGAAGTTATCAGTTCTCTGCAGAAAAGTAATTCTGTGGCTGTCTTGCTAAAGATGAACTCATGAATCAGTGATGTGGGCAGAGGTGGCATCCCAGATAGCATTCTGAAAAATCCATAAATTCTTTAAGAAAGACTGTTTCTCTACTGCTGTCAGGTGCTATTATACCCAAATCATGCAATTCTATTTGGAAACTTGAGGTGGTCTGGAAAAGTGCCCTCAGGAGCTAAAAGAAGAGAAAACTATAAAAGTAAAAGTGTCAAGGAGACAGGATATTTTATTATTGCACGAAGGTCAAGAAGAAAGATGTAGGGCTTGTCACTATACAGTAACAGTTTAAAACACTACAATTTAATTTAGACCTGGCTGGCAATACAATGTCAATGAGATATGAAGTTTCAGGATCAATGAGCAATATGTTGTAACTCAAGTTTCAGAAATCACCAAACAAAGGGGCTCAAATTGGGAACCAGACAAAACAAACAAAAACCCTAATATTCTCTAAGAGTTCCAATATTTTGGAGAACAAAACAGCATGCACATACAAGTTATCTCATAGTTTTAGTTTAAAGACTCATTCTATAAGTCTGTTCTATCCGACATACACAAAGGGCAAGGATATATATAGATATCGATGTCGATATCGATCGATATATATGGCGTCGCATACTTGGCACTTAGCCTAGTGACGAGCACAGAATAGCCAGTCAGTAGTTGGAATGTATTTCAAATACATTAGGAAGGAAAAATCAATGATTTTAACCATAGAGTTGGTTACATGAATTTATCTTTTGTAGGATGATGAGAATTGAAAAGAAATATTATTTCAGGTTTTCTTTTCTTTCATAGTTACTTTTCCTATGGATAACTTTTCTTTCTTGCTTTCCTGCTTTTTTGTTTGAAGTAATACTGGACATGACAGTAGTTTCAGGTGTACAACATAATGATTTGATATTTGTATATATTGCAAATGACCACCATGATAAGTCCAGTTAACATCCACCGACTTACATAGTTATAAGATTTTAAAGTTTTCTTTTACTTTGTGGTGGTGCCCAGCCACTTGTCTTCTTTCATTTTCCTTTTGAAATGCCTAAGAAAACACTATCTAGAGTTTTATCCACGAAAGCCTTGAAAGAGTGCGGGCAAAGACGTACCCATATCTGGGATGTTTTACCCTAATTACTACCGATACGGTCTGTAGCCCAGTTAAGATCAATCCTTTACAAGCCCAAAATGAATAAATAAAATATATTTTAATTACATTTTTATCAATTCTGTCAGTCATTAAATATATGCCAACTTGGTGATACAATTATGATTAGCCTGAATGATGCAGACTCTGTTCTCACAGAACTCAAAGAGAAAATCAGAGAATGATTGTTTTAAAAAGAACAGTGGAGGTATTTAAAGAGGTATGAAAGTGCTATAAGAATGTAAAATTGTGAAAAACTAACATAAAGAGTATTTTGAACAAATAATGGTATTGATTTTAACAGTGAAATTAACTAGAAGCATTTGCACAGATGTGAAGAAAAATAAGAGACTGTATAATATAATTATCACCATTCTTTCACAAATCTGGGGGTAGTTCTGGCCAATTAAATAAGAAAAATGATTTAAGATTGAAATAAAGTAACATCATTATTTCTAAAATACTTAATATCAAACTGAAAATCTAAAGAAAATGGATTTAAATCTACTATAAGTAGTAAGCAATATGACTAGTGACAAAATACACAAAAAGTCATAATTTTTTAGGTGCTATAAAATACAAAATATCACCAACTAAAAAGAGCATTTTTATAGCAATGCAATAATGAAATTCCTGGGGGAAAAAAATTCAGAGATAAACATACAAGCGCGCATACACACATACACACACACACACACACAGAATGATTATATTTAAAAAACTGTACCATTTTAACAAGTGGCATTTAAAAAAAGACAGGAGCACCTGGTGGCTAGTTGGTTGAGAATCCTACTCTTGATTTCAGCTCAGGACATGATCTCAGGGTCGTGGGATCGAGCCCCATGTCTGGCTCCATGTTGAGCAGAGATTCTCTCTTTCTTTCCCTCTGCCCCTCCTCTGCTCATGTGTGTGTATGTGCATGTTCTTTCTTTCTCTTTCTCTCTCTCCCTCTCTCTCAAAAAAAAGGGATTTAACAATTTTTTAATGTTTATTTTTGAGAGAGATTGGGAGAACAAGCTGGGGAGGGGCAGAGAGAGAGAGAGGGAGACAGAAGATCTGAAGCAGGTTCCCTGCTGTCAGCACAGAGCCCGATGTGGAGTGAACCGTGAGATCATGACCTGAGC
The DNA here is from genome assembly GCA_028646485.1 of Cryptoprocta ferox. NCBI lineage: Eukaryota > Metazoa > Chordata > Mammalia > Carnivora > Eupleridae > Cryptoprocta > Cryptoprocta ferox. The sequence continues at coordinate 22,539,032 of CM053575.1, forward strand.
CAAAGTTGTATGCTTAACCAACTGAGGCACCCAGATGCCCCCGAAAAAAAAGATTAAAAAAAAAAAGGCAAATATAGTATAGACTGCATCATTACCTGGCAAAGAGAAAGGGTCAGGAATGAGAAGTGGAGGGAGAAGAAACTAGAACTCTGAGAGTTCCACTCTAAGAATATTTCAATCAACAGAAGTATACTTATAAGCTTTACCCAGTTCCTGTCCATCAACAAAGTATTTACTTTTTGGTATTTATTGATGGTGGAAGAACCTTCTTCTTTAATTCTGCTATAACATCTAGGAGTGTTTGCCAATTAAATACTAATATTTAAAAGAATTATAAAATTTTCAAGGTAACTGTTACAAAAGAAGGAAGGATTACAGAGATGTATCGTGGTTCTCTTTGGGTTCCAAGAGACAAACATGTAAATATAATATTATGCTAGTTATCAATAGCATTTTGGATTTACTTTTCCCTCACCTTTCCTCCACCCCTCAACAGATATTTTTGTTCAGAAATAATCAATGCGTTGGAACTGGTAAATTATCAGAGACTAACCAGAAGCCACTGAGTTAATTTGCATCCTGGAATTGAAATGAGATGATGGTGGGTGGGCACCTGGGGTGGCTCGGTCTGTTGATTGAGCGTCCGACTTCAGCTCAGGTCATGATCTCATGATTCCTGGGTTCAAGCCCCGCGTCAGGTTCTGTGCTGACAGCTCAGAGCCTGGAGCCTGCTTCGGATTCTGTCTCCTTCTCTCTCTGCCCCTCCCTCACTCGTGCTCTGTCTCTGTCTCTCAAATATAAATAAATGTAAAAACAATGTAAAGAAATGAGGTGATGGGGTTATATTAAATCATGGAGATGGCGAGGGGAATGATTTAGTAACTCAGTGTCAGTTGGGTCAGTTGGACCATCTTCTCAGACCATATCAGCCATGAGAAATTGGCTCGGTGGTTGTATGTGACCTCAGCCAGAGGGAAGTGTCGGCAATACCTACAGCATCTGACAGCCACAGCTCAGTGTCAGACAAATAAATGATTTCATGTTCACACTAATGGTAAATACATAAGAAAAATTCTACATGGGACCATTCTAAGCACAGTGAGATTCACAGATTAAATCCAGGCAACAGACATGTACCCTCTTATGTTTAAGAATTTATGGAGAAAACTTATAATTTCATTTCATCTAAGAAAACTGCATGGCCCAAAAACATTTGCTCCCTTCTTCCATTTTATAAGAAATAAATATAAAAGGTTTGACATGATTAACTGCTGCAAAATAAACCACTTTAAATTCAGTGGCTTAACAATAAACTACAGATTCTGTGGGTAAGGATTTTAGTTTGTCTTTGATCCACAGTATCTGGAGCCTCAGCTAGAAAAAACTCCATGTTGGGGGCTATCAGGAAGATGGGGGCTAAAGTCATCCTAAGGTTTATGCATTCATATGTCTGTCATATGTTTAGTATCTGGACTGGAATGACTCCAAGTTTAGGTTCACCTGGGACTATCAACCAAAACACATCCACATGGCTTTGTTTCCTGTAACTTGGGCTTCCCAGTGTCTGGGTCCCAAGAGTTGATTATAATCCTTAGAGGGAAGGTTGCATCTGAGCACAAGAGTTCCACGATGGAAGCTGCATGGCCTTCTCTGAGCCAACCCAGGAAGTCACACAATTTCACATCTGACTTATCCTATCTGATAATAGACAAGTCACCAAGTCCAGCCCAGATTCAAGGGGAGGGGTATATGGCTCCACCTCTTGAAAGGGGAAAGATAAGGTCAACAGCAGAAGAACATGTGGGATGGGAGATATTGCTGAGGCTATCCTTAACAATACACTCTCCTACAGATATATAATGTTTCTGAACATGAGACCAAATTAAATATAATATTAGCAATCAATGGGGATTTATTTCCTTGATTTTATGACAATTAAGTTTAAAGGCATAGTATCAATGTAATACCAACTTTTCTAGAGAAGATGCATTCTAATCATGAAATGTAGTCCATCTCTAGAAAGTTAAATGTAGATGTTCTATAAAATTTATTCTGTGCCCATAAATGTCAGTGAGTGCCTTTGAATATAATTTGACTGTATTTTTACAGCTATCCAGTGAGTTGATATATCCTGGTTTTAAAAATGAGAAAACTGACGTTCACAATCAGATAATAAAATATATGGTAAAGTTATAAAAATGAAAGTGTCATATTGGCTCAGACAGATCACAGTAATAGCTAAGGTTGTACTCAAACAAATTTGAAGAGAGAGAGAGAGAGAGAGAGAGAGAGAAGCCTAAATGGAGACTTTTTTTTAATAAATAGAAGTATAAAGTTAATTCAGTAATCAATCAGGGTGAAAACTATTATCAGCACATCTTTTAGTAAACTTTTAATTTAAAAATAGTTGTAAATTTACAGAAAATTTGTGAAGGCAGTACACAGATTTCCCATATATTCCACACTCAGTTATTTTTAAATTTAACATCTTATTACTGGTGTAGTACACTTATCACAATTAATGAACAAATATTACATGATTATGAACTAAAATCTATACTTTATTCCTATGTTCCTAGTTTTTACCCAATGTTCTTTTTACCTTCCAAGATCCTATCCAGGGTTAGATCCTATCCAGTCATCCTGACACTTTAGGCTCCTCCCGGCTGTTAGTAATTTCCTCAGACATTCTTTGCTTTAATGATCCTAACACTTTTGAAGATTACTGGTCAGATATTTTGTGGTGTCCTTCAATTTGCATTGATCTGATATTTATCTTATGAGAGGAAGACCACAGTGGTAAAGTGGCATTTTTTATCATGTCATATCAAGGGAACATATTATTATAACATGACTTACAACTCTTGATGTTAACACAAATCAGCTAACTAAGATAGTATTTGTCAGGACTCTCCACTGGAGAATTACTCTTTTTTCTACCTTTCCATAATATATACTCTTCTGAAGGAGATCACTATGAGCAGCTCTCACTTGAGGAGTAAGAACTCATGCTCCACCCCACTGAAGGCAAAGTGTCTATATACATTATTTGTAATTCTTTGGTATAGGGGATTTCCCTCTCCTTCCCTGCTTACTTATTTATTCAATTATTTTTTTATCCATAAATAAATATCCATTAATCCATGAATATTTATTTGTTTTCTAATCCAATACTACCTTATTTATCATGATGCTCATTAGCATCTCCCTCTCATTGTGAAACTTTTTGATCGGTCATTTATCTAAAGACTTCAGACTCTTTTATTGTAGAATTGTATTGAAAACCAAGATCTGAGTGCTAGATAATTTCTTAAACTTAAAAAAAATTTTTGAGGTATTTATGGACTCACAAGGAAATATAAAAATAATAGAGTTTCTGCATATCTTTGATAAAGCCTCCCCTAATAATATCACATTGGAAAACTATAGAATGGTGTTATAACCAGAAAACCATATAGCAATACTTCTTATTTAATTATATGGCAAGACAAATTTGATTGGATTATTTAAGATTATCTTGATCAAGCATAAGGTGAAATATGAATAAATATGGACTCTTCTCCTGGATAATCTCTGATATCCCATTCTCTATGGAGGTTGGTAATAGTTTTCCTCTCTACTTTATTCTATATATCTGCTTCATTTCTCTCTCTCTCTGTCTCTGTCTCTCAAATTTCCCCTTGATAGCTGATTGAATTAATATGTCTCATTAAATTTCCTTGCTATTCCCCAATATGCCTTGCTATTGATGATATTAATTATCTTGATGATCTCTGATATATTTTCTTGACTGAGTATCAAGGAGCAGTTGGAGATTATAAAGACCTTCTTCTCCAGTATGTCCTATGATTATATTATTAATTTTCCTGCAATTTACCTAAAAACTTTTGAGATTCTCATAGTAACAGTTTTCCCTATAAGAAAAAAAAATCAAAACACAAATTAAAAACAAACAAACAAACATGAGACTCTGTCTCTACAGGCCCTATTTGTGTCTGTGGTACAATGTCAACACTATATTGTGGCCATTATATCACTCAGTTCTAACTGTTCTAATTTTCTATTTTAAGGAAAACTCTTCCCCAAGTAAATAACAGGGTTGTAATGACAACCGTCAGGTAAATACCTGCCCTTCTCTTTATATAGATCCTTAAATTTATCTCAGGATTATGAGACTACATTGATCACATAGTAACCACCCAGAAAATAAAATTGCATATGAACCTTGACAGAGACCCAACTACAATGGTAAAGGAACAGTAATTCACCAGCTCTAAAACTTTTACCCAAGTAGTTTGGATACTATGTCTAAGTCAATCAAATCCTCACTTAAATTATTTAGTGGAGAAATACTTAAAATAACATAATTAATACTACTGTTTTTACTTTCCAAATTTATTCAAGGCTATGGAATAAAAAACCATTCTTGTATAAATTTAGATGCATCTTATCTCAAGACTGTGTGGCATTTGACAGATTTGAAATCAACTCTTTGTCACTGCCTAGAGTAACTGACTTAAAAATAGCTAATAATGAAGTGCAAAGTAATGGAACTCCCATATTTTCATTTTAATTAGATTTTAACTTAGTCATTCCTTGTCTTCCTTATCCACAACGAGCAACCCCTGCTAAATAAACAAAAAACAGAACCGAATGAGAAATCCAAAGCCTCACGTCTTCATCCCGGCCTGTGATATATCATCATGCATCACAGCCATAATTTATAAGTATTAAATTACATGCTAGAGAATGAAATCATGATGGCTTACTGATGATTTAAACATTCATCTGATAGTCTCAAAGTCTCTAAAACAAGGTATCTTATTTAAAACTACCTTTCAGTGCTAACAAGAAAAAGCAATTAGAAATCTACTATGGAAGGGAAACACTAATAATTGCAGATCTTTGTTGTTTTTTGTCTCATCAGTTCTGCAGGCACACTTAGAAACAGAAATATGAAAGATAGATAATAGTGTTCTCTTAAGAGAGAGGTTTAACTGGGACCTGAAACTAATGAAAAATAAAATGGAGTACTTGAAGACGAAATTTGTGATTTAAAAAAAAGTTACTTGGCTTCTTTTTTAAAATGTCACTATGATAGATTTCTACCAATTAGCTTTGTACTGTTATTGCCTCCAGTTTATCCCTAATGGTAGGCAAAGCAAACATCACCCATTGTTCAATATCATTCATTTGGTCACCTGAAATACAGTTCCTAAAACAGCTTCCAAATGTGGGAAAGTTTATTAAACAATTAAAACACCACCACTGACAAGCTCCTTGGATTTTACACCACAATAGACCAATTCTCTTTTCTTCTTCTTCTTCTTCTTTTTTAATCTTGTGAAATTCTATGTTCATGTTCTATGGAATTCTCAGTGGAATGGAAATCTAAAGGCTTGAGTTTTAGTCCCCTGGCATTTTGACTGGGTCAGTATTTTCTCCTCTTGCTTAAGGTTTTCTCCTTGTGAAATGATTCTGAGTCTCTAATTTTCTGATTCTATCCATGAAACAAATAAACAATTCATTAATTATATTATCTCCAAAAGAATGTACAAACACCAACATTTCTTCTTTTCATATGAATCAGCATATGGAAGAACAGGTGGAATATAGTGGGTTATTTTTCCCCTTGGTGGTAGAAAGTGTGCATTTCAAAAACTATTTGGAAGAAGGTGTGGAATTGTACATCTCCAAACAAAAGCATGACTTACTGAATTTCAATCAGAGGAAAAAGAGTAACAAGATAAAAGCATGGTAATAGGAAATTTCAAATTCTCCTCCTAAATACTATCTTCCACTTCTCTATTTCTACATTTTATCTCTTCCTATAAAAACAGAAGTTGTTCTCAATGTATAACTACAGGCTTATCAACTGAAACACTGAAACCAATTTGATTTCCTCTTCATAATGTGAAGTCTACATTTCGGTTTGCCACTAACAACAATATAAAGCCACATGTTTCAATGAGAAGGCACAAATCTGGCTAAAATCTAAGAGAAATATTATAGAAACTTTAAAATATTTATAATTGTGTATTATCTATTGATCAAAACATGAAGAGTATTATACACTCATTATATGACTTTGAGACGGCTTTGGTGGTTCTCTAACTTGCTCAATAATGCATAGACTTATGTTCTCAACTCACTGAGTATGCTCCTGTCTCCTGGAGACGAAGTCACACCATCCGTGTTCACATCACATATGCCTGATGTGCAGTATCTTAACTAGACACACTGGGCAGGCACAATCTCTCCATGTGGGCAAAACTCCATGGTAAGCAGGTTATAGAGACACTATTGCTTAGAATATGGATATATTAACAAGAATTAGCTGATCATAGTAATATCCCTATCATCAAAGGACTAGGCATAAGGCAATCTTTTAAATGACACAGAGAAGGGATGATACCTTCCGGCTACTCAGAGGTTATAAAAAATATAACCAAAACAAATCCATAGCTACAAAGTTATCTGAGTCCAGCCTACATCCTATTGTGGTTTCTTTCTTCATAACTATGATTATTTAAAAGTGGTGTTAAAGTAAAAGACATAATGAATTAATTCACACAAAGCACTTGGAGCAATGTCTATAATATAGTAAAACCTTCTTAAGTGTTATCTATAATTCCATAATTCTCCTTATGCCAGAGCAACATGTACAGATATAAACGCTACACCTTTATTCAGATTTCAATTCATGAAAAAGTGAGTTCTAGCCCTCAATAATCTGCATGTATTCAACATTTTATAGACCACGAAAAGAATATCTGTAGGTACACTCTGCAGAATGCCCCATGATTACTTTGACAGTATTAATGACTTTGGAAGGAGAGCGAGATTAGGCATACCTCAGCCAAAATAACATATAGTGAAACTGATTACTGTAAAATACGGATTCCAGTAGTGGAAGCCAGGCACTGATAGTTACAATATTCATTTTGGCAGTACAATGCGTTTGCTAAGGAGATGAGCACATCATAAACCCATTTCCCTAATGCATACAAATTCTATTTTGAGCAAAATGTGTTCTTATGTATCCTGTTTTATTCACAAATATAAAGGGGACTTTTCGTTTGTCTCTTGATTTTTTTTGCTTATCTGTTTGCTTTTTTAAAAAGTGATTTTGTTCCACATTGCCAATAGAAAAGTTTAGCAAAAATGTCTTCAAACAGACCTAAGTGACTTTTAAAAAAACCTCTTTCTTTTAGGAAAAAAACTGTCTTTAAAATGAAATGAACATATATAGAAATTCAGCATGCAGCCAAATGCAAAACAGAGTGAAGGACCCCTGCCATGCTTGGGGAAGAGAACAGAGACCCAAGAGACAGTCTTAGAAGCCACAGCAGATGGCCCCGTTAAGCCAGAGCAGGCCAATTAAAGTTGTATTTGGAGCACTCTGTTACCCCTAGAGGACAGAGGGAAAAAAAGAAAGTAGGAGGCACCACATTTAGTAAGTGTTCAGACTGTAAAACCAAACCGTAAGAAGTATGTCCCTGAGAATGAGATGCTTTTCATTTGGATGGTGCCTTTATTTTATGCATTGTGATCAGCAGTCAGGGATCCTGACTATGCTGGGTGTTATTTTTACATTTCAAAAGAGCACAAATGAACCCAGTTTCCCTGTAGCTGTGTTTTTATTTAGTTCACATTTACTTCCTGGGACACATGTCTTTTTAGCAGCTCTGATACTAGAGCTTCTCTGGAACCCCACTGGAAAGGGCCAGAGCAAGACACTAAGGAATTTTAAGATTCTTCTTCCTGCTGGGTTGATCTTGGGGGAAAAAAAAAAAACAAACAAAACAGTGTTTCTGAATATCAGTGGCTTCTCTAAGCTATCTAGGTAGCTCTACCTGCCTCCTAAAAGTAATTGTATATTGAGGGAAAGAAGAATCAATGTATTTCAAAATTGCTTGGAATATACCCTATATACAATTATGGACAGATGCAAATAGTCTGATTTCAGTTTGGAGGAGGGAGGGAAGTTATTATTTTGCAGATATTGCCAAATAGCGCAAGTCAAGGGTCTGCTCAGGTATAATTTCAGAGAAAACAAGATGCTTTCTTCCTTCATTTAATTCATTGGCAGTGACTCAAATTCTCATACACTTAGTCCCATGACTTAAGGCATGAAAGGCCATTACTAAAATTTAAATGTCATTTGAGAAGGATATTTTAAGTTGATTAGCCAATCACCTGGCAAGTGGGAATATGTATTAACCTCTATGTGTCATACAGTTTGTTAGAAACTTTCAAAGGTATCCTCTTTAATTCAAGTGATTAGTATGGAGAGTACATAGTATTGTTTCCATTCTATGAGAAAACTGAGGCTCAGTGAGCTTAAATAATATGCTCAAATTTGTGCTGTTAGTAGACTAATTGGAACATGAGTCATTTTAAGTCCAAACACATCTTTTTACTACTTTGCCCCTTCACAGCATACTTGGGAAAAATGAGTGGGGCCACAATGTTCTAGTGGTAGCAGGGCTACAGGTATTGAGAAATGCTGAAAAGCCAGGGCCCCTGGGTGGCTCAGTTCATTGAGCGCCTGACTTTCACTCAGGTCATGATCTCATGGTTTGTGAGTTTGAGCCCCACATTGGGCTCTATACTGACAGCTTGGAGCCTGGAGCCCGCTTTGGATTCTGTGTCTCCCTCTCTTTCTGCCCCTCCCCTGCTCATGCTCTGTCTCCTACCCTCTCTCAAAAATAAACAAACACTAAAAATATTTTTTTTAAATGCTGAAAAGCAATGTTATGGAGAAAACCTGGAATAGTCTTCAGTTAACGGGGAACCTTTAGTAGTCTTCATGAAAGGGGCAGGAGAAGAATACTGTCCAAAAGAGACACCTGTGTGCATGTGTGTGCTTTGGGCATGAAATAGGGCATGGTGGGTATCCCCCCACACATCCAATCTTGATATTCCTGAATAATGCTGGGGTAGACCAATGCAATAAATGTCCTTCCAGCTGAGAACCACTGAACCATCAGCCCAAGCGCCTAAAGTCTGGCTAGAGGACATAGCTTCAGAGGATTTGTTTCAAATGAATGTAAAAAGTTTTTGATTCCTGGTTATAGGGCAGAATCCCATCCCTCCACACAAATTCCTTATAAACCAGGTGATTTAGGACAAATATATATATGTATTTTTGGCTTATGTTCTCCTCTACAAAGCAAGCTGATTATGCTTAAAACAGCCCTCAAAATTATTTTCTTGTTTCTAAGAGTGAAATCTGTAAGATATGTAAATCCATGTCACATAGAAAATACATATACCGTTCAAATTGGTCTGATTGGAAAAAAGGCTTAGGAAGTGATAGAGCCATTTCCATAAATACCAAAAATTCTGGGGGCCACATTTTCTAAGTCACTGGATCCTTCCCATCACTTTCAATCACAGAAAATATATCAAACAACCACATAATTCCTTCCTGAAGTTTAGAAACTCTGTATTCTCCAAAACAGAAATGAACTTAGTCTAAACTGACATGATGCTTTATGAGCTTTTTTTTTTTTAATTTAAAATTTAAAATAAGTCATTATATATTCTCTGGCTTAAGATGAGAAATTAGTCTGAATATGTGAGGAAAAAAACAGCAAATGAGAGACTCTCCATGAAGTGTTTTCTCCATCTCCTCTGCTCCAGCACATTGGGACTTGACAGTGAAGGGGGCGAAACTTTGTGATTCTTTGAGACATTTATAGGAAGTCTCCTTATTTTAAAATATTGAAAACTCACTAATTTATTTTCAAATTCTATCTGGAGCAAACAAAAGAAATTCTAGCACTTGGATGTGACTCTAGGATTTCCAGTCTCCTCCAGGTCAAGTTTGGTTAAAACAATGAAACTATGATACACAATAGGAGAGATTTGCATTATTAATACTTTCCTAGGTTGCTATATTTAATCCCCACTTCAGCATTGGATGGCAAGCAGAACAGACCTTTACTTTATTCTAAATAAGCCTGAATGCCATACAGTTTTCAGATGGGTATTGGACGGGTGTCTCTGTTTGTGATTTAACTCTAAGTTTTAATGGAGTCCCGAGAGACCTCCACCTGGCCATGGTCCTCCATGTCAAATCAACTGCACACCATAGCAGCTGCTGCTGAAGGAAGTGTCACGAGAAAACATTTTCTCTCTCCTCCTCTGCTGCCTCCCCCTTTTTGCTAGTTCTGCAAATCCACTCTGCACTGTGCCAAGAAAATGCCATCTGCCTCCCACACAAAAGGCAACAGTTTCCAACATCAGTAAGCAGTTTTACAGCTCAGCGGTAGGAATCTGTGGAAGTAAAAGTACCGTTAGAAGGAAAGAATCCACAGTTTACATCTTGACATACCTTTTTAATTGATGCTTTGGTATATTCTTACTTTCTTAAAACCATTTCTTACTAAGCAAATGGGGACTTTAGGATCATCATCTGTCCATGAGAGTGAAAATGAGATCTTAAAGTTAAATTGGTCTCAAGCACTGATATTTACTCTAAATGATCATGTGTAGGACTGGGGCAGAACACCAAGTAGGCTCATAAAACAACTAACTTCTTCAAATTTCAGGTTAATTACTTTCTTAATGTTCTAAAATGAATATTTTGTAATAAGAATTAACTTCATACAGAAACTTTGAAGGAATGAATTCCAATCTTCTGTAACTGGTCCATAGATGAGCTAAAGCTTTCAGAGTTTGAAAAGCAGGTGGTGGTCAGGGTAGAACTCATTAATTAATAGTAATGTGATCTTATGTAAAACTGCATAATTTCACTGAACCTCATCAATAAAATAACTGTTTTTTTTTTGCGGAGTAAACGATATAATTCATATCATAAGGTGTTTCCTTCGACAAGTAGTTTTACAGATCAGATGATATAAAATACAGTTCTAGGTACATAACAAACACTGAATTCTCCATATTTTCGTACTTTGTTCATGTGCCATTGACTTGGTTTATGATTTCAAATTAAACATTGTATTTTTCATATTTAGCTCAACCTATAAAATGCTGTCTGTGAAAGTATATCTTTCCTATATAATAGGGTTCCTTTAAGAGTCTAATAAGACCACGTGTGTGAAAGCTTTATGAAAGTTATAAATACAATCTCTAAGTTGAGTGCTATTATTATTTGTCATAATCAAATAAATATTTGAGAGTTGGCTTCGTGGAAGATAATTATGGAGGTGTAAAGCAGATACCATATCATAAAGGGCTTGATAAACCATGATTTAAAAAAAAAAGTATGAGGTCAGTGGAATCAATATCAATATCCTTATTGTGATGGCGTGCTATAATTGTACAGGAAGTCACCATTGGGGGAAACTGGGTAAAGGGTACACAGGATCACAGGATCTCTCTGTATTCCTTCCTGTGGCTGCAGATGAATCTATAATTACCTTTTAAAAAATGTTTATTTACTTTTGAGAGAGAGACAGACAGAAAGACAGGGAGCACAAGTGGGGGAGGGGCAGAGAAAGAGAAAGAGAGAGAAAGAGAGAAAGAGAGAGTCCCAAGCAGGGACTACAGAGCCCAAGTCTCTTCCTGTTACTCAGGAACCATGAGATCATGACCTGAGCCAATATTAAGAGTGACACTCTTAACCGACTGAGCCACCCAGGTGTCCCTGAATCTATAATTACCTTAAATTAAAAAAATAAAATGGACATAGAAAACCATACACTTTATCCTGAGGCAAATGGATGGCCATGTGTGTGGGTTTTATACAGGAGAATGAAAATATCAGATTATTATTTTAGAAAGATTCTTTTGGAGGCAAGGTAAAGGGGAGACAAAAGAAACAGACAAAAATAATGGGAGAAATATACAATACACTAGAATTTCCAAGAAGGATTTTCAAGAGTTTTAAGAAAGATATTGACATAAAAAAGGAAGATGATAATGAACGTGGAGAGAAATTTGTTATTTGAGACATATGCAGGGTGGGAAATAAATATGAGTTTATAGTTTATTAGATTTGATTATAAGGCAGAGGGAGTAATCAAGGAAAATGTTCATATTTCTAACTTGAACAATTAGATGATAGTGGCTCCATTTACTTAACTAGACAACGGGGAAGAGCATAATGGGAAAAGGACACTGGATTAGAAAGTACTGGGTTTCAATACTGGGAGTCAAAAAGACATGTTCAGTAGACAGTTATACACATAATTCTAGATTTCAGGAGAGAAGTCTAGGTTAGTTTATATGCATATACATACTGCTCAGAAACTTGGGAGTAGACAAACTCACCCAAGAAGTACACATGGAGTAATAAAGGAAGAGAATCTAGGCAAGAATGATGAATTTGTGACCCTCATTTGAGCCAAGTCATGAATGAACTTGTCCTAACAGACATTTAAAATGTCTAGGTTGATGAATAATCTTAATGATTCCAGAAAGGTGACAAATACAAAAAGAGTATACTATCCTAACACAGAGTTTCCATCAGTAAAATAAATTGTTACACAAGGTGGCTAAAAGCATTACATATGATATCTAATGTAATATGAATATAGTATCTAATGTAATGTAATATAATATCTAATGTAACTTAGATAATTGTTTCTGGTGGGTATTTGCTCTTTATGATTCTTCTTTCTTTGCATTCCTAAGATCTCACCTCTTTTCCTTATTTCAAAAATTTTAAGTTCTATCACACAAGTCAACAAATATGGCAAATGTGATTATGAAGTGCTGAATTCTCAATGTGCTACATTTAATGCTGATCACTGTATTTTTCTTCTCACAGTTGCTTTCCTGTCATTAATTTTCCTTTTCCATCTAACTCATTTTTCTTTATCATTACTTTGAAACTCATTAGCAACCTGTCTCCTGAAAACATCTTTGGTGTTATTTTTCTTTATATCTCTGTTTTGCTGTACATAATTTTACTATTATTCACCCAATTGCATTTTTAAAGAATTTAGTTCTTAGATCAGTTTAAGATTCACAGAATAACTGAGGGGGAGGTACAGAGATTTCCCTACCCTGGCACCTGTATAGCCTTACCCGTTATCAACAGGCCTCTACCACATTGGTACATTTAGTATATTTGATAAACCTATGATTACATATTGTAATCATCTAAAACCTGTAGTTTACATTGTATTTCACTCTTCCTGGCATCCACTCTATGAATTTGGACAAATGTATATTGAATGGCATGTATCCATCATTATGGCACCGTACAGAGTTTTCACTGCTCTAAACCCTTCTGAACTCTGTTTATCCATCCTTCTCCATGAAACTCAGAAGCAGTGAGCTAAAAAGGAAAGATACTCTCAAAGAAAGCAGAGAGTAGGTAGCAGGCAGGAAAAACAACTCAAAGTAAAATCAGAATGAGAAAAAGATGATCTGAGAATATGTTTTTAGGCAGCTTCTCCTTCTCTTTGAGGGACGCTGCCTAGTAAGTGGGCAACAGAAACAGTTCAAAAATATGCCACATACAGGGAACGGAGAGGGCAGGAGAAGTTCCAATTTGATTCAGTAGTGGTATGGATATTCCAGTGTATTGAGCACCAGCATAGTATAATGAAAACTTTTGAAGAGAAAGACAATGGTAGATTTAGGAAGTATGGTCTGGGCTAGGTTAGAGATTACAGGCAGGTAGAAAAATAAATTATGCATGCTTGTTCATGCATTCATTTACTCAGAAAGCTGCTACCACATCCCAGTAACTATGCTTCCCATAGTGAGCACACTGAGAAAGTCCTTGGTTCCATGGAGCTTATGTTTAATGGAGGAAGAGAGATAATAAACAAATACATACATAACATTTAAAATTACACATAATAAAAAGAAAAATAGTAGGATAAGAGGAATAAATAGTCTGAGATGAAGTGAGTAGAGGTAGTACTTTTTATGAGTGACCAAAAAAGATGTTTCTTATGAGTTGACCCTTGAGCATAGGATCAAGGTAACAATTGAGTGGGCCCAAGAGAAGAAGCCATTATCAGCTATATCAATTCATACGAATAAATAAATTTAAAATTTTTCCTATGGATAGAATCCAAAAGATAGAAAGCCATTCTGAGGCAAAGGTTTCCCCTTCCACACAGTGATGTGAAAATACCTCCCTTGAGTCCTTGTAAGTGGATACTAAAAGATACTGTAGAAAATCTCTTTAACATGGATTATTCTAACACATATGTTTCTTGCAACACACTACACTGTAAAGCAATGGTGCAACATCATTGTTTTTAATATCTAATAGCATCAAAACAATATGGTTCAAATATATAGTTTATGTCATTTTAACTTGAGCCAAGGTGAAATTGAGAAATGTGGAGAAATTTATGGACAATAATCATTACCCATAATCATGACACTAGCAATGTTCATGAACCATTATCCAAAGAGAAAGCCAGAGGAAAAATAAATATGACCATTTTCTCAGTCTGGAGGGGATCTCCACCCAGTGGAGTACTGCCATAGAGCATGTCTGAATTACATGATAATGCATAAGCACTGTTAGTGAAGAAATTGTTTTTTTTTAAGGAAAAAAGAAAAAGCATTTTAGATTTTACTCACAATGGAAAGAAGTAAATTATAAATCTACTCCAACCAAGAAGAACATTGTTCTTTCCTTTGATGTAATGTTATTTTGTATCTCTTTATTTCTTAAGAAAGCTCAGATTCCCATTAGTGAGTAGAAAATATTGCAGCTGACACTAGAAAAATGTCTGAAGTGAACTCCCTCTGATGTGACTAAACTAATCTCTCACTATAATTATCCTTTGACCTAAAGATACTGTCAGTTTTTTAACATTTTCACCCTAGAACTTTTGTCAAACAAATTGGTTTGAATAAGAACAAAATGCTCTTATTCTTACCATTCTGATTGAATATATAAACACGACACACACACACACATACACACACACACACAGTCCTTAAGATATAGGGTAGTGATCTGTGGAATACCACCATATATACCAAGAAAGTACACACAAGATATTTCTTGGAAATTGCCATCATTTCTCCTGGTTAACGGAAAGATCCCAGAGCAGTCTATAGAATCAGGTTCAATGAAGTTAAAGCCCCAGACCTGCCATTTACAAGTTACATGAACTTGGGCAAATGACCACCTTCTCCAAATTTATAACTTCCATCTATTAAGTGAGATTATTAATGACACTGTTCTCTTTAAATAAATGTGAAAATCAAATGGATGCAAACCTCCTGGCTTACATAGGCAATAGATGCTGATTTCTTTTCTTTCCCATCTTATTTGCTACAATAGTCATATGAATTAACACTGATTCAAAAATGCATAAAAATACAATGCAACTAAAAATATTTTGCATGACAAGTTAAAATTCAGATAACTACTTTCTATATTTTAAAACAATATTTCTGCATTTGAAATTTTCTGAAATCATTGTGCTTTTTATAAATAAACTGTGAACTGTTTCTTTTTGCAAACTATTGTTGTATATATGATGAACTGTAAAATAATGGTATCTTAGAATAAAGGAAAAACCCTACTTAGAATACAGTTATAATCGCCATAGTAGTCTAATATATTATATTATATTATATTATTATTATATATATATCAAAAATCAACTACTTCAGAATTGAACCAATCAATCACCAAGGGAGCAGTGACCCATTCTCATATCTAAGCACCTATGTCCCAGTAAAAGTTAAGACTTCAAATGCTGCTAAGTGTAGTGAACAGGGCCAGGAGATGGGGCACCTGGGTGGCTCAGCCAGTTAAGCATCCAACTTTGGTTCAGGTCATGATCTCACGGTTCTTGAGTTTGAGCCCCACATCATTCTCTGTGCTGACACCTCGAAGCCTAGAACCTGCTTCAGATTCTGTGTCTCCCTCTCTCTCTGCCCCTTCCTCACTCACATCCTGTCTCTCTCCCCCTCTCAAAAGTAAATAAACATAATAAAAAGAAAAAACAAGGCCAGGAGAAAAATAGAGATTGGCAGCTATTTCACACTGTTTCTAATATTGTCCTATGCTGTGAACGGAAAAAAATTATTAGGTATATTTATTAAAATTTAGACATCTTCAATTCTAAAACATCAAGAATGATACAGGATCAAATTTGGATCTCTTCTTTATCTTACAAATTTGATAGTTTGAAAGAAACCGTGAGGTAATAGTTGATCATTAAAATACTCCACACTATACCACCACTATCCTATCTCCTCTATCTCTTCTGCCCACAGAAAAACACATTTCTTATATCCCTTGAAAACAGTGGGGCACCTGGGCGGTCAGTCGTTAATCATCCGACTTCAGCTTAGGTCATGATCTAGAGGTTTGTGGATTCGAGCCCCAGGTCAGGCTCTGTTCTGATAGCTCGGAGCCTGAAGCCTGCTTTGGATTCTGTCTCCCTCTCTGTCTGGACCTCCCCCACTTGCCCTCTTGTCTCTGTCTCTCTCTCTAACAAAAATAAACATTTAAAAACTAATTTAAAAAAGGAAAATAGAAAAGACTATATGGATTGATCTGCCAAACGGTCTGTGAGTAAAAGAGGTATGTGTGACTTTTAGGTCAAAATATTTAATTGTGGCATTGTTACTTCTCTTCTCTCTTCCCCTTCTACAGTATTATGGGAAAGTCTCAACATTATCATAGCAAAGATTGAATTACCCAGCCATTCCAGAGAAGTCAGGTACCATGGAGAGTTGCTCAGACTCTCATCAGGAATAGTGTGATTGAAACACAGAAATGTTGGGGCTTACTGTTTCCATGGCTTATCCAGCCTGTCCAGATTAGTATATCAAATGACAAGTATGCGCAATATTATTGCTGATGATTCCACTAAGGTTGTACTGGCAATATGCTCAAGTGTCTGGTTATCACGAAACAGCATTTCTCGGTTCTTTATCCCTTGTATCGTTAATTACACAGAACCCTTAGTGAACAAATTGTCTGATTATCATAGAATGTTAGAAACAATGCAGCTGTATCATCTTACTAGAAATATACAGCACAAATGGGCACATTATGGATTCGGAAATTTTTATATGAAGGTACTGACACACTGGAGGACTGGAGAGCAATTCCTTGAGAAAGTGGTATAGAACTGGGCTCTGAAAGAGTGCTGGGGTAACACCGCATGGAAATAATCATTTTGATCTCTACCGAGCCCCCTACTCAATCCAACCAATAGGAGAAAAATCATCTTATCTAAAATATGTCTATCCATGGCTCAACACATTTTTTTAATGTTTGTTTATTTTTGAGAGACAGAGAGACAGAGCGTGAGCAAGGGAAGGGGAGAGAGAGAAGGAGACACAGAATATGAAGCAGGCTCCAGGCTTCAGGATCCAGGCTCTGAGCTGTCAGCACAGAGCCTGACATGGGGCTCGAACTCGTGAACTGAGAGATATGACCTGAGCCGAAGTTGGCCGCTTAACCAACTGAGCCACCCAGGAGCACCTGACTCAACACATTTCTATTCTCCTTCCTTCCTTCTTTACTTCCTTCCTTCCTCCCTCCCTCACTCCTTTTTTTTAAATAGGTATTTGTCTCCTTGTAGGGAGCAATATGATCTGCTCTACCAGATCATGACTTCCAGAGCAGCATGACTTCCCAAGGTGGTGGTGCAGAAAGGTCTCTGAGGTTGACTGATCTACCTGGACCTGCACAAGCAGTTAAAACTGTATTTCTGAGAGGTGGAAAAGTAGTTCATTTGGTCAAAAGTTCTTGCCATGCCATTCATCATCTTTATTTTTGCAAAAACAGTTTGTTTTGATTTGCTGTGCTTTTAAAATCTCTGTCAGATGCCTTTACCTAACCAACTTGGTTTCTTTTTTTTTAATGTTTATTTATTTTTGAAAGAGAGAGAGTGCAAGCAGAGGAGGGGCAGAGAAGGAGGGAGACACAGAACCCGGAAGCAGGCTCCAGGGTCTGAGCTGTCAGCACAGAGCCCCACGCAGGGCTTGAACCCACGAACAGTGAGATCATGACCTGAGCCAAAGTTGGACGCTCCACTGACTGAGCCACTCAGGCACCCCCCAACTTGGTTTCAAACACAGAAGAAACATGTGTGTCTGACAGAAGAAATAGTGTGTGTAAATACTATGAGTCAAAAAGAAACACGCTATATTTAAGTAGCTGATTGAAGGCCATTGGGTATGGAGAAGGAATTCAGTGTTGCAAAATGAATGTAGCAAAGTAGGCAGAGGGTACCATATGAAAGGCTTTGGAGCCATCTGATGCATTTTGTAATGCACTCCAAGTAAAATGTCACATAACTCAAGTATTTACATGAGGGAATGAAATATAAGTGGATTAGATGATGGAAGAGAGTAGATACTCAGAGAGGAGTTTGGAGTTTCTAATTATGTTTATTCAGGGAACAAAAGAATTGGACAAGAGTGATGGCAATATACATGGGGAGAGGAAGACGAATTCTATAATCTTTGGCTGTGGGGAGTCACTCCTAGGATTCTGGCTTTCGTAGCAGAAGCTGAAGCAGATACATCCACTAATACGTTAAGGTGTTTCCATTAAAATAGCTATTTAACTTGCTTTTTGATGTATACATATATCCATATTTTAAAATAATATCTAATTTATTTAATTAGATAAACTCTTAATACCTAAGAGCTAAGTTGTATACCTAATTTATACAACTTAACTCTTAGGTATGGGGTATTACGGTACATTAAGTACACTGAACCATTATATGACTTATCTAATTGCACTCATCTAATTAGAATGAAATGTGTTCTATAATCCAGGATTCCTAATTGTCAGTTATCATATATTACTTGTAGAACACTACATAAAACAAATCTTTGATTATGTCTATTTTATCTCAAAAACTTCAATACTTGACATTTGGTTACCAATTGGAATCCAAACTCGTTAGTGGGTAATTGTAGGCTCTATTTGATCTTTCTTTAACCTTGCATTCTGCCCTTGATCATTATTATTTTACTGAACTTTAACAATTTGTAATTATTTGAGCTTGCCTTCACTATCTTGCTGGGACTCCTCATTTATGCTATTCACCTTAAAATGTTTTCTGGAGGCGCCTGGGTGGTTCAGTCGGTTAAGCGTCCGAGTTCGGCTCAGGTCATCTCACTGCTCGTGGGTTCAAGTCCCATGTTGGGCTCTGTGTGGACAGCTCAGAGCCCGGAGTCTGCTTCAGATTCTGTGTCTTTCTCTCTCTCTGCCCTCCCCCACTCACACTCTTTCTCTGAAAAATGAATGTTAAAAAAATTTTTTAATGTTTTATGATTACTCCTTTTTCTTTGTAAAATGACCAATCCATTTAGTATGGCTATTCCTCTCCATGAGTTTTTTTATGCAACTACCAAACAGGATAAAGTCTCTTCTTCCCATGTTCAATATAATTTTCCTTTGTACCCTCCAAGAACTCTCCTCAAATAGATTCTGGGTATTGATGGTTTTTAATGGCGATGTCTTATTTCCATTATTAGATTGGGTGAATAATAGCTGGCTTATCAGGGGTGCCTGGTTGGCTCAGTTGTTAAGCGTCTGACTTTGGCTCAGGTCAAGGTCTCATAGCTCATGTGTTCAAGCCCCATGTCAGGCTCTGTGCTGACAGCTCAGAGCCTGGAGCCTGCTTCAGATCCTCTTTCTCTCTCTCTCTCTCTCTCTTTCTCTCTCTCTCTCTGCTCTCCTTACATCATGCTGTCTCAAAAATAAGTAAACATTATTTTTTTAAGTAGCTGGCATATCATTAATGCTGTATGTATCATGTATCCTAGAAAGTTCATAAATACATGTTATAGGTCAAATCTAAATATGAATTAATCCTGGAACACAAGCTTCTGGATAATGTTGTGTTAGGGAAAGCAGAAGCGAAAAACTTTTAGACAAGATAGTTTAAAAAATGATTGAGGAGACAGGAATATTCTCAGATTATAGAAAAAATAGTTACCAATTTCTCATTCAATCAACTCAATATGTAACAGGTTTTTTTCCCTACCTCTCCTCTACCTTTTTCAGGACATTAAATTCCTTGCACGTTACCTCGTTTGGTAATGAGATTCAAAGTTTGTGAGTAATTTGAGATCTGGAAAGAGGAAAATGACTTACCCAGTCAATCCTCAATATCAATTCAGCGGTCTAATGATCAGGAAACTCCTTATCAATCACTGAAGTTATCAATTCTACACATATCTCAAGCAAAAAATTAATGTATTTGATAGCATAGAAAGTCCCTCACTGAGCAAGCTGGTAAGAAATGTGTAAATTCTATCACAATATTAGCTATCAATGACTCCATGCTGAGTGCATTGAAATTGTATATCCCAATATAATGGCAACATGTAATTAATGGTTTTATATATCTGTGTAAAGGAGTATAGTCAATCCCTTTGTGTCAAAATAATATATAACTGAAAACTGACCTGAAAAAAAGGAACAAAACTATTGTAATTAACACATTTCACAACTCCTAGCTGAAATATATATTTGAGTTGTCTTTAGCAAATATCTCCTAAAAGAAGAACATGGTATTGTGTGTGAATCTGTCAATTTGACAGATAATGATTTTACATAGTTATGAATACAAAGTAGGGTTTTGTGATTCAGATATGAAAAAGCTTTGACTAGGATATTGAGTAGTAAATAAAAAAATACTTTGAAGAGATGATAGCTAATAGCAGGAAAGTATGTTAAAAATCAAAATTTCTGAGCTAGGAAAAATATTTTCAGACAAATACATATTCAAAAGTTTTCTTTACTGTACTTTATAAGCACAAATAAAGCAATTAAAATAAATGTATCAATAGTATCTTTTCATGAAGAATCTTAAATCATTTTATGAAAGCATATTGCATTTTTTTCTGTCAGAAGCATACTGATAAAAAGGTACATTTGTTATTTTATTCTCAAGTAGTTTAATCTGCGATATTGAAAAAAGCAGGGGCAGTACCAAAGGATTAAAATATGATTATACTATGTCTTTATTGATATGAAACAGCCTGGTAAAATGTGGAAAAATACTGGATACATGTTGGCCTCATGACTTTGGTTACTGTCTGATTTTTTAAACAAATTCAAGGAACAACCTAGGACAAAATCCCTTTATCTCTCAAAGCTCGATTTCTGAGGATTCAATAAATGTAATGTCTGTTTACCTCTAAAATCATAAATCATGATACATAATGATTAAATATATAATAAGCACCCACTCTTTTTTAATTCTTTTAACAATAATTCATTTTTGAGAGACAGAGTGTGAGTGGGGGAGGGGCAGAGAGAGAGGGAGACACAGATTCCAAAGCAGGCTCCAGGCTCAGAGCTGTCACCACAGAGCCCAACATGGGGCTCAAACACACAAGCTGTGAGATTATGACCTGAGCCAAAGTTGGGCACTTAACTAATAGAGCCACCCAGGCAGAGGGAGAGGGAGAAAGAGAATCTTAAGCAGTCTCCACAACCAGCACAGAGCCCAACATGGGGCTTGATCTGAAGACTGTGAGATCATGACCTGAGCCAATAGCAAGAGTTGGATGCTTAACCAACTGAGCCACCTAGGTGCCCCTCACATACTGGATTCTTATCTGGAGGTTCAACTGTAGAAGTATCTGCTTCCAGTGTTGCTGGTGGAATTTCCTTGTGTCTGCAGGACTGAAGGCCTGGATTCTTGCTGGCTATCAACTAGAAGCCACACTCAGCTCCTAAGCATTTTCTAGAGTGCAGCTGCATTTCTCAGAGACTGTTTATAGTGCCCAGAAGCTACATGCATTACTTGCCTTATGAGCTTCCTCAACATGACTGCTTACTTCACTAAGTCGGAAAAGAGAAACCTCTAGAGAAAGTCCACTAACAAGGCAGAGTCTTGTGTAAGTACAGAACGGCATCCCACCACTATTGCCATATAATGTAAGATAACTATGAAAGTGGCACCCTTTGCCATATTCCAATGATTAGAAGCAACTCATAGGTCCTACCTACATCCAAGGGGATGGGATTATAAAAGAACATGAATACCAGAAGTAAGGATCATTGGGTACCACTTCATGTCTATCGACCACAATAACACTCAGAAAAACTGATAATGGGGCACCTGGATGGCTCAGTCACTTAAGTATCTGACTCCCTCTCAGGTCATGATCTCACAGCTCATGAGTTTCAGCCTCACATTGGGCTCTGTGCTGACAGCTCAGAGCCTGGAGCTTGCTTGGGATTCTTTGCCTCCCTCTCTCTCTGCCCCTCTCCTGCTTGTGCTGTCTCTTTCTCTCTCTCTTAAAAATAAGTAAACATAAAAAAAGAAAAAAAAAAGAAAAACTGATAATATGTGTAAAGGTACTGGGGAAAAGCAAAAAATGTGCTACTTTCATATGGGACTTGCAAAAATAAGTTACAGTTACATCATTTAATTATGATAAGAAGATAATCATGAAGTATTAGTAAATACTAAAACATATATTTTATAAAACTTTTAAAAACATTTAAATACGAAATTTGAGCTTCTGTTAACATAAAATTTTTACATACGATTTTATACTTGAAATGTTCACAGGAAAATCCTAATCAAAATTGTTAATGAGGATCTCTTCTACTTCTTGAAACTTACCATCAAGTTCTCCATCAAGGAGAAACTCTACTCCAACAGGAAGGTGATAAAATATTTAATACTCTTTCATAATCTCTGAAAAATTTAGATCATTAGAAATTTAAAAATCTAAGTTTTGCCTTTCCTTTCAGGATATATATAATGTCAGAAGTTCTTGTGATAATGAAAATTGATTTCAAATTCAACAGAATTTTTTATATTAAATATATCAGTTAATGAAGTTCCAATTTGAAGAATTACAAAGCCACCTTGAAGCTGACTTCCATACCACTAGGATGGCATGTCCAACACAGAATGGATAGAATATCTGATGTATTAGAAGACAATCATTTGAGTCAACTTCTAAACTTTACTCAACAAGAGCCCATGCCCAAGGTTCTTTGGAATGATTAGTGACTACCTGTACTCTTTGAGTATCTAAAATGGAACTGATCTAATATTTCCATAGATCCCTTTTCCACCAAGTTGCGTTCTACAGTTGACTTCTGAAAAAAAAAAAAAAAAGCCTATAACAAATAAAATTCTTCCCTGGCTATCTTTAGCATATAGTATTTAAACAGCATGTGCTGACTAAATCTTCACAAGAAGTTCTCAAGTCATGCTATTAGATCTGATGTTGTTTTATTTGTATTTTGAGATTTTCTGATGAAGGGATTCAGCCTATATGACTGGGTTAGTGCCTATGGCCAACCTAAAACAGGTGAGCCGTCCCCTGTGTAGCCCAAAGCCTGGGGACTCTGAATCTGTGTATAACTCACATTTGTGATTCAACAAGAATATCAACAGCCTAGATTGATACTAATTTTGGTCAAGTGATGCCTACACTGCTTTATTTCATCTTCTTAGTGTAAAAATTTTCTGAGATTGTTCAGAGAATGAATATGCTAGTGAGCATTTTGACATATACTGCCAGACTGCTCACCAGAAGAGTATGCACTTCTACCAACAAAATGTGAAGGTTATTATTATGCTTATTTCTCACAAATACCAGGTTTTCTAGTTTTTTGTTTTTTTTTTTTAGTTTTTGTAAATCAGGCATGTGTTCTTCTAAGCCCTACTGAAGCATTTGTTGTTATTATTTTGGTAATTTAAATAGCTTACCAATTCTTTCAACATGATTTATTCAAAAATGTATTTTTTCCAGTAATTTGAAACATTTTTGGCAGACTAGCAAATATCCTCCAAGAGCTATTTTCTTCTCTTCATCCCAGACACACAGCTAGACTATATTTTCCAGTCTCCCTGCAGTTGGGTAAAATTATGTGATTGAGTTCTAGCCAAAGGCTTGTAAGGGGAAGTGATGTATGCCATTTGTAGGCCAGAATTTTTAATAGCTATATTAGTTTACTAGGGCTGCCATAAAAAATAACCATAAATTTGGTGGCATAAAACAAGAGAAATCTATTCTCTCACAGTTCTGGAGGCTAGAAGTTTGAAATCAAGGCACTCACAGGTGAAGTTATAGGAAGAATTTCTTTTTTGCTTCTTCCTAACTTCTGGTGGCTTCCACAATCCCTGGCATTGCTGGGTTTGTGGTGGTATCCAATTTCTGCCTTGCTCCTCACACAACATTCTTCTTAGTGTTTCTGTTTTGTGCTGCTCTCTTCTTAGAACACTAGTCACTGGACTGAGGCTTATCCCAAAGCCAGAGTAATTTCATCTTGAGATCCCTAACAAATTACATGTGCAAAGACCTTTTCCAAATAAAGTCACATTCTAAGGTTCCACCTGGACATAAATTTAAGGGGACACTATTAAGCCTGCTACAACAGCCTTGTCTCCCCAGTGTTGCCTTTCTCCATTCACAGCCAACAGAGTTAATAACTCCCTAGGCTAGACCTCAAACTCGATCGTGTATCAGAATCACCTGAAGAATTAGTTAAAAAGAATTCTGGCTCCCACTACCCAGTTTCAGTAAGTGTGAGATGGGGTGCAATATCTGCATTTCTAGGGGCACCTGGATGGCTCAGTCAGTTGGGCATCCGACTTTGGCTCAGGTCATGATCTTGCAGTTCATGAGTGCGAGCCACATGTTGGGTTCTGTGCTGACAGCTCAGAGCCTGGAGCCTACTTTGGATTCTCTGTCTCCTTCTGTCTCTGCCCCTCCCCCACTCACGCTCTGTCTCTCTCTCTCTCACTTTCTCTCTCTCAAAAATAAACATTAAAAAAAAAGTTTAAAAAATGTTTGCATTTCCAACAAGTCCACTGGTGGTGCAGGCACCTGGCTATTCTGATGCCAGTAACAGTATGAAAGTGCATGGAAGAAAGCCCTCTGTTGATGAAAAAATCCTTCATTACACTTTCCCATTAGAAAGAAACAAATGTCTTTGAGCCTATCCTATCCTAACCAATATAAATGAACTTTTTTTCATATGATACTAAATTTTCATACATGCTGGGTATATTTCTAAACTACTGATTCTACTTCATTAAACTGTCCCTTTGTGCATAATTACAACACAGTCTAAATTGCCGTTGCTTCATAAAATGTTTTAGTCTGGTAGAGAAATAATTTCCCATTACTTTTCTTTCTATAAGATTTTCTATTATTCTTCCATACTTTTGCATATAATTATCATACAAATGTTTTTATCAGGTCTAAAATGTTCAAAATATCCAATAGGTTTTCAAATGGGATGGCAATATGATTAAATACCAATCTGGGAAATATTGTTGTCTTAATAGTACTGAATTTTCCATGAAGAAGCATATATTACATTTATTTGGAATGCTCCGATATCCTTTAGTAGAATTCAAATGTTTTTCTTTATACAGGTAATATGAATTTCTAAAAATTGTCCCTGGTGATTTTAAGTATTTGTTGCTTCTGTGAATGGAACTTTCTTTGTACATTTTGTTTTTTAACTTGTTGTTGCTGCTCTAGATTAAAATTATTTATATTTGTATTATATTTTCTTCTACAAGCAACCTTTAGAAGCTTCTTTTCGCCTCGCATGCTTTCACTTGATTGTGATATCCAAACATATGAACTTATCAGTAAATAATGAAAATTTTATTTCACTTTGCCAATATTTATATCTCTTATTTATTCCTGTCCATTTTCCTAGTGCTTCCAGGATGATGTCAAATAATTGTGGTGATTATTGATTTAACAACTTAACTTCCATAAGGCTGAGATGACTTATATGAATTTTCCTTCCAGCCATAAATTTTCTAGGACCATGAAGTGCTATCCTTACTAAATCCACAAATACTTGGATGTTCTGACTACATCCAATAGGACAGTAACTTTCAGACTGAGGCACATATATCCAAGGGGTTCTTAAGATGGTTCACTGGGTTTTAGAAAGAAAATACAAAGTAGAATTTATTCTATATACATATATGTCTATATATTCTTTATCTATATTCTATATATATATATCACATTTTAAAATTTATCACATATATATATCACATTTAAAATTTTCATTTTGAATCCTTTATAACAATAATATCCACTATTTACTGGGTATTAATTATACGATAAATTTATTCTATGTTATTTACCTATATAGCTACTTTAATCTTTACACCAATGTTCAAGTGAGGCATATTTTTTAACCATTTTAAAAGTGAGGAAACCAAGGCACAGAGTCTACTTTAAACCTCTATACCCTGGGTCTAGAGATTCCACTCTTACTTAACTTTTGTACTATTTCCACTCTTTGTATGTAGTCTTAGTATACAATAAGTATAGCTCTCACAAATATATTTACATATACTGAGACACATGCTCAAAATATGTTTCACTTCTTTGACATCTTTTCCAGATCCCTGATCCCACAATCATCCATTGTGGACTGTCTTGCACATTAGAGCAGTTGTTCCCATATCAGGTTACAAGATGGTGAAGATGTCATCCTCAAAGTAACAGTCTTCAGTCAGCAGCCTCAGGGTGTTCAAACCCATGCACCTACTTAACTGTGTGATCACTCGTGCTATCTGGGCTTTCTTTTCCAGATTTAAACAAAAATCCATATATACTTACAATTTTCCACCTATTTCACTAATTGATAATAAAATAGTAGTGAAGCATTTAACACATTTTAAACACTCTCTCTTTTATTGTATGATTGGTAATACCAATTTCCATTTCTGATATTAACCTCACGACTATGTATACAGGATGTTCTTTATGAATTAATTTACACAGATACCAATATTATTATATAAAGTACAATAATTCTTTACTAAACTAATGCCCCAATTGTTGAGAACCTTTGTGGTCCTTCGTTCCTTCCTTCCTTCCTTCCTTTTTTTCTTTCCAACCTTCCTCAGTCAGGTTTTTTGGGGCACCTGGGTAGCTCAGTTGGTTCAGCATCTGACTCTTGGTTTCAGCTCAAGTCATGAACTCACAGTCGTGGGATCTAGCCCTGCATTGGGCCCTGCACTGAAGGTGCAGAGCCTGCTTGGGATCATTTCTCTCCCTCTCTCTCTGCCTCTCCCCTGCTCAGCCACTTAGTCTCTCAAAATATATAAACATTTTTAAAAGAAGATAAGATTTTTCAATCATATATTTTATAGTTTTTGCATCCAAGTTAAAGTCTACTTTAAATACACATGCACATATGCACAGCATTAATATCTATGTCCTCAAAATTATTGCCGGAATTAGAAGATATAAAGCATTTAATGTATTTAGTCCAATCCTCAGAATTTAGTATGTATTCAATTAATGTTGGCTTCTTTCTATATTAATGTAGATCTTCCTTGTTATGAGCATTACTATACTGGTACGGTGTCCATGTACAGTGTTTGGCACAGTATTTGGCATATAAAAACATAATTATTACCTATTATTATCATCATCATCACCAACATTGTATATGCCCAGTAGTGTAGCTAACATATAGAATAAAATATTTAAATATCTGGTCTTTTTCTCTCCAACACCTATTTTCCTTCCTCTTAGAGCCCCATTTAACTCAAATACATAAGTAACTCATTAACTAATACTAGCTCATTTTAAATCATAGCAGCTATATTTAAAGCAAATCTTACAGGAAGTATTAGAGAAGATTACATTTTAAAATACACAAGAAATAATACCAATATGCTGTAATTCAAAGTTACTTTTTTTTCCTCGTTCAACTTTGAAAATGTGTACTGGTAACTTAGAGCTCAATCTTTATCTTTAGACAGCTATTGAAGGCTCTCTAGACCCTGCCTATTATACAACATAAAATAAAACAGCTTTCACTGAATAATATGGAAATATTTTTTTTAAACTTTATAGTTTATTGTCAGGTTGGTTTCCATATAACACCCAGTGCTCTTCCCCACAAGTGACCTCCACCAAGACCATCACCCCCCATTACCTTTCTCCCTTCCCCTTCCCCCCTCAGTTTGTTTTCAGTATTCAAGAGTCTCTCGTGTTTTGTCTTCCTCCCTCTCCCTAACACTTTTTCCTCCTTCCCCTCCCCATGGTCCTCTGTTGGGTTTCTCCTGTTAGACCTATGAGTGCAAGCATATGGTATCTGTCCTTCTCCGCCTGACTTATTTCGCTGAGCATGACACCCTTGAGGTCCATCCACTTTGCTACGAATGGCCAGATTTCATTCTTTCTCATTGCCATGTAGTATTCCATTGTATAATATGGAAATATTTTAATATCACATGCCAATTTACAGCTATGAACCACTGTGAATCAGCTATAGGCAGCTCCAGATGCCTACTTAGCCCTCATTTATTCCCACAAAGCTGCACTGAGCCATCCTAAAAGTGTTTGCTGGAAATTATCATAATGCAAGGCATGTTCTGCTGAGCAGGGGGCTGATTAAGTGGGTTCTATTTTATTTTGGGGACTTGAATTTCTCATTCCTTTCACTTCTGAAAAGTAGTCTTTTTTTAACCCACTTGTTTATGACAGATAATTAGTAACTATCAGTTTTGTAATATTGGAAAACAGTAAAGTCAACTTCAGTCATTACAATTCTTTCATTCTGAAATAGCTTTGTTCTACACTACATACAAACATATTTGAGTGTGTCCCTGAGGAAGGGGAGTATTGAGTCCTTAATAAAACAGTAGTTGTATAAATTGTGCCCTAATCCTCCTGAACAAAACATATTAGAACAGGCTTTGGGAAAAGTAAGAAGTGCCTTACTGTGACTTTAGGAAGAGTATCACTCATTTATTGCTGTGTAACAAGCAATACAAAAAACCTCAGTGCCCTTACAGTAATGGGCATTTATTCAATTTAGAGCAGGCTCAGTTGGACGGCTCTATGCTACAGGTTGCTTCTGTGTTTGTGTCCTGTGTTTCTCTTCCTTCTTGGACCAAGAGAATCTCTGGGGCATATTCTTCTCATGGTACAAACAGAGGCAAAAGAGGCAAGTGAAAAAATGTGTTGCTTATTAGGACCTGGATTCAGATGGCACACTTTAGCTGAGCCCAGACTAAAGGGACAGGGAAGTACACTCAGCTTCTAGAAGGAAGAAAATCAACATGACAAAGGGCATAGAAACAAGAAAAGTTAAAAGAATGCAGGCCAATGAGTCAACCTACCTCAGAGAATAATTGCCAACAACTCGAGGAACCTCTTTTATTTTTCCCTAATGTTCTTTTCTTTTATTTTCACCCTGTTCTATTATCTTAATAATCTATTTTGTATACTAAGATGAAATTCAAATTTTTTGTGTGGTTGTATATAGAGTATATTTGGATATCTGTTCATCCATTCCAAATTTATTTCTTCTAGAAAGTATTACTTGACAGCTCAACCTTTGACAAGTTCATCATCTGTGCACTCGTGTTGGCTTCATTTCCCCAATCTAATAATTATATTAATGAAGATGATAAGAAATGATATCAGATAACATTTGTTGAGCTCTTAGTATTTACTGGAAACTTCATTAAACCTCATATGCATGATTTCATTTTATTATTTGAAAAAACCTTTGACATTAGTATTATTAATTCATATTCCCATTTTACATATGAAGGAGCAAATGCAGAGAGGTTAAGAAAGTTCCCAACATCCCACAGTTTGAAAATGCCACAGGTCAGAATCAAGTCTACATCTGTCTAAACACAGAACTTCTGTCCTACAGCATCCTGCTACCTGCTATGCAGTAAGCATGCAACATTAGAATGGTCCATTTATTTTCTCCTTTATTAAAGCTCAAGTCCCTCAAGAAATGGGACTAGACTAGTTTTTAAATGTGATTTTTATCAATAAACTGTGTGGTAGACTGAATAATGAGCTGCTCAAAGATACCCACATCTTAATTCTCAACCAGAACCAGTGAATATTTTATTTTAATTGGTTAAAGGACTTTACAGATGTGATTAAGTAAAGGATCTCGAAAGGAAGAGATCATTCTGGATTATCTGTGTGGTCCCAGTATAATCACCTCTGTCCTTAAAGAAGGTAAGGAGAGGGTAAGCGTTCCCAACAGTAAATGAGAAGATGGAAGCAAGAGGGTCCATCCTCCAAGTGATGCAAGGAAGGGGCCATGAATGAATGAATGCAAGCAGTCTCTACAAGCTGAAAAAGGTAAAGAAAAGGACTACCTCCTAAAGCTTGCAGAAGACAGGGAGCCCTGTCAACACCTTGACTTTAGTTTTCTGACCTCCAGAACTTTCAGACACTAAATTTGTGTGATTTAAAACCACAATGTTTGTAGTAATTGGTTACAGCAGCAATAAGAAATTAATACAAACTCAATGACAGGGGAGATTTTGCCTATTTTATACCCTACTGTACTATCAGAAATTACAACTGACCTAGGCACAATCCCTCCAAATTTGTTGAATGAATAAATGAGTGGAGAACTGAAAGATTAATGATTTACAGAATACAATCAGGCTCCCAACTGGAAAAGAAATTTAAATGGTGGTTATGAGAATTTAGATATACCAATTTTTGAGAGGAAGCCTCGAAATACTCAAAGTTGTCAAAACTCTTCTGTGAAATTGCTTTATAGTTTATAACTCCATACCAAAAATTTAATCTTTAAAAAAATCTATATCTCTTGCAAAGATTCACAACAGTATTTCAATAAGTGGGTCCAGAAAGGGTTGTTTTAAGTTTTGTGATAGGATTTTTCACTTTACTATTTATGGATGTACGTATGTATATATGTATGTATGTACGGATTTTAAGTTTATTTATTTATTTTGAGAGAGTGAGTGACAGCATAAGCAGGAGAGGAACAGAGAGGGACACAGAGAGAGAGAATCCCAACCAGGCCCCATGTTGCTCAGTCCCACAAACCAGGAGATCATGATCTGAGTCAAAATCAAGAGTCCTATGCTTAACTGACTAAACCACCCAGGTGCCTCTCATTTTAATATTTAGACTTCTCTAATTTTGTATGACAGGGAAAACACCAGTTCTCATAACAAAACAACATGTTGTTTTGAAGGGTTCTGGCCAAGTAAATCAACATACAGATTGCATTAAAAAAAAACAAAAACATGATTCAGAGAAAGAAAATATAGTATGGGTCCTTGGACTTTTTGAAATTTATCTTTTGGACTTAAAAACATTTACAATTAACATTAGAAACATCTATAAAGAAAATACTTAACCACACTGATATAAAAGACAAATCAATGATTGTAAATAGTAAATATAATTAGGTAAAGAACAAAATTCCATTCACTATTAATTTTCTTATTTAGGTTAAAAATCTAGGGGTGCCTGGGTGGCTCAGTCAGTTACATGTCTGACTTCAGTTCAGGTCATGATCTTACAGTTGGTGGGTTTGAGCCCCACATGGGGCTCTGTGCTGACTGTGCAGAGCCTGGAGCCTGCTTCGGATTCTGTGTCTCCCTCTCTCTCTGCCCCTCCTCACTCACACTCTGTCTCGCAAAAATAAATAAAAACGTTAAAAAAATTTTTTTAAATCTAAGTTCAGCTTCTAGGCCATATATATTTTAAAAATGCATTTCAAAAATTGTTTTTACATTACCCACAATAGATATGGAATACTTTTATTCTTTACCAGGCCCAGGGCTTTTATATGAATAATTTAAGCTCTCTCTTTCACTCAGGCATGTACACAAATGTGTGCGCATCCATGTGCACACACACACGCACACAACTGAGCTCAGAACACTTATCAGACTTGCTCAAGGACATTCAATAACAAATGGTAAGTATGCTTTTTTATTTTGACTTAATGTCATTTCCTTGAAGAACAAATTACTGGAATTAGCACTGTTCTATTTTGTGCACTTTGGAGAGATAGCATTAAGAGTCAGCTATGTAACTAAAAAAATTATACCATTATTATTCCAATTTGCATGAAATAATCTCTTAAAGAACTTTCAATTGGTCTCCAAAAGGTCATGTCTAGAGAGTTCAGTGCAGATTCAGTCATGATGTAAATGTCACAAATCCTGTTTCCCAACTCATCATATAAAAAAGTAAAATGGAATGATATTTAAATTTGAGAAACTCCCATATTTTACTTGTTGTCACCCAAATTAGAATTTAAACCCTGTGACCATAAAGATTATGTCACATCAGTTTGTATCTCCCTCACACGTTTTTACATAAGCAATCATGTAAGTTCATGCTACATTCTGCTTTCTGTACTTAATGTATCATATTTAAAATATTAATGGTTTCATTACCATTTTTAATGATCACATAACCCATTACATAATTGTCCCACACTCAGTACTTTCCTCCTTATATAAACATAGAATATTTCCCAATTAACTATTCATAATAAATACTTCATGTATTCAGATTATGTTTTTATTTGTAATTGATTGTTCTATCTTGTATTATTTGGGGATAGGGGACTGACTACCTGTTAAAAGTTGTTATCCAGTGCCAAAGGATATGGCATTTTGATGACTCCTTACTATATTGCCAAATTGCTTTCTCTTTTAATTGGGCCAATTGATACAGCCATTAATAATAAATGAATATTGAATTTTTCAGCACCTTTTACAGTTGGGGGTATTAATCTTTGTTAATTTGAGAGATGAAAAACAGTACCTCCTAAATTATTTGATTGTTTGTAAGGCTGTTTTCTTAAGTAACATTTTAGTTCATTTTTATTATAAATTCAATACACATTAATGAGAGAAAAATTTGAAGATATAGAGAATTATAGCAAAAATAATTAAATCTCCCATAATCCTATTACTCAGAAGTTGCTACTGTGAATATTGTAGAATATAGCCTTCTAACTCACCAAGTATTATGTATATCTATACCTAGATCTATGGCTGTATCTATATCTTTTTATACCTATATCTGTCTACATATAACACATGTAATTTGAAAATATACTGGAATCACATTTTGCATAAATATTTGTATAACTTTTGGAACATATTCATATAGTTTCTCTAAAACTGTTCTATGAAATGTATATAGCTGTTTTGAATTTCTGTGAGAGTGAGCAGAATATTTCAACAGATGACTTTCTGAATAATAGATTACCTTTACAAAGGCTTGGCAATTGTAAACAGTTTAACAGTATGTGGAATAGTCCCCACATGTGTGCACACTTTCTCCTACTCTCTCTCTCTTTCTCTGATATATAGATATAGATTTCTACACATATAGATACAGAGACATATAGCTATTAAAAAGAGAAAAATATATTCTAAGTGGTGGGGTTTTAATTTTTGCATTATTCAAGTATTCTCTAGAATGGTCAGGGCATAGCATGGCATGTATGTTTATGCATTGAATATTTCTGAAAAAAATAGTGGAATATCTCCAGGAACTGAGGCCAAGTAGGCAAAATAAGTAAAGAACTTTTACATGTTGCTTTCCAACTTTTTTACATATTATTTTTTACAATTTTTTTATATTGGAATGTGTTCTATATTTTTCCTTTGAGCCTTACATTGGTTTTATCATACTTCTTAGATCATCATATGCTACTATAACTAGTCCATAATGAACTATATTATTTATTAATTTGTTTTCAAATGTTCTGAACACAGAGCCCACTTACTACACTAATAAAATATTACCCAAAGATTACATCCACTTATGTACTACTACTTAACTAAACCCTTAATATCTCAGACCCAAATCACCATTCTTTTGAATTTTATATTATATATTCCTTGATTTTATCATAATATGGTTTTAATAACCATAAATTGTCTATCTTTCTTACTTATGAATTTCTTAAATTGATACAAAGGGTATCACAGTATATGGGTATTTTTCTAAACTTTCTCCGCACAATACTATGCTACATAAGATTTAACCATGCTATTGCATATTTTCACTGCACTGTAATATTCTAGGCTATTTAACTAAAATACTATTTATTTTCCCATCTTCCTAATAATGAGCATTTTACTGACTTTGTTTTTTTTATTACAAACTATGTTGCTGTGAACATTCCTATCTATGTCACCTGGGGAAACATGACCAAGGATTTCTCTTAGGTAAAAGCCAAGAATGTAATTGCTATTTTTTAAGGTAGTCAAATGTTCACTTTTATAAGGAAATGTTAAAATATTCTCCAGTGCAACTGCAAAAATTTACAGGTCTTAAATCAACAGAAGAGACACTATTCCTCCATGTCTAAACCAACACCTGGTAAGGTAAAAATTCATATTTGTGCCAATTGTGTCAATGTTAAATAGCATCTCTTTGTATTTTAAATTTCCCTGATTTTTAAGTAGCATAACTAAGCACAAGGGCAGATCCTGTTAAAACAACAACAATGCAAAAGAGAAAACACATAAGATAAAAAAGTAATAAATTCAACTCCTTTAAAAAAGTCAAAACACAAGCCATAGATTGATAGAAAATACTCATAAAACATAATAAAAGCCAAATTAATATATGTCTTTTAAATCAGTAAGAAGAAAATAAACAACCTCATGGAAAACGTGGGCAAAATACAGGAGCAGACATTTCACAGAAGAAATGCAAATGCACAATAAACTGTGAAAAGAAGAAATTTATTTTAGAATGATCAAAATTTATAAATATCATTTAACTGCAAAAAAATCAGGAGAAGAAAAGGTTAAATGTAGGGGGCTTTAAAGAGAATGGTCTCAAGCTCTCAGTGAGTGCTCTAAAAAGATTTCTGTCTTACAAAACACCCACAGACTGAGGAAGGATGGAGATGCAATTCTTAATTCCAACACTTCCTACACCCTGTCTTCCTCCTCACACTTCTTCCCCACTTCGATTTGAATTTTTGAAATATATAGGTCATTCCTAACAACCGTGGGACTATTCATTTAAATAAATTCTCTTAACTGGCTTGATTTCAATGAGCAAAGCTTTCTATGCTTTGCCTCAAAGACCCTTGGCATTTGGCACTGGTTAAAGGAGATGAAGAACTGCATTGCCATTTTTTCTCCAAAGCCCTCTGAATAGGCAGCCCTAAAGTTGGAGTAAGCCAGCTTGTGAACATGTTATTTTGAGGCAGGTGAAGAGGCCACAATTAGGAGAAAACCAAAGGACAAAGAAAGAATTGAACATAGCCTTGCTTTTTGATCATTAATGTTACTGCCTTTTTCCTCCCTTTTAAATGATTTTTTAAAAACAGGATTTGACAGTACACCATATTCTTTGAGACTGTATTTATACCATTTTGTCATTGACACATTCTATTCTGCTTAAGAAAGGTAAATGTTACCCAGGGGAGAATTCTTTTAAATTGAGGTTTTTCTATTTGAGGAAGAAACCTATTAGTGAAATTCTAAAAGCCAGAAAGATACCATTTAACTGGTGAATTTCAGAGCAATTAAGTTTTTTTCTTTCTTGCATTGCAGTTTCCCCTAGCATGAGTTAACTTTAGGTGAAATTTTCTTACTAACTTTGAACTGATATTTTTCTTAAGTATTTTGGAGGAGACAGGTGTTCATTTATTAAATATGATAAAATAAATATATATGTGTAGATATGCTTTCTATATTTATGTTTTCATTGTTGTGCATATATCTATATGTGTACATGCATAAGTATGTATATATGTGTATAGATATGTGTATATTTATGTATTTGTGTACACACACACAAATTACTTATGGTATTTTCAAAGGTAGATTTCTCCCGCCCCATTCCCCAAGGACCATGGACCTCACTGAATAATCAGAAATCTATATTTCCTTTAAATATTTCTCAGAACTGTATAAAATGCATAACTGTAACATAATACTCTAGGAAACTATTCCTCATGTGGTGAGAAATTTCCTTATTTTGTGAAGGTTAGTCTACCTTAGAAGTAGTCTAAGTTAGTCTACCTTTTGTGAAGTAGCTAGCCTTAGTCAAGATATATTAAGTGGAAATTTATCAAATTTAAAAACTGTTTATGGGGCACCTGGGAGCCTAGGTCAGTTAAGCATCTGACTCTTGATTTCAGCTCAGGTCATGATCTCACGGTTCATGAGCTCAAGCCCCACATCATGCTCGGTGCTAACAGCACAGAGCCTGCTTGGGATCCTCTGCCTCCCTCTCTCTCTGTCGCTGCCTTGCTCACTGGCTCACTCTCTGAAAAATACATAAACATTTCTTAAAGTTATTTAATTGTAGCCCCAGGAAATAACCCCAAATTCTTCTGCTATTTTTTCTGGAACACGTATCACTTTCTAATTATTGTGTGTGTGTGTGGGGGTGTGTGGGTGTGGATGGGTGGGTGGGTGGGTGTGTAATTTACTTAATTATCTATACATACTGCTTATTTTCTATTTTCCTTTCACTGTAGACTGTAGGCTCAAAAATGGCAGTTTTTTTGTTTTCTTTACTGATGTATCACAAATCTCAGTTCTGTGCTCAATAAATACTGGTTGAGGGGCCCCTGGGTGGCTCAGTTGGTTAACATGGGACTCTTGATTTCGGCTCAGGTCATGATCTCACAGTTTGTGAGATCGAGCCCCACGTGTACTGTCATTGCAGAGCCTGCTTGGAATTCTCTCTCTCTCTCTCTCTCTCTCTCTGTCCCTCCCTTGTTTGCTCTCTCTCAAAATAAATGAATAAATATTTAAAATACATACATACATATACATACGGTTGAATTACTGACATCATCCTTCTTGGTTTGAAGGAGTAGCATAAGCAGAAAGTACAGGACTCCAGCCAGGGTTTTAAATTGTTGGTTACATTCCAATTGTACAATTTGGGGCAAATTATATGATCTCTATGACATCTAGTTTTTGCATTCATAAAACAGGGATAATATTGCCTACTCAGAATATCTAATCTATAGAAAGCATTTGATAAGTGATAGATACTGGTTAGCTGACAATCGTGTTTATTTGGTAGTTAAGTAAAGCTGAGGTATTGTCTCAAATCAAGAGCATTGCTCCTCTCTCTTCTTGGACCCCTCAGCAAGACTAAGTAGTTCATTTCCTGGTCATTACCCAAACAGTGATTTCCCAACGAACACTCCGTAATCGCCATATGCAAAATAAAGCAACCTCAGTGCTCACACAATCCTAACTTCTTTCCCCCTTTATTTTCTGTTTAGCACTTCCTATCATATAACAACAACAACAACAAAACATTTTACTCCTTTTGTGTGTAATATATATTCTACCCCACCCCCTCCTATAATGTGCACATTCTTTGAGACCAAAAATTTACGTGTGGTTTACTGCTATATCCTCAACTCCAAGAAAATGACACATAGCTCATTCCCAACAAATTTGTAGCACATAAAGCATGGTATTTATACAGAATGGAAATTTATGCACAAAGAGGTTAAATAATTTCCTCAGGGACTTCTAGTTAATAAGGTACAGATGTAGGATTCAAAAATAAGTAGTTTGTTTCTTATCTCTGTTATGTGGACATCCCTCTTCTAACCTGAGAGATTCAACACACTTTTTTTTTTTTTTTTAACTTCATGTCAGTGTTACACAGAACAAAGTTCAGGAAACACTGTCCTGTGTCACTCTGATTATTTTTCCTCTATATTTGTTGGAAGACTTACTTATTACAAACTATTATTCATATAAAGTATTTTATTCTATTCTATGACTGAGTCTGTTAATTTTACCCTAAAAAATATACCTCCTATCAAAATTAGAACCCACTGAATTTTAGCTAGGAAAAAAAGAACATATAAAATTTTTATTTCCCACCTGTTAGAATGTACATTTGACCAAACTTTGGCCAATGAGATAAACCTGAAAATGGTCTGTGCAACAACTCCCATTCAATATCTTGTAAAGGAGGTGACTTGCCTTTCTGCTACTTGATGGCCACAATGCAGAGACAATGGTTGGAGCCAGAGAAGCCTTCTTGGATAGAAAAATAACTTGTGAGTGTGGCGGGGGGGGGGGGGGGCATTTATAGCAGAACAAAGCTAGAAACAACCATGGGTCTGAAAGCAATAACTCAATAATAGCCCTAGACATGAACTTTACCTGGAATGGGAGAAAAACATATCTCTTGCTTAAGGCAATGATATTTAAGGTCTTCAGTGCTTTGTAGCTTAAATGAATCCTAAACTAATATAATTTCTAACATACATTTTTGTATCCTGATAGCTAGAAAAATACCCTCTTTCCACAGTAACTACTGTGTGTGAAGAATGGAATATTTTACTAACAGCTGTTTGCTGGAAGTAATCATTTCTAATAATCTTTTAAACTCAGACTCTAACAATCAAGTATTTGTGTCAAGAAAGTAAATTATAAATTCAATAAGCTATCTTTATTTTCCTCCCCAAAGTGTTCTTAAACAGAAAAAACAATGCTGTTACATTTTTGGTTGTTTTAAATTTTCACACAATTTTTTCCCAATGTGTAAATTACCCCTTAGGGATGTTAGGATTACAGAAGCAATGCAGACTATACACCTTCATGAAATGAAGTAAAATAATTATGAGTATCAGAAAGGTCCTATTGTCCAAATATTACACTGGTTTTGTCTCAAATTTTGATGTTAGATTTAATAATCATTTAAACCTACAATATGTTATTGTGTTTTACAATTATTGTTTTGAGTTTTACAAAGAATTGGGTATTGCCAGGGGTATGCTTTATTACATTTCTTCAAAATGGCTATGCATTTCCATCCACACTAGGCATCTGTGTTGCTACAAAGTACTTGTTGGTGAGCCTATCACCAAAAATAAAGTTTTGTTCATATTTGTACCCTGAAAATTAGGATCATTACTCAATGCTCATGTAAATTTTGTTAAGTTCCAAGCTTCAGACATTTCAGTAGTTCTCAGACATGTGTTTTACAGAGACTGCTGGAAGTATAACTTTAATAATATTTGTTTATTGCCTTATTGCACTGCTAGCACTTGCAAGCACTGTGATGAATAAAAGAGATAAGAAAAGACATCTTTGCTTTGTTTCAGATCTCAAAGTAAAATCATTCAAAATAAATGTTAGTTGTAGATATTTTACTTTTTTTTTACCAAGTTGAGTAAGTTTCTTACCTATTTTTGTTTATTTCTTAAAACATAAACGGATGCTGAATGTTGTCAAATGTTTATTTTGTATTGATTGATATAATCATGTGATTTTCTTCTTTATCCTATTAATATAGCAAATAAATTTAACTGATTTTCAAACACTGAATTTCTGAAATCAACCCCACTTGGTCATAGTGTATAATTCCCTTCTTTATTGCTAAATTCTAGTGGTCCCTGATATTGTCTAAAAAGACTGTATGAAATTGGTATTAATTCTTTAAACATATGGAAGAATTCTTCAGTGAAATCATTTAGACAATGCTTTCTTTCGTGAAAGTTTTTAAATTATGAATTCAAGTTCCTTAGCAGTTATAGGGCTATTCATATTTTTATTTCACACAGGTAAGAAGATGTGGTATTTGTGTTTTTCAAAGAATTGATCCATTTCAAATAGGTTGTCAAATCCACGTGTGCATAGTTATTTTTTTTCAAGGAATACTTGTTATACACACACACACACACACACACAGTGTGCTCTTGGCTTTGGGAGTAGATTCCCATGATTCATCTCTCACATACACCACCAGGTGCTCATCCCAACAACTGCCCTCCTCAAAGCTCATCACCCATTTTTCCCACCTCCCCCACCAACAACCCTCAGTTTGTTCTCTGTATTTAAGAGTCTCTTATGGTTTGCCTCCTTTTGTTTGAAGCTTTTTTTCCCCCCTTCCTTTCCCCCATGGGAGAAGGTTCTCAAGTTCCACATATGAGTGAAAACATATGATACCTGTATTTCTCTGACTGATTTATTTCACTTAGCATAATACCCTCCAGTTCCATCCATGTTGTTGCAAATGGCAAGATTCCATTCTTTCTCATTGCCAAGTAGTATTCCATTGTATATATAAACCACATCTTCTTTATCCATTTGTCATTTGATGGACATTTGGGCTCTTTACATAATTTGCCTATTGTTGACAGTTCTGCTATAAACATTGGGGTGCTTGTGCCCTTATGAATCAGCACTCCTGTGACCTTTGGATAAATTCCTAGTAGTGCTATTGCTGGGTCATAGGGTAATTCTATTTCTAAGTTTTTGAAGAACCTCCACATTGTTTTCCAGAGAGGCTGCACCAGTTTGTATTTCCACCAACAGTGCAAGGTGGTTCCCATTTCTCCACATCCTCTCCAAAAACTGTTGTTTCCTGAGTGGTTAATTTCAGCCATTCTGACTGGTGTGAAGTAGTATCTCACTATGGTTTTAATTTGTATTTCCCTGATGATAACCAATGTTGAGCATCTTTTCATGGGTCTGTTGGCCATCTGGATGTCTTCTCTGGAAAAGCGTCTATTCACGTATTCTGCCCATTTCTTCACTGGATTATTTGTTTTTTGGGTGTTGAGTTTGGTAAGTTCTTTATAGATTTTTGATACTAACCCTTTATCTGATGTCATTTGCAAGTATCTTCTCCCATTCCACTGTAGCCTTTTATTTGCCTTCGCAGTGCAAAGGTTTTTATTTTGATGAGGTCCCAATAGTTCATTTTTGATTTTATTCCCTTGCCTTCTTTCATGTCTAGTAAGCAGTTGATGCAGCTGATGTCAGAGGATGTTGCCTGTTTTCCCCTCTAAGGTTTTGATGGTTTCGTGTCTCACATGTAGGTCTTTCATCCATTTTGAGTTTATTTTTGTGTATGTGTAAGAAAGTGCTCCAGTTTCATTCTTCTTCATGTTGTTGTCCAGTTCTCCCAGCATCATTTGCTTAAGAGACTGTATTTTTTCCACTGGGTACTCTTTCCTGATTTGTCAAAGTTTAGTTGGCTATACATTTGTGGGTCTAATTCTGGGTTCTCTATTCTATTCCATTGGTCTAAGTGTCAGTTTTTGTGCCAATACCATACTTACAGCTTTGTAGAAGAGGCTAAAGTCTGGGATTGTGATGCCTCCTGCTTTGGTTTTCTTTTTCAATATTACTCTGGCTATTTGGGGTCTTTTATGACTCCATACAAATTTTAGGATTGTTTATTCTAGCTCTGAGAAGAATGCCAGTTCAATTTTCATTGGGATTGCATTGAATGTATAGATTGCTTTGGTTAGTACTGACATTTTAACATTATTTGTTATTCCAATCCATTAGCATGGAATGCGTTCCCATTTTCTTTGTCTTCTTTAGTTTCCTTGATAAGCTTTCTAGTTTTCAGCATACAGGTCTTTTACATCTTTGATTAGGTTTATTCCTAGGTATTTTATGGTTCTTGGTGCAATTTTAAATGGGATCAGTTTCTTTATTTCTTTCTGTTGCTTCATTATTGGTGTATAAAAATGCAACCTATTTCTGTACATTGATTTTGTACCCTGCAACTTTACTGAATTCATGTATCAGTTCTAGGAGTCTTTTGGTGGAGTCTGTCGGGTTTTCCATGTAGAGTATCATTTAATCTGTGAAAGGTAAAAATTTGACTTCTTCTTTGCCAATTATGATGCATTTTATTTGTTATTTGACTGATGATGCTAAGACTTCCAACACTGTTAAACAACAGTGGTGAGAGTAGTCATCCCTGTCACGTTCCTGATCTCAGGGGAAAAGTTCTCAGTTTTTCCCCATTGAGGATGAAATTAGTTGTGGGTTTTTCACATATGGCTTTTATGATGTTAAAGTATGTTCCTTCTATCCCAACTTTCTTGAGGATTTTTATTAAGAAAGGATGCTGTATTTTGTCAATATTTTTTTTCTGCATCTATTGATGGGTTCATATGGTTCTTATTCTTTCTTCTATTAATGCAATGTACCACACTGATTGACTTGTGAATATTGAACCAGCCCTGCAGCCCAGGAATGAATCCCACTTGATCATGGTGAATAATTCTTTTAATATACTGTTGAATTCGATTTGCTAGTATCTTGTCAAGAATTTTGCATCCACGCTCATCAGGGTATTTTCCTGTAATTCTTTTTAGTGGGAGCTCTGTCTGGTTTGGTAATCAAGGTAATGCTGGCTTCATAGAATGAGTCTGGAAGCTTTCTTTTTGTTTCTATTTCTTGGAACAGCATGAGAAGGATAGGAATTATCTCTGCTTTGAATGTCTGATAGAATTCCCCTGGGAAGCCACCTGACCTAGGACTCTTATTCGTTGGGAGATTTGTTTATAATTGATTCAATTTCCTTGCTAGTCATAGGTATATTCAAATTTTCTATTTCTTCCCATTTGAGTTTTGATAGTGTGTGGGTGTCTAGGAATTTGTCCATTTCTTCCTAGTTGTCTAGTTTTTTTGGTAAATAATTTTTCATAGTATTCTCTTATAATTGTTTGTATTTCTGTGGTGTTAGTTGTGATCTCTCCTTTTTCATTCGTGATTTTATCTATTTGGATTCTCTTTTTGAGAAGTCTGGTTAGGGGTTTATCAATTTTGTTTATTCTTTCAAAAGAGCAGCTATAGATTGATTTGCTCTACTCTTTTTTGGATTATATATATATATTATTTATACTCTAATCTTTATTTAATTTCTCTTTTTCTGCTGGCTTTGGGGTTTCTTTGATGTTCTGGTTCTAGTTCCTTTAAGTGTGAGGTTAGGTTTCGTACATGGGATTTTTCTTCTTTCTTGAGATAGACCTGGATAGCAATGTATTTTCCTCTTAGGACTGCCTTTGCTGCATTCCAAAGGGTTTGGACTGCCTTGTTTTCAGTTTCCTTTGCTTCCATGTAATTTTAATATCTTCTTTAATTGCTTGGTTGACCCAATCATTCTTTAGTAGGATGTTCCTTAACCTCCATGTATTTGGAGGCTTTCCAAAATTTTTCTTGTGGTTGATTTCAAGTTTCATAGCATTGTGATCTGAAAATATGCATAGTATGATCTCATTTCTTTTATAAGGGCCCTTATTGAGGGCCCTTATGACCCAGTATGTGATCTATTTGAAGAATGCTCCATGTGCACTCCAGAAGAATGTGTATTCTGCTGCTTTTGGATGAAAAGTTCTGAATATGACTGTCAAGTCCATCTGGTCCAGTACCATTCAAGGCCACTGTTTCTTTATTGATTTTCTACCTAGATGATCTGTCCATTGCTGTAAGTGGAGTATTAAAGTCCCCTGCAATTACCATATTCTTATAAATAAGATTGCTTACATCTGGGATTAACTGATTTATATATTTGGGTGCATCCAAGTTGCAGGCATAAACATTTACAATTGTTAGCTCTTCTTGATGGATAGACCCCATAATTATGATATAATGCCCTACTCCATCTCTTGTTAAAGCCTTTAGTATGAAACCTAGTTTGTCTGATATATGACTGGTTACTCCACCTTTCTTCTGACTTACAGTAGCATGATAGATGGCACTCCAACCACTCACTTTCAGTCTGAAGGGGTTCTCAGGTCTAAAATGAGTCTCTTATAGACAGCATATAGATTTTTTAAAATCTATTCTGATACCCTATGCCTTCTGATTGGAGCATTTAGTCCATTTACATTTGGTGT
Organism: Cryptoprocta ferox; assembly: GCA_028646485.1. Classification (NCBI taxonomy): domain Eukaryota; kingdom Metazoa; phylum Chordata; class Mammalia; order Carnivora; family Eupleridae; genus Cryptoprocta; species Cryptoprocta ferox. The sequence goes on from CM053575.1 coordinate 22,582,353, forward strand.
TATTATTGAAAGATATGGGACGTCTGGGTGGCTCAGTTGGTTAAGTGTCCGACTTTGGCTCAGGTCATGATCTCACGGTTTGTGGGTTTGAGCCCCTCATCAGGCTCTGGGCTGACAGCTAGCTCAGAGCCTGGAGCCTGTCTTCAGATTCTATGTCTCCCTCTCTCTCTCTGACCCTTCCCTGCTCATGCTGTCTCTTTCTCTCTCTAAAATAAATAAAAACATTTAAAAATTAAAAAAGATATATATGTATTTAGTATCATTGTATTATCTGTAGGTTTAATGCGTTTGGTGATGTCTCAGGTCCTTTGTAGTCTCTGAAGTATTCCACTCACAGAGTCCCCCATTAGGATCTCTTGCAGGGCTGGTTTAGTGGTCATGAACACCTTCACTTTTTGTTTGTCTGGGAAAGCTTTTATCTCTCCTTCTACTGTGAATGACAGCCTTCCAGGATAGAGGTTTCTTGGCTGCATTTTTTTTCCTCCTCAGCACATTGAATATTTCCTGTCACTCCCTTCTGGCATGCCAAGTTTCAGTGGATAGGTCTGCTACTACCCTTATATGTCTACCCTTGTAGGTTAAGGCCCGTCTGTCCTTAGCTGCTTTCAGAATTGTCTCTTAATCTTTGAATTTTGCCAGTTTCACTATTATATGCCATGGTGAATACCTATTCTTGTTGAATCTGAAGAGAGTTCTCTGTGCCTCCTGGAGTTGGATGTCTGCTTTCTTCTCGAGATTAGGGAAGTTCTTAGCTATAATTGCTCAAGTAAACCTTCTGCCCCTTTGTCTCTCCCTTCTTCTGGAACTCCTATGATATGGATATTATTATATTTCATTGAATCACTTAGTTCTCTAATTCTCCCCTTGTGGTCTAGTATTTACTTATCTTTCTCTTTTTCTTGGCTTCATCATTTTCCATAGTTTTGTCTTCTAATTCATTTATTCTCCCCTCTGCTTCCCCATCCTTGGTGTCACTGCATCTAGTTTATTTCGCACATCATTTACAGCATTTCTTAATTCATTGTGACTATTTCTTAGTTCCTTGATCTCTAAAGCAACAGATTCTCTGTCTTCTATGCTTTTTTTCAAGCCCAGCTATTAATCTTATGACTATTATTCTAAAATCTTGATCAGATATATTGTTTATTTTCCATTTTGAGCAATTCTCTAGCTGTCATTTCTTTCTGAAATTTCTCTTGAGGAGAATTCTTACATTTCTTCATTTTGTCTAGTTTTCTGTCCTTTATGCATTTTAATAGCTTATAATGTGTCCTGTACCTGCAAGCACTGCTATATTAAATACTATTATACACTGTCCAGGGCCTGGCCCTTCAGGAGCTGTTTGCAGAGTGTACTGCATGCTCTCTGTTCTTGTAACTCTGGTTGCTTTATCTCCCTACTTGTAATGGTGGTTTGGACCTTCTACCAGGTATGCTTTGATTTGTTCATAGAAGTAACCTTGGAAAAATTTTAAAAAGGGGGGAGGGGTTGTGGAAGAAGCCTTATCCCATAGAAATAAAGAAATGACACGGGCAGAGTAAAAGAAAAGAAGAGGGAAAAAAATGACCAGGCAGAGAATCAGAGGGACTATATGGCTTAATCCAGAGAAAAAGAGAGAGGAAAATAAAGAAGGAGATACAAAAGAGGTATAAAAAGAATAGATTAAAAATTTTGCTTAAACAAACCAACAACCCAAATAGACAGGGGAAGAAATATATATATATATATATATATATATATATATATATATATATATATATATATGTAGACTTGACCAAGAATCAAATCAGAAAATGCAAAACTGCTGGACTGATATCTGATAGTGCCTTGGAACCAGTATCTGCACTGGTCTGGAGGAAAGGTCATTTGGTTAAGTCAGTGTCAATCTTGCTCAGGTAGATACACAGTTACCAGGTATGGAGGGGTGTGGTTTGGAGTAGGAGGATCTCACCTCCATTGTGGGCCCCCTTTCCTGTTTCCTGAAGACCCATCTTGCTGGTGATGGGGAGAAAAATGGCCATACCCTAGTCTTTCCTCTCCAGACCACGTGTCCCAGATCATTCTGTTCAGGCCATTTTCACATGAGCATGAGCAGGCTGGTTCTTCCGCTCCAGTCTCCGGTGTCTCCAAAGCACTTGGCTGGCATTCAAACCCTGCTGTCTTAAAGGATCCTGTTCGGAGTGCCCCAGTTCTGTGGTAGTGCCACTCCACTCAACCAGCCGAAAAGGGCTTCTGCTTGGCGAGCGCCTGTAGGATCTCTTGTCCTTAGAGTGGCTATGCCTTATTCTGACAGCACTCAAGGGAGGGGACTGTTCTCCCAGACTGTGATTCTGAGCTCAGTGCTGAGCCCCAGGGCTGGCTCTCGTCCTCCCCAGGTATGTGAGTACAGGGTGGCAGGCCCCAGTCCAGAGAAAGCCCCATAACTCTGGATCATGTTAGAAATTGGTTCTTTCCCCATTGTTCCCATTTCCCAATCCATGGTTTTTCTCTTGTCCAAATACAATCCTACACAGCCTCTATCTCTTCCTTTTGTCTCTCCACAGAAGGGGATCCCTCCCCTCCACACCTATGCTGCTCATTTTATTTCTCCCATTTTGCAATTACGTACCTATGACCTGCAAAGTTGTCCCTACAGGTCCCTGGAGATGAATTTGGGTCCCCTGCCATGTTGACTCCTCCCCTGTATAGAGTTATTTTCAGTATTTCCTTATCTGTTTGATATAGTGATACCGTGGTATTCATTCTTGATATTGATAATTTCATTTATCTGTTTTTTTCCCTTTGTCAGTCCTCTAAAAAGTTTATATACTTTTTTTCATCTTCAAATTCCCAGCTCTTTGTTTATTCTTTCAAGGGTTCCTATTTTATGTTGCCTTCTATTTAAGCACTGAAAATAACTCCTCTGCCTCCCACTACATTTACTCCAGGTCTATAATTGTTTGTGATTAAAAGACAGTCCAGTCCCACTGATTACATTATGGCCAGATGCATTATCCTGAGCAAAACATTTTTACACTAACAGATTTCAATTTCACAATGTTTTACCTTCTTTCTTTAAAAATTTCAGTGTTCTGCATATGATTTGTTTATTTTAAGACTGTGAAACTAAAATCCTTTGCTTCTATATATATTTTTTCAGATAAATACTTGTATGTGGCATGGTTTAAGCTTCAAGATTTACCCATTTCTCCCAAATATTTACCTATTATTTCCATGCCATTTGTTAAAAAAGGATTTATTTTCCCTGGGGTACCTGGGTGGCTCAGTCAGTTAAACATTCAACTCTTGATTCAGTTCAGGTAATGATCTCACATTTCATGAAACTGAGCCCCATGTCAGGCTCTGCACTGACAACATGGAACCTGCTTGGGATTCCCTCTCTCTCTTTCTCTCTCTCTCTCTCTCTCTTTCTCTCTCTCTCTCAGTAAATAAACATTAAAAAAAGACTTTACATTCCCATTGAATATCCCTGACACCTTTATTAAAGCTTAGTGAACCCTCAAGCATATGGTCAACTGATTTTTGACAAAGGTGCCGAGACAATTCAATGGGGAATAAATAGACTTTATTCCAATACATGGTGCTGGGACTACTGAATATCCACATGCAATAGAATGAAGCCAGAACCTTATCTCATACCATGTATAAAATTTAACTCAAAATGGATCAGAGACCTAAATATATGAGTGGAAACTATAAAACTTACAGAAGAAAACATAGGCATTTATCTTCATGTCCTTGGATTAGGAAACTGTTTCTTGGATATGATAACAAATGTACAAGCAACAAAGGAAAAAATAGGTTAAACTCAACCTCATCAAAAATAAAAACTTTTATGTTTCCAAGAACACTATTAAGACAGTGTAAAGTCATTCTACAGAATGAAAGGAAGTATTTGAAAATCATATAACTGATAAGGGCTTATACTTAGAACATATGAACTACTATTATAATACAATAATATAAAAACAAACACAATTTAAAATGGAAAAAGGAGGGTGTCTGGGTGGCTTGGTCAGTTGAGCATCTGACTCTTGATTTCAGCTCAGGTAATCATCTCAAAGTTTGTGAGATCAAACCCTGCATTAGGCTCCACACAGATAGCACAGAGTGTGCTTGGGATTTTCTTTCTCCCTCTCTCTCTGCCCCTCCCCAATTCATGTTTGTTCTCTCTCTCTCTCTCTCTCTCTCTCTTTCAAAATAAATAAACATTTAAAAAAATAGTAACAAAATCAAACTGAAAAAAAAGTTATGAATAGGCAGTTCCCCTAAAAAAGAACATAAAATATTCTCAAAATACTTAGCCAACAGGGAAATACATATCAAATTCACAACACTATTTCACACCAACAGGAAAACCAAAATAAAAAAGACAATGAGGATGTGTAGAAATTAGAGCCCTCATATACTACTGGTAGGAATGTAAAATAGTGTAGGCACTTTGGAAAACAACCTGTAGTTCCTCAAATGATGAAACATAGAGTTACCACATGCATGACCCAGCAATTCCATTACTAAGTATACTCAATAAAATAAAGATATATTTTCACACAAAAAAACACTGTACATTAATGTCCACATCTGCGTTGTTATAATAGACCAAAACTGGAAACAACACAAATGTCCATCAATGAATAAATAAATACAACATAGTATATATCTATACAGGGAAATGCAGTAAAACCTTGGATTGAGAGTAACTTGTTCTGTGAGTGGTCTGCAAGATGAGAAAATATATTTAATAAATTTTAACATGAAAAACAGGCCATGTCTTTTTGGGGCACATGGGTGGCTCAGTCGGTTGAGCTTCCGACTTGGCTCAGGTCATGATCTCGTGGTTCGTGGGTTCGAGCCCCGCGTCGGGCTCTGTGTTGACAGCTAGCTCAGAACCTGGAGCCTGTCTTCAGATTCTGTGTCTCCCTCTCTCTCTGACCCTCCCCTGCTCACACTGTCTCTCTCTCTCTCAAAAATAAATAAAACATTAAAAAAAAACAACAAGCCATGTCTTTCAATACAATAATTCATGATGCTGAACATCACATGATCACAACTGAGCCAAAAGTTCTTGAAATCCCCTTGATACACAAGTACTTTGGATTACAAGCATGTTTCTGGAATGACTTATGCTTGCAAATCAAGGTTTTACTGTATTATTCAGTAATCAAAATACATGAAGTACTGTTCCATGCTGCACCATGGATGAATCTTGAAAATATCATTTTAAGTGAAAGAAGCCATTCCCCCAAAATTACATATGGTATGACTCTATCTGAACAATGTGTATGGAATAGGCAAGTTTATAGGAAGTAAATCTGTAGTTGTTTAATAAATAAGTAGTTGTTTAGGGAGTTATTTAGGGAGGTTGGGGTAACAGCAAGTGAAAGTTAAAGGGAGTAAAATTTATTTTTGGGATAATGAAAATGTTCCTAAATTGATTGTGGTGATGAGAGCATAGCTATGTGAATATATTAAATACCAATGCATTGTATGATTTAAATGGGTGAACTGTACACTCCATTCCTTTACTATGGTGTTGTGACAAATTCTCCACAAATATAGTGGCTTCAAACAACATGGATTTATTCTCTTACAGCAATGGAGGCCAAAGGTCTAAAATCAGTTTCACTTGGCTAATTTCAAAGTGTAGACAAGACTTGTTTCTTCTGGAGACTCTACAGGACAATCTATTCTTACCATTTAGAAGTTCTCTGTGTCTCTTAGCTTATGGATGTTGTTTCCATCTTCAGAGTACATCATTCCAATCTCTGCTTCTATTGAAACATGTTCTTCTCTCTGACTCTAACTCTACTGCCTTCTCTTTTAAGGACACTTATGATTGCACTGGGCTCAGCAGGATAATCCATCTCAAGATCTTAATTTATATCAGCAAGATCTCTTTCATCAATAAAGTAAGATATTTACAAGTTACAGTGATTATGACATTGACAACTTCGGGGTCAATTTCTCAGCCTAGCTCATATGATATATGAATTATATATTAATAAACCTGTGTGCATTTTTTTAAGAAACAAAACTTAATTGACTCTATATATGAGGGTCTATTTCTTGACTTTGTTGTATTCCACTAATATAATTGTCTTTCCTTGAACCAATCTATCTAACTTTTTTCATTCTATATATAAAACATTTAGTCACAATGTATTTTCCTTTTCTATAGATTGCTAGAATTCATTGGCTAATATTTTCTCATGCATCAGAGATCTTTCTTGCATCACCTTTGCTAGGTTTTAGAATTAAGGTTATACTGATCATATAAAATGATTTGGAAATAGTCTACTCCCCCCTTTAATTTCTAGAAATTTATGTAAACTTTGTAAACTTATATAAACATTATCTTTGATTAAAAATAGTTTCATACTTCTGTATTTCATCCATAAGAGAATTATAAATATTGAAACAGCATCTCACAAGAAAAGAGTATAGATTTAAATAACTAAGAGAGGGTTAAGATGGCTCCTCTCCCCAAACAGCTAGATAAATATCAAATCATTCTGAACACCCAGGAAATTAATCAGAAGTCTTAGACAACAAAGCTGCATATCTACAAACAGAAAAAACTGATCCATGGATGATAGGAACAGCAGAGAGTTGATTTGTGGAGAAAAAAGCCATTGGCACTGCAGGAAGCCCTGATCACAGAGAGTAGCTAGACAGACAGACAGATAGAAAGAAGGGGGTGAAGTAAAAACATGTACAGAGGACTGCACAAGAGAACTTTCCCCAAAAATATTGATTAGGAAAGAGGACAAGGTTTTAATACTGCCAGTTTTTTATTAACAGTGGAGTGCTGAGCTCAGCCCCTGGCCCCTTCCTCAGTGAGGAAGCAGGGCAAAGCCCTGGGAGTTAGCAGCAGCCTGGGGAACCCCTCGGTCACAGGAGAAGAATGGTTCCCCTATTCACAGTGCATTTAGTAGAGGTGATACTCCCCCTCCACACACAAAATACCCTGCAGGCACCATAGACCTTCCCAATTCACCAGTATAATGGTGCAGCAAATCCTGGTAACATGTGTGTGTTGCAATTTACCATAAATTCCAAGCTGCTATCACTGCTTTGTCAGGCAACTATTTTCTGGGATAAGCCAGCACCAGGCACAGTATGGCAAGATCATCCCCCAGAGGATCCCTATGTGTCTGAGCCCAGGGGTCTCTGAAATGTGAGGTTTTGAAACACAGCCACTCATGAGATAAAACACAGGAGTGTTACACCACTTGGCAGCTCCATCAAGGACAGGGTAAAGGTAGGGATCTGGCAGAAGCTGGGGACACAGGAAGGGTGATCGTTTTTGCATCTGTGAGGGCAGAAACAACCTGCTCCTGACACTAGAGAGTGGGGTATAGCCTTTCTCATCCCTAGCCCACTAGCAATGATGGACCTAAGTGAGCCAAACAGCACCATCAAGTAAAGAAGAGAGTGGCTACACTAAGCTGCACCTCTCCCTGGACCCTCTAGACATATCTCCATTAGGGAAAGTTGACCTGAGAATCAGAGCAGCAAGCTCCTCTCCCACAAGTCCAGCACAAACCCCTTGCTCACAACAAGTCTACTAATCATAGAGTGCTGCAAAGCTTTAACTCTAGGCGAAACAGGATCTAGCTTCCTTTGAGTTTTTTGTTTGTTTGTTTCTTTTTTCTTTTTTCTGTTTTTTTTTTTTCTTGGATACAGAAACAGCTATATTTTTAATTTATTTTATTTTTTCAATTTTATTTTATTATTTTTTTAAATTTTATTCTATTATCCCCCCCCCAAAAAATAACAAAACAGAGGAATTCATCTCAAAAGAAAGAACAGGAAGAAATGATGGCCAGAGATTTAATCAATACAGATATAAATCAGATGTCTGAACGAGAATTTAAAACAGCAATTATAAGGATTTTAGCTGGGCTTGAGAAAAGCATAAAAGACACTAGAGAATCCCTACTGCAGAGATTAAAGAGCTAAAATCTAGTCAAGACAAAATTAAAAATCCCATAACCAATATGCAAATTGAAATAAATGCGATTAACAGCAAGGATGGATGAATCAAAGGAACAAATTAGTGATACAGAAGATAAAATTATGGGAAACAATGAAGCTGAAAAAAAGAGGGAAACTAAGGTAATAGATCATGAAGGTAGACTCAGGGAACTCAATTACTTATCAAAATGTAATATTCTTATTATAGAAGTCCCGGAAGATATATAGAGAGAAAAAGAGGCAGAAGATTTATTCAAACAAATTATAGCTAAAAACTTCCCTAATCTGGGGAAAGACACAGATATCTAAATCCAAGAAGCACAGAAAACTCCCATTAAATTCAACAAATGTTGGCCATTGCCATGGCATATCATGGTAAATTCACAAAATACACAGACAAGGAAAGATTCCTAAAAACAGCAAGGGAGAAAAAGTCCTTAAACTGCAAGGGAAGACAGATCAGGTGTGCAGCAGATATGTCCACAGAAAATGGCAAGCCAGAGAGAATGGTAGGATATATTCAACGTGCTGAATGGGAAAAATATGCAGCCAAGAATACTTTATCCATCAAGGCTGTCATTCAGAATATAAAGAGAGATAAAGAGTTTCCCAGACAAACCAAATCTAAAGGAGTTCATGACCAATAAAACAGCCTTGCAAGAAATACTAAGGGGGACTCTTTGAGTGGGGGAAAAAAAAGACCAAAATCAGCAAAGATTAGAAAGGAACAGAGAACATTACCAGAAACACCAACTTCACAGGTAATACAATGGCACTAAACTCATATTGTTCAATAATTACCCTGAAAGTAAATGGACTAAATATTCCAATCAAAAGACATAGGGTATTACAATGGATTAAAACAACAACAACAACAACAACAACAAATCAAGACCAATCCCTATCAAAATATCACCAATATTTTTCATAGAGCTAGATCAAAAATTCTAAAATTTGCATGGAATCATAAAAGAGCCTGAATAGCCAAAGCAATCATGAAAACAAAACATCAAAAAAAAAAAAAAAAAGAAAGAAAAAACAAAAACTGGAGGCATAACAATTCCAGATTTCAAGCTATATTACTAAGCTGTAATAATTAAAACAGCATGGTCATGGCACATAAAAAGGCACAGAGATCAATGAAACATAATACAAAACCTAGAAATAGACCCATAACTATATCATAAACTAATCTTCAACGAAGCAGGAAAGAATATTGAATAGAAAATAACAGTCTCTTCAACAAATGGTGTTGGAAAAGGTGGATGGCAACAGAAGAATGAACCTGGACCACTTTCTTATACCATACACAAAAATAAATTCAAAATGGATGAAAGACCTAAATGTGAGACAGAAAACTATCAAAATCTTAGAAGAGAACACAGGCAGAAATCTTTTTGATCTCAGCCAGAGCAACTTCTTACCAGACATGTTGCTGGAAGAAAGGGAAATGAAAGCAAACATGAACTACTGGGACTTCATCAAGATAAAAAGCTTAGGTACAGTGAAGGAAACAATCAACAAAGCTAAAGGGCAGCCTAAGGAATGGGAGGATATATTGGCAAATGGCATATCTGATAAAGGGGTAGTATCCAAAATCTACAAAGAACTTCTCAAACTCAAAACCCATAAACCAAATAACCCAGTTAAGGAATGGACAGAAGACATGAATACACCCATTTCCAAAGAAGTCATCAAGATGGCTAACAGGCACATGGAAGATGGTCAACATCACTCATTATTAGGGAAATACAAATCAAAACCACAATGAGATATCACCACACACCTGTCAGAATGTCTAAAATTAACACAGGAAAGAGCAGGTATTGGTGGGGATGCAGAGAAAGGGGAACTCTCTTGCACTGCTGGTGGGAATGCAAACTGGTGCAGCCACTCTGGAGAAGAGTATGGAGGTTCCCCCCAAAAAACAAAAAATAGAATTACTATACAATCCAATAATTGCACTGTTGGGAATTTACCCAAAGGATACAAAAATACAGATATGAAGGGGTACAAGCACCCCTCTGTTTATGTCAGCATTATCAACAATAGCCAAACTATGGAGAGAGCCTAAATGTCCATCAATTGATGAATGGAAAAAGATGTGGTTTATGTATGCATGTGCATGTATGTATGTATATACATGTATATACATATATACATATACACTGGAATATGTATATACATGTATATACATATATACATATACACTGGAATATTACTCAGCCATCAAAAAATAAAATATTGCTATTTGCAATGACATGGATACAGCTAGAATGTATTATGCTAAGTGAAATAAGTCAATCAGAAAGACAAATACCATATGATTTCACTCATATGTGAAATTTAAGAAACAAATGACAAGGGAGTCTTAAAGATTTAGAACAAACTGATGGTTGACAGAAGGAAGTGGGGCAGGATGGGTGAGATGGGTGATGGGTACTAACGGAGGGCAGTTACTGTGATAAGCACTGGGTGTTATATGTAAGTGATGAATCACTGATTTCTACTTCTGAAACTAAATAAGCAAAAACCTCAAAAAATAAAATATAAGATAATAAAATAAAAAATAATTAAAATAATTCTACTTATAGATAACCTGGAAACATAATAGAGAAAAAGTGAAAAACTGGGCTCCAAGATGGATTATGTACAGAGTTTTGCTAACACTGTTCTTGATTATTTGGATAATGAAATTTGGGGCTTTTCAGGTATTGAGATTTATATGATACTTGGAACATAAGTTGACATTATTATTCACTTATATTTGGGGAGGTCTTGGGATGGAGTAAATGTATTTTGCCAGTGGGATAGACATGAATCTTGAGAGGGCAAATGTTGGAGTTTTAAGCATAAAACCCCCCCAAAGATGTCCAAATCCTTGAACATGAACACAGGTAGGTGGTGAAGGGAAATAAAGTTGCAGATAGAATTAAGATTGCTAAACAGTTTACCTTGAACTGGGATACTGTCTTAGACTATCCAAGTGGGCTCCAAGTTTTCACAAGGGTCCTCATAATAGAAGAGGAAAGAAAAGATGAAAAACCAGGAATTGCAGTGTGAGAAAGACTTGGCCAAATGTAGCTTTGAAAGTGGAGGAATGGGACCTCAGATCAAGGGATGCCAGCAGTCTCTAGAAGCTGGATAAAGCAGAGGAACAGATTCTCCCCTAGAACTTTCAGCAGGAACTCAGCGATGACAACATAATGACTTCAGCCCAGGGATACCAGTTTTGAACTTCTGACCCTCAGAACGGTACAATAATAAATTTGTGTTAAGACACTGAGTCTTTGGTAAGTTATTACAGCTGTAATAGGAAACTAATACACTATTTTCCAATATTTATGATCTATTCTTTATTAACTTTGCTGCTTTAAAATCTCTTGATATTTTGTCTTCTTCATACTACTCTCCGGGGCATAGAAGCCTGGTATACTATTTTATATTGATTTCATATTATGAATCATTTTAATTTGCCAGCCTTTCCTGTTGTCTTTGAACATGATATATAACAAATACCAAAGGGAGAAGGGCCTGGGTGACTCAGTTGCTTAAGCAATCTAACTCTTAGTTTCAGCTCAAGTCATGGTCTCATAGTTTGTGGGTTCAAGGCCTGCGTTGGTCTTTGTACTGACGGTGCAGATCCTATTTGAGATTCCCTCTCCTCTCTGCCCCTCCTCCACCCATGCATCCTTTCTCTTTCTCTCCCTCTCTCTCTCTCAAAATAAATAAACTTACCAAAGTGAAAGAAAATAAAATGGGTAAGAGTTGAAAAGGGATAAAATTGCAGTATTTATTTTTTTAGGTTTAAAATAATAGTTTTTTCTATCAAGGATCTTTTTTTAAAGACATTTACAGAATAATTCTCACTTACAATAACTGGATGAAATATTCTACATAATTGAGAATTATATACTATTTTTTAAAGTTTTAATTTAAATTCCAGTTAGTTAACATACAGTATAATATTTGTTTCAGGTATACAATATAGTACTATTATATTTTAAATGAAAATATTTTCATTTAAAAACTGCACTATCCCCATGACTGACACATTCTCTCACTGTACTAATATAGAGAAATCTGAGGCTTTCTTTTTTAAACTCTGTGTGATTTTTCTGCTCATTTTGTTTACTTTCAAATTAAACAGTCTTTAAAATTTATGTAGCTTTATCAACCCAGTATATGCGGTAAATATAAATATGTGATTTGGAAATGGATAGATCTATGTTTGAATCTGTGAATTAGAGTTTTCTCTGTGTGATATTAGGCAAAATATCCAAATCAGTGTCTTCCCCTACAAAATATCTAGCTTAGAGCATGGCTCTAAGGGTTAAATAACGATTAAATCTATAAAGAAGAATCTTATCATTGTGTTCTGCCTATATAATGCACTCAATTTATATTAGATACAACTGTACTATCATCATTGTTATTATCGTGTGCCGTGCTCTTACTACCTATCTTTTCAAATAGAGATTTCATCTTTTTTCAGCCATGACACTTTACTTATACTATCTTTTCAAATATTTCTTATTTTTCATTCTTTCTAGTATGGTCAAAACCAAAATATTGGATATCTGTGAACTCTTCACTTCTATCAACATTTTATATTCTCTTTCTTCTTTTTATATTCTCAGACAACCACTCAATTGTGTTATCGCCATGATAAGGTTCTTTATTCTTGGAAAATCTCCTTCCAAGTATTCAATTATAATTTTCAGAATCTAAAAATCTGTTTTTATCCAGATTTCTATAAAATTAGACAAAAATTTTACAGTGGTTTTAGGCTCACAGCAAAATTGAGGGGAAGGTACAGAGATTTCTTGTCTATACCTCCCCCCACATACATATAGCCTCCTCCATTATCAAAATACTGCATCAGAGTGGTACCTATGTTACAACTAATGAACCTCCACTGACACATCATAATCAACCAAAGTCCATAGTTTATCTTATGTTTCACTCTTGGTGTTGCATATTTTATGAGCTGGGACAAATGTATCATGGCATGTATCCATCATGGTGTCATATACTATTTTCACTGTCCTAAAAATCCTCTGTAATCCATTTATTCATACCACTCCCTACCAATTTCTGACAACTATTATTTTTTTTTTACTATTTCCCTTGTTTTTCCTTTTCTAGAATGTCATATAATTTTTTTCAGAATGTCATATAATTGAAATCACATAATATCTAGCCTTTCCATAATGGCTTCTTTCACTTAGTAACATGCACTTAACATGTCTTTTCATGGCTTATTAGCTCATTTCTTTTTAAGGGTGAATCACACTCCATTGTCTGGATTACCACAGTGTATTTATTTATTCCTTTACTTCCTGAAGGACATCTTGGTTGCTTCCAAGTTTTGGCAATTATACATAAAGCTGCTCTGAACATTCGGGTGCAGGTGTTTATATGAACACCACTTTTCAATTCCTTTAGGTAAATACCAAGGAGTGACATTGATGGATTATATGGGAAGAGCATGTTTAGTTTTGTTAGAAACCTCCAAACTGTCTTGCATAGTAGCTGTACCATTCTGCATTCCACGAATAACGAACATGATTCTACCTTTAGGTCCACATTCTTGTCACCATGTGGTGTTCAGTGTTGCAGATTTTGGGCTTTCTAATAAGTGTGTAGCAGTATCTCATTGATGTTTTAATTTGCATTTCCCTGATGACATATTATATGGGGCATCTTTTCATATGCTTATTTACCAACTGTGTATTTTCTCTAGTGAAGTGTCTGCACAGGACTTTGGCCCATTCTTTAACCGGGTTGTTTGTTTCTTATTGCTGATTTTTATGTGGCCTTTGGGACGAAGGTAAGATGTTAATAATATAAAATTCTATCAGTATCTAGGGATTTTTTTCACTGGATAAAAAGGAAGAAATGCATACCAAAATAAATTAGTAAGAAGAAAAAGACAGAAATAGAAAAAAGAGAGAGAGAAAAAAATAAAAATGATCGATATGAACAATTTACATGTAGACACCTAATAAGTCAAAAATAAGTATTTAAAATAAAATGTTATATACATAATTAAGACAATTATAAGATCTGATTTATTTATTTTCTAAAAGAATATTGGAAAAATCATAAATATTGGTGAGATTATCAACTGCTAAGGGTTTTTATAGAGTAATAAGGAAATATAAAAAACAAAATCCTTAATAATGTGTTTACCTTTTAGCCAGAAATTATTTTAAAGATATTTTCCCTAATACATTTTTAAGTTTATTTATTTTGAGAGAGAGACAGAGAGACAGAGAGAGAGAGAGAGAGAAAGAAAGAGAGAAAGTGAGGAGGGGAGGGGCAAAGAGAGAGAGAATCCCACTCAGGCTCTGAGCTGTCAGTGGAGAGCCCACCTCAGGGCTCAAATTCATGAACTGTGAGATCATGACCTGAGCTGAAATCAAGAGTCAGACTTAACTGACTAAGGCACCCAGCCACTCCCCTTCCCTAACACATTTTAAGCACAAACATCTTTGTGAATTTATGATACATAATTTTTAAGAGGAATATTAAAATGAAATTATATAATGGATATTACAACCTTTTAAACAAATTTAAAACCATTATTTAAAAGTAGAATATGGGGCGCCTCGGTGGCTCGGTCAGTTAAGCATCCAACTTTAGATCAGCTCATGATCTTGCGATTTGTGGGTTTGAGCCCCGCATCGGGCTCTGTGCTGATAACTCAGAGCCTGGTGCCTGCTTTGCATTCTCTGTCTCCCTCTCTCTGCCCCTCCCCTGTTCTCTCTCTGTCAAAAATAAATGAAACATCAAAAATAAATAAATAAATAGAAGTAAAATATATTTAGAGTGCATTGCTAAGTTTAAAATATTAGGGTAAAAGTTATATTATTACTATAGTACCAACTATACATATATATATTATATATATGCATTATATATATTTAACATATGTATTATATATTTAACATATGTATTATATATTTAATCTATGTATTATATATTTAACATATGTATTATATATTTAACATACGTATTATATATATTTAACATGTATTATATATTTAACATATGTATTATATATTTAACATATGTATTATATATAAACTTAACATATGTATTATCCAGGACCTAGCCATAGTGAATATCTTCTTGGCATTAGTTGTGATGCTGTTATTTTACCCCATACTTTTCTGATTCCCAAGTTTTCTGCATTCAGTGCAAACTGCCTTTGAAGTAAAAAAAAAATCAATAAATTATTTTTAAAAAGTCCTACTTCTTAGGCTTAGGCTTATCTAACTGAGTATGCCAAAGACAATTTCACTGGTTCTTGATAACTTCTTGTCATCACTAATTATTTTGCTGTCCTCTAAAAATGAAATGTTCTTAAATGCTAAGACAGTGCCCTTCTACGAAATGGCAGCAAATTGACTATATTTGTGTTTGTGAATATGATTTGCTTTAATTTTATCTTTCTTTCCTTGCTGTTAATTATCACCTTTTGTGAAGGAACTTTCCTATAAATAAACGAGTTTGTTAGATAGAAATATTTAGTAATATATTACAGATGCTCAAATGTGGTACTGGTGTAAATGTTTATCATATACATGATTTAAATAAGGTAAAATGAAAGCCGACAACTGTAAGAAATAGATTCAACCACATGCTCCTCCTACTTTCAACCTGAGAGAAGTATAATTCTGAATTCATTACATCATCCTTTTGCTTTCCATTTTGTATAGTGTACTACATCTGTAGACATTTCTTTTTTTTATTTTTTTTATGTTTTTTATTTATTTTTGAAAGACAAAGAGACAGTGCGAGCAGGGGAGGGTCAGAGAGAGAGGGAGACACAGAATCCAAAGACAGGCTCCAACCCCTGAGCTAGCTGTCAGCACAGAGCCTGACACGGGGCTCGAACCCATGAACCACGAGATCATGACCCGAACCGAAGTTGGAAGCTCAACCGACTGAGCTACCCAGGTGCCCCGACATTTCTTTTCTTAATATTATTGGCTTTAAATTTTAAACGTGTATTATGCTAGCTTTGAATCTCTAAAATTTACTTTTTCACTTAACCTTCAGTTAATAATAATATATCAATGCCGGTTCATCAATTGTAATAACCTGATACAATAAATTATAATAAATTATATCTGATGAAAGATATTAACAGGTAAAAATGCACAGGGGCAGGGGAAACTCTTCGTACTTTCTGCTCAACTTTTCTCTAAAATCTGAAACCACTAAAAATAGTCAATTAATTAAAATTCAAAGTGCAAAAAATTTACTCATGCAGGTTTTCATGAATCTAGTTTTTAACCTATCACCCCCTTGACTACCTGTGTCTTACCAGGATCTATATATTCACCATGTCCTCAATCCAAGTAGCATGATGTCATCAGCATAATGAACCAGTAAGATGTTCTGTGGACTCTCCAGCTGCACCAGGCGTCTTTACATATTACATCTGGATAAGAGTATCAATAAAGCCCTGGAACTAGACTGTAACTTTATATTGTTGCGATGTCCAACTAAGTTCAAATAGTTTTTGATCCTTTATTTTGATATAGAGAGATAAGACTACATCAGCCTCCCACCTGAGGCTATAAGAACTGGCTCTATCAAAAATACTTCATCTAGCATTGCAACTACTCCTTGGTTTCGTTTATATTAGCCTTCTTTTGTCCTTCAATATTTGTCTTATTAGTACAGGGCCCAGGCTGGTGAATTAGGTGGAAAGACGTGAACTAATACACATGCATCCTTCAGTTCTTTAAGGAGAGCATCAATCTGGGATGCCTGGGGTGGCTCAGTCAGTTAAGCGTCTCTTGATATTATGAGCTCAAGTTATGATACGGTTCGTGGGTTTGAGTCCCACTCTGTGAATCTCTATCAGTGCAGAGATTCTCTGCTTGGGATTCTCTCTCTCTTCCCCTCACTCTGCCCCTCCCCCAGTCACTCTGTCTCAAAATAAATAAATATTTTTTTTTAAAAAAAGATAGCATTAATTTTTGTCAGTGTTCCTAGGGAAGAGAGTAGTTTTATAGTCTTTTGGCTTTTCCCATGGTGACAGCCCTAAACCAATCTGGGGGTTCCACAACGACCAAATAAGTCTACTCAATTCTACATTTGGACAGAATGGAAATTGCCTTTTAAGCCACTGTGAGCTATACCTGGACTAGGACCTTGTTTATTAACTGTCTCCCACTTGCCTTACTGATAATGGGGGAAATACAATGATTCCACAGGCCACTGTTTACCAACCTCTATTCAGAACTTATTCCAACAGTCCTCAGAATGTTTGGATATTCCTCTTTCCACAGTATACACTTAATCACACACCTTATTAAGGCTCCTAAAACTATATCATAAGGACTAAAAACTGGACAAGGGATTATGACATTTTATTGGGGCAAATCTTCTCAAATCCCTGATCATACATGCTAATTAATTTTGATTATATTAATTGAGGAGTGTTTTCAAGGTCTGTCTACCTTTTGATTTCCCCTAGGGTCACTGCTTTATAAACCAACTCCATAACTCTCTCTAGGTTTCCTCACTCCAATGGCATTCTGATGTTGGCACTTACTGAAAATCTAATCCATGTGGCTTCTAAGAGCTAGGTGCATCCACGGGCCTCTATTCTTTCAGAGTCCCATATTATCCATATCTGTGCACACTCCATTTTTGCTTCCAATTAAGTTTCTTTTTTTTTTTTTTTTTTTGAGAGAGAGAGAGGCGGGGGGAGAGAGGGAGAAGGAGGGAGGAGCAGAGAAGAGAGAGGGAGACACAGAATCCAAAGCAGGTTCCAGGCTCTACGCTGTCAGCACAGAACCAAGGAGGGGCTCAAACCGTGAGATTATGATGTGAGCTGAAGTTGGTGAGTTAACCAAATGAGCCACCCAGGAACCCCTAAGTTTACTTTTTTTAATGTTTATTTATCTTTGAGAGAGAGAGCACAGGTACACAAGAAAGGGAGGGGCAGAGAGAGAGAGGGACAGAGGATCTGAGTAGGCTCCCACTGACATCAGAGAGCCTGATCAGGGGCTTGCACTCACAAACCGCAAGTTCATGACCTGAGCCAAAGTCAGATGCTTAACTGATTGAGCCACCCAGGTACCCTTCTAATTAAGTTTCTAAACAGTCATTAAATCTCAATATTTCTTTCTCCTCCAGATTACTGTTCTACCTTCTTAAATGGCCTTTTATTCTTCAAACCACTGTAACCTCTTCCATTTTATTTGATACCTAATATCTACAATGGTCTTTTGAAAACCCAAATCAATTTTTCTCTGTTTAAAAGTTTCAAAACCTTTTTAATGCTCTTAAGATAACAAAGAAACACCTAAAATGACCTCAAAAGCCTGTGTAGTTTGGCCATATCCTATCCTTAAAGCCTCCTCTCTTGCCAAGCATACCACTTTCCTTTCTGAATTTCAGCAAAATTAGCTTTTCTTTTCCTTCTCAATTTCTTCCAGTCTCCAGGCTTTTGACAATGCTGTCTCAATTGCATATAGTATTCTCCATCCTTTACCTGTTTTCATAGTCAAATTCTAGGTATCAGTTCAAATATTCACAATTCACTTGGATTATTCCTTGGGATCTCAGACCATGACAAATCCTTTGTTGCATGTTTTCAAAGAATGCTTATTAAATCTGTCCAATGGCGGGGGGGGAGTAATTACATTGTTAAATGTGTCTACTTTATTACCATGAAGGTAAACACTATATCCATTATCTCCAATACTCTTATTCTGAGTAACTAACACAGTAGATAGGCAATAAAACATCTGTTGATGGGAAGGTATTCCCTTGCTTACTAAATAACTCTCTCTTTCTGTCTCTTCCACCATGCCATCCTGTGTGCATGGACATGTATGTGAAGGGAGAAGAGGAAGAGACAGAAATGAACAGAGAGGTGATGAGAAAGAGATTTTTATGATATTTCAAGATTCCTATTTCTCCTAAATTTGACTCTGTCATTTGTCTCTTCAATGATTTTATTAGACTTTTTTTTTCCATATTTCACTTAATTTAAAATAGTGTGATAAAAAAAAAGGTTATTAGTATATTTTCCTTACTTGGGAAGTCCTAGAATACTGAATTAGTTTTACATATTTGAATATTCCTCTCAGAGTGAAATCTTATGAAATAAGAGCTTACAAATAATACCCTCCACCAAACTGGCTTTCATCTAGCTCTAGAATGCACTTTTCTCAACATTGAAAAGCTGGTCTGCAGTTACTAGAAATACCTTTAAAAATAACACCGATAAAACAATCATCCAGTGCTACAAAAAAGCACTGTGCTATGAATAGTAGGTCTTTAATTTGTATTAATGAGTTTCTGAAACAATTCCTCCACCGAAGATAACAATCTAACAAATCACAAGATCACTTGTTACTCTTTTTTTTAATTCCAGGCATGGGATTTCTCTTTAGCAGTGTCACTGTGAATCCCTAAAGTTACATTTTCAACCAAATTTGTTAAAAGTAGACATTCCAAGTTTTTGACCCTACTGATTTGTTGTTCTTGCAAGTGAACTCTGTTAAGCTAAATTTCTAGGCAGTTCAAATTATACCCCAATCTTCGGGGTGGGGCCCAACAGAAGAAAAGGAAAGGAAATGATGGGGACCACCTGTGGAACATACACAATTTATGGGAATATGATGAGGCCTTTGGTAGTCTCTATCCAGAACTTTTAACTTTCTGGTACATTCTTACATAAAATACACTCCTCAGGTTAATAGCTCCCAGCTCGGCTGCTCTCTTCTTTCCTGTCTACTCTCCTAAGAGAGTTTAAGGCAGATAATGTAAGATATATTCTAACTTAGGAGACAGTTTGGGTGAGGAAGCATAGATCTAATTAAACTCTTAGTTTCCATTAGAATTTAAACTTATTTACTCCTTTGTTTTTTCTCCTGTAGAAATCTGAGTTTTGGGGATTTTAAACCAAAGCTCTGGCCATATTTCCTGAACATTTGTTTTATCACAATACATTTTCTTTAAAATATGCCTCTGGGTATATAGTTATTTGGGCTCAAAAATTTAAAAATGCCTAACTTACTTCCATCCTCTATTATATTTATTAAAATAAATATTTCTGCTACTGTATCTATTAGTGTGCCTGCTAGTAATATTACTACAATTACCACTGATATTATTTCTCATTACCATGACTGTTCCTGCTGCTATTACTATGTGCTGCCATTTTCTGATTAGTTTACAGTGGGTGATTATGTTATTCCCATCCCTAAAATAATTCTTTCAGAAATACACTGATTTTGTATTTTACTGATGACAATGTTGAAACTTAAGAGTTGCTAAGTTTGTTGACCAAAGTTACCAAACTAATAAATGCTACCCTGGGGATGAGAACTTCTATTATTCAGATCCCTAAACCTGTATTATCTTAAAAAGTATTCTATACAGTTTGCATTATTTGGATATGCACATAATATCCTGCTAAATAGACTAGAGCTCATTTAGAGACAAAAACAAAAAATTACTCCATAGCTATAGTTTTATTTCTCATGAAGATGGACACATGGTTTCCTTTTAACTCGGTGATTTGAATTGCTCTAGTCCAAGATGGATATTACAAAATTTCAGGTAAGAAAAGGGGCCTTTATTTCATTTCTCTGATACATTCTCAGGGAGGCAACTCTATATGTACCTGACCTTTTCAAGGTTCTGCAGTTTGATTGGATGGCTGCCTCTGTTATCACCCTTTACAACCTCTGCTTCATGTGAGAAATCAGGGTGGATTGAGGAGCCAATCAAATATAGAATATTGAAAAGGTTACAGCAGTGCTGTGGACTACAAGCTATCCTGGACCGCGATGGTTATTAACATTCCATCGCCTCATTCCAATGACAAAGATTCTAATAAGAACAGATGAGGCCAAGGCATGAATTTTATTTTTTGACAATGATCGGATGGGAATGGTTGAATCTGAAGGGCTGCCTCATCTATTCTTCTGTTACTGCACTGCCTGTTTATAATCTTGTGAATCGACTCTAGCATCATGAATTGGGGTTATGTTCACATAAATTAGGACCGGGGATACGTCCTCCTGCACATGGCTTTGGGCCACCCTTTACTACTACCATTGTCATCTTCTGTGCTCTTTCTCCCTTGTCCTATTTCTACATGGCATTTAAAAATGAAACTGGCTTCTGAAATACTGGCTCCTTTATTTTTCATTAGGACACAGACTCCCTAAAAGAGTCAACCAGAAATGCCATGATGTGGTTGGTAGAAAAGTATCTTAAAGTTTATTAAATTCATAATCAACTTTATTGTGGAAAGCATTATATGTTATTAAATTCAAATGGCAGGAGTAGTGCCTGAATAGTTACAAGGTACCCACTTTTATTACTGGTAAATTTATTGTATTTATTTATTTTGGACAAAGCCTATCTTTAGGGCTGTTTTATATTCTGTATTTTCTAATATACTTTGCTAAAGGTGTTTTCTGTTTGTTTTTACTTTTTAGAGCTTTCTGTATTTCCATATGCTTTGGAGAATGCCAGGAGATCAGCCTCTCATGAACAATTTGAATTATAATGGCATTGTTAAATGGAGCTGAGAAAACTGCATTTTTTTCTAGACATAACTGAAACCTGAACACAATATATTAGAGCTATCTACACATTCCAGTTGATTCCAGTATTTAGATGTCTGATTAAAAGAAGAAGACCAAATATTTCATAGCATTCAGGAAAACAGGACTTGGAAATAAACAGCAGTACACAGGAGTGCTGTATTTTTCCTCCATATAACAAAACAATTTACTACATCCCTAGGAAAGAAAATATGTTTTTCTCATTAAATTCTTGATGCAGTAAGTCTTGCATCTGTCATCCATTTGCAGCACCTTTGAAAAAGAAAAGGGAAAAAAAGGTACTTTCTTCACCTTATAGCTTTAATTAAAGGTCAGTTCAGATTTTCACAGGCAACTCTTTCTGATGTTTTCTAATCTTGGCGGGTATGACTGTCCCACTGCTATGCCATAAAACCTGCTGTTTAGGGCTTGGATCTGCTCTGTTGTCATCTCCTCCACCTAGCTGGGAATCTCCTTTGAAATCCACAGCATCCTAGTGCATGCAAGGCACACCGAATGGTGCAAGTCAGAGCAACAGCTGAGCCATTTGCCTGTTAGAGCTGCTTTCTTAAGACAAGAAGGAAAAATAACTGACCATTAAATAGAAATATTTCACCTTCAGAAGTCCTAATAAGAAAAAAAGTTTTAGGTTTTGTCTGTACTTATACCAATAACCTCAGTTAGTTCACTGAAATCTTTACAATAAACTCAGTCATGGAGTTGGGTCAATGGTCCCTCTTTTACTTGGGTTATTTTCCTCCCTAAAATAGGACCCACTTTAGCACTTTTTATTTCACTCTACCGTATAGAAGTTTACCCACAACCACTTATTAAAGACCTAGTGAAGTGTGTACATGCACAGCCCCTCCATTGGGTAGCTTGATGCAGCTACTTAAGCTACCATATCCCCTCTGCAGCACAATGTGGTCATCTCAAAAGAAGGACGTTCCAGGCTATGCACAGAATGTCCAAAATTCTGAATCACTTGCCCTGGTCTAGTGTGAACAATTCTCCTGTTTACCAGCTTTGCTACTTTTGTTTTCACCCAAAACAAAATGAGAAACTTTGCTTTCTAGACTTGACCGGTTGTTTTTCCTTTTATCTGTGATTCAGATAATCCACCATAATTATATTCACTCTGTTTGATTGGCTTTTAAGTAGCTAAAAACAACTCAAACGTGATGAAGAACAAAAAGGAGAATGAGGTTATCATCTTCTTTGTTGAGCTCTGAAAAGGTCACCACAAGTTTTTCTCCCTGTTGCCATCTCTCACTAGTTTCTGTTTTCATTTTATTCTACAGTAAGAGCTTTCCACACACACACACACACACACACACACACACACATATGGCTACCAGTTACTTAAGAATCATATATTACAGGGGCACCTGGGTGGCTCAGTAGGTTGAGCGTCAGACTTTGGCTCAGGTCATGATCTTGTGGTTCATGGGTTCAAACCCCACATCAAGCTCTTTGCTGTCAGCACCGAGCCCACTTCAGAGCCTCTGTCTCCCTCTCCCTCTCTCTCTGTCACTCCCCATCTCTCTCTCTCTCTCTCTCTCTCTCTCTCTCTCTCTCTCTTAAAAATAATAAACATTAAAAAATTAAAAAATAGAATCATATCTTACAAACTTAGTAAATCCAGGAGAAAGCGTGTCTTTCAAAATAGTTCTGACAAAACTAACAAGAAGTAATCACCCTCACTTAGATTGGGTCACAGACCCACTGCAGAACTTATCACTGTGATCATTATGGTGGACACCGCTAACTTCTCAGTCTATGTTACAGATCCTATCCAGAGGCGGGTTATTACAATAGACCTAGCCACAATATCCCAGGGACTAATCCAGGAAAGGATGGTGTGGCAGGCCGCATAATTCCCTCTCCCTCTACAGAGACGTCCATGTTTTAATGTCCAGAATCTATGAATGTTAGTTTTCATTCAAAGAGGATTTTGCAGATGTGATTAAGTTAGGATTTTGTAATGGAGAGATTATCCTAGCTCATCTGGATGGGCCCAATGTAATCAAAAGATTCATACAAAAGGCAAGTAAGAGGGTCAGACTCATAGAAGGAAATATCATAATGGAATTAGTAAAAATTATACCATGATGGAAGAGATCTTTGAGCCAAGGAAAGTAGGAAGTCTCTAGAAGCTAGAAAATGCAAGGAACGATCCTGCCCCAGAGCCTTCAGAAGGAACGTAGCCCAATCAGAACCTTGATTTTAGTCCACTGAGACTTATTTTGAATTTCTATTCTTCAGAAGTACAAAATAATATTTGTTTTATGCCATTAACTTTGTTGTAATTGGTTTCAGCAACAATAAAAAAGACTAATAAAGATGGTTCTTGTAAAAGATGTTGAGCAGAAATAAAAAAAAATGTGTTCATTGGGGCGCCTGGGTGGCTCAGTCAGTTAAGTGTCCGACTTCGGCTCAGGACACAGTTTGTAGGTCCGAGCCCCGCATCGGGCTCTGTGCTGACAGCTAGCTCAGAGCCTGGAGCCTATGTTCGGATCCTGTGTCTCCCTCTCTCTCTGACCCTCTCCTGCTCACGCTGTCTCTCTCTCTCTCTCTCTCAAAAATAAAACATTTAAAAAATAATTAAAATCATTTTGTCAGTCAAAACATAAAAGATACTCCCAAAATTTAATGAACACATTTTAAAATTTTTTTTAAATGTTTTATTTATTTTTGAGAGAGAGAGAGAGAGACAGCGTGAGCAGAAGAGGGTCAGAGAGAGAGGGAGACACAGGATCCGAACATAGGCTCCAGGCTCTGAGCTAGCTGTCAGCACAGAGCCCGATGCGGGGCTCGGACCCACGAACTGTTAGATCATGACCTGAGCAGAAGTTGGACGCTAAACTGACTGAGCCACGCAGGCGCCCCAAAATGATTTTAATTCTAAGATGCCCATAATAATAGATAAATTTTACACCCTTTAAGAGTTGACACTATATCCTGATCATGTTTGCATCCCTTATAGCAACTTATCCCATGGTCATGCATATATAAATGCTCATTATTTATGTGGCATTAGGTAATCACATCTAGAGTAAAAAGGACAGTAACACTTCTTGTCTTCTCCCTCCACCCCAGAGTTATGGTGAACAAGAGTCAAACACAAAGTCACAGAGTTTGAAAGATAAATTGGAAAATGAAAGAAACAGGAAGAAAATGAAGGAAACAAAAGTTAGGTATAAAAAAAAAACTATGCCTTGCAAGCATATCAGGTCATAATTCAAGACAGAGTTAGGTACTCAGGGCCATGTAAGCATTCTTGGAGGGGATTCTTCACAAATAAGAATAAGACACTAACGTAAAATAGATGACATGAAAGAGCACACACAACTTCACAATTTGGTCATGGAGTACAAAGAATACAGTAAGACAGTAGTTCTCAATTTTACTGTGCTTGTTCCAGAGCTCATATTTCACACTGCAGAGAATCACCTACAGATATTATGCTCGAGAATCGCTACTGGAATCTGCATTTTAATGAGTATCTCAACAGCTTTTGATCCATGTGGTCACTGGATGACTTATTTAAGACACAGTGCCATGGGGTAATGGCAGGCAGTGAGTGCCAGGCCATGCAAGGTGGTAGGTCCTAAACACAGAAATGTGCTAAGGGTCTGTGACCCTGATGAGAACTACAAGCATACAGGGCAACAGAAGATGTAAAAACTAGACTTTGATTAGGGACCATTCACTTTCTGACTCAAACCCAAAACTCAAGATTCTCTTTCCAGCAGAATAGGACTCAACCACAGAATGTACACAAACTTCTACTGAATAATTCATGAAACTAAAAACTTTGCTGATGCTATCGACAGTGGACCGGCTTCAGGAATATCATGGGTAAACTTATTAGAAATCCAGAATCTGAGGCCACACAGCCCAGTGACACTAAACTAAATCTGTATTTTAACCAGCTCTCCAAGTAATCCATATGCACATAAAAATTTTGGAAACGCTGATTAGCAGACTTATCAGCTCTTCATTATTCAAGCAGCATAATTAATCACCCAGTCTCATGACTCCTGATAGGATGAGTGAATGAGATCTATAATAAAATAGGGACAATGCCTTATTAACTGTTTATTAGGATTATGAATGTTACATATTAAAGAGAATGGAATACGTTATTTAAGAAAACAGTAATTTCAGAACTCTGCTCCCTATGCTCTATTTTCAGAATGGATCAGAATGAATAGGCTGAAGGTTCAAACATCTACAAAAAATCATTTCCTTCATGCCATAAGTCTAATTGTTTTAAGACAACTCAGCTCTTTCTCCATAACTCTCTTGCATACAGTCATCTTGTCTGTAAAAGTTTGAGAACAATTAAATTTTCAATAACTAGATCTTGGCCTCCAAAAATGTGAAATGGCAAAAAGACCCCCAGAGATGCCATTTGACCTATACACACAAAGAATATATGGACTCTGGAAAGCTAGACATCAAAATTCTTGTTCCTACCATATATTGGAGAAAAGGGATTTTTGTGATCTATCTATCTATCTATATATATGTGTGTGTGTGTGTGTGTGTGCGCGCGCACACACACACACACACATCTGGGTCAAACTATATCCCTTTGAGAGAACCTGAGATATTGCCTTGCTCTACCTGTCTGAGAATTGTGCCTTCGGGAGGGTAATAAAAATTCATTAGCTACTGTGGACTGACTTTGTTTTTGCCTTTTCTAGGTATGTTTGGACCCTTGGGAAGGCACAACTACAATGATGAAACATCCCAAACCATAACAACTTCTTAGTTTAATTATTTTTATAAAACCTCTAAGTGATTCATAGCTTCCAGACAGTTAAGTTCCATAGAAAACATACTTAAATGTCTTGATAATGGGATAAAGATAAATGTCAAGTGAAATATTGCTATAGCAAAGATGTTTCATTTTGACTAATATAGTGAGCACCAGGATGAGAGAGCTGAGGAGTAGATTAACATATGAAGAGAATACAGACCTTGACCTCCAGACAATAGCAATGTAGAACAGGGTGAGAAAAACCTTAAATATTTAAATACAATGGAAGGCAGAACCAGAAGCAGCTTAATACTGAAGAGAATATATTCTCTTAAAGTATTACTCAGGTAAAACAATAAAGAGAAAAATTAGTTTCAAAAAAATAGCATGTAAGGCTGCATTACATATATTTTACATCCCAATTTAAACTTTAACATTAGAGAATGGAGAAACAAACAACATAAGAGAAAACTCAGAAATGTGGATGTCCCTGCCTGCTTGGAAAATGTATGGAGAAGTGTGTCTAAAAGCTAAGTATAATGAGCAGCTAAAGGGAGGAGCTTCTGTTAATTGGTCAGATGATGTATTATTAGTAATGAAATGTGATCATTATATTTATTCAATAAAATTAATGTCAGATTAAAGAAGATGAAATATATAAGGAAGATTTATAAACTTGAAAAGGTAGCAGTTGAAATAATCCAAAATGAAGCAGTGAGTAAAAAGAATGAAGAAAATGAATAGCATATCAATGATCTGGGAGAAAGTTCACGCAGCTATGCCCCCAAATATATGGGCAACTGGAGTCCCCAAATTGGTCTGGGAAGTAACAATCGTCAAAAGTCATCCAAGGAGTTCAAATAACCTCAAGTACAAGGACCATAAAAAATAAGTCATATTAAAATCAAATTGCTATAATTGAATAATAAAGAAATTCTGAAAAAGAGTTCAAGCAAAATTAACATCTTATATACAGATGTAACAAAGATTAGAAAGTTAGCAGATTTTTCACAGGAAACATGCAAATGAGAAAACATCAGCAACATCTTCGGAGTACTTAATTAAAACAAAATCTCAACTTAGAATTATCTGTCCAATGAATTATCAATGAAAAATAAAAAACACACCAAAAGCCTGTATGTACCTAAAAATGTTGAAAGAATAGATCATCTATAATCACATGACAAGAAATGTTGGATCTCCAGTCTTCTGAGGAAAACCTCAGATGGAAACATGGATCTACACAAAGGAATAAAGATCAACAGAAAGAATCTGTTAATGTGCAGCAAGAATCTCTCTTACTATTCAAATCTTTACAAAAGATCTTTGACTAAATAAAAGTTATAAAAGGTAGGGTTGGATTTTTAACATATGTAAAAGTTAAATACATTGACAATGATAGCAAGGAATATGGGGGAGATATAAAAGTATATTTATGGTTCTTATTCTATACATGAATTGGACTAATAACACTTTAAGATAAGCAGTGACAAGTTTAAGAGGTATACCATAAACATTAAAGCAATAACTTGGCCTACAGACACATGATGTGACATTCAACATCACTCACCTCAGGGAAATGCAAATCAAAACCACAATGAGATATCACCTCACAGCTAAAAAACATAAGAAACAACAAGTGTCGGCAAGGATATGGAGAAAAAGGAACCCTCGTATACTGTTGGTGGGAATGCAAACTGGTGAAGCTGGGTGGAAATCAGGATGGAGTTTCCTTAAAAAACTAAAAACAGAATTAACATATGATCCAGTAATTTCACTCTTGGGTATTTACTCAAAGAACATAAAAAACACAAATGTGAGAAGATATATACAACACTATGTTTCTTGTAGCATTATTTTGAATAGCTAAATTGTGGAAGCACAAGTATCTATCAACAGATGAGTGAATAAAGATGTGGTGTGTGTGTGTGTGTGTGTGTGTGTGTGTGTGTAATGGAATATTACTCAGCTATAAAAAATAATGACATCTTGCCATTTGCAACCACATGGATGGACCTAGAGAGTATAATGCTATGGAAATAAGTCAGAGAAAGATGAATACTATATGCTTTAACTTATGTGGAATTTAAAAAACAAATGAACAAGAAAACAAGAGACAAACCAAGGAACATACTCTTAACCACAGAGAATAAACAGATGGTTACCAGAAGGGAGGTAGGTTGGGGAATGGGTGAAATAGGTATTGGGGAGTATGAACACACTTAGGATGAGCACTGAGTCATGTGCACAATTGTAGAATCACTGTATTATACACTTGAAACCAGTTTAATAGTGTATTTTAATTGTACTGGAATTAAAATAAAACTAAAAAAAAAGCAATCAGTAACAGAAAACCAAAAAGTTGTAGCTAAAGTCAACAAAAGAGATGAAATGATTAGAGGGGCGTCCGACTTTGGCTCTGACAGCTCAGAGTCTGGAGCCTGATTCAGATTCTGTGTCTCCCTCTCTCTCTGCCCCTCCACTGCTCACATTCTGTCTCTTTTTCTCTCAAAAATAAATAAACCTTTAAGAAAAGAGAGATGAAATGATTAGAAAAAAATGATCTAAAAGAAGGCAAAGAAAAAGGACAAGGAGAAAGCTGATGCGGAAAAAGAGAAAACAGGAAAACAAAATATATTTTATTCTTACCAAATTAATAATAAAATTAAATACAAGTAATCAAAATATTCAATTAAAAGACAAATTGTTAGATCAGATAAAAATGTAAGATTAAACTCTACAAGGCCTTCAAGAATTTCAATTTGAATTTCAAGACACAAATAGGTTAAAACTAAAATGATAAAAAACATATCCCTACTAAGCCTAATCAAAACAAACTGAGAAAATGAGTGGCAATATTAATATTGGAGAAAGAATATTTCATGATAAACAGTATTACCAGAGAGAGATAAAGAAGATCAATTGGCATTCATAAATCAATACAAAATTTTAAATATTAAAAATCCTGAAATATTTGAAAACTAAGTTATACACTCCTAACCAACCTTTAAGTCAATATGAATATTAAAATGGATATTAGAAAGTATTTTTAGGTTAGTGAGAATGTTAATACAACATACGAAAATGAGTTGGATACAGCAAGATTGTTGTTTAGAGGGAAAATTATAGCAATAACTGCTGATAGTAGGAAAAGGCACAAATCAATGACTGTCTCTTTCAATTTTTGAATTCAAAAAGAAGAAACAAAAATGAAAAGAATTTAAATACTATAAAGCTATAAAAATTAAGACAGTGTGGTACTAGTGAAAGAATAGACAAACTAACCAATGGAATACAATGGGGAGCAACATAGACCCACATAAATATAATCAAGTATCTTTGACAAAGAAGCAAAGTCAATATAATGGACAAAAAAATATAGTCTTTCAGCAAATGGTGTTGGAACACTGGGGCAACCACATGCAAAAAAGTGATTCTAGACACAGATGTTACACCTTTCACAAAAATTAACTCAAAATGGATAATAGAGTTCAATGTAAAATGCAAAACTATAGAAGATTTAGAAGATAACATAGGACAAAATCTAAATGACCCTGGGTATGGTTTAACTACACACAACACCAAAGGTATATCCATTAAGAAAAGAGTTGATAAACTGAATTTTAATAGATTGAAATTCCTCTCTCTGAAAGACACTATCAAGAGACTGAGAAATCAAGCCACAAACTGGAGAACATATATCCCAAAGACACACCTGATAAAGGACTGTTACCCAATATATACAAAGAAATCTTAAACCTGATCAATAAGAAAATCTAACTTAAAAAATAGGATACAATCTGAACAGATGCTCCACTCAAGATGATATAAAGATGGCAAATATTCATGTGAACCGATGTTTAACATCATATATCATTAGGGAACTGCAAATTAAACAGCAGTGAGGTATCTATCACATGCCTCTTCAAATGGCCAAGACCTAGAATACCAACAATATCAAATGCTGGCAAGGATGAGGATGTAGAGCAATAGGAACCCTCACTCATTGCTGGTGGGAATGCAAAATAGTACAGTATCTTTGGAACTTATTTTGGCAGTTTCATGCAAAAAAATGTTATTTTGCCATATGATCCAAATTGTGTTCCTTGGTATTTATCTGAATGAACTGAAAACATATGTCCACAGAAACACCTGCATACAAATGTTCATAATAGCTTTATTCATAACTGCCAAAACTTGGAAGCAACCAAGATGTTCTTCAGGAGGTGAAGGGATAAATAAACTGTGGTTCAGACAATAGGATATTATTCAGTGCTACCAAGAAATGAGCCAACAAACCATAAAAATGCACAGAGGCACATTACTCAGAGAAGCCAATATGAAAAGTCTATGTACTATATGATTCCAACTATATGACATTCTGGAAAAGGCAAAACTATAGAGATAAGAAAACGACCAAAGATTATCAGGAGTCAGGGAGGAGGGAAAAGGAGGGCGTGGGTGGCTCAGTCGGTTAAGCGTCTGACTTCAGCCCAGGCCATGAACTTGTGTTTCAGGAGTTTGAGCCCCACGTCAGGCTCTGAGCTGACAGCCCAGAGCCTGAAGGCTGCTTTGGATTCTGTGTCTCCCTTTCTCTCTGCCCCTCCCCTGCTCACACCCTGTTTCTCTCTTTCTCAAAAATAAATAAAGATTTAAAAAAATAAAAGAAGGGAAGAATGAGCAGGTGGATCATAGAGGATTTTTTAAGGCAATGAAAGTATTCTTTATGATATTATAATGGTGGATATATACCATCATATATTTGTCAAATCCATGGAATATGTAACATAGTGAACTTTATTTTTTATTTTTTTTAAATTTTTTAACATTTATTTATTAAATTGAGAAACAGAGATAGAGCATGAGCATGGGAGGGACAGATAGAGGGGGAGACACAGAATCTGAAGTAGGATCCAGACTCTGAGCTGTCAGCACAGAGCCCGATGCAGGGCTCGAACTCACCAGTGGTGAGATCATGAACTGGGCCAAAGTCAGACGCTCAACTGACTGAGCCACTCAGGCACCTCACAAACAGTGAACTTTAATGTAAATTATGGGTTTTGTGTGATAACAATGAGTCCATGTTGGTTCATCAGTTGTGACTGAACTGTCTATCATTCCTGCGCTCAATGCTGATAATGGGAGAGGCAATCCATGTGTGAGAGACAGGGGTAA
The DNA here is from genome assembly GCA_028646485.1 of Cryptoprocta ferox. Classification (NCBI taxonomy): domain Eukaryota; kingdom Metazoa; phylum Chordata; class Mammalia; order Carnivora; family Eupleridae; genus Cryptoprocta; species Cryptoprocta ferox. Next base: position 22,613,868 of record CM053575.1, read on the forward strand.
ATGAGAACTCTAGTTTCTGCTCAAATTAGCTGGGAATACAATACTTCTCCAAAAAAATAAAGTTCATTAAAAATGAAAGGTGTCAGAGTAAAGAAAACAATACAAATTGGAGTTGGAAATAATTACATAGACAAATAATGAAATCAAAAGGAACTTTGTCAAGACTATTGGCAAATTTTGACAAATATCTACCCAGACTAATGAGGAAAAAATTGAAAAGACTAAGACAGATAAGTGATTGATAGATAGATAGATAGATAGATAGATGATAGATAGGTAGAGAGAGAGGATGAGAGGTGACATCGCAACAGATTCTACAGATATCTTGAAGCAAGCAAAAGATACAAAAGATATTCCAAGTAAACACAAGTGACATGTTTACAGATAACATTTTCATCTATGTACAAAACTCAATATATTCTACAAAAAAGGTGTAGAGCTAGTACCTTAGTTATGAGTTTGGAGGATTCAAATCAATATACAAAGAAAATTAAAAATAAAAAGTACCATTTACAATAATATCAAACAATATGAAATGTTAGGTATCAATATAACAAAAATTGTAAATCCTGTTCTCTGATTCCTATACAGGATTGCTAAGCAAAGTTTTAAAAAGTTCTAAATAAATTAAGCTACATCCTTTCCATGGTCCAAAAACTCAATATTGTTAAAATATCAATTCTCTCCATATTTATTGATCAGTAAATTAAATAAATTCCTAATCAAAATCCCAGCAGGATTTTTTTTTCAGACATTGTTCAGCCAATTCTCGAACTCTTATGGAATGCAAATGATCGAGAAGAACTGAAACATCTTTGAAAGAATAAGAACAAAGCTGGAACACTCACAATACCTGTCCTGTCTTCAAATCTTATTATAAAATTACCATAACTAGACAGTGTCATTTTGGCTTCATGATAGACCATGAGATCAATGCAACAAAACACAGAAATAAACATATATGTACATGATTGGGAAGACAAGGAGAGACAAGTCAGGTAATAATAAAGGGGACAAATTTTGTAGGTGTATGTAGATATCAAAATGCATCAAACTATACACTTCAGCATATGTCTTATTACAATAAACTTCTTTAAATGTTTAACCCTTTATTTTTTTAAGTTTATTTATTTTGAGAGAGAGAGAGAGAAACAGAGTGTGCAAGCAGGGGAGGGGCAGAGAAAGAGGTAGAGAGAATCCCTAGCAGGCTCCAAACTGTCAGCACAGAGCCTGATGCAGTGTTTTCTATGATACAAAAACATGGCTTGTTCAGGGTCATCCTATGTTGATACCATATATAAAAAGTGGAAGGATAAGAAACAACTATGGAAAGTTAGATGGGAGAACATATTGTCAGGAACCTATTAACTGTGAGATCATGATCTGAGCTGAAATCAAGAGCGGGATGCTTAACTGACTGAGCCACCCAGGTGCCCCACAATAAATTTCTTTTCAATAAAAAACATTACGTAGTAAGTGGTATGTTAAATGTATTTAAAGTTACCTGTTTTCAGATGGTTTCAGAGTGTTACATTAAAACCAATAGCACTGCTCCATGCAGTTTGTAAAGACAGGTTATTTCTGATCTCAGACAACATTCTGCTATAACTTATCCAATATACTTATTTATCTACATGTTAATATATCATTTTCCACTGAGAATATGTACAAGCTTATCTGCTGGGGTTGAAAAAAACAGCTTTGTCAGCTTGCACACATGTAACTAGAAAACCCCTATCTGTTTTAAGATCAAACAGAAAAGTTTGTTAACTTTGTAAAAGAGAGTTGACCTCATTTTCTGTTTCTGTTCATTTTCTTCCCACCAAGTCCTAAATGATATAAGAAGCAATGCATTTTAATACAGTGAAAAGATGGTTACAGAGTAGGAAAAAATGGAGAGAACTATTCCTGAGTTGTCAGAACTAGTTAGAAAGAAAAATAAAAAATATGAAAGTTAGAAAAATGAGTCTGGCTTGATCCCTCCAGAGAGCTCATTTTCCTTTGCAAACATTTTATGATTGCCATGAAATTAACTGATTTAAATGAATCTTCTTCTAGAAGGTTATTACAAAGAGACCACCCTGCTCACCTACTTTCTATCCATACTTACTGAGTTTCCATACTGTGCTTCAAATTGACTTGCTATTGACTTTGCCATGGCCACAGGTGTCAACAGAAAGTAACAAATTGAGAAGGAAACAATTAAGGATATTGTGAAGGTAGTAAAATACACACATTTAAACTATTTGGAAAACATGCAATTTGTACTGGAAGCAAATCAGAGGATTGCTATCTTTGGATAATCCAGGTTGCCGGAATACACCAACTTAAAAAAAAATCTTTGTATGTGCTCTGGATGAGATTCTGAATAGTTATCAGAATGATGAGACTAGGGAATTTATAACACTGAAGAAAGTTTAGATAAAACACACACACACACACACACATTCAATATCAATTTCCATATAACTTCCCATTGTTGTATCTCGTCCTTCTACTTTTTATATATCACATCAACATAGGATGAGGCTGAACAAGCCATGCTTTGTATCATAGGAAAACACTCTGTCTTCCTGGTATGCCCCTCTCATTAGTCCTCTTAGGGCTAAAATGTTTTACCTTTCAAATTATAGATTAAATATCACCTTTTCTTGGGAATCCTAAATGTCCCACATCATGCTACCTAGACAGAATTAATCACACATCCATATCACTCCCACGAACGCATTATGCCATTTAAATTCCATACATACCATTTAATGGGAGAGTCTATTTTCTATCAGGAATTTTATTATTTTCTTTATACATATATATTTTTTCTCACAAGATTGAAAGCTTGTAAAGACTAAGGAGTATGCCATTCTTTTTTGTATTCATTACACTTAGACAGTGTCTAGGATTTAGTATCAATAAATACTTACTGAATTAATCCATTTTATGACCTTTGAAATACTGCCATTCTAGGTGTGTACATCATTCTACACAGACAGCTTATGCATCTAATCACCAGGCTCCTTTGTATATTGCTTAGGTACAATAATTAGTTTTCATTGTAACCGGTCATCACATGGGATATCTAAAAGAATGCATTTTCCTCAAGGGGACAAATATTAGTAAATCATATTTCCTGGGATTCATACAAAATTCCACCTTTACTTACGGATATTTTTACGAATCGGCTATTGCCTTTCAGTAAACACTCAACTTACACAGAATCATTACAGTATATTGGCTTCAAAGGCAAAGTTGGAAGTCAGAGAATGATGTGTTCAAATCCCCATACCATGCCTTTGTGATGTATCTTTATTGTGGGAACATATTTGTAAGTTATATAACTGTCTGAACTTAAACTTACCTGTCAAGAAAAAAAGGACACTATGTTGCTTTATAATGTGAGCATTAAATGAAATATGTATATGAAAGACTACTAGCAAAGCTGCAAGGAGTCAGTACTCAAGTACCTTAGAAGATCTATGTACCAACACCTGCCCAGAATGAGGCTGAGAGTATTCATGAGATCTAACAACAAAATTTATGCATGTTACTTTTCTCAAAAAATGTAGTCTAGCTAGAGAACTAAAACTTGTTTGTCACAGAAATATGACACAGGGTTTAAATATAAAACATATTGCATGATTTAGACTGTAATATTACAGGAGTTCAGAGAAAGAAGAGAAGAAAAATGAGAATTACAGAAATCCTTTAGTCTATGGGAGGTAGTACAAAAAAATGGGAAGAGTAGACTCACACAAGGGATTTGCCAGGAAGAGGGAAACATAGGTTGGATCCACTAAAAATATAATCCTGAGGCAAAAAGAACCTATAAAACTCCTTCCTATGTTTTTTTGTTGTTGTTCTCTTAATGGGGTATTGTGATGTTAAGCACATTAGACCATCACCTTTGGGCAGTGCCTTTCTTGTGTTGGCTAAAGTCCTATCAATCATTGTAGACAAATAACACTGCAACCAACTTTGAAAGCATTTAGTAACCACACTCTCAGAGAGTCATTTATTAGCTTTTGATTTAGGGTCACTGATTTTCAACCATGTTCTGAAATGCATCCTAGAGGAAACTGGAAATACTATCACTATAAAAGAAGATGAATAGATCTTCTTATTCATATTTTTACCATTTTCATATTTTCTCAAATTATTTTCATATTTTCTCAAATTTTTACTTACTAACCTAAAAGGAATTGAGGTTGATGATGCACAAATTAATTTTGTTTGCCTGTTTATGATTCAACATTCAATAAGATATTTAACATACATGGAATTTTCTTTAAATTTTTCTAAGAATAGTTATGAAGTACATTGTTGTACAAAAGAAAATGATACTATGATAGAGAGAGCAGCAATTCAACTTATAAGTGACATCACATGAACTGCAATTTCTACTGATTTCCACTAAGTATAAATACTTTTGGAGATATTATCATCCAGATTTGGTTTGACAGAGTTTAGAATATTAACTTATATATTTTTCTTTGTATTTTACCATTCCCATTTCCTTTTCAAGTAGTTGGCTATCTACAAACTTCCTTGACTCAGGGGAAGATAAGTGACTGGTAGGAAAAATGACACAAGATACTCTTCCCTGGCTGTTGTGTCTAAAAGCCCAAATCCATTATGAAGAACATGCCTCCATGCACTGAGATGTTTAAGGACAAACACAGACATAATAAATACTGTTCCAGAACAGTGCCTGTGAGAGGGAGCCCAACCTTAATTTGGAGGGCTGAGTGATGCGATCAACTTAAGGAGACCAAATATTGGGCACTGGAATTCCCAGCCTCCCTGTGCCCCAGGAGTGGCACACAAACCACAGATCAAGTGCCTTAAGAAGAAAGTGAACTGCGGCAATAAAGGGACCTTTCAAAGATGTCAACACTCTCTTTTCTTCCAGGGTACCAGAGCTCTAAGAAGGCCTGAGGTTGAAATCTCATAAGTCTAGGGCTATGAGAACTCAAAGTCAATGTTAGATTAAATTATAATGGATTTTAAAATTAGATTTTTGTGAACTGTGCTGCTTTAAAGTGATATACATGGCATCCCTCCATTGGGGGTCATTATGAGCCCTCACAATGAAGAAGTTTCGTTTTGTTTTGTTTTGTTTTTTAAGCATTTTTAAGGTTTCCCTAGAGGACTCTTGACTGAGAGCACCAAAGTTCTATCATTCCACCTGGAAAACTGATAGGTAATTTTGCCTACCTGGACATGTGTAGAGTTAACATGTCACTTACCATTTAGAGAAATCAAAAGAGACAGTTTTTCTATAGTTTATGTGGTAGATTAAGTCTGATGGTAGGCTATATGATTTAGATATTTTCAAGGACAACCAGTGAGCTATGAAATTAACAAGTATGTAGTTTGATAGTAACAAATGCCAATGTAGGGGGAAAGTGGGTATGAGGTGATTATAAACATTTCCAGAGAACCTCAATGTGCCAGGTAATGTGCAATAAATTATTCCAGCAAATTAATCTCTACAACCACCCTAACCCCTCTGTCAGAAACGCTCTTCCCTTAGTTATTGGCTTATCTTGCTGTAGCACCTCCTTCATGTTTTTACGCAAATGTCACCTTCCAGTGAGGCCTTCCCTTGCTACCTTATCTAAAATTGCAATCCGTCCAATTCTTCCTATTCCTCTTCTGTAATTAATTTTTCTCCTTCACACTTATCACTACCTAACATACTGTATATGTCATCAGTCTTGTTTACTAAATGTGTTTTGCTTCTGGGGTCATGGATTTTGTCTCTTTTGTATAATACTGTATCCCTCAACCCTAGAGTCAGGTCCAACACATGATAAAAGTTACTTAAGTATTTGTTGGAAAAATGGATTAATATGTGAGTGACTCACTGAAGAAATGGCATATTTATCCTCATTTTGCCAGATAGGAAATGAAGGCTAATACAGACTCAGTAATTTACCCAAGGTCACATGGTGAACTGAATTTGAATATAGATTTAATCTGACTCCAATGCTTCTGCTCTTTTTACTAACACATTATTTTATTTAAAATAAAGTCATTTGAGCACATACTTAAACACCAAGCCAGGGGCTAACAAATAGGAGATAAACAGGTGACTAAGATACTATTTCCAATGCTCAGCTTGTACTCTAGTGAAGGAAACAGGATAATGAAGAAGAAATTTCAATAAAAGACAAGCATACTCTGGCCTGCTAAAGTCTTATTGATAGGAGTAAAGGAACTCTTAAGCTAGATTTAAGGCATTATGGAGAGTTCCTTAGAATAAGTGATTTTTTAAGCAGAGACCTGAAGAATGAATATGGGGGAAAAGAGCAAAAATATTAAAGAGAAAATTAAGAAGGTAAACAGGAGGTGCAAGATCAAGTGATGGGGAAGTATAGCTAATTCATAGACTAGTCCATGCCCATGAACTCCATGAGTAGTTTAGTGAAGCTAAAGAGCAGAGTTTGGTTTGAAGTGGTACAAAATGAAAAATGCCCAGTAGTTAGGCTAAGAGATAAGCAGAAGCCAGGTCTTAAATGTTTTTGCTAGAAGGAACCCATCTAGTGGGACAAAGACTAAAAAGAAAAAAGCAGATCACAACTCCTTTGGTTTTATTGATGCCTTAGTAACAATGCCAACCTCACACATTTTGAAAAGAGGAAGTTGACTCCCAAATATCTTGAACCATCCTCCCTTAATTCTTGATTTTCTGGCTTGGGACTTAAGTACTCTATTTCAGAGAATGGACTCCTTGCCAATGTCTCTGTTGAGAAATCTAATTTCTATACAAATTAAAGATTTGCTGAGGTGTATTCATTATATATTGCTGTGTAACAAAGTGCTCACAAACTTAGTGGCTTAAAACATACATTTATTATCTCACAGGCATTGGCAACCCAGAAATGATTTGCCTGATTCCTCAGCTTAGGGGCACCTAAGGTTGCAATCAAGCTGTTAGCTGTGGCTGCTCTTTCATCTGAATATCCACTGGGGAAAGGATAGGCTAGTATTTCACTCTGTTGTTGGCAGAATTCAGTTTCTTGCAAGTTGCTGGACAGAGGGCTTCAATTTCTTACTGACTGTAGATTGGAGGTAACCCTCAGCTCCTGGTCATGTGGCAGTCTCCATATGGCTACTCATAACATGGAAGCCTGCTTTTTCAAAGCCAGCAAGGGAGACAAAGTCTCCTTGCAAGATGAGCATTACAATGTTATGTAATATAATCACACAGTGAAATCATGAGCATCCCATCACCTTTGTTGTATGCTCTCGTTATAAGCAGATGATTCAGTGGGAGGAAAATACACATGGCATGAATACCAGGAGATGGGGATCCTGGGAATCACCAAAGAGTTTGCTACATTAAGTTTCTCTTTTAAACTTCAATGTGGCATTTACTAATCATTCCCTTCCCTGAAGTAAGCACATGAATAACTCCATCTGTCTTGGTCAGCTCTGGATGCCATAACAAATTACCAGAGACTGAGTGGCTTAAACAACATCTATTTCTCACAGCTATGGAACTCAGAAAGTCTAAGATTAAGGCACTGGCACACTGACGTACCTGGTGTCTAGTGAGGACACTCTTCCTGCTTTGCAAATGGCCATCTTCTCAATTTATCCTCACAGGGTGGAGATGGCCTAATTACCTCCCAAAGGACCCACTTCCTAATATCACACTGGGGGTTAGGATTTCAATACAATAATTTGGGGACTTGGGGGAGACACAGCATGCAGTCCATAACTGCATCACGTAGTCCAGTAGCTGATGAAAAAATTCATTAGTAAATCTCTAGGCAAAACTGCACAACGCTTTATCCCCACATAGAGCTGAGCCTGATATGTCTGAACTATCTCTAGAGAGGAAGTTAGTCCCACTTCACAATTAATTAGAATCACCCATGCTCAGGGGATGCTGTAATTGCAACACCTGTTAATAAATTAGAACAGCCCTCATGATTTTTATGGCTCCTCCATTTGAAGCTTTTCTTCCTTGATAGTTATAATTTCTTTAGGCAAAAAAGAGCTTGGCAGATCTGGGGACCAACTGTTCTATGTATCTATGTAAAAAAATGCCAGGGAAAGGAGGTCAGAAGGGAGAGCAGGCAGCCAGATTTCCCCAATTTATGTGAAAACCTTAATCCACAAAGACCTCATAGGCAATTGTTTTGTAAAATGACATCCAAACAGTTGTAACTGCCAACAGCTATTTTATTCTTGACATCAATTTCTGAAAACATCACCTGTGAAAAGTTCAACATTTAGCATTTCCTATTGTTTTATTTTTTCTATGAGTATGGATCTAGTTCATGTGAAAAGTGCCATTTGGGGAAGAGAGCAAATGCTAATGACCCCCAGATGAGATAAAGGGACACAGGGGTTCTAGGAAAGAAGAGAGTGGACGTTGGAGTCAGAAGACCTTTGCACTGCTTTGGACAAACTCTGATTCCCAGAAGGCAATTAACCTCTCTGGGCCACCGTTTCTGATGCATGACATGAGAGAAATAGATGCTCCTATCTAATCCTTTGATAGGACTAGAGGTCCTATGTAAGTCTAAGAGGAGAAATAAGGCAATAGTTAAAAGTAGAGTTTTACTACATTCCCTAGATGTAATCCTTTATTATTGTCTTGCAGGGAACAAAGAGAATAAAAGGAAGAAAAAGAAAGGATTAAATGTTTCCAGAATTGAGTCTTATTATAAAGTTTGACATTGTATGGTTATTTCTTCAATTTGATATAGTAATACATTTGGAAAGTAAGTTGATCTAATTTTGCAAATCTCAAACTCTTTGTATCATCCATAAGAACAACCTGGGGTTTCCTTGGAAGGAGAGTACCAGATTCCATTTCCAGATGTTCTTAGGAGGTTATAAGTGGATCACAGTAATCTGCATTTTTAGTTAATACATTTCATTTAGTTCCTACACTTCATTTGCAAATCTCTTATCTAAAATTACAAGAATTCTTGGGGCACCTGAGTGGCTCAGTTGATTGAGCATCCAATTCTTGATATCATATCAGCTCAGGTCATGATCTCACATTTGTGAGACTGAGCCCCGCCATTGGGCTCTACGCTGAGCATGGAATCTCTTTGGCATTCTCTCTCTCCTTCACTCTCTGCCCCTCCCCTGCTCACTTGCACACTTGCTCTCGCTCTTTCTCTCTCTCAAAATAAATACACATTAAAAATAAAATAAAATTACAAGAATTCTGATCATTAATATTACCTCCTTGATTTCTTCCCCAGCCAAGATATGCTCCAAAAGCGCCCTTAAAAAGACCTCTCTCCTCTCTCCTTGCTCATTTGTATGATCTTTCAGGTGTACTTTAATGCCATTTTCTCCCATGAATTCCCCTACTGCCAAAGACTACTTTAATTAGGTGTCTCTTATGCATTTTATACCACTCTGCACTTCTCCTTCACAGCAATTACCATAATGATAGTTAATTAATATCTGTATAATTATTTATGTACTATCTCTCTCCTCCCTGGGATATAAGATTTCTGAGGCTAGACACTGTTATTTGGTTCACTGGAGGCCCCCAAATGGCTTGAATATAGTAGGTGCATTAAAAATATTTGTTGAAAAAAGGAAGAAGGGGATAAAGAAAGGAAATGGCATAACTAATCAACAATTCCCCTCTTCAAGAGTTTGAAAGCGAAGAGCAGGGGAGAAAAAAAAATGGCCAAGTTATTTAGACTAGTACCCTGGGGCCAAGCCTACATAGAACAATCTTTGCAGAGAATGAAACTATTCTCTTTTGCTGCCCCTATCAAAGTTTCACCTGAAACCAGTTTTACAAACTGAGCAGATTCCATTATGATTCTTCCATGTAATTACTCAGGCGTTTTCAAACCGCAAGGATAAAAGTACATCCAGACACCCTTCAATTATCATATTTTTGTTAATAATATCAGTTGCTTTTGTTATTACTGTTACAGTTACTATAATTATTTAGATGTCATAACATACACAAAAAGTTTGAGCACTAACATAAATAGAAATGGCAAAGGGGTAGCTGCCTGGCTCAGACGGTACAGCATGTGATTCTTAATATCAGGATCATGAGTTCAAACCCCACACAGCGAAAAAACTGGCAAACAAGCCACAAAGAGAAATGGAGGAAGTGTTCAGTATTGATCCAGGTAAAATCTATTTCCAGTGGCGGGGCATCTGCAGCTAAGTACAGTAGAAAATTTCTCACCTGATAAGATCAGTAGCAATAGTTGGTAAGTTATTAGAAAAATCAGTTGAAGCCAAGAATTATAAAAAAAAAAAAATGACGCATGTGTCCCTCAAATATTGTTTAGCCTGAAACAGAAAAAAAAAACAATGTGTATTCATTATATACTCTATTGATGTAGAGCCAAGTCTTCTTTCTTAAATGAATTTGCTAGTGGAGATTTGTATAATCTTTCTTTCCAAAAAAACAAACAAAAAACAAAAACAAAAACCCACACTATTATTGTGTCTTCTGCAATTTCCAGCATGAGTCTCTTAAGGTGAAGTTAAAATTTTAAAACACTGATAAACAAGTTCCAGAACAAAATGTTTATAGACTTTTAGGACTAGTTTTCTCAATCTTCTATACTCTCCTTTCTCCTACCTATTCTGATAGCAATTTTGGTTTAGTGGCTTAACTTTATGAAGTCAAGCTCCTTTAGTTCAGTTTGCATAAAAAACACATTTCCTAGGGAGGTTGGGTGTCTCAGTTGGTTAAGCGTCCGACTTTTGGTTTCTGCTCAGGTCGTCATCTCACAGTTTGTGAGATCAAGCCCTGAATCTAGCTCTGTGCTGACAGTGAAGAGCCTGATTGGGATTCTCTCTCTCTCTCTGCCCCTCCCTTCTGAGCGCGCTCTCTCTGTCTCTCTGTCTCTGTCTCTAAATAAAGAAGTAAACTTAAAAAAAAAACAGTTCTTTTTTTCTTACTGCATTCATACTGAATCAGAGTATGGTACCTGCAACACATTTAGGGAAAGACTCAAGGGACTTTCAGTAAGCACACAACCCAACTGGTGAACCCAAAATTGTCTAGAACGACTTGAAGGAAACCCTGTAGGGAAGGAAAAATGTTCATTGATTGGTGATGAATTAAATAGAAGCCAGCTGAAAAAGTCTCTATCTTGTGCAGTCTAAACTTCGGTAGCTTAAGTGGTTGCTAGAATGTTAATAATTAGAATTTTCACAAATGCAAGGTAGTTCATATTTATCAAACCATGATGGTTTTAAATAAAAATCCATGGAATCTTCTCTGTGTTGCATTATAGGCTTTTTGGGGGGGTAGGGTTGAGGGGAATCAAAACCCAGTCACCCAAAAGTGACAGTATTGACAAAAGTAGAGGCACCCTTGAGAGACAAAGCCACTGTGGGTAGAAAGTAGTAAGCTTCTGAGTTAGACAGACATAGATTTATAGCTCTGATATGCCACTAAGAAACAAAATACATGTATAAGATATCTCTTAAACTTCTGTTGGACAGTTGATTTTCATACTATGGTAAACAAGAACCAGTTGGCCTAAAGTAGCATGCTTTTTTGGGTAATTTTCTTAATTCTTATAAACCTCAATTCTATCTATGAAATGACTGAAATAAATGTGACAGAATTATATATAAAAAGTTTTATAATGGTTAATCCCATGAAATTCCTTTGTTTGAACCAAGAACCAAAGAATTAGCATAGTAAGATGCTAATGCATTTTTGTCCTTTAAGCCAAACAAATAAACAAAACCCCCCAATCAGTAATCTAAATCAATATAATACTGGCATTGAGGTAATTAAAATGTTCTGAAACAGAGAGTAGTGATTGTTGCACAACATTGTAAATATACTAAATGACACTGAATTGTATACTTTGAAATGGTTAAAATGGTAAGTTTTATGTTATGTGTATCATGACATACACACGACATGAGGAGATGACAATGATATGGGGACAACATTTGTTGGGTTTGTATTATGACTTTAAGCCTAAAATGATTACAACTGAGGTATCAGGTAGAATGGAATGAGAGCTTGATGTCAAAGTTAAGTTTTAGAAAACTAAAGGCAATTATGTTTTTGGATATCTGGGTATGGGTAACCTCTAAGTGGCATTTCTTTCTCTTTATTGACTAATTGGCTGTGGACAATAAGCAAGTCATTTAACTAAGTTCTGAGTTTCAAACTCATTTTACCTGTACTTATTACAACATGGGTGTAAACTATATAACCTTTAACTTACTTTCTACCTTCTTCACATTCTCTTCTATATATAACAACTACTAGAGAAAAGAAAACTCTCCCTCTGCCACCCCTGAGATCAATTCTTTGGCCTTCTCTGTATTGCTGTATGTTCTGGAGATCTGATCCCCACAGACTATATCACCTAGGCTCTATTATTTCATGTCTTCTAAAAGTGCAGACTCTAGGAGGCTCTGGCAGGAGATGAGATGATCTCCTGATGATCATAGTACCTCTTGTCCATCTGTACCCTACTCTGGCTGCTATTCCTCCATATCTTGTCTACACCTCTCCTACATTAAATTCTATTCATTTTCCGCATGTGTTTCTTGATAGTACTCTGATGAAGAGCATAAATATATAGGAATGCACATTTATGGAATAATTCAGAAGTCATTGACAATACCCAATGGAGTGATCATGATACTAATGACAACTATTTGTATTGTCCTCCTGATAATAGAAAATTATTTTACCTTGGTGACACTGTCATTTATAGTTCTGACCATAGGCGCAAAGGCAAGTGGCAAGATGTCAATAGCCCTTTGGTCATTCCAAAGTAGGCGGCCACTTCCACATTTAATACAATGCTTAAAACCTTTCATTCTGGCTTTAGCTGGAAGCCTATATTTAGGGTTAGTTAGCAGTTTCAGCCATTGTTTCTCTTAAGAGTAAATCCATATAGACAATAATATTGTCTTATAATCACCAAACTTGATTAAAAAAAAGAATTTATTTATCTAGTCACTAACCAGAAAGGACAGTATATAATGTTATAGACGTGCTAATTATCATTATAATGGCAATCATATTACAACACATAAATATATCAAATTAAAATGGTGAACATCTTATCTGTAGACTTAAGTGCCAGTAGGAAATTATTCTGAATCATGATGTGAATTATGTCCATAGAATTGTTATCACCAAGCACTGCTGATATACACCCCTACTTAAAACTAAAACCTTTCACACACAGTAGTTAAAATGTATTACTCTCAAATTAGCATGTAGAAATATTTTAAAGAGATTAAAGTTATCATTTTCCTCCAAAATGACTATTAATATTTAAAAAATGACATTATGTAATATATTAGTTTCCTGGGGCCGCCATAACAATTTGCCACAACCTACATGGTTTAAATCAATAGAAATTTATTGTTCAACAGATGAAGGGCCAGAAGTCCAAAATCAAGGTAATGTCAGGGTTGATTCTCTTTGGAGGCTCTGAAGAAGAGCAACTGTTCAGTGCCTCTCCCCTAGTTCTGGTGGATGCCGGCAATGCCTGGCATTCTATGTTCAGTCCAGTCCCTGCTTCTACTTCACAAATGTCTCTCCCCCATTTGTATCTCACAGTCTTAGTTCTCATTCTCCTTTTCCCCATGAAGACACCAGTAATTCCATTTGGGGCTAGCCCTAAAGCCAGGATGATCTGATCTCAAGATCCTTAATACACTTAAAAAGACCCTGTTTTCAAATAAGGTCACAGGTAATGAGGATTAGGGCTTGGATGTATCATTTTGGAGGGCCACTATTCGACCCACTATAAATGTTTATGTTGTATGTTGTAACTTCTTCAGGTCTCTTTTATAAAGAATCGAGCCTATAAAATTATATCCAGGTTTGATTACGCTAGGAGATTATTTTCTGAGAATTCTAAAAGCTTTCTGTTAGTGGAACAGATTTTTGCCTCGATGCATGAACATCTGCTCGTCTCATAAAATAATTTGTACTTTACAAATGGAAAATGATCACGAACTCAGACAGGTGGTTTCTGTGTGGGAAAAGATTACAAACTCCCTAAATTTCCCTTTAAGACCCTCATGATACTGAAAGATATTACAGTCTGTTGTTAGACTGACATATTGTCTTAGAACAACACTGCGTGTGCCAGTTATTGGTTTTGAGGTCGTTCATTCTTACATGTTTTTTTTTCCCCCTTTGTGTTTCCAGGTTATCAATCTTCTGGATTAAGGAGTCATCTATTTCTATTATAGCACAACTCAATTTCTCTTGACCTCATAGTTGTATTTACAATTTTCTGATCTGTATCTCAGTAAGTAAGTTCATCAATGACTATCCCTAATATCTTTCTATTCTGTGTCTCTCAATGACATTATTTTTTTTGAAATGGATATTTACTCTTAACTCTTCTGTGAAGGCAAGAAGGCGATGGATATTGAGATTGATTGACAAATATTTACATGTATTAGAAGCACATAGGTCATATTTAAGGGAAAAAACATGGACAAAGAAAATAAATGAATAGAAATAAACAAAATAAAATTTAATGCAACAAATCATTTATTGTGTGCCCCCATGTGAGGTATTTGTGGAAAATGTAATACAACTTATTATCTGTGGAAAATAAATAACCACTGACCTAAGAGAAAGAAGAACTAAGGTTTAATATTAATTCATCGTTTGCTATCAGTGTGACATTGAGCAAATCACTTTACCTCAAATAATCACAAGTTTTCTTAACTGTGAAATGACAGGTTTGTATTGTACCAGGTCATTTCTAGAGTCTAGCTTTTGACAGTTTATAGTCAGATATTAACAACTATTTTAGAAATGGACCACACAGAAATATTCATCTGAGACTTCTAATTCAATCATTGGAAATGATGCGTCCTTGCTTATAAATTTCATCGTATTATTCTATCCTCATTGATATTTAAACTCACCTAAGCCTAGCTTATCCCTTCAAAACATTATATGACTGGAGGGACTGGATTTGATTCTACTGTCATCAAAGGGTAAAACCTGGCTCCTCTGAACTGGACTGTGCAAAATACCCAGCAATAAAGAGCTGCTCCAACTACTCTTCTGTTGCTCCACACTATGCACATCAGATGCCCTTCATATATACAAGATGATGCTCCATGTTTTCATGCATATTTGTGCAGATTCTCCCCACTTGAGTAGTAATTTACATATAAAGTAAAATTTGTGTTTGTTTTAGAATTTGCTCTAATTCCTCATTACATATTTGAATAAATACAAAAAGCCATCTTTTAGATTTGCTTATAATAAGCAATTCTGGATTAACTGATGGTACTGGAAGTGATCAAGAGTAGAAACAGAAAATTACAAACACACTACCCTTCAAAACTGAAGCCACAATTCTCCCTCCGGATATTCCCTGAATGGCTATGCGGTAGCAGGTCATCTTTCAGCAATTAGGTAATTAAATCGTTAATACTGAATTTAACAAAATATTTTTATGCATGATGCTCTCCTAGGTTCTAAAAGATACACAAACATGGCATATTTTTTTTAACATTTATTTATTTTTGAAAGAGAGGGACACAGAGTGTGAGTGGGGAAGGGGCAGAGAGAGAGGGAGACACAGAATCAGAAGCAGGCTCCAGGCTCCGAGCCATCACCAAAGAGCTGGACACGGGGCTCGAACCCACGAACTGTGAGATCATGACCTGAGCTGAAGTTGACCGCACAATGGACTGAGCCACCCAGGCGCCCCAAACATGGCACATTCTTGACCTCCCAGGATTTATAATATAGTCACTGGAATAGAAGATTAACTACAATGATCATATGAATGTTATATATAAAAAAAAGGAACAAGTAAAGTTTTGATGCCCTTAAAGAAAGAAGAGATGTGATATTGAGAAGATATTCAGAAAAAAGTATGGGAAAGGTGACAGATATTCTAGGCCTTGAAAAATGAGTGGATTTCAACAGACAGCAATGAGCAGAGGTCCAACCTTGGTGTGACTGAGGTATGATAGATGGAATGTATATTGAAAAATAAAACTAAAAAGAGACTGGGATGAACAAATAGATAACCTTGAATGACATGCTAAGCTTGAGAAAATTACTTCTGGAACATTTTGGAAATTAAGTTGATATGGAGGCCAGAAGACTAATGGCTGATAGAATTAGAAATAGAAAAGACAGAATAAATTCAATAAGAAAATCCTGCAGAAGTAAAATCAGCAAGAACTAAAATTTGCAGTGTACACCCTGACATACACATTTGCATAATACTTTGTACTCTATTATTACTTCAAATAATGTTTTTCATCACTAAGTGCTTAATAAGCATTCATTAGGATTAATAAGTCAGACAAAAATGATATGCAAATCACAAGATTTCAGGTGCACTGCATAAATATAATTTTCCCTGCTGTGTAAGTGTTCTTGATACTTTCTGCATCTTTTGTATTTAGAAGAAGCTTGTAATTGCTTGTCATTGTTATTTATTTTTTCTGTCATCTGATAGTTTTCCAGGACGACTATCTGTCATTTCTCAAGACATCTATGTCTGAGAGGTCACAAATTGGGAGAGTCTTTGTAGTGATAGACCTTTTTTCCCATTGTAACTCATGTTCTACATCTTGGGTCATCATCTAGGATATCAATAGTATCACTACAGCTATACTTCCTTATTTCTCTTGACAGTGTTCTTGGGGTTGATAAATGGTCCCACACTGGTGTGGAAGGAAAGTATTCTGAAGCTATATATAAGTTTATGAAATCATCACTGGCTATAACTGAAATAGGAAACAAGGGTTATTACATCAACAAATTTGAGACCAATAATTTTAAGATTTCTTTCTCAGATTCTAACTTCCTCTTTTATAATCTTTTTTTTTTATAGCTAGTTAGCCCACTTTTAACACTGGGAATTTCTTGCTGTTGATATACTCAAAACAATTCACATAGAATCATTATTCCCAGATACTAGACTTATCTTTCTTCCCTTTTACCCTTTTCAAGGTTTGGTTTGATAGAATATTCACGCCCCCCGCCAAATGGTACCTAAACAGGGGCAGCTTACCAGTAGCACAGCAATTGCCTATTAAGTTTAAAAATGCATGTTTTAGTAAAAATCCATTTACAAAACACAGATTAGAGTTAAATTTAAAGTAGGGTCTCTTATGTCCTTATCTTGAAATTGAAAACAACCTACAGATCAAGACTGATCTGACTTCCCCATTTAGTTATAAGCAGAAGAGCCTATGGATAGTCAGAGTATAGTAAGTTTCCCTCTGTAGGGAAGTCCTATTCTGTCTCCTTAATACAAAGAAACAGAAGTTCAAGAGATGTCAAAAGGGAGAGAACAGAACTGCTGTACCAGACTACAGACAAAAGAAGCGGAGTTTCTGCTCTAAGAAAACCAAAAACCTATACCCCAGTAAAATGAGATCCTGTACTTGTCATGCTCCAAACGAGATTGTTTACTTCTCCAAGGAGTAAGGATACAGACTGAAGATGCAACAGCTCCTTCGCCAGATACTTTCCCCATATGAAGAGAAGGTGAAAGCATGGCAAATATGTGTCCATTCTTATATAATGAAATACCATTGACAAATTAAAATTTATGTTTAAAAATTAAATAAAAGGAGGTATATTCAATAGGTAATCTATTTGGACACATGATGTTAAAAAATAATTCTGCATAAATCCCTCGTGTTTCTACATACCTAGGTATTAACCTATAGTCAACCTATTTCAGACTATCTTTTCAAAAATGATTGTATAAGCGAATCACTCTGGAAAGATAGGGACAGTGTTCTCCTCTGGAGCAGATTAACTTCAATTCTAGAATAGTAAAGATAGAAACATCTGCCTCCCCTGGAGACATTCCAAGCCTATAAAGATCGAGACATCTCCCTTTCTTCTACTAAGTAGATTGCTTGTATTCAGGCAACAAAGATAATCTCTCTCTCCCAGCAATTCACCAGCAGTATCTATATAAGAATGGGGCTTTCTAGTATCTGTGATCTTCTCCTATAATGCACCCCTACTGCATATTCAGACAAGAGCTTTCTTTCATTGCATTGGCCTGTGGGAACTAGGGCTTGAGGAACAAGTGCCAAGATCATATTCCAGTTAGGGCTATTGATATGAATAATAATCTATCTGTCATCTCTGACCCAGAGGCCTCACGTCTTTCTGCCAGTAACTATGAACCCATGACAGGTTAAGTTGTTTAGCTTTTAAGTAGGGTAAACAGGTTCTTCAGAATTCCTGGTATGACAATTTAACAGATTTCTCTTTTAATAATGTATGTGAAAAAAAGACAACACTATTTTTAAGATAAAAAATTAAAGCTAATGTTTACTGAAGGCATATACTTTATAGTATATGATCTTCACAATGACTTACACATTACATCTGTGAAGACGGGGAGTATCTCTTACTCTCTGCACTTTCTCCAGTATCGAATACAAAGTTTTGAGCAAAATTGATGTTCCAAAATTATTTGTTACATGAAAAAAATGATTAAATATAATGATTAAATATGTTTTTTACAGATGGTAGACTTCTGTTCACAGAGGAGAAATAATTTTCCTCCAGCCACACAGCTAATAATTAGCAGACCTGAAACTGATGTTCAAATCTATCTACTTATAGCTCCGGTTATTTCCATAGGTAGATTTTAATGATGTCAGGTAATGCTGCTATCCACCCACATCATGGAAATTTCTTTAACACCAAACTGCATCAAACAGATATATAATGAATTATAATGTAAACAAATAACAAAATATTAAATGAATTGAAACTATTTTCACTATAAAACTGTATTCTTTATAGCTTACATGCATAAATTATAGTAACTTTCACACCTGCACCTTGATACTGATTGTACCAATATACCTAATTACATATGAACATTTTAGGTAAAATGTCTCTAAAGAACATTATTTATCATGTACAAAAAGTAAAGTTCCCTCAATCCATGAATAATGTCCAAATTATTTTATTTTATATAGGTTAATCAGGAATTTCCCTCTGATATTCCTATATAGAGTACTGAGTTCTTTCTTAAAAAGACTCAGAGCTTATATGTAGCATTATTTAAATGACCCTCAAATCACAAATATGAAATGCCTCCACATTTTTTTATAAAAAGAGTGTCACACTAATCAGATATATTCATAATTTTATGATAAAAGACTAAAAATCCACTAAAGTTGGGAAAAAGAAAGTAAAGCAGCCTGCCTATGATCCATTCCTCTCCCAATTACAGGGGACTCTGGAGAAAGAAACAAGGTATAGATTCTAGAAAAATCTTTTGTGAACATTCTGGTAACTGGACCACCTAGTAAGTAGAGTAATGATATTCAATAGAAGGAGAATACTGCTCTAAGAAGCATTGTTAGTAGGGTGTCACCAATGTAGGATTGTTTATGGTAAATAAATCTGGAAGCTGTGGTACAGTGAGGCATGGCTACCTGGAGAATGTCATGTATGCTATGCAGTTACAGCTTGTTTTAATAACCTAAATGCCTCCCACTGTGTACAGCATATGTCTGGAGCTAATAAAGAATGAAAGGCTCATAAGGCTACACACACTTATTTTTCTTCACTTTCATGTTAGAGTAATATGAAGTGAATAATAGATATATCATGCAGCAAAATGCAATGCCTGATGAGATGTTTTCATTCCTAGAACTTGCAGAAAATCCTGCAAAGTATCAACAGCCCCATGAATTTATCAAGTATTGACTCAGGTTATATACTTAGACTATTCCAAATTTACACAGTGCCCTGTATGTGCTACTGTTCTACAGGTTGTTTGCATTGTGTCCTTTTTCCCCCCTCTTCATCCACAAGTAACTCTGAAGCATTTCTATACCATATTGACTCTCTTGACCTTCTATTTACAGAGATCAACCGAACTGTCACAGACTGACAGTACAGCGTGGTGTCAAGAAGAGTTCTTTTTAAACCAGTGTCACTTCTCTACAACACCTGTGCTCTCCCTTATGTTTTTCTTCACACAGTTTTTAGTTATCAGTTCAGGCTTATTGTTCTCAAAAATAACCACAGTATTCCTCCTTGTTAGGAAGATTCCTGGTTCATTTTATATATCCATATCTGTATATGTATAAGTAGATATATCTATCAATCTGGTGAATGTTTATACAAGAGTGCAATAGATTTTTTAAATATTGATTACCTAACCCTTGAGATAAGTGAAAATATTAATAAGACATTAACATTCCAGAATTTTCACTGTCATATTCATGTGTCTTATATTTATTATGTATATAGTGGTTTGGAGCATATTTCTAAACCACTGGGGAAAAACTATGGTTACACAGTGTCAGTATCAGGTCAAATGAAATAGAAAATTTATTCTTATTTGCATGTCACTTTAATATATTCATTTAATGTGGTTTCATCCCATATGCATACCTGGGGAGATACTATAAATATAAGAAACTAGGTGGTGTTAAGTCCCTTTAATGAAGTAAATAAATAGAAAATTAAACATTGGTAAGTAAATGGCTACCATTTGACAAGGCACATAAATTGCTATATCCAGGTTAAGGAAGAACAGCTTTGACCAAGTTTAAGTGTCAGAAAATAGTGAGGCCATTGCCTTGAGAAATCCCCTAAGAGAAATACAAGTGCTACAATTATGTCTGAACCCTAAATTACTTGTGAAATATTTAGAGGTTCTGCCATACTAAGTGTACTGGGATAATACTCTCATTAAGTTCTAGTCAATTACCATGGGTAAATCGAATCATTTTAGAAACCCAACTAGTTGGTTGGATAATTCATTTCCAAGAGCCCACTGTGGCATAATCCTGCTGCAGCCATCTGTATCCTAAAGTAAGTTGATTCCCAGGTTTATTACTGAAACACCCTGGCAATGTCAGTAAATTTGCCAGAGTGATTTCCCCATGGTCACACATTTATTTAGCCAAACAAATGGCTGTGCTTATGGTAGGTAGCAGATGTTGTCAGTTGCACGATACAATATCATCTGAAGCATCTTTTCTCTGGTTGCAACTGAGAGGCAGTCACCAATGTGAAAGGAGTGGAGTGAGTTAACTTTAGAGAACCAGTCTTTTGTTCCTCAAATTCTCTCATGATTTCCATTATATCATGTCCTCAGATTTCCCCCTGAATAGTGTGAAGTCCCTGTTGCTATCCACTTGGAGTGGCGCTTAGTAGCACTGAATAATTTAAACAGGTAGAATAGAAGGGCTCTGCAAAGGGCTCACCTCACTATGACTACCGATACAAGTTAAAGGTGGCCTTTACCCCTCACAAATTCTTCCCTATCCCTGGAGTACAAAGCACATTCTACATGTCACATGTATCTTTCTGGACAATAGCTTTCTAATAAGTTAGCTGAAAACTCTCCATGATACTAATGTCATGTTTCTTACTACCTTTTTGTTCATTTCTGTATTCACCATGCCCATCTCCAGTTTGTGGTATTTGTTAGAAAGAAAGAAAGGAAGGGAGGGAGGGAGGGAGGGAGGGAGGGAAGGAAGGGAGGAAGGAAGGAAGGGAGGAAGGAAGGAAGGAAGGAAGGAAGGAAGGAAGGAAGGAAGGAAGGAAGAAACTTGAGGAAGATGTTGTACACTGGCTCACAGGAGTCCCTGAAACTCCTCTTTTTATGTTTGAATACTTCTGATATGAAGTTGAGAGAGTTTATACTGCAGCTAGAAGTGTCTAAGTGATGCAGCTCTGTCCAAGCAAACGCAAGCAGAAATATGCTGGAGTAGGTCTATCACCGTCTCGTTCTTGTTCCTGGAATCTCAGACATAGTCACACCGCAGCAGACATTCTGTGACCACGAGAGAAAGGGAAAGAGAAATCCAGAGTCCTAGATCACTATCAGCAGATATCTGCCTTCAGATTTCTTGCTTTTAGAGTAAAAAGTCCCTATTTTCAAGTGAATGTAAATGTATCTGTTATTTGTAATTAAAGTATTGTTAAATAAAAAAAAATTATTCTTAGATAAAGAAACTTTTTTTAAAATTTGGTGGTAAGCTCTCTGACTTTTCAAATAATAGTTATGCTTTTAGTCTCTTTTTACGGGGTCTGTATGGGGAAATGATGGTCTTTTTATATTATAAATGTGAAGAAATGACATTTATCTGAAATAACCCTATGCCACAGGAAGGATATCACTCCTACCCAAGTGACACTGGCAAGAGCAACTAACAGCCTGCCCTCGGCACTCACCACTAATAGCACATCAGCATGGCTGTGATAAATAATTCTAACAGCTTAACATAGTAACACCATTATAATTAACATGAGCAAATTTTATATGTTCTTTTAGGGAGAAAAGGACTCTTATATGAAGTATGCAGAAGGAGGCTAATTCTGTTAGCCAATTTACTTTTATTTTCTGTTTGCATTGCTGTTGTTCATTTCATATATTAAGCCTACACCCAACACAAATTCTTAGAAAATTTCTTCCAAGAAGTGGCATCCTTTGATTTTCCTTTATATTTGCTCAATCTTGAATGCTTTATTTCCTAGGCTTCTGTGTCGCAGGAGTTGCTGAGTTTCTCATGTGTCTTATTCTTCCTTTGCCAGTTGCTGCACAGGACCCCCTCCCTTTGGGATGCTCTTTAGAACATCACTCTCGGCTATCTTTTCTTATCATTGGAACGTCCTTCTAGAATTATTATGTTCATTTTCATGACTTTAATTACATATGCTGACCACTAAATTCGTGTATGTGACATCAACATACACAGTGGTAAGCTGGCCCACTTGCTTCGTGCAGGGGAAAAGGCATAATTTATAACATTTGCTGATTTCTGTGGAACAAATACTCCCCCTATAGCCAATGTCAAGCCACCAATAGTTTAATAACTAGCTTACAAAGTCCCTGAATATCAGTAATTGGCTTTTGCAAGCTGATATGAATTGGGTCCAGGACACCAAAGAGACTACTAGCTGTCATTTGGCTCTTGTGAAATTTCAAAATCATTATGTGCCAAATTAACTCCTATTATCTTCTTCTTTCCCAGCTTTCTCCTTCTCAGTGATTAATACTACCACTCATTTACTTGCTTCAATCAGAGCCCTGGCAGTCATCCTCGATACGTTCTTCACCATCATCCTCCACATTGGATCACTAACCAAATCTGCTATTCCTTGTTTGTCTTTAATAACTTTCAAAATACTCCGGCGATACCAGACTAATCTGGGTCATACTCATCTCTCCCAGGGATCACTACAATAGTGTTCTCATTGGTGTCTATACTCCTGGCCCAATCGATTCTGCTTCTAATTGATTATGCATGCAGTGACCAGGGGAACCTTTCTATCATTCAGGCCTAATCATGTCATATTCTTATGCATAGCTCTACATTGCTCATTCACTGAGACTTTTATTGGTCTCATGATGCAATTTAGATAAAGTTTCAAATCCTTCAGGATATATATAAGGTTCTCATGAGCTGATACCTCCTAATCTACCCAGTATCATTTCTTATCCCACAAATTACAACTAAGATCATATACTCAGATGAAATTAATTAGGCACCTTCTTCTGGTTCCAAGCCTTTGTGAATGCTATTTATTTTCTCTTAAAAAACTAGTATTATTGATAAAAATGCATATATGTTAAGTAATATATACCAGGCCTTTTTAAAATTTCCTTATTAATAGTCTTATTTAATCCTTATAATCACCACTCTACTAGTTTTTGCTTTTGTTTTTGTTTTTAATTTAGGAACATAGAGGTCAACCAACTTTTCTAAGATTGCACAGCTAATAAGTGTAGGCACTACATTATTTCCCAACGCCTCACCCTCTACAGCTCTTAATCAAAATTATAAATTCTGCTTATGGTTCCCAACCTTCAGGAAGATTTTGTTCATAGCAGCACTTTCAACAAGAGCCAAATCATGGAAAGAGCCTAAATGTCCATCAACTGATGAATGGATCAAGAAGTTGTGGTTTATATATACAATGGAATACTACATGACAGTGAGAAAGAATGAAATCTGGCCATTCGTAGCAACATGGATGGACCTTGAGGGTGTCATGCTAAGTGAAATAAGTCAGGCAGAGAAGGACAGATACCATATGTTTTCATTCATAGGTCTAATAGGAGAAACCTAACAGAGGACCACGGGGAGGAGAAGGTGGGGAAAAGAGTTAGGGAGAAGGACGGAGGCAAATCATGAGAGACTCTTGAATAATGAAAACAAACTGAGGGCTGAAGGGGGAGGAGGAAAGGGGAAGGGGCATGATGGTCATGGAGAAGGGCACTTGTGGGGAAGAGCACTGGGTGTTATATGGAGACCAACTTGACAATAAACTATAAATAAAAAAATAAAAAAAAAAAGAATTATGAAGCCAAAGACTTCCTAATGGATGATCCAATTTATATGGCATTCAGGAAATGCAAAATTATAGAGACAGAAATTAGATCAGTGCTTGCTAGGGGCTAAGGAAAGGGGAAGCAATTAACTACAAATGGGAACTTTTTTGGGGTAACAGAAATATTATAAATCTTAATTATGGTGGTGGTTAGTGAATGTGTATACACATATAAACACACATATGTCAAAATTCACTGAACTGCACCTCAATAAATCTGAATTTTTTAATTAAAAAAAAGGAAGTATTCCTATGCATTCCAATAGTACACCAAAGTAATCCTTAACCTGGGCATACACCTGTGGAATTGCCTATATACTTGTGCCTGATCCCCAGAAAAAAATGTCATCTTTCCAGGGGCAGGGCTATCTTGTTCACCATCAGATCCAAAGCACTTAGTGTACTCAGTACTAGCAAATACAAAGTCATATTTGTTGGATGAAAAATGATAAAATGCCACTTGAGATCAGTAAGACTCAATAATTTATAGACTCATATTACCTACTGAATTTGAAATGGGAAACAAATAACACATATAGTAGAAACTCACCAAAGCTATCACTCATTGATTTTGATGGCCACATTTAATATGGGATTATAATCCAAGAAATGAATTTTAAGAAAAAATATAAATTGCAAAATTATAGATTATAGGTTGTTAAAGAAATTCACAGATCTTGCTATCCATTCTTCCGGCTGTATAGGTAAGGAAACTAAAGTTAACATAAATAATGAAATCTGTGCAATCCTTTCATTCATTCAACCTTCTGATGAAATTAAGCTAGTAAACTCAGGAGGTGATTTGTTCTCAAAAGGAATAAAGACATGAGTAATGACTGAGAAATAAGGAGTGAAAATTGGATCTGTGTATTTTACCAGTAAATCATCAATTATTTGATATAATTGCTACTTTGTTATAAACATTAACTATAGGTAGCATAAATGATCAAAAACTGGAGTACATGGAATACATGGAATATAAAAGAAAAGATGTACTAATTATACAAATTTATTTTGGGTTCCTTTTTTTTTTTTTTACATTTACATTAACAGAAGTTCACTCCAATGATACCTTACTAAGGTGAACTTTATTCCCCAGTACTTCCGCCATCTCTGTAAATTGAGGATGGCACAACTATTCTATCATTTTTATAACCATAGTGGTACTTCTGTAAAACTTTAAGCACTATCATTTAGCAGACACTCAAATAAAATAACAAAAATCTGATGAATAACAACAATTTTGCTAATGTTGAATCCTTACTTTTGTTTTAACAATGAAGTGTGTGGGCGTTTTGTTGCTGGTGTTTCATTGTTTTTGTTAATTTCAGTTTTATTATTACAGTCAAAGAGTCTGAAATTACTCTCATACCTTCATATCCACTTTCCCTGAAATCACCATTCACAATTTGTAGTATGACATGAACAATGGAGATATCCCAAACAAATATTGCTGGAAAGGTTTGTCGTAAGAAATTAGGTTTAAAGCTCTTGGTCTGCACTGTGGAATGTAAATATAGAGTTTGCTAAAAGAATTTTTCAGTTTGTCATGGAGCATGGCCAGTAACTATACCATTATTTTTTTCAAAATAAAGAACAGAAATGTTGTCTCAAAAATTAAACAGAGAATTTGAAAACATTTCTTCAAAAGCCAATCTGCTAGAAAAACAATTCTACTGATCCCACTTATGGACAATTCTCTTTGCTTGTTTCCTTCTTTTTAAACAAAACACTAGAAACAGCAGGGTCTCTATGTTCAGGATTTCATTTATGCTTGGGCTTTGTGTATAGTGATGACTATTCTTCATTTGCTTTACATCATGATCCTCTTTCCAGTCACAAGTTATCACAGGACATCATCAGCAGAATAAAAAAAAAAAGAGCTTTAATGTTCTGGGGGATGCCACTTATGCTTATACTCAGCGACCATCACATCAGGATGATGAAGAACCCAGAGACACTTCAGCAGAGAGAAAGAAAAGACACCTTTTCAGCCCTCATCTCAAGAAGAGTGTGATTCCTGTGTAACTGCAACGGGTGAATCAGATCTGCTACCCTGCCAGAGGTCAGACAGTGAAAAATATGTCTTGTTCTCTCCAGTGAGCTACTAAGGCCTTCCATCTTCCTGACAGCAAAGCTATAAAAGAAAGAAGGTCCAAAGCAATCATTGATAGTGTATAATAAATATTTGTCTTTCCTTCATGGAAATACCTCTACCATTTGTATGAGATGCCTCAATTAATGTCTTCCTTATTCTTACTCTTGAATGTTAGCATTGATATAAAACTGACCACATACTATACCCAGAAAAGCCCCCAGGAAAATGTATCAGAGTGGAAATAACACCGAATCAGGTGAGGTGGTGTGGTATTATATAAAGAGCTTGTCTGAGAAGTGGACAAATGAGCAGGAATTTGAATAAATGAGCCATCAGTATGTCTGTAAAGAATGCTCCAGGCAGAATCCCAAATCCTCGAGGCAGGGGCTTATTTAACTAGAGAGCATTGGGAATATTTCAGAAAGGATATAAAGGCCAGTTTGCATCACAATGAGCAAGGAAAAAGAAAGACAGGTAATAGACTGAAGAGTCAATCGGGGGACCAGATCACATAGGATTGTGTAGGCTATGGTAAGGAACTGGACTTTATTCAAAATATAATGATGGTGGGGCTTATGGGTGCCTCAGTCTGTTATGTGTCTGGCTCTTGATTGTGGCTCAGGTCATGATCTCACAGTTCATGAGTTTGAGGCTCCACGCTGGCAGTGTGGAGCCTGCTTGGGATTCTCTCTGTCTCTCTCTCTTTCTGCCCCTGCCCATCCCTTGCTTGTGTTCTCTCTCTCTCTCTCTCTCTCTCTTTCTTCTCTCTCTCTTTCTCAAAATAAATAAACTTAAAATATATATTGATGACAAAAACTAGAGCAGAATGACATTCTATCATTGCCCATTTTAGAGAGTCACTTGATAAGCACACCACCACACCAAAAGCAACAAAATGACAAACAGTAAAGACCATAAAAATGCTAGTATTATTACAGCAATACTTATTACAATTATAATCATTTATTGAAAGCACTGAAATCAAGAGGTCCAAGCAGACGAAAAAGGGGTTTTGGTTTTGGTTTTGGTTTGGTTTTGCATGTGTCCAAATGTTTACCTGTTCTGCCTCCTTCCCTACCCTAATGTCAGACATAAGCCACGATTTTTTTCAAGCACTCTTAAATAATTCAGTTCTCCACTGAATTTCAGTGCCAAGAAGAATAACATTTTGGTAATTAAAATGTCCAGTCAAGTGTAGAAATCCAATTTCAGAAAGGCACTTAACACTAACTGACTGTATACCTTCTATACCTCCTTTATTTACTTTTTAAAAATCTTGTTTATCTTGTTATTTCCTCCCATTAAAATAGCCACTCTATGAGGACAGGGATTTTTGTCCATTGTGTTCATTGCTATACACTCAGCACCTATAACAGGCAGGCACACCATAGATATAACAGCAGGTGCTGAAATCATTTGGAGAGAAAGCACAGCCAGAACAGGACAAGGTTCCACATCACACTAATAGGATGATAGGAGGAGTAGGCGCCCCCAGTAGAGACGGAAAGGTGGGAGCCCATCCAAGTGGAAGAAAACAAGCAGAGGGAGTCGTATTTTCCAAATGCTACCCAGTGTCTCCATATAGTGAGCCCTGAGAAAGGACCATCAAGTTAGATGAGAGAAATCACTTGAAAACAGTCGACTTGGTTGAGTGGAGAGAGCACTTAAACTCAATCTAAGCAGAAAATGAGAGTTGGAACTTCCATTGTACACCATGGTTTCAAGGACATTTGCTATTGAAGGCTGCAGAAAATGGGAAAGAAAGTAATAGCTGGAATGTGATATGGGCTTGAGAAAGGTACATTTAGTGAGAATAGGAAAGGTCATACTAGAGTAACAATCTTGAGGTTTTCATGGCTGAAATACAATACATACATACATACAATAAATATGTATTCACATTTATCAAATTTATATATGTTCATTAGATGCATAATTATGAAATTAATAATGTAGGTTGTATAGCATACTATATAACACAAGTATAAATGTTACATATATTTATATTTTATATTAGATTATGTACTTATTTGTTTACCATCAGGGGCTCTGATTATAAAGCCACGCAGACCCAGGCTGACAGGATTTTACTTTATTGTACTCCACTTTCTTCTACAGACCCATTTGGCAAGGCAGTAGGGAAATAAGTGTGCAAGACAATAGCACAAATGCTTTTAATTTGAATATCGGGAGAATGCATATGGCTAACCTTAAACTAACCACTATCATCTTCTGGAAGAGATGTTGGCAGTATCGGTAGGTCTTTCTTAGGACAGTATGAAGGAGAGGTGAAAAATACCGATTAGGAGCTTGAAGAGGGGTCAACATGGGGGTTATGGATTTGTGTGTTTTGTAGTAACTGAGAGAATTCAAGCCGTAAGTACGAGTGTGTCCATCAAAGGAGAGAATGCAAATGAGAAAAACTGAGGTCAATCTTCCCCGATAAAGCTTTAAGGAACATGAGGAAAAGAGAACACAGTAAAAGTAACAGAAGTGGTAGATGGATAGGGAAGAAGGTAAGAATGACAGGAAGTGTATTTGGAAAGAGGATAGGTTTAAAAATTTTAGTTGTCAAAACAGTAGATAATGCAGAAAAGTCTAGAAAGGTAACGCCATCATTTAGATCTAGCACACTATAGAAGTGCTGGTAAGAGCAGTTTCAATGTCTTCCCCAGGATGAGGACAGTGCAGACATCAAGAGGCCCGCAGCAGGGTCTGGAGTTTGGAAGACAAGCCAGTGAGGGTAAAATATTCCCTGAAGATTTCAGGAAGGAATGAACACAAAAATGGGTCAGGCATGAGAAAAGAAAATATGGTTAGAATAATATTAGAATATTATTTTAAGGAATAGAAAGAAGGCTACTGGGCAAATTAAAGTGAAGAGAGAAACCCTGTTAGAGGAGAGGACACTCACACTTTGCAAGAGCAAATGTCCTTTCAACATGTTTTGAGAACAATTGGTTTGGATATGAGAGTTCTGTTTTGGTTTTTTGATTTTGTTTTGTTTTTGCTTTAAATGTGCTTAATGTTTTGTGGCCTGTTTATATGTCATGCTTACATATATTCTGTTTTTTAAAAGTCTCACCATGTATTCCATGCGAATAAGATGCTCTTCATTAGAAAACAGGTAATGATTTGCATCTTTCATTGTATATTCACATTATTTTCCTCCTAAGCAGTCATTACAGTGCTGTAAATTTCTCTCTGGATTCATTTCTAATGGGCAGATCTTTAAAAAAATTCAATTTGCACATTCTTCTTTCTTTAATTCTTTTCTACAAAAACCAGTGGATTATATAGTTCATCATATTTTATTGTCTGCAAGAGCTGAACAAGAAAATATACAATCTGTGCTTCTGCATCTCAAGGGGAAATTGATTGATCATTTCAGTATAATTCCTTCTTAGGTAAAACGCAGATTTTTTTTCTTCACAGACATACTCATTATTTTATTTTCTGCAAAGCAGATACATTTAATATAGCAATTAAAACGCTGTGGTAGGAATCAGTTCTAACTTTGGCTATGCTGAATATTGGCTTTAGTCCTGTTGTGCAAATAACCCGTAACTATCCTTCATCAGCTATAAATAGTGTTTTTTTTCATCATTAACATGAAACTGACACTAGTTGTTTATTTCACCCTACATGAGTGTTTAGAGAGTGGATGTGAATGTGACTCTGTTCTTTTTAGAAAATAGATTTGGTACTGACATTCTACAAATGTCATTAGATGGCATTTTTTTTATTCCTCTTGAAAAAATAAAGGAGAGAGAAAAAAATTGCAACTGTCCAGGCACTACCAAGAAACATGCCTTTGTGTAATCTCCATTACATGTGCATTTTTCTAAGAATTCTCATTCTGTGATATTCTACATGTCAATTATAATAGGCAGCTAGAGTGTGAAATTTCTAAAAAATACATAGGAGTATTGATAATATGAGAAAATTGTAGTAGTTAAAAGTGGTACCTAGAACCCGACTACCAGACTCTGAATTGAGGTTACATTACTACCTTGCCAAGTAGCAGCTATGGACAAATTACTTGATTTCTCTGTGACTCTATTCATTTGCAAAATAGGCATAACAATAAAACCTGTGTCACTGGATTGTCATGGAAGTTAAAGTAGTTAATATAAAGTGCTTGAGGCACACCTTATAGTACAGTACTAGGGATACTGTTTCGAACCTTCACTATTAGTTAACACTTACTGTGTGCTTAGGATGATTCTAAGAACTTCATGTGGATGACCTCATTTAATTCTCTAAATACAACTACAAAATTGATTCTGTTTTTGTTCTTAATGTTTTGATGGTGACCAAATCCTCTGCCTGAAGTTGTATGGACAGTGAGTGTAGGACATGGGTTTCATCCAGGGCCCCAGGCTTTAGAGACCACTCCATTACTGTGTGAAGCCATAAACTGAATCTGTAATGCCATAAAATAGTTGGTGGAATTTTAACTATTGTATTGAGTATTAAGCTACTAATGCTAAGAAATTAAAGCTTTCTAAAGGCCTATTATAGGAATGCAGTCAAAAAGCAAAGATCCTAGACATGTCAAGTACATTTATTAACTTGCTAATAAGCATTTAAGCTGTGGCTTATATGTTTTTAATGCTTTTTACAGTCAAAGACCTAAATGTTTAGGAGTCAAGGACCCTTGAAGAGTCTGAAGAAAGACATAGACATTTCTACCCAGAAAGACATATATACATGTATAATTTAGAATATAGTTTTAGGTGTTTCTAAGCCCCCTGAGACCCATCCAGTCACTCTAGGTTGAGAAGCCCTGACTAATATACTATGAAAAGAACTATCTAGCACCCTTGCTGTGTCTTACCTAAAAACTCAATGTGTCAGGACAGAGAGACATAAAAATACATCTACCTGCAAATTTATGTTAGCCCACATCTTTCAGAAACTAAGCCAGAATAAATGCTTTAAGCATTTACTAGCTGATAGGGGGAAAAAATCTTCCCTTAACTATAGTCTCATCATAAAACTTTCAGAATTTTGAAGTCAAAATATGCTCACTTGGGGACTGTATTTCTGTTTGTTATTTTTCCTGATAATGCTTTTAAAGAATAGTCAAGGGACACAACTTATTTTCTATGGTTTTTGCAAAATTGGCAAGGCTCACTACTCCCATTCTGGTTTATTTTGGGAACTTAGATAACTCCCTGAAGAAGTGAGCCATACTGTCCTCCACATTACCCTTCTGATGCAAATCCTTGTTTCATTGTAATGATGACTTAGGCTCAGCAAATTCCAAAGGGTCTTACAGTCTCCAGCATTTCAGAAATGCAACCTGGAATATCTCTTCAGCGTAATAGGCATGCTTTTTCACATATCCTAGGCAAAGAATAACACCCTAGAAATTTTAAGGAAAATGAGTTTCTCTTAGAAAAAAAAATGTGATTGTCATAGCTGGTGGAAAATATATTTCTCCAATAGGAGGCTCTATTCCTAAATAAAGATGTAGGGATTTTGAGAATTTTTTTGTAAAGGCTAACGTAGGTCTAAGTTGCCTATGGTCTGTCATAGCTAACTCTATTCTTACTCATTAAAAAAGTAATAACTTGGGGCACCTGGATAGCTCAGTTAGTTAAGCATCTGGCTTTGGCTCAAGTCATGATCTCAGGTTTCCTGAGTTCAAGGGGTGTGTTGGGCTCTATCAGACAGCTCAGAGCCTGAAGACTGCTTCAGATTCTGTGTCTCCCTCTCTCTCTGCCTTCCCCCGCGCTCTCTCATTCTCTCTCTCAAAAATAAACATTAAAAATAATTAAATAAATAAACAATAAAAATCAATAACTAGTATTTCTGAGCTACAATATTAAACAAATTATATATGTATATATTCCTATATTTATTTACTTAAATTTAGTCCAGTATTTGTATCCCCAAAAATCAGCTAGGGGGATTTGTTATTTTTCCCCAGATATTCATTATGAAAATTTCAAACTTAGAGCAAAAGTAAAAGAATAATTGATTTTTAATTAAAGATGTTTACTGAGTTCTCATTAAGTACACAGCAAAATAATTGCTTTGATTCTGCAGAAGATACAACATATTACAGGAAATGATAACTATCAATAGAATCAGAAAATATATTTTGGCTAACTCTAAGAGTGACATAGAGATCCAGAGGTGGGAGACAGCCATAATTAATAGGATTCATGTGAGTTACAGTGTTATAACAGACTCACAGAAGTGTGTTAGACTCTTAGAGATTGTATTTCATGGCACTGGCACGTGCAGGTAAAATCATTAGCATGCACACATGCTCACATGCCAAGCAGCGTGCACACACACACACACACACACACACACACTAGGTTTGACAGTGCACTCTCCCCTCCACAAGAAGGCATGGGAAAATCCCAAAGGCTTTCCCACACTGTGTGGAGGTAGGGTACTCTAAATGAATATGATCTCTATGTAAAAACACTTGTTTAGGTTTAAAATGCATTAATTTAAAAACAGACTTGAGATTCTACATTGTGACTGGTAGCAGTTTAAGTTTATAAACAAAATGTAAGATTGTCAGTTATTTGGCATTCTGTCATCTCCTGCTAACATGTTTATAGGCAGGATTATATGCAGAATGATGAAAGAGATGTTTACTTAAGAAATGTGTTAAATTGGGGACTCTTCAATCATATTTTCAATGAAGTGGGATGAATTTGAAGACTCTGGAACGGTATTCTTTACTTTTAGCACTGATTCAATGTAAAGATTATTTTTTAATCTTTTTTTAATGTTTATTTATTTTTGAGTGAGAGAGAGAGAGAGAAAGAGAGTGTGTATATGAGTGGGGGAAGGGCAGAGAGAGAGGAAGACACAATTTGAAGCAGGCTCCAGGCTCTGAGCTGTCAGCACAGAGCCCCGCACGGGGCTTGAACTCATGAACTGTGAGATCATGACCTGAGCTGAAGTCTGATGCTTAACTGACTGAGTCACTCAGGTGCCCCCAAAAAATGTGTTTTGAAAGAAAAATAAGAGAAACTAATATTAGTGAATTTAGTCTCACTACATTTAGAGACACTATCACTAAAAAATAATGTAAAAATTATAGCGTAATAGCTTTTAGCTATTTGCATCAGACGGATCAGTCACACAGAGAGACATCTTCCTTCTGTGATGTGTACTATACTATTTCTAAGGGGTAGGGGCATATAAAATAGCAGGACCAATTATAGTGACATCTAAATAAATTTTTTTCCTGTTCCCTTAGTTGACCATTGGGAAAAATTTAAAGTAATGTTTAACCCGGATATTTTATATCCTTATTTTTTTCTTATTTTTTTCTTCTTTAAGGAATATATTTTAGTTAACACTAGTAACAGTAAGATAGATGAATTACCAAACATTTCTATATTAAATTATAAAAACTGAATGGGTATTGTGGTGTCATGCAGACTGAAGTAGGACAGTGTGAGTTGAAACGTCCATCCACCTCTAGCACTTACGAGCTTTAAGACTTTGGACACGTTAATGTCTCAAAAAATGAATTTTGCAATTTATAGATTAGAAGTGATAACAGCATTTATCTTAAAAGTTTGTGTTAAAGAAGAAATGACAGACTATATGAAAAGTGCTACTAGAGTAGTTGTCATATAGTAAACAATAAATAAAGGATATTGCTATTAGGCATGTCCACCCTAGGTTTTTTTCCATCTAAAGATATCTAGTGATCTCTAGGTTTATACAGCTACTTAATTTATTTAACCATAATAATGAGTAATGAAATAACTACGCTGAAATGTATTCAATGTCATTTCTTTAGCAGAAATTAGCATGGAAATGAAAGCTAGAGGTACAGACTTGAACCAGACTCTGTATTTACAAAGTCCCAACTGTGCTGTTCATTAGCTGTGAAACTCTGGATAACAATTCTGATGCTTCAGTGTCCTCTCCTACGTAATAGAAATAACATACAATCTACCATTTATTGTTGCCATAATGACTAAAACCATTTCTGTTTGAACAACTCGGGATAGTGTCTGATATTTAGTAAACCTAAGTGTTTGGTAAATAAATGCAAACAGTTGAAATACTCTGTGGGGCTTTTCCTGTAGTAAATATTTTTTATGTCTAACTTTCAAATTTACTCAATACAAATGTATTACATGTCCATGACACAGACTAGGAACTTAAGGTGTAGCCAGTCTCAATCATACACTTTTGTGCATACAAGTAAAATTCTAAAGCCCAAATGTAGAACCACTGGAACTGACCCAATTCTATAGACTGGTTGGTTTGGCCCTGACTCCACTCAGGATGCCTTAGGACCACAGTCATCACCATTAACAATCCTGCTATATTCCTTTGGCTCAAAAAGTATCACTGTATATTTAAATAAGAAACAAGGAAAGAAAAAGCTTATTTGTTTTCTTTCAATATACCCTCACCAAAAAGCTGAATAAATCAACATCTCAAGTAGTCCTCAAACATAATCCGAGTACTATTCAGACCTATAAATGAAGACTGTATCTTCAGAGCATCTTTTCCTCTAGTGGCGTGCACTTTACTACAAAAAAAAAAACTTAGATTTTATTTTTACAACTTACTGTTCTGTCTGTAGGTGATGTGATTTGAGGCCTCAAATTATTCATGTAACCCTTCACTAAATTCCTTTCCCAATCACAGAAAATACTGTCATTTGTTGTTTGATTTTTTTTAATTATACTATGATAAAATGTTGGGGAGGGAGAATACTAAGACGTTAATTATTTTTTTTAATTTGTCACCCTGTTTCCAAGTCCATATAGTTTTCCAATGAATTGAACTGATATAGTCACATTAAATGGGTTAGCTAAGTTCAAGTGCTTTAAGAAAAACTGTGTGTGTGTGTGTGTGTGTGTGTGTGTGTGTGTTTCAAGACACATGATCATCTGCTATATCTCAATGCAAGAGATTAGTCTTCTCAGATCCTTCTTATCATTCTCTCTTCTGCCAAATCACTGGAGAATTCTTTAAGTCTGAAGATGTTCAGGGATCATTACTTTTATGAAAGATAAATTGAGGATTGAGGCTGAAGAGCTTCTTCTGGCCCAAAACAATATCTAAAGCTGTCATTGCCTGTCATTATCCTGATTAAAAAAATCATGAAATGGCCACTCTAGAGGATTTCATCTAATGTTCTTGTTCATACTACTCTTAAGTGGAAAAATTGATAAATCTTCTCTCGAGAACATTTGATAGCCATGTAAAATTACAATTTCTCAAGATAATTGGAACATTCTCAGAAAAGCCATTCAATAAAACTGAAAAGTCCAATTAGAGGTTAGCTATATTTGTAAGTGATAAAAAAACATACTCTCTCATGCATTATATATAACTGATATTTATGACACAATCTATTACATCCTTGTGAATATTTATTGAACACAAAATATACAACAAATGTGACAACTTATTGAAAAAAGAAACAGGTACCATCTTTTTCTCAAGAAATTGAGTTTGAGGTTAATTCTTGCTAGTAAGTTTCCACTTAAGTGGAAAAAAAACTACTCCAAATTTAACCAACTACTTGAAAGTTAAGAACTTTTCACATAATGGTTTCAGCTATGACTCTATGCACTTAAACCTGGTTGAACCATTCACTTAATAGCATGTTCAGAGATTTTTTAAAAAATGTCCCTGTTAACATAAGATGTATCTATCCTTTGGTCCCACTGAGTTTTCTACCCTTTTCCACTATCATACAAGCTCTATGAAGTCAAGAGTATTTGTTGTGTATGTCAATATATTCTACTGTTGAACAGTACATAGTACCCCTAGGCAGTCAAATAAATCTGATTGATAAAACAAAATTGTCTCTCTTTTTTAGTATCTATGCAGCTTCACACATTTTTGGATTTTTTTTTCTTTTTGCTTTATCAGTGATAGAGCCTAGTGACTGGGAATGCCTATCTAAAGTCAAACAACCTGAACTGGAATCCCAGTTCTGCTACTTACTGGCTCTGACAATATGGACAAGCTCCATAAACCTTGTGTGTTCGGTTTCCCTACTGATAAAAGGAAGATAATAATAGTACCTCTTTCAGGGGCTTGTTGTAAGGATTCAATAAATAGCACACACATGGTTTTTCTGTATAGAAACCAGCACATTGTAAGTCCCCAATAAGTGTAACCTGTTATTATTTTTCCACTCTAAGAATTGGTCTGTGACCCTATACTACAATAAATAACTTAAACAATCACTGTCTGGCTTTCCCTATGCCTGGTGCCTGACCATTTGAAACAAGGTAGATAAGCCTATCTTGACTCCTTATTTAAATGAAGACAGATTTAGATATTTTATTTTATTTTTTTAATGTTTTCATGTTTATTTATTTATATTTGAGAAAGACAGAGAGACAGAACACAAGCTGGGGAGAGGCAGGGAGAGAGACAGAGAATCCCAAGCAGGCTCCACAATGTCAGTGAAACGTCAGCCCGACACGGGGCTCCGTCTCATGAATCTTTGAGATCATGACCTGAGCTGAAGTCAAAACTTGGATACTTAACTGACTGAGCCACTCAGGCACCCCCAGAGTTAGATATTTTAAAACTGTAAATTGAAGCACATATAAAGCATCTGCTCAGCTGCTCTGATTTGAGGGGAGGGGCCATGATGAGGTAGAAGGGGAAATATGTTTGCAGACGTTCAGTAGGACTAGATTATAAAACATACATGATACCAGATTATCATGACTCAAAGAAAAGTGACAAAAGGGGGATGCCATATGAGTGCAGGTATATAAAGAAGTTTACGGTAGCTTTTTCTATAGTGTGAATCATTTCAAAATGTTTGTGCCCAAGAGTGTGGAGGAATGAGTAGGTAGAAACCGGAAATTTTGTTAAGGTAGATTTCACCATGTGTTAGATGATTTGGACAGTAAGGCTTCA
The DNA here is from genome assembly GCA_028646485.1 of Cryptoprocta ferox. Classification (NCBI taxonomy): domain Eukaryota; kingdom Metazoa; phylum Chordata; class Mammalia; order Carnivora; family Eupleridae; genus Cryptoprocta; species Cryptoprocta ferox. The sequence continues at coordinate 22,651,187 of CM053575.1, forward strand.
CAAATGCAAATGTCTCTATGTGTCTCAATATACACAGCCATATTTATTAAAACATAGAGAAAACCAAGAACTTAACCAAGGGAGCTATCCTACCTAAAAGCATTTACATTCAATTAAAAAATTAAAAAGGCAGTTTCAGACTTGGAAAATCATTATTAACCCCCTCCTATCTTCTAAGATGGCAAGATGGCAATTATAATATGAAAAGGAGGAAATAGATACAAAGAATATTTTAGGGAAAAGTCAGTATGGACTGGGTGTATAAGAACAATTAGAATGACATATGTGTCAATGATAAGAGCAACATTTCCAAACGTGGATTGCAGGGAAATGATGGGCTTGGAGGGAGAACCATTAAAAGTAGGTCAACTTTAGCAGGTTTTCTTTGGTTTCTTGTGTCCTTCCAGCTTACCAGCTATAATATATATTCCAGCCAAGATTTTTAATTGAGATGGTACATTATCTAAGTTAGCATTCCAAAGTAGGAACTATTTTTTACTGAACTGAAGCTTTTCTAAACTAGACATGTTGCCAGAATATTTAAAAAAAATTTTAAATCAATGCATCTCACTGATAGCATCCTCTTTCATCTAAAGTTGTTTATCACCAAATCAACATCATATTTTTTCTTCTATAAGGCAGTTTTACTGAGACTTAACATTTGATGTCACTAAATGAAAGTGATACACGACTCATAACAAAATGGAAAAAACCAATCTCCAAACTCCATTTTAAATAAATAGAGCTTACAATCCCTTAGCGAGATGAATAAGCTTTTTTGCTTTATTGGCTTTTGACAAAGTTGTAGATGCAAATATGGATTGGCTGATGCAGCAGAAATACTGCAGTTTAGTAGTTCTGAGATTATTATATTGCACTAGCTAAAATACACACACAACATTTAATATTTTTTATGAAATTAAATATGCTCTGCAATTTTCAACAAAATGCTAAAAGATACATTTCTATATGCAGATGCTCTTCCAGAATAATTTTACCTGGCTAAACTTCCATGAAGTAGTTTTATTCTCTCATGATTCCTTATTATGAAGATATCTCTTGTATAAGCAGACACTACCCTTTTCCTAGCTAAATCATTCAATAGTACTGTAACTTGATATTTGTATCTACAGCAAAAAATCTGGCTAGGAGACCTAGATGATGCCAAACAGGTATTTAAATGATGTTTACAAGAGAAGTATTTTATGTCTTAGAGTATAATGTTAAATGGAAAAGCAGAACACAAAATTATATACACCGTGTAGTGATTTTAGAACATGGCTTCAAATTATTTGATATTTTTGTCACTAGGAAGGAAGGTATATAAAACCCATTCTCTTGAATCTGGATGGGCTTCTGACTGTTTCAACCAATGGACTGTGGAGGCAGCAATGTCATGTGACCCCTGAGATTGGTCAGAAGAGACCAGGCTCCTAACATGCCATGTCAGAAGTTAGACTATCCTGAGATTATCACAAAGTAAACCTACTTTGATTGACAGTTCCAATTAAGTCCACCCCATGTCACATACAGGTAAGAAAAGAATCTATCTTAGAATTAGATCCTCCAGCCCAAGCTCTTCTAGTCTCTCCCATCTAAAGTTCCCTACCTGAGGACCCAGACACAGTGGAACATTGGAAAGCTGATCCACCAATGTCCTCTCTGAATTTCTAGACAAAATGTTTTGACACAATAAAACATCCATCTTACATGATGCTGGTATGCTGCAAACAGCTCATATCAGATTTTGAGAAATGGCTGCTACATATTTAGGAATTCTTAAAGCAAATTCTGTCAGAGCCATTAAAAATTTACAGCTCAACAAATGATATTAAAACAAAGTTAATAAATATTCAAAACCAATTACTTCTTAATTATTTCACTACTTCAAGGTAGAGATTATGCCTTGAATTTACTGTTTTTTGCAATCCCTACCAAATTTACTATATTTCCATTTAAGTAGTAATATAGTTCAGTTTTAAGTTTATATGACTCAATAATACTGCAAGTTATAATAATTTGCCAATCTATCATCAAAAGATTAAGCCCTTTTAGGTATATGTGCATTGTTAGGATATGGAGGAAGAAGTTAAGGGGTGGCAGATAGAAAAAAAATAGTGTTTTTTTTTCCCTTAAGAACTTTGAAGAATGAACTTGGACCACTGAGTTACACCATACACAAAAATAAACTCAAAATGGATGAAAGACCTAAACGTAAGACAGGAAACCACCAAAATCCTAGAGAAGAAAGCAGGCAACAACCTCTTTGACCTTGGCTGCAGAACTTCTTACTAAACATGTCTCCAGAGGCAAGGGAAACAAAAGGAAATATTACCCATTAGGACCTCATCAAGATAAAAAGGTTCTGCACAGCAAAGGAAACAGTCAACAAAACTAAAAGGCAACTGATGGAATGGGAGAAGATACTTGCAAATGACATACTGCATAAAGGGTTAGTATCAAAAATCTATAAAGAACTTATCAAATTCAACACCCAAAAAACAAATAACCCAGTTAGGACATGGGCAGAATAGACACTTTTCCAAAGACACATCCAGATGGCTAACAAACACATGATGCTCAACATCACTCATTATCAGGGAAATACAAATCAAAACCACAGTGAGATACCACATCACACTTGTCAGAATGGCTAAAATTAACAACTCAGGAAACAACAGATGTTGGAGAGGAGGTTGAGAAGAGGAACCCTCTTACACTGTTCGTAGGAATGGAACCTGGTGCAACCATTCTGGAAAACAGTATGAAGCTTCCTCAAAAAATTAAAAATAGAACTACCCTATGATGCAGCAACCGCATTACTAGGTATTTATCCAAAGGATACAAAAATGCTGATTTGAATGAGCACATGCACCCCCATGTTTACAGCAGCACTATCAATAATAACCAAATTATGGAAAGAGCACAAATATCCATTGAGTGATGAATATATATATACATATATACACACACAGAGGAGTATTATTCAGTGATTAAAAGAATGAAATTTGACATTTGCAACAACATGGATGGAGCTAGAATGTAGTATGCAAAGCAAAATAAGTCAGAGAAAGACAAATATCAGGATTTCATGCACATGTGGAATTTAAGAAGCAAAACAGATGAATATAGGGGAAGGGAAGGAAAAATAAGATAAAAATAGAGAAGGAGACAAGCCATAAGAGACTCTTAAATACAGAGAACAAACTGAGGGTTGCTGGAGGGGTGGTGGGTGGGAGGATGGGCTAAATGGGTGATGGGCATTAATGAAGGCACTTGTTGGGATGAGCACTGGGTGTTATAATGTAAGCAATGAATCACTAAATTCTACTCCTGAAACCATTATTACACTATAATTAACTAACTTGGTTTTAAATAATTTTTTTAAAACAGAAAAAAAACTCCTTCAAGAAAGAGAAAAAAAAAACTGACTAACAAGTACTCAGCTGAATAGGTAATATCGGTTAGTATCTAGTGATTGTTTTAATGAACATGCAACATTTTTTAGTAAAAACTCTTCACATTGTACATCACTTATATCCACTTAAAAATCCATATACTTCTTGTAAATGACCCTTTAGCCCTGATGAAAAATACTTTGCCAAACTAAACCCATGTGAAATCTAATTTCACTTGAGCTTCTTATGAAATTAATTTTAATGCCTAATCATACGGTCTTCATGCTGACAAAATCCATACTGAAGTTAATGAGACAGGTGTCTCCAAGGAATATCTGAAATTTTTATTCTACTCAATCAGCAGTAGTTCAAAGATCTTGGTTTAAATACTTTCCCCTCCACCAACCTTTATGAAAAAAGAAAAATCTCAAATATGTTAAAACTAAATCTATATGAAAGATTAGGTAAAAAGTTAATGTTTGGTTTCCAACATTAGAAAGAATTCCCTGACCAAACCCTTATTTTTATTTTTTATAAATAATTATCTTTAATTCAAATATTTCTGCGACCATACTGTTATGTTTCTCTCATCTCAAAAATATTGAAGTAACACATCGTAATGTGTGACAAATTCTGTTTAAAAAACAACAGAATGAAAAAAAAAACACAACAGAATGGATTTAAAATATTTACTACAACTTTTTGACAACTCATTTTGTAACTGATTTTCATTGCCAATGTTGGTGATTTTATTATCTATTTTCTGTGGAATCACAGGATCTCACCAAGATGTTTCAATGATTACTCACAATTTGTGATGTAAGTTATATTTTAAGTTTGTAAATATCATATAGGCTTTAATTGAAAAAAAGTATACAAACATTGTATACATTGGATGCATTATTTTTTTTTACTTTACTTTACTTTATTTTATTTTATTACCAGGCTTTAGAATTAACCTCTCAGGCTATGTCTACATTTGCATGTAAACTTGGTGGAAAAATACTATTAGTCTAAGATGATTTTTTAAAAAAATTTTTAATGTTTATTTATTTTTGAGACCAAGAGAGAGAGACAGAGCATGTATGGGAGAGGGACAGAGAGAAACAGAGACATAGAATCTGAACCAGACTCCAGGCTCTGAGATGTCAGCACAGAGCATGATGTGGGGCTTGAACCCACAAACCGGGAGATAATGCCCTGAGCCAAAGTCAGACACTAAACCGACTGAGCCATCTCGGTGCCCCTAAGATGCTTTTTAAAAATGAACAAGTATATGTATCAGCTATGGTAAATACATTTGGGAGATGCTGTATTATTGCAGGTAAGGGTTACAGGTATCTGTTCAGTGCTTGTCAGGGTTTAGCAAGTATGCTTCTATCACTCAATGGAGGCTCAATCAGGGTTTTTAAAATAACTTGAGGATGCAAAGGAGTAGAGTCTGACTTTACATTCATGAAATTTGTGTGACCTTTTACATTTTAATATTTTACTTGTAAAATCATGCTACAGAAGAAATGACTAATCCTAAAATAACAATCACCATCTGAACTCATATCAAACAAACGTGAATCAGAAATGGGATTAAAGCAATCTGTCAAAAACTCTCACAGAATATCCTAAAAATTGTGCTAGAACTTAATGTGCTTCTGTGCCTGGTTTTGCAAAAAAATAGTTTTATATTCTCTATAATTAAAGCATCTTAAAACAAAACACATTAAATTAAAAGATAAGACTTCATATCTTCCACAAAAACTTACGGTTGAATGAGTAATTGAAATCTCTGTCATAAAGAGAAGTATAGATTCAAATGGCTTCCCTGGTCAGTCTTAACCAACATTAGGTGAGAAATAACACTCACTTTACGCAAATTCTTCCAGAAAATTGAAGAGGAGAGAATATCTCTACTCTACCTCCTTTTATCAGTCCCACATTGCCCTAGCACAAAAGACAGAGATGATGGGAAAACTACATTTCAATATGAGCACAGATGCAAAAATGAAACAAAAAAAATTAGTAAACAGAATGCAAAAATATTTTAAATGATAATGAATTATAACCATGTGGAATCTATCCCAAGAATCCAAAGTCTATTTAACATTTCTAAATGTCCATAAACAGATAAATGGATAAAGAAAACGTGACATACATATAATGGAATATCATTCAGGCTTCAATAAAAGAAGGAAATCCTGCCATTTGCAATAACTTGGATGGATCTACAGGACATTATGCTTAGTGAAATAAGCCAGACACAGAAAGACAAACACTGTATGATCTCACTTACATGTGAAACCTAAAATAGTCAAACTCATAAAAGCAGAGAATGGTAGTTGCCAGGGGTTAGCGGGAAGAAAAAAATGGAGATGATGGTCAAAGGATATAAACTTTCAGTTACATAAGTAAGTTCTGGAGATACACTATCCAGCATAGTGTCTACAGGTAACAATACTGCACTGTACATGTAAAACTCACTAAAAGGGCAGATACTATACTAGGTGTTCCTATCACACACAGACAGAAATGATGATGATAATAATAATAATAATAATGATAATACAAAAATGGAAGTGGAAGGAAATGTTGAGAGGCAATGGACATGTTGACAGCCTTGATTATGGTGATGATTTCTTAAGTATATAATCATCCTCAAATGGTATATATTAAATATGTACACCTTTATACATGTCAACCATACCTCAATAAAGTGGTTTAAAAAATTTTAAAGAGTTAAAAAATAATCACTATCATTTACCATATTAACAGAATAAAAATGAAAAATATGATTTTATCAATTGTTGCAAATTAAAAAATCTGAAAAAAATCCAAGTCTAATACATGGTAAAAATAAAAAAACTCCTAGCAAACCAGGCATTAAAAAGAAAATCTTCAGGGCACCTAAGTGGCTCAATCAATTAAGCATCCGACTTCTGCTCAGGTCATGATCTCACAGTTCATGAGTTCGAGCCCTGTGACTGGCTCTATGCTGACAGCTCAGAGCCGGGAGTTGGCTTTGGATTCTGTGTCTCCCTCTCTCTCGGCCCCTCCTCACCCCAACGCGTTCTCTCTCTCTCTCTCTCTCTCTCTCTCTCTCTCTCTCTCCCTCTCTCTCTCTCTCAAAAATAAATAAATAATAACAAAATTAAACAGAAAATTCTCAACTTAATAACCAACATCCGTGAAAATCCTATAGCTAGTGGCATACTTATTGGTAAAAACTACTTTTCACCTAAGGTCAAAAAAAAACAAGGAAGTCTATTCTCACCTCCTACTAACTCAGTGCTAAAATATAAAATTCATTATATAAGGAAATTTCTCAAGTCAGTGTCCCCAGTACTTAGAATGACCCCTGGTTTATAGTAGTTAATTAACTTTCATGAAATAATGTAAAAAAAAAACTATTAGTTTGACAAATACAGTAGATAGCAGAATGATGCAAAATCCATAATTTGGAGGGTGGGAAAAAATAAAGATTAAATTTATTTAAAATAGTTACAATTCAGAAATATTTTGACTTTCTCCATGTGTTTTGTTTCACATAAAATATGTGTAATGATGAATATGAGAAAGATTAATTACCTTCTTAAACTTCTGATAAACAAAAGAAGATAAATGTGTGCTTAAGTCATTTACTAACTTACTATTTATTAAGTAAGCAATGATGCCTGATAGCAATAGCAAGAAAACTCTAAAAAGAGAAGCTCACATAAAAGCAGTTGTCAAAATACAGTCATGTCATCTTTGTTATACTGAGAAGTACTAGCTGTTAAAGATTCCAACAGCTTTCAAATGAGATTTACTTAATGCCACATTTATTTCAGTATTTAGACTCATGTGTAATCAAGTAGATAATGTAGTCTGGGATTTCCATTTATTTATTTATGTATTTATTTACTTTTACTGAAATATTGAAGTGAGTCAAAGTTCTATGATTAATATTTCAGATAAAAGAGTCAATCACTGTAACCGTTTACCAACAAAGCTGAATGTCTATCTTATTAGATATGGTTACAGAATCAGGCATGCATGGCTTACTGAGAGGTTTAATTGGCTAAATGAGCCCAATGCAATATTGCAGAACTGTGAGTTACCATCCTTTGGAGCAGATACAAATCTTAGCCTGTGAATCCAGATGGATAATAAATGTTAAGTGTATTTTTCTATAAATTATATTAATGCCTATAACAAACTCCCATGTATTTCAGGGGTTCTGACCACCTCCCCAAAAGCTCCATTTAATTTAGGGAGAGAATTCTTAATACAAAAGCGAGGGGAGGCAGGTGTGGATAATTTGTTTTAGATTCTTCTTCCCAGTCACAAAGCTTTTCCTAGAACATTGTTATTCAGGTCACATCTGGGCTGCCCCTCCTGTCTATGACAAGTCCACTGCTTTGTAGTACTAGAATTCAAGGGGACTTTAAAAAGAACAGTTACTTACAAGCCTTACAGCACATATGCATACTGAAGCCCAGGTCCCTGGGTTTGAATCTCAACCTCGCTGGTCACTGACTGTAATCTTGGGCACCCCAATTAGCATGTGTATGTCTCAGCTTCCTCCTGTGAAAAATGGGGATAATACTATGGATTGAAATGCTGTTATATTCCAATACATAGAACAGTTCCTGACACATAGTAGTCTGTATGCTATAACGTTAAATATTATCACTGTCATACTTTCTATATAAATTGGCAACAAAACAAGGGTTGAGAGGAATCGGAGATACAGATGCCCAAATATCACCCTTATTAAATACCTTTTTGAGGAGATAAATAGATTTCCTGATAATGAATTCCAGACAGCCATATGCTGCACTGGAAAACCATCACTCTACCTCTACACCTCAGGATCTAGCACTGCAAAACTTAACCGCCTGGAAAAGTGGTGTAGAATATGGACTTCCTGGGAGTAGGAACAAGATGACTGGATACACAAGTCAAGCACCCACCTCCTCCTAATTTATAAATGAAATTAAGCTACTCCTTCCCTGTAAGAGAACAGCCTTACACAGGCATGGAGCCACATGACAGGAGGAATAAAAGCATTGCTCTGATAACTGCATTCAGTTGTCAAAATGTAACACATTATTTTTTATGTTCCAGCCCTTGTAGGTGCTTTCCCTCTGCCTACAAAGTATGGCTGTACTGGATAAATAAATACCTGAAAATGAAAAACCTTTAGAGTTGCTGGTGGTTTTGATTTAAGAACAAAACGAGTCTATAGTTATTTTTTTTCTTTTGCCAAGGAATATCTAAATAGTATGCAATGATAATGTCTTTATAAAAATAAAATATAATAAAAAAGCGATGATTTCTTTGCTTTCTCTACCATTGCATTGAGTGACTGACTTAGAACACTCCAAACAGATATTTCTTTTAATCCCATATCACTCAGGTTTCCTAGGACATTCTGGATATTGCATTTGTTCCAGTCTTTGTTTGTTCTCAGATCCCCCAACTGTCTGACTGTTATATGACTCCCCACCCCAGGAACGTGCTGCAAAGTAGAGGAAGAAAAAGGGAGAATCATCCAGTTCTAAGACCTCCCTGCTCTCCTCAGAATCTCCCCATGCTTCAGGATACAGAACTGTAAACTGTTCTGGGGGAGACACACACACTTTCACAATTCTCCCTTCTATTTTCTTTACAACACAGTGAGTCCAACCGATATGAAGCTCAAAAAGCAAGATATGACTTCTGGGAAAATGGAATCCAGGTACATTAGCTGGCAGAAAAGGACAAGGGTGGATAAGAAATTATAAGAAAGTAATGGTTAACATTTCGAAATAATGTCCATCATTATTATGATGTCCATGTCATTACATGATTGTAATGAAACTGCAGTTTCTAGTTTGAGACCAATATGCAACAAAAGTATGACTTGTTTGAAATGGAAGCTGAAAGGTTTGAATGAAATTTATATTAAAAATACCTGAAAATAATTGTTCACTAAAAAATATCAACTTAAACTGGCTGAGGAAGCTGCTCGTTGACTCTCTTCCACTTAATAACTTACCAAGTAAGAAATCTGTGTAGTCAGGAAATTTTGGTTTCAAAGTTAAATCCTATTTCAAGAATTCAGATCAGCTGATTTAAAACTGCTCTGCCTTTTAGTACAAGCTGCTATAAAACAAGGGGTGAAAGCTATTAATACTTGCAACTATGTTTCTTCATGAGTCAATATATTTTTAATATTACTTTTAATATATTTTTAATATTAATACTGCTTTAGAGCACCTTGGGTGGCTCAGTTGGTTAAGCTTGGGATTCTCTCTGTCTCTGTCTCTCTCTCTGTCTCTCTGTCCCTCCTCTGCTCCTTCTTGCACATATGTGCACTGCTCTCTCTCATAGTAAATAAACAAACATTGGAAAAAAGCTCTTTTAGGTACACTGAGTTGTAAATTGAAGGAGTTCTGCAGACCCTCTTAGAGACGTCATTTCAAAATGGAACACATGATAATCTTAAATGGGATACAATACTGCATTCTGTAAATAGTAAAAACTTGCAGCCACTTGGACTACTGGGGATTATATAAGAACAGCAGCAATAAAAATAACTAACATGTTTAAACTTTATTTCCTTTGTACCAGATACTCATCAAAGTGCTGCAGATATTAGTTCTTCCAAGTTCTTCCAATTCTCCCAACAATGTACAATTTTGAACTCAATTTTACAGAAGAGTAAACATCACTTAGAATACTTAAATAACTTATCCTAAGTCACATATTTAGTAAGTGGAAGAGGTAGATTTTGGTGACAAACAGTATCATCCAGAATCTATGTTGCCGAAGATTCTAGTAAATACTTTATCTTGTACCAACTCTTATGTTGACTGAGAATTATGGCACTTTCAGAATATATTTCCTACCAAAAACGAAAAACAGACAAAATATCAATAGCTCCTTTAAGGCAAACAATACATGGTTTATGGTTTTTGTATATACCCTTTTTAAAATTTTTTTGCGCACTTTAACACTCAGGAAACTATGTATACTAAACTCAAACACTGGAGATATTATTCCATAACATGGCTGAATCCCTTTTATTCATGTACTTTTCACACTTCAAATTATAAAATATGAATAGATATTTTGGGGAAAATAAGTTTGAAAATGAACAAGGTAAACTCTAAGAAATTACGTGGCTGCTTCTTGTTGCTTCTGTTTCAAAATCTCACAAAATAAATATTCACTCTAGAAAAATAGTAGTTCAAACATCACAGCTGGGATAGTTAACAGCTCTAGATATTCCAAGTGGAAATTAACATTTTTCAAGACACTTAAATTCAACCATCTGCAGTGTCTATATCACCTGTTAGGGTGAGTGTATTTCCTATTGCTGCTCTAACAACTGCCACAAATTAAGTGGCTTGAAAGCACCCAATTTTATTCTTTTTACAGTTCTGGAGGTCAGAAGTCTAAATCCAGTGTGTCAGCAGAACTGCACTCCCTCCAGAGGATTCAGGGGGAAATCTATTTGCTTGCATTTTCCAGTGTAGAGAAATTATCTCAATTCCTTGTACTGTGGCCACTTCCTTTGTCTTCAAAGCCAGCAGGATAGCATCTTCCAAATTATTTCTGGTTCTATCATCACAGTACTTTTCTCTGTTTGTGATCCTGCTACATCCCTCTTATAAAGACACTTATCATTACATTGGTCCTAACTTAGATAATCTGGGATAGTCTCCCCATCTCAATAGCTGAAATTTGATTATATCTGCAAAGTCCCTTACCACATAAGGTAACATATTCCCAGGTTCCAAGAAATAGAAAGTGGATATCTTTTTCATTAAGAAAAAACATTTTCTACTGAGTATCTTATGGGAGATATTTGCAACGAAACTTGAAAAATTTTTAGTTGTTGACATTTCTGGACAGATACTTCTAATTAAGTTTTAGATCACAGAATCTTCAACCCTGAAATGGCATTAGAGATGAAGTATCCAATTTTAAAGGCAAACGCTGAAGGCTTTAGAAATTGTGTCCTTTCACATATTGAATTGCTATCTTGTGTCTCAGATCTAAATCTTGGTCTTCTGACTCTTGGCTATTCCGCTGGTCTTGCTTATTACTCTAAAGGAAAATGTTAATCATGGATATTTTGACCCCTGTATTTTCTTTTTACTAATAATAAAAATAATAAAAATGTAATTCACAGATGGACCAATAATTGGCATACTTTGGATAAATGTAAAATTACTGTTAGAATAAATTCTTTTGCAGGTGTCTGGTTAAAAATCTGATCATATCAGTGAATTTTGGCAAAGTAACTCATATACAGGCAGTCTTGTGATGGAAAATAATAAGAGGAACTTATTCGCTTTCATCTCTCTATCATTCTGGCTATATCAGCTCCTGGGACATTTTTCAGTCCTTTCCTAGTTCTTTGAAGTCTGTAATTGCTATGGAAACTGCAAAGATTTTTCTTATAACTAAAAACAAAAACTATAATGTGTGGTTCATAAATAAAAATTTAATAATTATAATGATTAAATATGTCTTTGCAGAAATTTATAAAATAATTTTCGAAAGAATGTCTAAATGATTATGCAATAATTGTAATGTATTTTGCAAATAATTAGTATAAAATTTTTATAAGCAGCTACAGCATAACATCACCAATACATTTTGAATCTTAGGTTCTTTACTGATAGATGGGAAATCACTTATATTCTTTTACTGAAAGCAAAGAAGCTTTTGCATTCTTCTACATTCATATTATTATACAAACTTATGATTTATGTATACCATATAATTTCACTTTCCAGATAATATATTTACTGTAGAAAATGTAATTACATAACATCATTAGAACAAAATATTTCTTTAATTCTAATTATATTCATCTTTCCTTGGAACTAGAAGCTTTGAATTTAACATGGATTATGATGAGAACTGACCTATAAAATTAATAACCTATATATCTTTTAAAGTGCTAGTTTTGATGAAATTTTCATATGTTACAGCAAGGAATAGTATTAATGAAGTTCACTGTTATTATAACATTAGGATTATGTGATCAGTAATATGAATATTTAAAGCATGTATGTTCTCCAAAGTTCTTTAGGTCCAAGGTTTTCATTGCCATAGTATCAATTCAATAATGGGTATTATCCTTTCAACCTACAGACACGAAAACAGGTTCAAAAATAGTACAATTTTTCTAAGCCAAGTCAAGTTTTTAAGAGGTAGGAAGCAATCTAAAACCATGGTTTAGAAAAGATGATTGTTGGGGCGCCTGGGTGGCTCAGCCGGTTAAGCATCCAACTTTGGCTCAGGTCATGATCTCACGGTTTGTGGGTTCGAGCCCCGCGTCAGTCTCTGTGCTGACATCTCAGAGCCTGGAGCCTGCTTCAGATTCTGTGTCTCCCTCCCTCTCTGTCTTCCCCTCTTCTGCTCACTCTTTGTCTCTCTCTGTCTCTCAAAAATGAATAAATGTTAAAAACATTGAAAAGAAAAGAAAAGTAAAGATGATTGTTAGCAATTAAAAATGGGACTGAAAGACTTTCTCAGTCTTAGATGAATCTTTTGGTCTCAGCTTGCTTATCATAAACCAGAATTAAAAATACTTCCCTGTTTAACTTGCCAATCATTAAAAGGAGATATAATGATCATAAATGTAAAATCACTTTGAGATGTCAGTGAGACTGTTAGTTTTTCCTGAGATGAACACAGGACAAGCTTTAAGATTTTGAAAGCAAGTATTTTTGTTTATAAAGTATATGTGAATTTTATGTAAATTATATTTTTATTTTTTGAATTATATTAATAAGTCATAAATGTTAAGGTAATTTCTAATATATTACAACATACTAAATTCCACATCTTCCTATAGGTATCTGTTTTTTCTTCACTTGCTGATGAACAAGACATTTTAAAAGCACGGATTCCTGATTAATGCTCTTGTTAATAAACTAATATAAATGCATGCTTCCGGGCATCTCCTAAAGAAAAGAAAGTTTTGAGAAAGCCAGCAGAAGAAAAAAAACCAGTTTATGAATAATGCATGTATTTGTTCACTTCTATCTCCCTGCCTTTTGCTTGTAATGATATGTTTTGATAGCTGTAAATAGCAGGGATTTGTGGATGAAAGATACTGCCTACCTGAAGGTATTTTTACCATTTTAGAAATTTGACATACCATTAAATCACCCCAATAGCAAAATCAGTAAATGCTGCTTAACCTCGAGCTGTGAAATGGTAATAATTACACAGTAGTTCTACTAGAGATGATAAACATTTTGCAAAATTGTAGTTGCATTAATAACTTGAGTTGGTAACATGTTCCTGTGATATGTGTTGGGTTTACGGGAAATAGATGTTTGAGACACATTACCTCTTAATGAAGAGCGCAGCATTTGCCACAATATACATACTTGGTGTTGTGAAGCTTGCAAGGATTCAGAAAATTTTTATATTGTAGTTTGTCTAACAGCTTTCAGATTTGACTAATTCCTTCCCCTTGGAACTAATAATAGTAGTTTTCATCAGGTGAAATCCAGGCAATGTGCTAGGCATTTTGTATTAGTGCTATGGTCATATAAAAACCATGCTGTCCCAGAAACACACTACAGAATAATACTCATGATGATCAATAGTACACTTAATACCATCTATTAATATAGATTTCTTAAGGCCTATTCAAAAACCAGTCCATACCATGAATTCATTCTGGTCTAAAAACAATATTTTACTGTCATCAATTAGCCATGGAATCTGGTAAGGTCTAAAAGAATTGAGCCATTTTTTTTTTTCAAAATCAAAAAAACATGTTAGTGTCAAGGCTATGCCTAGACTCACCCTTCCTGTGTTTATCATCTACTCACTTTGAACTCTCTGTATCAGTTATCTACTGCTGTGTAACAAATGATCACAAAAGTTACTATCTCACTATGGATCAGGATCCCAGGCGCAGCTTAGCTGGGTCCTCTGGCTCAAGATTTCCCACATGCCTGCAATCAAGGTGTCAGTTGTCCCATCTCAAGTCATGCCTAGGGAAGAGTCTGCTTCCAAGCTTATGTGGCTGTGGCCAGAATCCAGTTCCTTATAGAATTATAGAACTGAGAACCTCAGCTACTTGCTAATTGTTAGCTAGAGATCACTCTCGTTTCCCTGTCACATGAACGTCTACACATACCAGGCCAGAACACAGCAGTTTGTTTCAACAAAGCTGACATATGAGATAATAGCAAAACCATGTTATAAGCCTCTACAACAATAATACAAGTGATAGCTCATCACCTTTGTTGTATTCTCTTAGTTAGTAGCAATTAAAAGTTCTGCCAACACATAAGGGGAAGTGTTTGAGTGAGGCAGAGATAATTGGGGGTCACTTTTAGAGTTTGTAAACCACATCCTCCTTAGGGAAGTCTTTGGGAAATGACACATCTTCACCTTAGTATCTAGCATTATCCTGGGTTTTCACTGCCCCCATGAGTCAACCATCCAAAGACTGACACTTCCACTCATTTTACACACTCCTGAGATCATATCTTATGTAGGCTTTGCCATTACTCATAATTGAACAACCCTTCACTTCCCTTCAGACTTAGGTTCTTCATTCCCATCAATCAAGTTTCAGCTCCTGGGTAATATTTTCATGGAAGATTTTTATGCCCATCCCACAGTACTAGTGCAGGACCCATGTCAAATACTTTCACATGAAGACTGAAACTTGTCAACATTTCACTTACCACTGGGGCACTTGGTTGGCTCAGTTGGTAGACCATGCAACTCTTGATCTCAGGGTCATGAGTTCAAGCCTTATGAGGGAAGAGATTATATTAAACAATTTCAGTTCCCATATTTAAAATTTTAATTTATTCCAGTTTTATTTTAAATTATATGTCTTGTATTTTAGGTTATAATTCACATGATGATATTGTATCCACTACCAGCATAGGGCTTGCCATGAATTGAGATGCAGTGTTGCTAATTATATATTTTTTTAATTTTATTTATTTATTTTCAGAGAAAAAGAGAGCACAAGCAGGGGAGAGGCAGATGGAGAAGGAGAGAGAGAGAATCCCAAGAAGGCTCCATGCTGTCAGCACAGAGCCCCTTGTGGGGCTGGATCTCATGAACTGCAAAATCATGACCTGATCCAAAATTAAGAGTCAGATGCATAAATGACTGAGTCACTCAGGAGCCCCTATGAAAGAATGATTCATACTTTCTTTCATACAAATTTATCATTGATCTTCTACTCCATCTGCTCCATTCTTATTCACCTCCAAGCCCTTGAAATAAATCTTATGAACTCAATATGTAGACTTCCTTATTATCATCAGTTCTGCCTTTTTTCTATTTTTTCCACATGTACTGGTTTTCATAAGCTAAGATTATTTTCCAAGGTCTAAGTGAAAGATGCTACTCAGAAGAAATACTCTATAAACTTATGAAAGATTGCTCTGTCATTAAGTAAACTATTTAAAGATATTGTGGTTCTTATGTCAATTTAAACTTAAATCATTTTATAATACAATTTTTTTCTTAAAAAAGACAATCAAGAAAAAATTATTTGGTAATCTTTAGTAAAAATAGGAGTTTATAATGTGAAAATTACACACTTAATAGAGAGACTTAGGCAGAACTGTTGACACAGAAACAAGACAAAATAGGAGTAAGTTAAAGCTATCCTGGTTACCTAGTAACCATATATTGATTGGAATCCAAAGGTCACAGGACAGGGAAAGAAACCAGACTTATCAGATAGTAACACTTTTTCTCATTTACTTTCAAGATACATTAGAAGAAGTTTAACATTAAACTGGTCTGGTAAAACCATTCTTTCTAAACACAGGCAAAAATATTGATTAAAAAAATAAGGAAATAAAAGTCTAGCTATTGAAGGACAAAGAATTTAAGCTACTCATTGACAAGGGCTGGACACAAATATTGTGAAAGATATCACAGTATCTCATAAATACTGAGGTTCTTAAAGTTTAGGGTCTAAGGAGAGACTTTAAGAGTTCAATCCCCTCCTGAAACTTTATGCTACCAGACACTTATTTTATTCCAGAAGATCTATTTTTATTTTTCTCAGATTCACAAATAAATTCTTGACCAAAGTAATCCCTTGACTACAACATAAAAGTTGAAAACTCTACATTAAATGCTCAAATCCCCCACCACTCCACCTATCCATCAGGTCTATAATGCAGGCAAACCTAAGCAACACCTAAGAGGGAAGTATTGAAATCTGAGTTACAGAGGGCCACAGACAATCTTAGTTACTCCTGCCCAGTAAATAAAATAAAATTTTTCCACTGTTTTAAGAGGAGGTGAAAGATTTAAAAAAGCTATATTAGGACACTCTAATACTTTTATTTTGACAACATTGCTTGAAGACCTGAACAAAAACTTTTAATCAGGACCCAACACCTCAGTATCCCACTCTCTGGACTTTCTCAAAATTTTCTGAGTCCCCCTCCAGTGCCTGAGATGGACGGGGGTGGCTCTGCCATTTAAGTTGGAAAATCCAAGTCCAGACCAGCACTACATGGCCCTAGTCACTGTGTCACTCTTTGAGAACTCCTTCCAACCCTCTTCATCCCTCAATTCCACATGTAGCATTGACTAGAAGCTCTAACAAGCTCACACCTATGAGATCATCCTGAAAACCCAAGCCATGCTCAGTTCCAAGAAAGTGGCCTGGCAAGTGAATAAGTTCCTCTGATGTACATGATAAATCTGTGTGTGAGACTGCACAAAACTGAGCTGCCAGAATGGTGCGGTCATGCTGATTTTGGTTAACTCTAGCATTTATATATACTTTTTTTTCAGGGCTTTGTGCTAGCAACTATCCACTGCACCATAGACTTGAGCTAGAAGGTCTAAGTATCAGCCTTTGCTGAATGGTTGACTCTCAACTGTCAGTGTTGCTAGTGCAGTACCCACTTTGGTCTACAGCACTCAAGGGTACTGGGAAGAGGAGTAGGAGTGGTAGGAGGCCATTAACCTCTATGTCTTTCCTCTGGCCAGACGACAGTCATCACATTCCTGAAGGCTCCAGAAGACATGTCATTCAGGCTGTCCTCCAGCAGTCACCATGCTTACCTCTTATGAACATTTTAGAGGGTTCCAAGTGATGTCTTCCAACTGATACAAAAACATCATAGACTGCTGTGTTAAATTTAGGCAAAGCCAAATGAGGGAGGGATAGCCTTAGTATAAATGTTAACTGCTCTTCTCCCTCTCCCCACAGTCAACTGAACTGTCCTGCCAGATGATGGCGGTATTGGAAAGACTAGTGTATGATTAATACTGGAAAAATTCACATTCTAGGAATCATTGGTGAGAGTCTAAAGTGTCCTATAAAAGATGAAGGTAGAACATGTGTTGTTTGTGTTTATGTTGTAAAATTCCAAGTGGTAGAAACAAAATGACCAGAAAGCAAACCACCGCTTTCATTTCCCCCCTGCATGTTCTGCGTAAGACTTGCACTTCTGGTCATTACCGAAATAGTGAAAGAACAACCTTTCATAGAATCATTGGAAGTCTTTATTCACGAGTACCAGTAGGGAGGATATAGCATATCACTGACTACCAGTAGGGATGATACAAATAATAGTGTAACCAGCAGTAAATAAGTATTATTAAGGGACAAAAGAAGAAAGATCATTATTCATTATTTTAATATTAATTGTTTTAATAATAAGTATTAATTTATTACTCATTAATAAAAATAGGTTGCTAAAGAGATATGACACAAAAAAAACCAGAATTGCTATCTTTTTTCCTTGTACCCTGAGAGACATGAAATGTGCCAAGAATAGTACATTTGGCAATAAAAAACTTGGAAGAGATGAATACTGGACCTCAAGAGGGAAAGATATGATGTGGAAACTACAAAAAAATCTTTATGTGTCCTGATGGAAAAATATGTGAATTTACATATTTACATAAATTTACATAAATATGTAAATAATATTTATCTACCAATTATGCTAAATTTTCATAAGGAAATTGTTACATATCGTATGGAGCCATGAATTTTGGATTTTTTTTAAAATACCATCTTTATTGAGATATAATACATACAGCAATTCATTCAACTCAGAGGTTTTTAATATACTCACAGACCTGGGGAACCAAAACTATTTTGTAACTGAAGATAATTTTAATAACCTCAAAAAGAAACTCATTCTCTTTTTCTTTTATTTAAAAAACTTTTTTATTATTTATTTTTGAGAGAGAGAGAGAGAGACATGAGCAGGGGAGGAGCAGAGAGAGAGGGAGACACAGAACCCAAAGACAAGCTCCAGGCTCTGGGCTAGCTGTCAGCATAGAGCCCAACGCGGGGCTCGAACCCACGAACTGTGAGATCATGACCTGAGCCGAAGTCGGACGCTTAACTGACTGAGCCACCTAGGCACCCCAGAAACTCATTCTCATTAGCAGTCACTCCCGTCACTGCCAGACTCTGGCAACCATGAATATACTTTCTGTTGCTATGGATCTTCTTATTGTGGACATTTAATATAAATGGAATTAAATAAAATGTGAGCTTTGTGACTGACTCCTTTCACTTTTAACAATGCTTTTAAAATTCGTCCACACTGCAGCATGCATCAGTTTTTCATCTTCCTTGTATGACTATACCACATTTTGCATATTCATTCATCAGTTGATGGACATGTAGGTTATTTCTACCTTTTTGGCTACTGTAAATAATGTGGCTATTCTTGTACATGTTTTTGTGTAGAAATAAGTTTTCAAATACTCAAGGGTTTAAAAAGGAATGCAATATCTGGGTAAATACATGTTTAACATTTTGATAAACAGCCAAAGTGATTTCCAAAAAGGCTGCACTATTTTACAAACCCACCGGCAATGTATGAGTGTTCCTATTTCTCAACATCCTCACCACAATTTGTTATTGTCTTTTTTTTCTTATTGTCTTTTTTTTCTTCTATTAGACACTCCACAGTGGGTGTGACGTAGCAGCTTATTGTGATTTTGATTTACATCTTCCTACTAACAAATGATATGAAGCATCTTTTTGTGTATTTTTTAGGAATTTTTATATCTTCTTTGGAAAAATGTTTAGTCAGATCCTTTATTTCTCAAATTAAGTAATTCCTATTAATTTTTTTTGAGTTGTAATATTTTATATAGAGATTGGACACTAAACCCTTGTTAGATATATAATTTGCAGACATTTTCTCACATTCTGTATGTTGTCTTTGCATTTCCTTGATGATGTCCTTTAAAGCACTAAAGTTTTAAATGTTGACAAAGTTCAACTTGTCTAGTCCTTCTTTTGTCACTTGTGATTTTGGTGTCACATGTAAGAAACCAGTGCCAAACTCAAGATATAAAGCTATATCCTCTCCTAACAACTTTATAGATTTAGCTCGTACACTTAGGTCTGTGATTCATTTTAACTTTTGTATTAGATGTGAGGTAGGGGATACAACTTAACTTTTAATGCATGTGGATATCCAGTTGTGGTTTTTATTTTTGCTTTTGTTTTTACAGAGAGAGATAGGGAGCAGGGGAAAGGGGAAGAGGGAGAGAAGAAGAACATTAAGTAGGCTCCACGCTTAGCGTGGAGCCTGATGTGGATCCCACGACCCTGGGATCAAGACCTGAGACAAAATCAAGAGTCGGATGCTCAACCAACTGAGTCACTCAGGAGCCTCACCCAGTTGTGTTCTCTTGGGGATTCTGAGGTCTATATTAAGTGATATTGGTTTGTCCTTTTCTTGTGATGTTTTTGTCAGGTTTTGGCATCCAATAATGCTAGTATGATCAAAGCTTTAAGAAAGTGGTCCTGTCTCATCTCAGTTTTTGAAAAAATGCGTGAGATACTATTGTTAATTCCTTTTTTATATTTTTGTCAAAATTCACCACTGAAGCTATTGGACTCATGGATTTTCTTGGCTAGGAGATTTTTTTTATTAATAACTTCATCTCTTTACTTGTGATAGGTCTGTTCAGATTTTCTTTCTTCTTGAGTCAGTTTTATAATTTGTGTGTTTTTAGGATTTTTGTCCATTTCATCTAGGTTATCTAAGTGTACTCATAATCTTTTTTTTCTATAAATTCAATGGTAATGTCACCTCAGTTATTCATGATTTTATCAATCTAGGAGTTGTATTTCTTTTTCTTTTGACCAGTGTAGCTAGAGCTTAGCAATTTTAGTTAATCACTTCAAACAACTAAAATTTGGTTGTGGTGATTTTCTCTATTGTTTTTCTATTCTCTTTCATTTACTTCTCCTCTAATTTTTATTATTTTTTTCTTTCTGCTTGCCATACAGTTTGCCTTTAATTTTCTAGTTTCTTAAGATAGAAGGTTAGGTTATTGATTTGCCACCAATTATCTTTTTAATATATATGTTTAGAGACATAAAATTCCCTCAAGCCAATTATTTTTGCTTGATCCACTATATTTGGAATATTGTGGTTTCTTTTTTTATTTAATACTCCCAAAGTATTTACTTATTTCCATTGTGATTTTCTTTGTGATTCATTGGTTGTTTTATGTAATTGCCACATATTGCTTAATTTCTCAAAATTCTTGCTGTTGTTGATTTCTAATTTCATCAAAATGTGATTGGAGAAACATAATTTCAGTGATTTTCAATACTATTAAGCTTCTTGAGACTTGCTTTACAGCATAACTTATCATCTACCTGAAGAATAATCCACTTGAGAAGTATGACATATGATCTACCTGGAGAATAATGCACTTGAGAAGAATGTACTGTGACTGGGTGAAGTGGTACATAAATGACTATCAAGTCTAATTTGTTTATAATGTTGTTAACTCCTTTATTTCAGTTTTAATCTTCCACCTAGTTGTTCTATTATTAGACTGAAGTGCTGAAATTTCCAACTATTGTTGTGTACTTTATTCTATTTTTCCTTCAATTCTATCAGATATTTGCTTCAGGTAGTTTGGAGCTCTGTGGTTAGATGCTTACATGTTTTGTTATAGTTGCCTGATGAATTACACTTTTATCATTGTAAAACGCCTTTGCCTTTAAGAGCAATTTTTCTCTTAAAGCATATATTGTCTGATATTGGCATAGCCATTCCAACTTTCTTTTGTCTTGTTTGTAAAGTATACAATTTTATATTCTTTTACATTATAACTGCTGGTTACTTGAATCAGAAATGTGAATGCCCTCGGAATTACAATAAACATATTAATTTATGACAATATAGTAAAGATTATTGCTAAATTAATTTTAATTGTATATAAAAATTTGCTACTATACAGCATGCTTCCATTTCCCTCCTTTGTGCTATTATTGTCATATGAATTATATCTTCATATGCTATAAGTCTATAAACACAGTTGTCATATTAATTTTTGTCATATAAAGTACATCTTTATATGCCCTAAGTTCATAAATACAGTTTTATAATGGCTGCTTTAGTAGTTTTAAAAATCAGATAGAAGAAAAGAGTTAATAAAAACTAAAAGTGTATTTATATGGTTTAAATAATATTTACCCATGTAGTTTTCTTTCCTGTTGTTCTTTATTTCTTCATGTGGTTTCCAGTTACTGTCTAGTTTTCTTTCATTTCAGAATGAATAGCTCTCATTAGTAATTTTTATAGGGTAGATCTGATAGAGACTTCTCTCAGGTTTTGTTTATGTGAAAAGGTTCAAATTTATCTTTTATTTTGAGGTAGAGTTTTGCTGGATATAAAATCTTTGGTAACAGTCTTTCTTTTAGCACTACTTTTTAATGTTTATGTATTTATTTATTGAGAGAGAGAGCGAGTGAGTGGATGTGCATGTCCATGAGTGGAAGAGGGGCATAGAGAGAGAGAATCCCAAGCAGATTTCCACGTGCAACACAGAGCCCAATACAGGGTTTGATCCCATGACCACAAGATCATGACCTGAGGTGAAATCAAGAGTCGGACTGTTAACTGACTGAGCTACCCAGGCATCCCATCTTTTAGTACTTTTAATAACTCATTGTCTTCAGGCTTGCATGGTTTCTAAAGAGGTATCATTTGTTAACCTATTAAAAATGACTTGTTCATTACGGATCTCTTCTTGCAGCTTTCAAAAGTCTGTTCTTGGCTTTTAATAGTTTATGATATGCTAGGTGTTAAATTCTTTGACTTTAGGGGCACTTGGGTGGCTCTGTCAGTTAAGCATCCAACTCTTAGTTTCAGTTCATGATCTTACGGTTTGTAGAGTTCAAGCCCCACATCGGGCTACCCACTGATGATACAAAGCCTGCTTCAGATTCTCTGTCTCTCCCTCTTTGCCCCTCTCCTGCTCTCTCTCAAAATAAATAAATAAACAAAAAATAATTCTTGGAATTTATACCAATGGGAATTTGTTGGACTTCTTGGATATGTAAATTTGTATCTTTCATCAAATCTGGCAAGTTCAGCCAGTCTTTCTTCAAATATGTCTATACATTTTTTAATCTCTCCTTTCTTTCTGAAATTACCATTATTCATGTATTGTTATACTTGATGGTGTAACGATACAGGTCTCTGAGGCTCTGTTTCTTCATTCTTTATTCCTTCTGTTTCTCAGCCTGGATAAGATCAACTGGCCTATCTTCAACAAGTTACTTGATTCTTTGCCACTTTAAATGTGATGTAGAGTCCTTCTAGTAAATTATTTATTTCAGATATTGTATATTAAAATGTCCCCTACCAAAATTGTGTTATTATTTTAGTTGCAGTGGTAGTTGTTAGTATCATCCTGTATGAATTTTCTAAAGTCTGTATTCTTTGTCATTTGTAGTCATGAAAGATTCTACTCAATTAGCTTCATGGAATTAGGGTAATTGTGCATATTTAGTTTTATTGTATGTATATGAAAATATTCAAATTATTTGTCATTCATACCCCTCATCAATCAATATTTATGATTATTTATTGGAGACATTTTGCTTTGAACTAACTTCCTTTTTCCCCCTAATATTTTTACTGTTATTTGTAATGATAATTTTTTCCCAGCTTAAATTAGATATAATTGACATATAACATTGTATAAATTGAAAGTGTACAGGAGTGCCTCGGTGGCTCAGCCAATTAAGTCTCCCACTTCTACTCAGGTCATGATCTCATAGTTCATGAGTCTGAGTCTCACATTGGCCCCTGTACTGACAGCTTGGAGCCTGGAGCCTGCTTCAGATTCTGTGTCTCCCTCTCTCTCTGCCCCTCCCCAGCACACACTCTGTCTCTGTCTCTGTCTCTCTCTCAAAAATAAACATTAAAAAAATTAGGTGTACAATGTGTTGATTTGATATACTTATATACTGCACAATGATTACCACCATAGTGTTAGCTAACATGTCCATCATGCCACATATTTACCTTTTGTGTGTGTGTGTGTGTGTGTGGTGACAACATTTAAGATCTACTCTCTTAGCAGCTTTCAAGTATATAACACAGTATTATTAACTATGATCACTATGCTGTACGTTAGATACTCATCTTATAACTAACTGGAAGTTTGAACTCTGCCTAACATCTCCCTATTTCCCCCACCCCAGACCCTAGTAACCACCATTCTAGTGTACTGATAATTTGTAATGCATACTATTTATATGTTCCAGGTATCAAAGAGAAAATGATAAATAAAGTAGGCTTAGGTAGACTCACGTTAATGGCCATCTGGTAACAGATGGTAAATAAGAAACTAGTATATCGTGTAATGGGTATTATGAAAGGGAAATGTAGGACCCTAAACTATTACAATTAAACTTTCAATTTGACATTCAATATAAATTCTCCTTTGGATTCAGATTTTTTTTGTCAATATGAAATGTAATGTGTACCTTATAAAAATAGCAATTGCATTCAGTTTTTAAACTAGTACACTCATATTTCAATTTCAAACTACTGCAACTTTCTTGTTTATCAAGTTTGATAACACATTACCTAATTAGTCACCTTTATTTAATTATGCACTCTATCTTTCAAGAAAGTGTAGGTAATTCAGTTCCTACTTTGATGTAAAATAGACCATTGAATTGTCTCATTTCTCCTGATAAATGTTACTCTATTTTATTTTTTTTAAATGATCAACCTTCAGCATTAAGCTTGTCCAAAACCTTTATTTTCCTCCAGAGACACTTTCACCTTGTTTAGTATAATCAAGGTAAAGCCATTTTTTTACACCAGAGAACTAATAATTTTCTAACATTCTTAAATCATCACTAAGCACCCTTAAAATTCCACATACTTTAAAAATTGTTATTTCATGAAAAAAATACTGTAAGTGCACAATACAGTTATTTTCATAAATTGAATAAATCTGTGCAACCAGCACCAATAATGAGAATAATCAATACTAGTACCAGAGTAGCCCTTCTTTGTACTACTTTCCACTGATGAACCTCCAACCACTCATACCAACGGAAATCACTTTCCTGACTTCTAAAATCATCTATTGATCATTCCTTATCCTGTAATTTATTTGAATGAAATTATATACTATGTACTTCTTTGAGTCAGGTTTCCTTCAGTCAACATATTAGTGAGATTCATCTATGTAGTGTATTGATTCTTATTGCCATGTAGAATTTCATTTATGATTATACTATGAGTTATCTATCCATTCTGTTGATGGACATTTGATTATTTGCACTTTAGAATAGTTCTGCTTAAGAGCATAAAGCATAGATTTTGGTGAACATGGGTAAGCAATTATTTATTTTAATACCCAAAACACAGAATTAAAAGAATGCAATGTATTATTTAAAGAAGCATAAGTGATATTTATAATTAAAAGGGTAACATCCAATGATGCTGAACGAGTTATTCATGTGACTAAACTCATCACAGGAGCCTTTGGAATCAGTTTTTATGGTCTGCATCATTGAGAACACAATTATAGTCTCTTATCACTAATGAAGAATTAAATTTAAAAATATTTCACATTCTTTTCTGAAAGTCATTTTACCTCATTTAAGAGACACAAATCCACATGCCTGGATTAGAAATAACTAGACTAATAAAAATTAAAGAGAAACAAAGAAAGGGGGGTGCCTGGGTGGCTCAATCAGTTGAGTGTCTGACTTTGGCTTAGGTCATGATCTCACAGTTCATGAGTTTGAGCCCCACATCAGGCTCTCTGGTGTCAGAGAACACAGAGCCCACTTCAAATCCTCTGTCTCCCTCTTTCCCTTCCCCTCTCCTGTGCTCTAAAAAATAAACAAACATTAAAAAAATAAAATACAAACAAGGAAAGGACCTGCTATAAAAAGATGCTGGCAATTAGATGGATGGAAAAAGTTATGCATTACAGAGAATATTAAACTCATAAATGATAAAATCAGTAAACATGCACACATACTATGTTTTAAAACAGCAAGTCACTAGTCTTGGATATCTGGCATATTCATACCCTGAACTCTTTAGCCAGTTATTTAGTCTGCAAAAGTCAAAGGATCTGGCATATGAGATGCCTTAGGGTGAGAGAATACATCTAGAAAGTGAGGGCTTTCTCTTATTCTGTATAGTTGTAATCTGGTCTAACTGGACACTTTCACTGGCTTCCACTGGCCATCTTTCCCACGTCTTGCTGTTAGATTTCTAATTTCCTAAACATTTCTCTGAGTTCCTCCTATGACAGCACTGATACTAAAAAGGCACACATGCCAGGGAATAATGCAAAATCTTCCCATGTATTAATTCATTTAATCCTTATAAGAAGTCTACAAACACAGAAATTTGCCTATGGTCATATAGCTATTCATGGTAGTATTCAAACCCCAAACTACACAGTCAGTTCTCTTAGCCATCCTACACCAGTCATCTGAGACTGGGCCACTACTTTCCTGATGTTGAAAACTATATTATGTCTAGGCTCTGGAGGCAGCCCAGTATTTGAAGCTATGCATTTCTTTGGGTCTCACTATCTGTGCTGAAACTCTAGCTGTCAATAACTCTCTTGGAACACGAATACTAAGGGTCCTGGTTCCTTCATGGGAGAGGATGAGGAGCATCGCTTTGCATAACTCACCGTTCTGTCCTTTTGCTTACAGGCAGCATGATATTCAAATTCTGGTTCTTTCCCTTGCTACTGGTATGCCCTTTATCAAGAGCTTTTGTCTATCTGTCCTTCACATTTCACCAGTGAAGAGAGGAAAACAAACCTGCTCATCAGAGTTTCGGGACAAATTAGATGGCATAGTTTATATAAAACGTAATTCTTAAAAATAAGTAGGTCTCCCCACCCATGTCCTGCACTCTTTAACATGAAATATAAATAAAAACATTCAAACACTTGTTCCACATTGTCTCTCATACATGGGCTGCTAAGCAAAAGTTTTGTTGGCCAGTATTTATATTAATGTTTTCACAACACTTTGCAAATTAATTAGCGGACAGCTATAGTCAAAATAATATTTCCACTCTCATTTTTCCTCTGAATGGTTTTCTTTGCCACTCGGGAGTATACATAGATCATTAAATTCTATCACTGCCTGATTCTTCCTCACCTTTGTAGTTGGCATCTGAGGTTTCTTCTGGAGATAAGGATTCTGCAAAGGGCAGTTTTATTACTCTGTCTTGGGAAAGCAAGGATTAGGGAGATCCTCAAAGGTCATGCCTAAAGTTGTGCTGAATTACTTTTCCATACACTTAGAACACAAGCAAACAAGTTCTTACCACTGTGTCTGTGGAATCAGACTTCCGGCAAGAGAGACTACCCCCTCTGCCTTTTGACTGACTTCACATCTCAGCCCATTTCACAACTGAGTGAGAGTCTGTTTGCTGCTTTAAAAATGGTACTGTGCCATTCCTTTGTCTGGGTCATGAGACAAGCCACGTTGCCTCCCAAATTCCATGAAGGAGACTGGCATGTTGACTCAGTTGACTCCTGGGCACTGTAGGGTGAGCAGCTGCATTTCCATTGGGCCCTGACTCATTTTCACTCATTTTTCTGTCTTGTGACCACTTGTTGGGAACAAGCAACAGCTTGGCATGAACTCCAGGACACTTTGTGCTTATTTTTCTAACATTTCTAAACTCATTTACTCTATATAGTTCCCAGTCACATATAATAAGTTAATTAAAAAGACTCTCACACCCATATAATTTTGGCACCAGTCTTAAAAAAATTCATGGAAAATCACAATCAATAGCCTAGAATTTTCTTCTTTCTCTCTCATGGTTTCCCCCTTCCAGCTGGGAGATCTTTATGTGTAGCCCTGCCTGGAACACAATTATTGCAGTAGGAGAGGAGAAACCAGCTGTGAAAGATATTCTCCAGCAGATAGTTCGGCACTACTTGGGGAAAGCTGTCTCAGAGGAAAGCAGCAACAGCTGCAGACTGTCATATAAAAGACTTCCAATCAGTTAAGCAACTTTGAAGAAGCAAAATTCTGTTGTCCAATTTTATTTGTTTCTGACTCTGACTGTAGGACTGCTATTCATTACAGAGCTGCCTAGCAGGTGCTTACAAAGTCACAGTTCTTTGTATTAATCTAGACAAAAGGCCATTATGAACTGTAACTTTAGTTTTGGGAGAAAATACAATGCACTTGGTTGGATGAAGAGATGCTCTCATGTTTTCCTTTCTTCCACTTTTAAACTTGAGTTCCTTTCATATCCTCTGAGATTTGGGGGTGACAAGAGGGAAGGAGATATGCAGTCTCTTTTCTGACATAAATAGATGTCACAATTTTAAAAAAGAGGGGAGAATTTCTATCCTGGTAAAGGTAAAATATGAATCATTAGAAATGCCATCCCACAGTACACCAAAGTGTTAGGAAGGATAATAATACAGTTATTCTTTATCTAAAATCCTAGTCATTATTAAATCACAGGAGGTGTACTGGTATTTTTACAGATTATTTTGCACATTGCTTCATTCAATTATTCCCATGCTGCTAGGTATTTTATTCTCTTTTAATAAATGTGAATTGCAAGGCTCAGAGAAATAAAAGAGATTGTTAAAGTTCAGCTACTTAGTACTTGAATCCAGATCTGATATCAGGTCTTCTAGAGTGGAAGATTTGTGCCAGATACTAGAATATGGTATAGGCCATGCCAGAATTTGGAGCACAGAAACAAAAGGGGGGCACACTAGAATATACACTCCATGGGGATAGCACCACAAGTTATATTTGTCTTTTCTCTTTACCAATGAATCCACAAGGCTTAGATGAGTGGCACACAGTAGGTGCCCAACAATTACTAAAGAATTAATAAGTAAATGAATAAATAAAAAGATTTTAAAGCTAAAAATAGCATAGCATATGTAAGCTATGTTTGATATTGTCTTTTTAATTTTTAACCATTTATTTTTTAAAGCATAAAGAAAAGCAAAAGTGTTTTTGTCAAACTTTGCTATTAATACAACTTTTGGGTTTAACAATTTTCTTTCAAAACCAACAGTATTTTGACATTTACTAAACTTCTAAGGAATATGGCAAGATACCAACAGAGATTAAACATAGTTTGTAATATGATAAATGAATTAGTAGGTCAGTGTTCTCTGTAGGATACAGAAATGGTGCCCTATGTCATACTCCTTCTACTCAGTGCAACAGGAACTGGGAGGAATAGAGAAGAAAGATGGGTTAGAAGAAGGTTGACAACGTTATTAAGGTGGGTGGGGCTACATTTATCTTAAGGTATTCCCATTTTGCCAGAGTACAGGACATTTGCTGTGTAATGAAATTATTAGTAGTATATATGCTGGATCTTTCTCACTAGTCTTTCTCACTTGGTACGTCAAGTCTTTGGTGATGTCAGATGAAAGCTTATAAACTTGAGGACCACAAACTAGGGAGAGGTGGACAATGACATGCTGGTCTGACACCTCTTAACTGATAGGATCTAGTCCTAAAAACCAAATGGGGCTCTCTCTTTTATTAGACTAAATTAAAACAGGAAGAAGAGGTTTCAGGATCGCCACAGTGCTGGAACACAGGTGAAGAGAGACCCTGCACATCCCCCTAAGGGCACCCAGGAGATGTTCTGATGCATATCTGTGCATATGTGTATTGTATACCTTGAAAGATTATAAGGAAAAATTTCATTCCTCAAAGTGAAAACTCAGGAACTTTTGTGCCTTAAAAGTGAAACATGAAGCAATATAAGAGGAAGAAGAAAGAGAAGCATAGCTTTGGCAAGAAACTATACACCACAATGGAATAAAGAAATGATGAATGAAATGAAATACTTTATATAATCATATATAGATGGGGGGAATGTACGATGAGAAAGATGTATTAGATAACTCCCACATGGCTGTGTTTTCTCCTGTTGAAGAAAGAACAAATAGCATGTGCAATAGGACAGACCAAGGCTGTTTCTGCAAATAATGAAAAGTGGGCAAATATCTGTTCTAAATATTTTTGAATGTCAACTCTTACATAGAACACTTTAAAATAAGTAAGTCCATTTTCTTCATTTTTTTTCTTTAAAAATACAAAAGACTGTTATCTTCCTTTGAGAGTAAATAAGGAGAGATTACTCTGTTTAACCCACAAAATAGTTCAGATTATCTGAAATAACTATACAATTAATACCTTCTTAAGAATTAAGCTGAGGGGTGCCTGGGTGGCTCAGTCAGTTAAGCGTCCAACTTTAGCTCAGGTCATGATCTCACAGTTCGCGGGTTTGAGCCCTGCGTCGGGCTCTGTGCTGACAGCTCAGAGCCTGGAGCCTACTTTGGATTCTCTGTCTCCCTCTCTCTGCAAGCCCCTCATGTTCTGTCTCTTCCTGTCTCTTAAAAATAAACATTTAAAAAAAAGACATAAAAAATTAACCTGAGTAAAGCTGAGCATTAATATGTAAAAATATATGTAGGTGGTATTTCTATCAAGTAAATAATTCAATGCATGCAGTGATGGAAAACGAAATACTATATTTTGTACCTCTGATACTAGTACGTATGTATATAAAACCTGTACACATCATTCTATTTCCTATATTTTCCTCAATGGAAACTATTCAGAACTACTTTTAAGTTTTCAATTTAATTTACAGGCTTGTGGTTTATTTTATACTGAACATTTGGAAGGAGGACGAGATAGGAGAAAAATGTCAACAAGTGTACATGTTATCCTCAACAAAATAAATTACCCAGCTTTGTGACCCAGGTCACAACTGAGGTTGAGTAGTCCAAACTCTCTTAGAGCATTATCATTAGGAAAGCAGGGTGACTTAAATCCCAAAGGGCTAATACTTGTTTCAGGATTTGCAGTGATTTATAATCATGTATATATAGTCAGTCTGTATTCCCAACACCTATATGCCACGACAAAAATTACTACATTTGTTAGGTGAGGAATTTGGTGATCCAGGAGTGATTTATGCATCAACCACCTCTTGCTAAATATCAGCTAAAATCATGTAATCAGCTTCCACAGTTATACAATAGGGCAAATTGAACAGAGCCTCAAGTAACGGGTTTGTAGGTGGAGACCTAGGGAAAATTGAAGGTATTCGAGATAGGTTTCACAGCACATAGAAGTGAAATCTAATATATTATACAATGAAATCCTTTCTCCAATTCTTTGAGGTCAAAATGGAAAAAGCTCTCTATAAAGAAGGTGGACTTAAGCTGAAATTGCCTTCAAATTGATTCTTCCTTACATAATCAGGGAAGAAATTAGCCAGATGCTTTGCTCCACTTCCAAACCCAACCTCAATGAGGTGAAATAAAAATAGACACTTGAAATTCTGTATTTGCAGATCATAAAACCTAGTATAATAAATTATTTTCTATTTTTCTATACATTAATTGATTTTAAACATGCTGTGAAAATACATATTTATAATTACCATCAAGTACACAAAATACACAATGACATTCTTGGGTAAAGGTTTCTGATCATTACACCAATGCTTCGCTTAAGAGGAGTCATTCAGAACATATGTTTTTTTTTCTTTAATTTAAAAAAAGAAAGATTTTTTTCAAATTCAGTGAATAGATTTAAAATGCTGTATCAGCATACCTGGGAGATATTGTGGGTTCAATTCCAGACAACCACAATAAAGCATATATTGCAATAATCAAGTCTATATATTTTTTGGGTTTCCCAGTGCCTATAAAAGTCATGCTATACTATAGTCTATTAAGTGTGCAATACCATTATTTCTTTTAAAAAAAGGTACATATCTTAGTTAAAAATACTTTATTGCTAAAATATGCTAGCCATCATCTAAGCTTTCAGAGAGTTATAATCTTATTGCTTCTGGAGGGTGCCTCCACGTTGATGGCTGCTGATTGATCAGGGGGGTTGTTAACGGTTGGAGTGGCCATGCCAGTTTTTAAAATTGCACAACAACAAAGTTTACCTCATCAGTTGGGTCTTCCTTTCACTAATGATGTCTCTGTGCATGTGATGCTGCTTGACAGAATGTTACCCAAAATAGAACTCTTTCAAAATTGGTGTCAATCCTCTCAAACCCTGCCAATGCCTTTTCAACCACGTTTATACATACTCTAAATCCTTTGTTGTCATTTCAACAATCTTCACAGAATCTTCTCCAGGAGGAGATCCCATCTCTAGAAATAACTTTCTTTGCTCATCCATAAGAAGCAACTCCTCATCCATCCAAGTTTTGTCATGAGACTCCAGTAATTTAGTCATATCTTAAGGCTCCACTTCTAATTTCAGTTCTCTTGTTATTTCCACCATATCTTCAGTTACCTCCTCCAGTGAAATCGTATGCCTCTCAAAGTTGTCCATGGGGGTTGAAATCATCTTTTTCTAAACCCCTGTTAATGTTGATATTTTGACCTCTTCCCATAAATCACGAATGATTTGAATGGTATCTAGAATGGTGAATCCTTCCTGGAACGTTTTCAATTGATTTTGCCCAGGACCATCAGAAGAATCACTGTCTATA
>CM053575.1:22683886-22734265 GCA_028646485.1 Cryptoprocta ferox
GAATCCCAGTCCGTGCAGTTCCACACCGTCACCGGGGATGAGATGCGTCCCCGCTGGTGGCTGGCCTCCCGGCCGGCTTGCGCCACCCTTTTCGCGGAGCCGCTGCTGCTGCCGCCGCCGCCCCTGCCGCTTTTCAAGGCTCCCGGTGCGGCTGCGCCCAAGGAAGAACTCGCAGGCCAGATGGGACGGATTTCTCTCCCGGCACTTGGCAGATATATATGGGGAGATGGGCGAGTTTTCCCTCCCTTAGAGATGGTTCTAGGTGCGTTTGCCGTATCTCTTTCTCTTCCCCTGGTCCCTCCGGGGCACAGCGCGCTCTCCCTGTGTTGGGCTCGGGGGCTCCTTTCCCCTTTACCACCGGGACCCGCCCGTCCTCTCATTTCCCAGATCACAGTCACTCACTCAGGCATCTTTGAGGCTGTCTTCTTTCTGGCATCTGTCTCTTCTTTCCCCCACTTGCAAATCCAAGTTTTATCCCTTCAGTCCTTCTCAGTACAATCCATACGGGCGTGCGCGGATTACAGAGCTCCCTGCTCTTCCGCCATCTTGTCCTCTCCTCCTCGATTTAGCATAATTCTTAAGGGCCCTACGATTTTCAGAATGGTCAGTGAGCACTGGCTTCAAGAGTCACAGCTGCATTAGCCCCTAACAAAAAAGTCAGGCTGTCCTCTGAACCTTTGAAGCCAGGCATTGACTTCTCCGTTCTAGCTATGAAGAGTCCTAGAGAGTCCTAGATGGCATCTTCTTCCAATAGAAGGCTATTTGATCTACACTGAAAATCTGTTGTTCAGTGTAGCCACCTTCATGAATTTTCTTAACTAGATCTTCTGTATACCTTGCTACAACTTGTACGTCAGCACTTGCTGCATCACCTTAAACTTTCATGTTATGGAGATGGCTTCTTTCCTTAAACCTCATAAACCAACCTCTGCTAGCTTCAAACATTTCTTCTGCAGCTTCCTCTCCTCTCTCAGTCTTCAAAGATTTGAAGAGTTAGGGCCTGGCTCTGGATTGGGGTTGGACTAAGGAAATGCTGTGGCTGTCTTGATTTTCTACCCAGACAACTTTTACTTTGTCCATATCAGCAATAAGACTATTTCAATTTCTTATCACTTTTGTGTTCACTGGAGTAGCATTTTTAATTTCTTTCAAGAATTTTTCCTTTGCATTCATAAGCTGACTAACTGCCTCTTACAAGAGGCCTAAACTTTGGCCTATCTTGGCTTTCAGCCAATGACTTCCTCACTAAGGTTAATAATTTCTGGCTTTTGATTTAAATTAAGAAATATGCAACTTTCAACTGAATGCTTGCAGGCCATTGCAAGGTTATTATTTTGTCTAATTTTAATATTTTTGTATCTTAGGGAACAGAAAGGCCTTAGGAGAGGAACAGAAACAGGAGAATGTCCAGTTGGTGGAGCAGTCAGAAATACACACATTTATCAGTTAAGTTCACAGTCTTCAATAGGCATGGTTCGTA
The DNA here is from genome assembly GCA_028646485.1 of Cryptoprocta ferox. Taxonomy (NCBI): domain Eukaryota; kingdom Metazoa; phylum Chordata; class Mammalia; order Carnivora; family Eupleridae; genus Cryptoprocta; species Cryptoprocta ferox. The sequence continues at coordinate 22,685,367 of CM053575.1, forward strand.
GTGCCCCCCACAAAAAATTATAGTAGTAACATCAAAGATTGCTAACAGATCACCATAACAAATATAATAATAATGAAAAAATTTGAAATATTGTGAGAATTACTAAAATGTGACATAGAGACAGAAAGTGAGCAAATGCTGCTAAAAAATAGCATCAACAGATTTGTTAGATGCAGAGTTGAAATCTGTAAAAAATACAATATCTGCAAAGTGCAATAAACCAAAGTGAAATATATGATATTATCTAGTTGCATGAAGTCATCCTCCAGTTTAACAAATGCACCAATAGCATATTTAATAACTAAAGTCCTTTCAAGACATCATATAAAATCTGTGATACCATTCTATAATCTAACATTGTGTGTTCTTATAGTCTACTGTCTATAGACTAATAAATTCAAGCAGATATATAAGTAATACAAAACCTAATCTTGAGGTTATGGCACAGAGAAAGGAATCAGCAAGATGAGACTATGAATTTTAACTCTGCCACTTTTAAGGGAGTGACTTTTGCCAAATAGCTTTTGAAAATTAAACATATGATCAAAATTCAAACCTGCATAAAACTAAATATTAGGGGCATTTTTGATAAAGAGTAAAACTAGCAAAGAGAGAATTAGTAAAATGAGCATATAAAATATAAGTAAATTAGAGTACCATTTTGGGATACCCCAATTGGCAATAACAGAATTCCAAACAGAAAGAACAAAATAAATGGGGGAAAATAATTGAAGTTTTTTAAACAAAGTCCTGGGACATAAGAACCAAAGTTACCAAATTGAATAGCCCTACAGAGTATACAGCAAAAGAGATTCAAATAAACCAACACCCGTGCCCATCGTTATGAATTTTTATATAACTGAAGTACGTAGAGCAAAGGGGAATAGATCACATAAAAGAATCAAAAGCAGAATGTCTTCAGAATTATAAACAATAAAGGTAGAAGCAAAGCCTTCATTATTATGAAGGAAAATTAATTCCCACCTGCTGATGTTATTGGACAAGTAAGACAAAAAACCAGCAGGTCTCTAAATTTGCCTTCCATTACTTTTTTTTTCTGAACTTGACTTTTTAAAAATTTTAATCCCAGTATAGTTAACATATAGTGATAAATGATACATTACCCAGTGTTCATTACGACAAGTACACTCCTTAACCCCATCACTTATTTCACCAACTCCACATACTCTTTTCTCAAGATGCTACAGGAGACCAAGTTCAACCAGCATGATAGAGTGAAGTAAGAAAGAAAAGTGATGTGAAGGAACTCAAGAGAAAAACACATGGCAAGCTGTCATTATATCATTTTTAACATGAGCTGAAAATATCCTGGTTAGTTGATTCCAGAATCTTGTCTACATTTGGTTTGTCTTGACCATGTGCAAATGAACTTTTCCCTCTATGCCTTATTTTCTGGAAGAGTTGAAAACACACCACTTATTCCACAGAAACACTCTGTTTTGACTTAGTTCTGGAAGTTCCAAATACACTATATCCAAGCAAGTAATAAGAAATATGAACATAATGAATCATTCGTGTATCAGGTTTGACTCCTGTTCTTGCTCACTGACTTCTCCAGGGAAGGATTTGTACACTATCAAGAAAGTGCCACCACAATAAAGAGGCTCTGCTCACCTAACTTACCTTTTCCTGCTAAACCTCATTTAACACTATTGCCATTGCACTTCTTAACACATTTAGGTTTGTGCTTAGCACCTATTACATTTTAAAACTAAGCAATAAATTGTTTATTGACATATAAAGAGATAGTGAACTTACAAGGAAGTACAAAGCCAGAATCAGCATAAAAAGTAGGATAATAGCCATTCTGGGTGGGAAGAGAGATATGTGACTAAATTGGAATACTGAGAGACTTTTTCTAAACTATTAAAATTATTTCTTCCCATAGCTAAATGATATTTACAACAAAGTTACTTTTATTATTATTTTGCTGAAATTACATATGTAATTATGGACATTTTCCAATGGATAGAATATACACACTGTTTACACACACATGTAAACAGTTCCTCTTAGACCTGAAAAATTTCTGGATTGGAAAATCTAATCAAGTACATCATACAATGAATAAATGGTAACTTCCTCAAAGCACTTCATCACAAAGAAATAAAGATCACCAGAGTGTCTATAAAATAAAAGAAATGCAAAAGATCAGTAATCATAATGGCTTGAATTTCTTATTGGCAGTTTGGGAATATTTAAGACAATGAAGAAATGTCTTCAAAATTCTGAAGAAAAGTACTCCAAACTTGGCTACAGTCCAAATATGAGTCAAGTATGACAGTTAGGGAGAAAAGGGCATTTTAAAAGTTAAAATGAAGCCACCTGGGTGGCTCAGTCAGTTGAACACCCAACTTCGGCTCAGGTTATGATCACACAATTCGCGGGTTCAAGCCCCCGGTCGGGCTCTGTGCTGACAGCTCGAAGCCTAGAGCCTGCTTCAGATTCTGTGTCTCCCTCTCTCCCTGCCCCTCCCCAGCTCACGTTCACGTGCTCGCACGTGCTCTCTCTCTCTCTCAAAAAGAAATAAACATTTAAAAAAAAGTTTTAAAGCTAAAATGAACTCTTATACTTCATTCTTAGGAGCTACTAATGATTTGCTAAGAAAAATAATCAAATAACAAAAAAACACAGTTTGAAACCAAGGGAAAAGATTTAACACAGAAGAGAGGTATAATGAAGGAAGGAAAGAGGTATAATGAAGGAATGAAGGAAGTTATTTCTACTATAAAATGGGAGCAAAGGCTCAGAGAGTAGTTTGTTTTAGAGCATTTGGATGAGTGCTCTGGAAAGAAAGAAACCAACCAAGGAAATAAATCATTAATTAATTTTTCAGATATGCAAGAAATTGGAAAATCACATTGCTCTATGTTGAATAGGATGAACAGTGTTTGGTAATTTAAATAGGAAAAAAAATCAAAGGCAATTGTTAAATCTGAGAAAAATTGAAATATGTATATAATTATCATGTGCCACTTACTTAGCAGTGAGGTGTGTGTGTGTATATATATACACACACACACATACCTTGCTTCAAAATCATGATACAACTGCAGAATTGGAGGAGGAAAACCAGAGATTTAATATAAAGAAAAATCTCATTTATCAAAATGTGAAGTCAAGAGAAATTACATATATCATATAACATTGCATTATCAATTAAACTAAGCACATTATGATTACTTAAAATTATAAACCTTATCCAGTAGAAACAACTGAAAAATTTGGTTTAAGAACTCCATTTCCATTTCTTCCTTTTCGTTATATGTCACAGCATTTCCTACATTTCAGGACAATTTAATTTTTAACTACTGGCACATAATACCTTGATTACAATAAAACTTGCAACAAATAATCATGAATACCACCAAAATGGGGATTTTTAATTTCTCTAAAGTATGCAAACCAAAATAATAAAAGTTATACTAATAGACATATTTAAATTATATTTTTAATGATCAATGTAAATATAATTAAAAGGGGAGACTTCTTGACTTTCATTTACTTTTACTGAATATTCATTATTTCACAGCAGGAAACTGATTCTTACAATTAAGCCTCTTGACAATCATGTGGAATGTATGTATTTTTTAAAGATAGACAAAATTTACAACCAGAGCAATATATTTTTCTTCTGCTATAGAAACTCTTTAACCAAATAGCCTGTTAAAGATTCAGAAATGTATTAAAGCACTTTATTCCCTAGAAAAAATAAACTACTCCACAACTCTCCTCTACTTTCAAGTGCTAACTATGCTTTATTACTCCACAGGGTGTATTTCACTGGGAAAGGCTAACACTCTTGAAGAAGCTGTTCCCTCTGTATTTAGAATTTATTTCTGAATAGACAATGTGTGGTATGTGAGGTCAATTCCTGTCAGTTACACTCATTGCTATATTCCCATCACCTGTATCAGCTGATGAACCTAGAGCTAAATGAAACATAATTCACGCTTACCATTTCATAGCACTACACCAATGTTCTTCCCCTGGTGGAGGAGATTATGTAGACACTCTGCTGCATTCCCAGAAGCTACTTGGAGCACATAATATAACAGTCAATGTGAAAACAAATAAGCTGAACACTTGTGCTCTCAGAGCTGGTGTTTTTTCAGGAGATAGAGGCACAACCAACCACAACCCAAGGTAGATATGACATGTGTGAAATAGAAAAAGAAAAAAAAGAAAGAGACAAAATATTTACTCTAGGAAATGGAAAATTAAGAAACTTTACTGAAAGCTTCCAGGCAAGGCTTCTTAAAGTTGGCATCTGGAATAAGCCTTAAACGATAAGTCAAATGGTCTTGTCAGCTGAACACTGAGTACATTTTAAAATTTTAAAATCTTGCTTGTCTTTGCCATATAGACATGCATTATGTATTTAAGAGAGCTTTTTTGTAATATAACATATAACAAGAGCTTACATCCGCTGTTGCTATATCAGGCAAAAGTTTAATTTCTCTCTTCTATTCCATCTCTGGGTCTGCACACCATTGTATAACAATCTTTCTTTTATTCTCCTCTCCTATTTTTTGTGTGTGTATGTGTCTCATTTTACCGGGTTCATAGCACTAATATGCTCTGAACATGGCATGACTTCCACTAACTCTATCATTAAATAAATAAGACTGCCTATTTTGTACACAAACAATACTACTACTTTTTTTTAGCACCTATTTCTTTAGAAACCTGATAAATCCTTTATAAACAAGATTAAATGCTTCTGAAACCCTATTTGAATGTAATTTCTAACGTTAAAAACTTTCTTATTTAGTTAGGATGAGCCTTTTCTCATTTCTTTTTTTAGATATGTCAATAAATGGCCTGGAATCGCATTCGACAGTGATTAATATATTGTGTTTCTGGTAGCACTTTTTCTTTCTTTTTAACAACTAGCACTGCAGAAGAGTCCCTCTCATTCCCACTACAAGCATCAGGATAGATTAACTGCTACCAAAGTAAAAACCATGTTTATTAATGGGAAGTAGAAACTACACGTGGCTTTGTGTGCTTTAAGATTAATCTACCACTCATAATGAAAACCACAGCATAATCAATATTCAATAAGTATGTTTGGCTCGTTAATTGATCAGGAGCAGCCTGCCCTTCACTTATGTAATAGGAAAGTTAAGAGTGATTGGGTTCTTACCCAAATCTAGCTTTTTCCCTTCTGGGTATAAGAATTCCCCTTCCCCTAGGTTTTCTTATAGCTAGAAAATGCTGTGTGTCTAGTTTGGATCAAGTATATGGCAGAACATTTCATTAAGGAGAAATCTCCTCCAGACCTGTCTTCCTCCCTGTGATAGAGCAATATTTGAGATAGTTGCTGTTCCATAGTCTCAAACATAATGCCAAGCTGACTAGCCATGGACAGACAACTTAACAAAAAATGAACCTTTGTTGTGACAATTTTGGGGACTGTTTTCTTTGCCACTCAGACTAGCACATTCTGCCAGATATAGACACTGACATGAAGAGGAAGGTATTTGACTTTTCAAACCCTGAAGGTCACGCCATTCTTCAGAGTGTCATGGTAGAAGAGAAACCAAATGTGCTCATTCACTTCAACCTCTGATGCCTTGGTGTACGCCTCAATATCACTTTCTTGATTTCACTCTTGCTTTGACATGGTTCAGTCTTTGACATTCAGCCTGCAATCAGGTTTATATTGGTTCACACAGTATTGGTTTGAACAATGGGTTTGTTGTTTCTGTTTGTGTCTTAGATTTTTGTTAAATAAAGAAAATCAAGATTCAATATATGTATTTGTATTGAGAGAGAGAGAGAGAGTGTGTGTGTGTGTGTGTATGTATGTCATTTCTGTGTCCTCTTTTAAAAATCAGGAAATCTATTATATCTGGGCCAGTATCTGCCCATTGTGAAAACCTGCAGAGTCAAGCTGCCCCTGCCACTCTACTGTTTCCCTGACAGTGATCCTGATCACTTGCTGTCATTCATCACCATATGTCAGCTGCTGTTTTTCTTGTAGCAACAAGAGGACAGTGAAATATTCCTTATGCTCATTTCTCTGCAGAAAATGTGAAAACAAAGGAGTAATCAAGAAGGCCACAGGCTTCAAGAAAAATTTGAAGGACGATATTTCTTTGTGGATGTGAAGACAAATTTTTTTCTACCTGAACTACTTTACTCATTTTTGTTACTTATCTAAGCCCAGGGCACATTAAAGCTATCAACTTCATTCTACTGATTCTTAACATTATTTAAAGCTATCCTGGGAATATCTTTATATCCTCTACTTCATTTATATTAACATTCAAAATGAAACTAATTTGATTGCAAATGAAAATAAAATATAAATATATATCCTACATCTATAGATGAGAAATATGAAATTATGAAATTAAATTATATTCTTATGCTCATCTCACAAATACACAGATAACAGAGTAGTGGTTAAAAGCAAGGACAATTAAATCAAACAGGCTGAGTTTAAGTCCTGGATCTGCTACTTGTTATATTTGTGACTTGGGCAAGTTTCTTGGCCAATCTGTGCCTTGGAACCACAATACAAAATAGTAAACATTACATACATGGCTATCAAATACAAACTTTGTTTCTGTGGCATTCTGTTGAAATAGATTCCTATAGCAACTTTTGATTTACCAAATGCAATTATCTCTATTATTCAGTTCACCATCCTTAGCTGTTGTTATGGATTTGTATGCCTAGAAAGAAATGGCTTAGTTGTTATGAATTTGTATGCCTAGAAAGAAATGGCTCCTCTGGGCTTCTTCAATTTTTTTCCCTTGGTCTCTTGAGTAATGCCAAAAATTCAAATAGGGAATTAAAAGAAATAAAAATTCCAAAAAGATATCCCAATCATACTATTTCATCGCTAATGAGGGGACTAGCCATAGATGACACTTAGTTAGGTAATATCTTCCCAAAGGACTGAAGAACTAGACAAAATATAATATGCCTCCAGATATTAAATGCATGCTAAAACTGTCACTGAGTGTTTCAGCAATACATTCTATTAAAATTTGAAGTTGTTTATTGATCAAATTACTATCATTTCAATTACCATGAAAGTCACAGTAATTTGAGAAGCCAGAAAATCTGTTATAGTATCAATTTCATCAGGAATTTGACGTCTTTAAAATACACATACACATGCTCACATGCACATCACAAAAAAGATTTAATTTTGCTTGTTAGCTTTACAAACGTATAAAATGGTGAAAATAATAGCAACCATTATCCCAGGTAGATAGTTAAATGCTTCCCATAAAGTATTTGCAAACACAAAGTACCATATAAATTCTTAATAATAGTAATTAGTAAGGCTTAGAGATTTTAAAAGCTGAAATTCATTCAGCTTTGTTTAATTTCTGCCATTTTAAATGCATAAAACTTCTTTATCTACAGTTTCTATCTGCTAACCAAATGACAATGTACAAAACACAAGCAGTCAGGCAATTTAAGAATACATCACTCATTTGCACATTGGGAGCTTTTAAAACCATTATCTACTATCATGTAAATATCAATGTATATAATTCTTAACCTGTAAAATATTTACTGGAAACTTTATAGACCTCGCTTAAATTGGATCCATTAAATACCCAGTTAGCAGTTAGAACAAATAATAGGGTATTTTACTTAGCACAGAGATATCATTCCACAAATATAGCAAACCACAAGACAAGTCACATATCACAAAAGCTGTAGGGGACATTATACAAGAAAGCTGCCTAAGTCACTGGAGACCTTCCACATAGGAGTCCTGAGAGCCTGGTAGGCATAGTTACAATGTCAAAGGGGAAATGGAATGGAGAGTTCAACCTAAAACCCTTTCTATCATAGTGACAATAATTCAATCGTCTTGGAGAGAATTAGAAAATATGAAAGACTCCATTAAATCTGATATTGAGTATTTACCTGCCTCTCCCAGCATGTTGACATCTGCTAGCATCCTAAGTGCTGTGGTCAGAAGAAAAGCCTTTTAGATTCAGATTCTGGTACTGCTATTTTCTTGTAGCATGGGCTAGGTCAAAACACATGTCCTATCTGTGCCTCACCAACTCCCTCATCAGTAGGGTAAGGAGGGCATTAGGCCTGTTCTACAGTGTTATTGTCAATATCAAATAAAGTGAAATTTGGCAAATGCTTAAAAGCATGCCTGTCAAATAGTAAGTCCTCAAGGTATATGCATTTGTGTAGGTTCATCTGGCATATTGATAGATATACTGAACTGAATTTATTGATAAATATGATAAGCATGCTGACTGAAGGCAGATTATTCAGTAAACGTGGAGAAACAGACTTTCAGTTTGGCATTATTAGTGCAGCGAAATTAATTTGACCATACATTCAAACTAGTTTAGATACTTTTGTTGGTCTTTGTCTTCCTACATATTCCACTTCCCACCAAAAAAAAAAAAAAAAAAAAAAAAAATCCGTATACTTTATAAAAAGTAAAATTAATTTTTTGGCTTAGAAAAAATAAAAATAAATCTATAGTTATTTGGGTAAATATTCAATTTCTACCTGCTCCATTAGTTTCAAGATTGAAATTGCCAAAAATGTTCTTTTTTTTTTTATAGCCAAATCTGTCAGATACCCAAGAATGACAGTTTATTTACTAGTCTTTTAATATAAAAGAGGGATTCAAAGTATGGAATTTGGGGTGAAGAGATCTTGCTTTGAATCCAGCTCTCTCCACTTTCTGTGTGTGGCTTTGGGCACATTTCTTCACCATTACAAGTCTCAATTTATTCACATAAAATGGGAATCATGATACTTACACCTTATCGAAATATTGTGAGAAATAAACCAAAACCATGAGAATTATTAAATCAAACAATGAATGCAAAGCACTGGGCCTCAATCCTATTAAACACAATCATTTGAAACTGTTATCCTATCATTATGGTATTTATCTTAAATTTTCTAGGCAATCAACACATTTTAATACTTTGTATACTGACAACTTTTTTAACTGCACAAACACTGAAGAATATCAGTTTTCTTGACAATGATTTTCCAAAACAGTGCTCCTCAAAGTGTAGACTCTGGACTAGCAGCAACACCTGGACACTTACGAGAAATGCGAATCCTTGGGGCCCACCCCTGACCTACTGAGTCAGAAGAGTTGGGGGTTCAGGCCCAGGAATCTGTAAACCATTTCTCTAGATAATCCTTCTGCATGTTTGACTTTGAAAAGCATTGATCTAGAGTAGCAGAATTACAGGTATGCTCATAGGATTGTCTCCAATAATTGTTAATCTAGAATAAGAATTGTACACTTTTATTTAAAAGACCATAGCAAGGGCACCTGGGTGGCTCAGCCAGTCAAGCATCCAAATTTGGCTCAGGTCATGATCTCACAGTTTGTGGGTTTGAGCCCTGAGTTGGGCTCTCTGCTGACAGCTCAGAGCCTGGAGGCTGCTTCAGATTCTCTCTCGCTCTGCCCTTCCCCTGTTCATCCTATGCCTCGTTCTCAAAAATAAATAAACATTTAAAAAATTACAAAAGGACATAGCAAACATGTTAGGCTCTGTGGGCTTTATAGTCTCTGCCATAGTCATCTCTGCCACTAAAGTATAAAGGCAGTCACAACTAATATATTAACAAATGAGTATGGTTTTGTTCCAATAAAACTTTATTTACTAAAATGGGTAGCAGGCTATACTTTGCTGACTCCTGTATCCTGTTAGACTTGTACACTGCAGAGTTACCTAACTGCAATAGACAAAATGGTTGTGTACCCCAAAATTCACATGTTGAAACTCTAACCCCCAATGTGATGTTGTTGAAGGTAGGCCTCTGGCAGGTGATTAAATTTAAACGAGGTCATAAAGGTGGGACTTCATGATGGGATTAGCACCCTTACAAGAGGAACACACACAGAGGAAAGACCATGTAAGGACATAGGGAGGAGGCAGCAGTTCACAAGCCAGGGAAAGGGTCCTCACGAAAAATAAATCTTCCAGTATCTTGATCTTGGACTTCCTAGGCCCCAGAACTGTGAGAAATATATATCTGTTGTTTAAGCCACCCAGTCTATGGTATTTTGTTACAGCAGCCTGAGCTAAAACAATAACCACATGCACTGGTCCTGTTTCTGTGGTCAAAGTAGATACAGGAGCATGCAGACTCTAATAAGATGAATTCAGGGAAGCATTTTTATTTGACGGAGGCATTATTCCTTTGGTCTGTGACATGATCCTTTGGTTTGTGACATGATCTATTAGCAAATCATTAAATGGCTGTTCATTCTACCTTATGATTAGCTGTGCACAGTTAAATCAAGGACGGCTAAGGTGACTGTAATGTGGGTTGTACAAAGATAGCCCCCCACATATACTCTGGCACTCTCAGTGATTTTGATTCACCAAATGCAATCAATATGTTTTCTGTTCCTGGGAAAATGATAACTTCTTGAATTATTTCTCTCCTTTTCTCAAGAAGAGTACAAGGCAGCATAAATAGCTCCAATTATCATTAAAAATCAAGATTTTCCTACCACCTTTTCACTCTGAAAAGGTAGCTGCCAAGGAGAGGGTAGAGAGCTTTCGCACTGAAACAGTAACTCAGCTTCAAGTGAAACTGCTGACATTTTAGAGGAGAAAATGCCAGTATTAATTTATCAAACCAAAAATCTCAGGGACATTTTAAAATATATTCCAGTTTCCCAGGATTTAATTTAGTTCCTGAAAACAAGTTACTCACTGGAAAATGACCCTCCTTTGTTCACCACCTATGTGGACTTCAACTTGAGCTGAGCATGTGGGCCATGTCAGATCCCAGTCTGGGCTATAGCCTTGCACACAGCAGGTACTCCACAGTATATGTGAAGTAAAACCAGCTTCCTTACTCAAAATGCCAACCTAAAATTTTATAAGGGTAAATAAAGACTCATTTGGGAGTTTTATTTTTCTTCAGAACAATTTTTGCTATTGATTAGTTATTTTACTATTCAGGAAGCCATAAGATACAAATTAATTCTGACTTTAGATTTAGAAGCCAATTACTTTGGTGCTTCAGGATTTTACTTATTTATTCTTTGTCTCAGCAAACATTTACTTGAAAACGAAGATTAAAGGAAAAAAGTCCTGTTTGGAAAAAACTGCATGATGTACTGAGAAGGTCAACATATAAATAAATACTTCTAATATAGAATATGTTCTGAGAACAAAGGAAAAGTTCATTATCTCTTCTCAGAGATAATCTCTTTCAGAAAAGAGATTTATTAAATAATGTATAGTCAGTGCCTGACATGTATCAGACATTATTTTAAGCACTGGATATATCAGTGAGCATCAACAACAACAAAAGCTGATAAAACTCTCACCCTCATACAGGTTACAATCTAGTGGCTGGGGAAACAGATGGTAGACAATGAAGATAATAAAGAAGTGAATCATGTAGAATGTTAGAAGAAATCTTCCTTATTGAATCTGCACACAGCAAAGGAGATCAGAAATACATTTCTGTCTGGGTTGAAATAAATCATATTAAGGGAAGCCGTCATGAGTTATGATAATGAGGGTAGAAACTGAATGACCACCCATTAATTGATATCACTGGTAATAAAACAATTGTTAGTATAACCTTCTATGAATTTTTTTGTATTACTACTTATAGGACCTCCATTAAAGCACATCTTGAATTTGAAGTTTATTCCCAACATAGGATGCTAATCAGCAGATAGCATTACAAATAGGAAGAAAATAGTCTCTCAAATGGTATATAGTGCTGGAATTGGTATTCTAATTGTTAATGCTAAAGTAAGAGATAGAATAGATGCAATAATGACTAATAGTTTCAGTGAAGTTAAAGCTCAAAGTAGTTAATGAATGTATAATTTTATGGCATCTCCAACTGGACTGCAATAGTCTATATGAACCTATAGTATCTGTTTTTTTTTTTCACAGTTGCGTATAGCCTAAATTGAGGATCAGCAAACATTTTCTCTAAAAAGATAGACAAAACATACTTTAGACTTTGCTGGCCATACAGCCTCTAATATAACTACTCAGTTCCACTATTATATCACAAATGTAGCCACAGACAATATGCACACAGACATGTTTGTGTTCCAACAAAAATTTATACCAATACCAAAATTTGAATTTCGTATGATTTTCACTCAACATAAAACATTTATTTTGAGTTTTTAAACCATTTTAAAATGTAAATGGAAAAAGGAAAAAAGGGGAACATAAGACATTCTTGACTCACAGACTGCACAAAAACATGGCTAGGTGTGGCCTGTGAGTCAGTTTGTCAACCATAGTCCTATAACCTTTTATTCAGTCAGTGTTGAAAAACTATGGCAAATATGATTGGGATAGTAGGTAGCAGAAGAGTGAGCAAAGACATAATTGTTAAGATGTAGAGCTGGAGTGGAAGGCTCTGGGGATTACCATTTAACTTGTATACCAAATATCTTGCTCTGCTGCTTTAATGAGCCCTATTCTTTATTTACAAAATTTAGATGATTGCATCTAACCAATGTACGGTGCTGTTGTAAAGTAGGCCTCATGTCTTTTGTTGAATGAATGTGGTATACATTGAAATCACTTGCTCCAGTCTGAACTGAGATCTCATAGAACTTTACTTGTAACAACATGCCCTAAATAGCTATTACATTATTAAAAGGTACTGAGATGCAACACCAAGGTCATAAACCCTGTTGTCAATATGAACCACAGAACACAAATGTGCTGCTATCCCTAGGATATGTGGGATTTGTTCTGTGGATCAAAGTTGTGGGTCAGTTAGTGGCATTGTATTATTTGACTGGGTAAGTCTAAGGTTTGGTCATTCAGAGGTTTCTCTATGCTCTGAGGTCACCCTAACCAAAATTAATCATTTAGATAATGATTTTTTAGTCCCTTAGGGTAATTAATTTTCATACTGAACTAACCGATTAAGCTTCACATCTTATATGTTTCTTACTTTCTTTTCACAGGAAGGTCAATTTCACTGATTGAAGTAAGAGAGAGTAAAAACCTGGTGTGTCCATTTATTCCTTATTTATAGAACAAGTGGATCATGCTACCTTTGGTACATAAATGCTACAAAAAGGAAGGGGGTAGTTTATGATTATAAATTCTGATTATAAATTGACTTTGGAGGTGATATATGAAAAGGGTTTTGGAGGATGTAAGTCAGCCAAGCAATACCTAGGAGCAATGCATTCTGGGCAATGGGAGCAAGTCTGATTCATTCAGGAGCATAAGGGTGGCTGGCGCAAAATGAGCTTGAGCTGAGAGGAGGTCACAGGTGACAAGATCCTATGACAAGATCCTTCTGAGGACTTTATCAATGATGTTGGGGCTAATTATAGAAGAGTTTCTCAGATGAAAAGCAAGGAAAGCACATGGTTCTAATAAAAGTAGTTATTTACACTTAACTCTGAGTCAGAAGCTTTACACATAGTATTGGCTTTGGTCTTTATAACAGCCTTGGCAGGTAGATTTTTTTATGCTCATATTATACTAGAAAAGACTGAAGTTAAGAAAATAAGTTATTTGGACTTCCATAACCATATAACTAGTAAAAGAACTGAGATTAGAACTGAAGAGTCATGTTACTCCCAAATATATCTCACTTTCTTTAAAATACCAATTCTGTCCCTCCCCCAACTTGTGCTCTCTCTCCAAAAATAAATAAAAATTAACAAATTAAAAAAAGCGGGGGGGGGGGACGCCTGGGTGGCTCAGTTGGTTGATCCTCCGACTTCAGCTCAGGTCATGATCTCACGGTTCATGAGTTAAAGTCCCCACGTTGGGCTCTGTGCTGACAGCCCAGAGCCTGGAGCCTGCTTCAGATTCTGTGTCTCCCTCCATGTCTGTCCCTCCCTCGACTTGTGCTCTCTCTCTCTCTCTCTCTCAAAAATAAGTGAACATTAAAAATTTAAAAATACCAATTCTGTCAATAAATACATCTTAGGAAGTTTAAAAATTAAGGTCTTATATTCAGTCTGTACTGACTGAATTCAGCAAAGCCAACACGCTTTAAAAGAAAGTTTTTTTTTAAGTTAAACTTAAATCAGAAGTGACTAAAGAATTACCAGAGTGATATACAAAAAAAATGGAGTGATTAGATTTTTCAAATATCAAAGCATATGTACAAAAATATGGTACAGAGATAGATGGTTTGTTTTTCTAACCTATACTTAGTTGTTCTAATAAAAATAACATGTAGGGGTTTTTTAATAAACCTTAAAGCATTATAACCTTTTAGTATCATCATTAGTGCAAATATATATGTAAACTTGAAGTATACCATATTTTCTGGGGTGTCTTTAACTTGCACAAGTCTTTGTGTGGATATGTTTTCATGAATTTGCTGATTAGCAGACAACTGAATATGCAAATGGGGGCCCTCTGAAAACCTGAGACTCTCTCTGTGCCCAGTCTCATCACTGGTATTCTGTTCTCATCCTCACCTCCTTAACATAGAAATTCTGCTGGGGTCACCTCATTTCTCCTTCCCTGTGCCACAGCCTAGAAACTAAAAAAGGAAATAAGTTGGGGCAATTATAGGACTCACCTATTTTGTTTCCTAACTCTTAGGGGGTCATTGTCCTTTCATTAACTGATATCCAATTTTATTATTTTATTAAAATAACTGCTTTATACACCTCTGGGACCAGATAAGTAGTGTTTGGTACAGGCCTCAAATATTGACAAAATAAAATGAATACACATATTATATTTTCAAATTCACTAGCACAATAAATCAGGCAGAGAAGGACAGATACCATATGTTTTCACTCATACGTGGGTCTTGAGAAACTTAACAGAAGACCATGGGAGAGGGGAAGGGGAAAAAAAAAGTTACAGAGAGGGAGGGAGGCAAACCATAAGAGAGTCTTAAATAGTGAGAACGAACAAACTGAGGGTTGATGGGGGAGGGGGAGAAGGGAAAAGGGGTGATGGGCATTGAGGAGGGCACTTGTTGGGATGACCACTGGGTGTTATATGGAAACCAACATGACAATAAACTATAAAAGAAAAAAATAATAAAAATTCACTAGCACAAGGTCAAGTTATTCATTAATATATAGTACCTTTGATTTTCTAATCTTATGAATTTTTAGCAAAATAGTCATAGGCAGCTATTCCAAACTAAAAATATTGTTGCATGACTTTGGAATAGGTAATTTTTCCCTGGGGTTGTTTTTGAATCCCTTTATATCTTCACTGACATTAATTTTTCTCCTGTTTATGCATGGGTTCTAAGGTGATGTCATCATCCACGAGACCATCACAAAGACAATCTAATCTATCTTTGCCAGAGAATTCAAGTCAGATTTTTCTGTTGATACTTACTTGGGAAATTTTTATTTTATTTTATTATTTTTTAAAGTTTATTTTTCACACACACACACAGTGCAAGTAGGGGAGGGGCAGAAAGAAGCATGGAGCTTGCTTGGAATTCTCTCTAGCTCTCTCCTTGCTCTCTCTCAAAATAAATAAATAAACTTAAAAAATTAAAAATAAAGACATTTTGTTTATTGGGTTATTTAAAAAAATACAATTTTCTATAGTTAGAGTTATTAGAATTCAAATCCCAGATCTACAATCTAGCCTCAGATTTTAGAGAAATTCTCTAAACTCTCTGCATTTCAATTTTCTTACCTGTGAAGGTTGGCTAATAGTAACACCTTCTACTCAAAGTTTTATGATTGCATGAAAGAACTGAATACACAGCAGGTATTCAATAAGTGAAGAATTTTATATATTGATTCTCCTGAACAAAGGGTTTATGATGTTAACTCTTCCATTGGTTCTCTCTTTTAAGATGTGAATTTCAATGTTATTGACTGGATGTTTCTTTTGGGTTATTGATTTTTTGCTTGGGTTGAGGTCTTTGTAAATGATCGGTAATGTTAAAGTAAAGGAAAATGTAGGAGAATTCCATTTGTAGTCCACTAATTTTAATCTCTCCTGTACAAACAATAAAGTAAACATTGCTGCTTTGTTTTTTATTTTTTATTTTCAAGAATTGCACTGAATTCTCTTTTGAGTAAAACACTGTATAACATCAAAGTATGACAGATCAAAAGGTTTGGATTCTACTGTCATTACACTGATGACATTTACTTTAGAAAAGTGATGAATTTTCAATAACGGTGCTTTTGTGATTCCATAGCAACTACATGTGAAAAGAAATAGAACTGAATTGTAAGCATCTTTAAGTAATAATCACTGCTATTATTACTTTTATATGTAAGTTGAGAAGTATATGTCAAAGAATAGCCTACCAAAGTTGTTAAACTATAAAACCACATCTTAAACATTTTGACATTACATGATTTAAACAGCAAGTCAACTCTTTTGCACTTTATCAAATTTTAAATAGGATTTATAGATATCATAGATAACACAAACATAAAATTGGCAAGAGACACCGGATTGCTCTCAAGAGGAATGCAACTTACTGATTGAGTTTTAATTATCTGAATAATTACCATAACAGTAATTTATGTTATAAAAACCCAAATAATTTTTGTAGTTCCCTGGGTATGGACAATGAGGCAATCAATGAATATCCAATAGGCCTGCTGTTCAAATGAGTCAATTAACATTTGACTAAAGTAATCAAAATATTTCTCATTATGTACCATATTAATTAGAAAAAGCACATCTTCCAAATCATAATCGTTTACTCCAATGAAAATAGAGCCATTAATTTAATCAAATTTTGTTGGGTTAAGATAAGAAATATCAGAGAAGTAACTAACTTTATAATTACTCCACAATCCAGTTAAAAAAGAAAACAGAAAAGAGTAAAGGAAAAAGTTCACTAGAATTGAAACTGAGTATGGCAGTAATTCCATATCCATAACGTTAAGATATTTTCTATTAGATATGACGCAATACCACATTAAAGGACAAGAACAATGGCTCATACTTCATTTCTAAGAAAGTTAGTTCCACAGTATTCCACTGAATAATTATCAGATAAATCAACAAAACCCACTAACAGCCTATAACTAGAGTAAGAGCTCAAGTTGAAGGTGTACTTTCCTACAAAAACTCTTCATGGATTTAGGAAAATTTACTTACATTCTTTATTCTGCCTACTGATATGTTTTGTCTATTTCCTTATTGGGTTGTTTGTATTTGTATTTATAATGTTGTAAGACTTCATTACACTTATCATATATGTTATAAATATTTTATAGTATACTATTTATCATTGAAATTCAGATGTGCATGTACTACTGTAGTAATTTTTTAATCTTTTAAACACTTACCTCATCAATATTCAATATTAATCACATAATAAACTGCCATTCTATTATTTTACTTCATATGACATACTTTAATATTTTGTACAGTTGTTGACGATTTTCTAATTTGCATTTTTATATTTTCTTTGAATTGTAGATTTTTTAGAAGCTTTTTAATTTTTATTTTAAGGAGATTTTTAAGATTCAATGTACTTTGAATGCTGATTTCTACTGTAGTTGCAATTTGGCCAGTGACCATGATCTGAGTTCTTTCAGATCTTTGATAGCTGGAAAGGACTTCTTTATAGCCCAATATGTGCTTAGTTTTTGTACACACTTGTGAACTTGAATGTTTTTCACTCTGTTCAGTGGAGACTAGTTTGATTCCTTTTTAGTACTTTAAAAATGTTAAGATGAACTTCAACATACAAATATCTTGGAAGCTATCATTCCCATTCTTACAATAAGAAAAAATCTCAACACACTGAAGCCCAGCTTTTGTTGGATGTTCAGAGAACTGAGATTGAAGAACAAAGCACCACTCATAACCTATAGAGACAGGCGAAACTTACAGCTGGGAGCAACATATCTGGAGGAATAAACTGGTAGAATACTTTGATGAATTGGCGGGAGGCTGAGTATGAACTAGTGTGAAAATGATAAATTCCTTCTGATGGAGACTTAGGGGGAATCCCATACTTTTATGGGTTTTGCCTCATGGAACTCTACCAGGTTCTCATATTGAAGAACCAAGAAAGATCATGGCTCTGACAGTGGAGTGAAAGAAATAAACATTTTAAAATATGCCTGGAGTATTCCTCAAGGAAAAAGACTTTGTAAGAGCCTTATCCTATTTAAAGGAAGGACATTTATCAAACTAGTCTCTACACTTCCCAGCTCACTTAAGTTGTTAAAAAAAAAAAGGAATAAAACTCATAAACATTGTGAAGGTTGAAATACAGGGAAATAGGTCCACTAAGAGGCTCAGATTTAATCATAAGATTGTAGAATGCTTCCTCTCCTCAAGGCCTGACAATCAGATTAATAGAGCTCCAGTGTAACAGTGGATTACTGTTGAAATTGCTGCATGATAGTCTTTCTCTGAGAAGGAATACTTAAGGGAAGGCATAGTCAAGAAGAGAGGCAAAAATAAAAACACAAGAAAAAAGAACAGAACAACTAAGAATTATTGAGCAGTTTCTAAATGTGTAACACATACATCATTGGAATAGCAAAAGGAGAAGGAGAGAATATTTACAGTAATAACGGTCCAGTGCTTTCCACAATTAATGATGAAACCAAACTACAGATCCAAGAAGCTCTGAAAACACCAAGCAGGATAAATGCCAAAAATCTACACCTGAGTGTACCTGATGCAAACCACAAAAAAAGAAAGACAAAGAGAAATTCTTAAAAGAAGTGCATGTATATGTGATGTGAGAGAGAGAAAAAGAGAGAGACATCATCTCATCTGTAGAGGAACAGGAATAAGAATTGAAGGAGGTAACTCATCAAAAACATGTAAGCAAAATGAGAGTGGAGTGAAATATTTAAAGTGCTAGGGGAAAAATCAATCTAGAAATCTCTATCCAGGAAAAATGTGCTTCAAATATGAAGGAAAACATTAGAAAAAAATAGAGTACAGAACTTCAAACATTTTCACTCCCCAAGAGTAACAATTAAGCTGGCAAAAACTGCCAGAAATCAGCTGTTTTAGATTTTGGTTACCTAATAAAAATATCATGAATGACATACTTAAAAGTGATTTTTAAAATGCTGAATTTCAGTAAAAGGACATGTTGACTTATCTGAGTACTACTCTCCCCACTCCTCAGCTCTGCAACAGTCTTGAATAAAGGAGCCTGAATTCCTGGTGTAGGCTGCTGGTACCAGAGGGAGCAATATAACCTTATGCTCAAAAGAACTGTGCTAGCATGCTTCAACACCTATCTGGTAGCTCCATGAATAACTGGCGCAGGACTTGGCTTCGTTTCACCCGCCTTGGAACTTTTCCAGGGTTGAGAAACATTTACAAGTGTCATCTGTCATGAGCAAAAAAAAAAGGCAAATGTATTAGATGTTGCTGTTGGGGGAGGTCTTCAAGAAAAGGTGACCACTGGTGATAAGCTGGACCGGGGGCAACTGGAGGATTCCTACCCCTTCCCTTGCCTCTGGAAGGTGGATTCTGCTTTTCTTCCCCATTCCCAGAAGCTTCCCAAAGGACAGTCTTGAGATAGAAAGTGGTATTGACAATACCTAGATGGCATATGTGACTGAATCCATTGAAGGTCTCTGTACAAACTTTTAAGATCTGGTGGGCAGGTGCAAAAAATTACTCTGCTTGAGGCCACCCAAAACTCTTAAGTAAGTTCACTTGCTCATTAAAACTGTCACCTACTGATCTGGAGTTGTCTGGCTCTTTCTTTAGTTTCTCCCACCCTTCTTGTATGGTAGCAGGTTTCAGATCACACCCAGGAAACTTCCCAGGAGTTTGAGAACTAGCAGGTACTATTTCGGGCAACGTAATATAGCCCTGTAAATAACATATAGACTGAAAACCCTGGGAAGGAAGAGGTAGTGGGGAAGAGACACTTGGGAAAATAAGGGATTTCAAAAGTTCCTTTATATTCCAAGAAATCTATAAGGTCATATGCTTGTTCAGGACTGGATGCATCTTCCATAATGACCCAAGTACCCCTAATTTCTCAACTCTTGCTGACTTTCAGTGTCCAGACAAGTAAGAAGTGAAGATTAGGGCACAACACTAAAAGAATACCCCCAACACAGTGCCAATCTGCAAAGACTGGGAAAGCTTTGTTTGCTTTGTTTGGTTTGGTTCCAGATGTATAAGGAAATCTTTGCCAATCATTAACTGATGAGTAAGCTAACACAGTGAAAACTTCAGTGACTACACATGACAAAAAATACATAATTATTTCAGAAAATTCACTAAACCAACAAACAAAACCACAAAAATTAGAAAGAAAAGAAAATCACAAATATGTGGAAATTACATGACATACTTTTAAGCAACCAATGGGGTCATGAGTCAAAGATGAACTCAAATGAGAAATTATAAAATACTCTGAAAAAAATTAAAAACAAAAAATATAATGTATCAAAACTCACTGGATGCAGTGAAGGCAGTACACAGAAAGAAATGTATAACTATAAATGACTATATTAAGAGAAGAAATCTCAATATCACAATTTTATATTGTGTTATTAGAAACTAGGAAAAGGAAAGCAGACTCCCAACACTAGCAAATGGGAAGGTAGAAAATTAAAGAAAAAATTCAGAGATAAACATATTGGAAAACAAAAGGGAAAAAGCAAAATCAAAACTTGGTTCTTTGCAAGGATCAACACATTGATCAAACTTTAGCAAGACTCCCCAAGGTGGGGGAAAAAACAAAACCTGGAATTGCTGAAATCAGAATTGAAAATGATGACATTACTACCAACCTTAAAGAAATAAAAACGGTTCTAAGAACAAAGTATGAACAACTGTATGCCAATAGCTTGATGACAGAGGGGAAACAGATTCAGAGAATCATACAGTCTATCAAAACTGACTCAAGAAAATAGAAAATTTGAACAGACCTAAAGGGAGTCAAGAGATTGAATCAGAAATATCCCAACAAAGAACTAGATGGATACACTGGTGAATTGTACTAAACATTTAAAGAACTAATTACAGTCCTTTTCAAACTCTCCTGGAAAACAGAAGCAGAAGTACTTCACAATTCATACTCTGAGACCAGAGATACTGTGACACCAGGGAAGGCATCACAAGGGGAAACTAGAGACCAATATTCCTTATGAATATAGATGAAAATATCCTTAATAAAGTGATAGCAAAATGAATCCAGGAAAATACTAAACAACTCATGCTTCATAACCAAGTGGGATTTACCCCAGGAATGCAAGGGTAGCGCAACATAATAAAAGTAATTAATGTAATTTACCATATTAATAGCATGAAGGGGAAAAAACCACCTTAATTGATGCTGAAAAGGTACTTTACAAAATCATATACTCTTTTCATGATAAAAATACCTCAATACACTAGGAACAAAAGGCGAACTCCTCAACATGATAAAGTTAACTTATGAAGAATCCACAGCAAACATCTTGTATTCGGATGCTATAGAAGACTGAAAGCCTTCCACTAAGATCAACAATCAGGGGCACCTGAGTGGCTCAGTTGGTTGGCCATCTGACTTTGGCTCAGGTCATGATCTCACAGTCCAGGTGTTCGAGCCCTGTGTTAACAGCTCAGAGCCTGAAGCCTGCTTCAGGTTCTGTGTCTCGCTCTCTCTCTGCACCTCCCCCACTGAAACTGTCTCTGTCTCTTTCAAAAATAAACATTAAAAATATCAGACAAAAAAGCTCTCTTTCCCCAGCAATATTCAACATTTTACTGACAGTCCTAGCCAGAGGAATTAAGCAAAAAAGAGAAATAAAAGTATCTATGTGGGGAAAAAAGGAACTAAAGATCCGTACTGAGAGATGACATGATTTTTTTTTTATGTTTATTTCTGAGAGAGAGAGACAGAGCACGAGCAGGAGAGGGGAAGAGAATCAGAAGTAGGCTTCAGGCTCTGAGTTATCAGCACAGAGTCCAACGTGGGGCTCGAACCCACGAACTGCAAGATCATGACCTGAGCCGAAGTCAGACGCTTAACTAACTGAGCCACTCAGGCGCCCCAATGACATGATTTTTATACACAGAAAATCCAAAATAACCTCCCCCCAAAAAACTATTCAAATTAGTAAACAAATTCAGAAAAGCTATAGGATACCTAATCAACCTACAAAAATAACTTTTATTTCTATACACTATCAATAAATAATCTGAAGGGAAATTATAATAGAATAGGATCAAAATAATGAGGGTTTATAACAATATTATTTACATTAGCCAAATTATGGAAACAACCCAAGTACCTATCAATTGATAAATGGATAAAGAAGTGGTATAAGAATATGCAATGGAATATCACTCAGCCATAAAAAAATGAAATCTTGCCATTTGCAACGACATGGATCTAAGTAAAGAGTATTCTGCTAAATAAGTCAGTCAAAGAAAGACAAAAACCATATGATTTCACTTCTATATGGAACTTAAGAAACAAAGCAAGTGAGCAAAGGGAAAAAAGAGAGAGAGGTAAACCACGAAACATATTCTTAACTATAGAGAACAAACTAATGGTTACCAAACAAGTGGGTATCAGGATGGAAGAAATAGGAGATGGGGATTAAGGAGTGTATTGCTGTTATGAGCAGTTAGTGATGCATGGAACTACAGAATCACTATATTGTACACCTGAAACTAATATAACACTGTATGTTAACTACCTGGAATTTAAATAAAATCTTAATAAAACAATAAGAAATTTAGGAAAAGAAAATATTAACCAAAGAAGTGCAAAACATATATACTATAAATTACAAAATGCTGCTGAATAAACAAATAAAGACCTAAATAAATTGTTAAGAAGGTTATAATCTCTGTAGCAACTGAAAGATTAAATATAGTCCCTATCAAAGTCCCAAATTCCTTTTTTTTGCCTGCTTGGAAAAGATGATCCTAAAATTTCTATGGAATTATAAAAGACTCAGAACATCAAAACAATCTTGAACAGAGGTGCCTGGGTGGCTCATTCAGTTAAGGGTCCAACTGTGGCTCAGGTCATGATCTTGCAGTTCGTGGGTTCCAGCCCCACACTGGGCTCTGTGCTGACAGCTCAGAGCCTGGAATCTGCTTTGGATTCTGTGTCTCCTTCTCTCTGCCCCTCGCCCAGCCACATTCTGTCTCTCTCTGTCTCTCAAAAGTGAATAAACATTAAAAAAATTTTTAATGAAAAAAATTAAAAAAAAACAACCTTGAAGAACAAATGTATAAGACTCACAATTCCAGACTTCAAACCTCAATAAAACTTACTTACAAAGCTACAGTAATCAAGAGAATGTGGTACTGGCATAAGGACAGATGTATAGATAAATGTATTGGAGAGTCCAGAAATAAACCACTTATTGATGGTCAACTGATTTTCAACAAGGGTGCTAAGACAGTTTACTGTGGCAAAAGGTCTCCCCAACAAATGGTGCTGGAATAATTAGATATCCACATTCAAAATAATAAATTTAGACCCTTATTACATGCTACATGCAAAAAATGAAAGTAAAATGGATCAGAGACCTAAATTTAAGAGGTAAAACTATAAATGCCTTAGAAGAAAACACACGAGTAAATCTCCATGACTTTGGATTTAACAATGGATTCTTATTCTTATATATGACAGTAAAAGCACCACCAAAAAGAAAAATTCAAAAGTCATACATTAGACTTTTCCAAAATTAATATTTTTGTAGAGCAAATGGCACTATCAAGAAAGACAAAAATACATGCCATAGATTTCGGAGGAAATTTGCAATTCATGTATTTGTTAAGGGTCAAGTATCCAGGATATATTAATAATGCTAACAACTCAACAAACAAAAGAAAGACAACCCAATTAAAAAACTGGCAAAGGATTTGCATAGGCATTTCACCAAAGATTTACAATAGTCAAGAAGGACACTGATAATGTTGTAAAGATACTCAACATCACCAGTCATTATTGAAACACAAACCAAAACCACAACGAGATACCACTTCATACCAACTAGGAAGGCAATAGTAACAATAATAATAGTAGTAATAACAACAACATGAAAAGTAACAAGTTTTGGCAAGGGTGTGGAGAAGGTGGAACTCTCATGCAATACTAGTGGAAATCTAAAATGGTACAGATGATACTAAAAATAGTTTGGTGATTCCAGAATAAGTTAAACAGAGAGTTAGCCTAGAAGCCAGCAATTCCACCTCTGGGTATACACCCAAAAGAAATGAAACAGGTACTCAAAACAGAACAACAAAAAAATGTGTACATAATGTTCACAGTAACTGTATTCACGATACAGTTTCACAATGATGTCCAATGTTTCATCATTAACCATGATGTTAACTGTAGGGTTTTTGGAGATGTGTGTTGATGGTGTAATAAAAGCTCCCTTCTAGAACTATTCCTGGTTTTCTGAGTCAAGAGCAGCCTAAAGATATATGATTACTAAATGTAATGTGGGATCCTGGATGGGATCTTGGAATAGGAAAAGGACATCAGGTAAAAAGTACAGAAATCTTAATAAATGATGCCCTGTTGTTAAAAAATATATCAATATGAATTTGTTAACTATAACAAACATACTATATAAATTAAAGACATTACTAATTAGGGGTAAGTGTGGAATATATTGATAATATAGAAATCTGTATTATTTCCACAGTTTTTCTATAAAAATAAAACTGTCTAAAGGATTATTAAAACTTAATTCTATTTATATTTTATTAATAATTCCATATCTGAACTCTTTGGAGCTACTTCTGCTGTTTATTTTCTCAAATGTTTTAATTTTGTACTGTGGCTTCATGTTCCCCTGGATTTTTTCCCTCGTAATGAGAACCCTGGGAAAAGTGGGTTATCTCAACAGGTACAAAAGGAATTTTCTCTTGTTTTTGGCATGCTAATACCAATGTGGAGTTTACTTCCTCAACCCTAGAGTTTTCTAGACAATGTTGTATACATATAGCATTTACACATATTGTGGAAAAGTAAAGTAGTGGCTACAAATATCCAAAGAGACTTTTACACCTGAACCAAGACATACACATTTTCATGAGGTCTATCTTTACTGCCTCAGACCACTGTTTCACTGGTATCTTAGCTCTCCAGGACCCCAGCTTTATGAGAGATCTCAGTTCAAATACTTTTTCTACATTGCCCAAAGTTTAGTTATTTAACAGCCTTTACAACATAAGCCTTCGTGTCAGTCACAGAGATCAGCAAAGCCCAGTGTCTACTTAACATTCTCTTTTTTGGTGCCTTCCTTGGTTTGAGCCCCTGGAATTTGTAATCCTGTTTTTCCAAGATCAGCTACATCTTTAAAAATATATTTCTAATTTTATTTTTTATTTTTTAATGCTTATTTATTTTTGAGAGAAAAAGAGACAGAGTGCAAGTGGGAGAAAATAGAGGGAGAGGGAGACAGAATCTGAAGCAGGCTCCAGTCTCTGAGCTGTCAGCACAGAGCCCGATACAGGGCTCGAACTCACAAACCACGAGATCATAACCGGAGCCAAAGTCAGACGCTCAACCGAATGAACCACCCAGGTGCCCCAAATTTTCAATCAGTATTTATAAATGTTTTAAGCAGAATGATGTTTCCGCATATATAAACATCCATTTTATCCTTTATAGTTAAATGTATTGTTTTTATGGTTTCTTGTTTTAATGTCAGGATTAGTAAATCCCGCCTTACACCCCATTTTTTAAAAGTCACTAATTTTATTTCAAATCAAAATTTAAAAATGTTTAATTATATCAATTCGTTTTAATATATATTTTGGGTAATATATTAAACACTATGTATAATTATGCGTATACACATATTTTATTCAATTTTTTCAAATGTTAGCCAGATTCTAGAATGTAATGAAAATGAATTTATTCTCTAATAATTTTACTACTCAAATGAGTCTCTTTTCATTATTATTTTTATGTACTGTCCTGAATACTTTAGAAGTTTTATTCCAGAATAACTTATTCATTGATTTATTCATTCTCTCTCTCCCCCCTCTCCCCACTTTTAAAAAGGGTGGTTTGGGAGAAATTTGAGGTATAAATCCACCATTGAAGAGTTGGTGAGACTGAAATATATTTAGAGATTAACATGAGTATTGTTGAATTTTTCATTAATAAACAAATTCCTTAACATCTCTGTACCTTAATCACCTCATCTATAAGATGGGATTAATGGTACACCTGCTTCATAATGACAACACATACCTCATAAAATATGTTGAGTACTAAATTAGCAAACATATATAAAGAACCTAGACAAGTACTGGGTATCAGCCCTGGTTGGAAATAATCAGTAAGAAGAAGTTGGAAACATAATAAAGGGGATGACTGATGGAATAATATTTAAGAGGAGGCAACAAGTGACATGTTTCCCAAGACCTGCGGGTTGTGGGGGGTGGTTGAGGCCTTTCTTGCTATGTCAGACTAGAAAGTTAAAAAGGATTTAGATTAGATGGTGGGAATTTAGATAAATTTTAGGATCTGAGGTAGGAAATTTCATTAACCTTTTTTCCCCTTAGGGCAATAAGAAGGTTTAATGCCAAAATAGATACAGGATGTAGTTTATGGTAAGTGGTGTTAGCAGAGAAGAGAAGGTTTGAAATAGTACCTGTGGAAAATGGGAAAAAATATAGGAGAAAGTATCATAATGTCTCACAGCATTAGAGTCTCAATTAAGAATGGACACTGTAGTATACTGCATTATATTTCATAATTCTTCATTCTAAGACCAACATCTCCACTCTTACTGGTCAGTGTCTCTGCTGGACTCTTCATTACTACTTTTAATAGCACACTGCATATAATCTGATAAATATTGTTAATGTAATACTTCCTTACTTGAACATAGGTATATAAAACATTAGTCTGCCTTACAAAACTGTGTTCCTTAAAATTAATGTCTTCCTGGTCCTTTTATCCCAACAGTTGAGCAGATTTTTGTGTTTTTTTTTAAATTTGTATAAAATGAAAAGAACAAGACCCTGAGGAACTAAAAGTCATCCTTAATTGCTGGTAGAATAAATTAATGATGTAGCAAATAAAATACCGAAATACCTATACATATAATTTAGAAATAGTTACACCTGGTTTTGATGTTTTTATTATTTATTTTTATTTATTTATTTTTTAATGTTTATTTATTTTTGAGAGAGAGACAGAGAGACAGTGTGCAAGTGGGGAGGGACAGTGAGAGAGGGAGACAAAGAATCTGTAGCAGGCTTCAGGCTCCAAGCTGTCAGCACAGAGCCCAATGCTGGGCTCAAACTCACTAATCCTGAGATAATGACCTGAGCTAAAGTCGGACGCTTAACCAACGGAGCAACCCAGGCGTCCCATGATTTTGATTTTTTAAATCATCTAACAGGTATTGAAGAGTATATACAAACTTATGAAAGTATCTAATAAGAATTACTTCCTTAATTTGCATTCCTATTGCAGGACTGGTCAGTGGTCAGTTTCAATTTGGAAACCAACTGGTTTTGTCTATGTGCTAAGTTTCTTCTGAGGTTGTATAAAAGTTCCAGAGAGCAGCACCTATTCAAGGTGTCAGAGAAAGTCCAGATAGTTGCCCTGTTCTCCTCTGTCCTATCAAGCCTGGAGTTTAGGTCAGGACTATTGACTGACTCAGGCACCTTTGGTCATCTTCATGTAATAATTTTGAACATTGCTTGTGTGATAGAGGTGGTAGCAAACTTGAAGATGGTAATCACTACAGCATACAAATGTATCAAATCAACCCTTTGTACACCTCATTCTGATACCATGTTATATGTCAGTTATATTTCAGTAAGAAAGAAAAGGAAGTCGCCTGGTTAAGAGAAATGCATAGAAAATCTCAACATCTGAAACTTTTAGGAAAATCATTTGAACAATCTATTACAAAGTGGATTACTGACAATTCCAACCCACCAGAATCAGGGCAATGCATATTCTTCAAACTCAAATACACTTTAGTGTCCTTCAGCTGTCCGAAAATGGCCACTCCAAATGACTGCTTTGTGTATAATTCCAGTTTTATTATCTAGACATATTAAAGAGTTTACAGATTTACATATTGAAGCTTCAGCCTCAGGCTGCAGTGACTTATTGCTATGTCATGGCTCATATCCTTTCTTTAATACTGTGTATCCTAGAGATACAACCGATCAAGTCACAAGCTGTATGTCACCGCTGTCACCATTCAAAGGACTCAGAATCCAGGGGTCAGGTCTGTTCTTCAAGGACTTCTGCTATGAATAGAGGCTCAGATCATCATCGATCACTTTTGTTTTGTATTTTTTCTCTCCTAATTTTGTAACATAATTAACATAGTTTTCCAGAATCATATGCTTATTATTCACTTCAAACACAATTATCAGAAACTAAAAGTTGGTAGGAGCAAAACTGTGGGAACTAGATCTGGGAAAAACTGCCAAATAAGAGATTTTTTAAAAAAGAATTAGATCTGACACACAGATACTCCTTTATCAATGATGCATTATAATTTCTTTAAACTGTACTTGAATTTTCGATTATCATTCTTTTGCTTTTGGAAGCCGGGTTATAATACCTCTGTTATAATACCTCTGTGTGTGGGGGGGGGGGTTGTATAGAAAGAAAAAATGAAAGTACTTAAGAAATTAAGAGTACAGAACATAATAGACCCTGAGGATAAATATTCAGGAAAAATTGTAAGCTTAAAAATGTAATATTAAAATCAATTTATAGAAAAGCAAAGAAACCCAAATACAGAACACCTATTTTGAAGCAATGGCACATGGAAGGAATAGCCATGGTCACAGACACGGATTGAAGGGCAAAAAGGAAAGATACTATGTGTATACAGAATGGGATTTGTAGGAGAAGGATTCTGTCTTATCCATCTAGGAAAGAAAAATCTATTCCTAACAATCTGATGACCCCTCTCCCCAAGCCTTCCAGCCCTGAGATGGGCAGCTGATTGAACTTCAGACACTGAATAATGGAAGAAGAACCGGGCCAGAGTTGGGGCAAAAGCAATCACATTATTTTTTATCAGCATTTGAACAAGGAATTAGGTTTTGATTTTAGACGCTGTTACTGGTGGAGCTACTTTCTGCCATGTTATATATTTAAGAAGCTAAAGTGTCTCAACAGAGAAAAGCATGAAATCAGAGGACACAGAAGCAAAGAAAAAATAAATCTACCCTATAAAAGAGAAAGGAAACCTCTTGTTCCAGCTCAATTCTGCATTTTGCCACATTTTTCTGTTGTAATTTTATAATAAAGGATCATGTAATAAAGTACAGGAGAGTACATATACTGTTAATATTTGGTAGCTATGAAACAAATAAATGTGTCCCTCTGCATTTTTTTTCCTGAAAGAAATTCAAGAAACTCTTAAAACATGTTGACTGATGAAGGAAAGAATGAAATGGGGGAGGGAGGAATAACAGACCTTCACTTTTGTTTTTCCATACACACACACACACACACACACACACACACATACACGAGATACCTGTGGATTGGGATCATAGACAATCTATGTATTTTAAATAAGCCTGAATACAGATTACTTTTTAAATTTTTTTTAAAATCTTTATTTTTGAGAGAGAGGGACAGACTGTGGGGGAGGAACAGAGAGAGAGGGAGACACAGAATCCAAAGCAGGCTTCAGGCTCTAAGCTATTAGCATGGAGCCTCACATGGGGCTTGAACCCATGAACCATGAGGTCATGACCTGAGCTGATGTCAGTCACTTAGCTGACTGAGCCACCCAGGTGCCCCCAGATTACTTTTTTTTATGTGAAAAAAGTGAAAATGTGAAACTGATCTGTCTGGTAATAACGTATCAATCTCTAGGTAGGAAAAGCAGGTAAATACATACCAGTTCTATACTTTTATCTATTGGGTCTACCTAACATTAATGAAATTCTAGTATTCTGATAGGAGAAAACAATTAACTTGCAAATCAAGTATGAACCACCTGGGTTTCCAAACTTTGCAAATGTTTTCCATCTCAATGATGCTTTGATGCATTTCCATCTCAATGCAGCTTTGATGCTGCAGCAAGAAGGGTCAAGTTATCATCATTTTCTCAGCATTTAAAAAAATCAATTACTCAAAATGTCTTTAAAAGTGATGAAGAAATATTGGTTGAACATTTTTTAATGCTTTTCAAGCTGAAAATTGTAGATCTGGCTTATAACACACACATCAATCACATGAAATAATCCCCCCAAAACTGAAAGAGCTGATGACTTAACAATTATCAGAGAAGTAAGTGACATCAAGTTAATATTAATTAAACAGAACCAATTTTCTTGGTTTTTAAGTTTTTATTTAAATTCCAGTTTGTTAACATGCAGTGTTATAACTAGTTTCAGGTGTACAATATAGTGCTTCTAAATTTCCATACAGCACTCAGTGTTCATCACAAGCACACTCTTTAATCCCCATCACCTATTTGTTTTGTTTCTTAAATTCCACATATGGGGAAAATCATATGATATTTGTCTTTCTCTGAGTTATTTTGCTTAGCATAATACACTCTAGCTCTCTCTATATTCTTACAAATGGCGAGATTTCATTATTTTTGATGCTGAGGGATATTCCATTGTGCATACAGACCACATCTTCTTTATCCACTAGTCGATGGACATTTGGGAAACAGAGACAATTTTCCACTGCTTTCATTTTAGTAGGAGAAGAGGCTGTGCCGGTCTAGGTCAGCTATAGAAAGTGGATGGCATGTGGAGCCTCAGGCTCCATTCTTTCCCCTCTGGGAGATATCGCTATTAATAATTGCACTTGATTTCAATGAGTCTAGGTGTTGCCTCAGATTCCTTTTCAACATTTTGTGAGAAAAATACTTCATTTGTCATCCCTACTAGTTAGACTATAATTTTTATGAAACTAAAGTTTGAGGGTCCAAGGAGAAGGTAGTTGTTTGACATCAACTCATGATAAAAAATGAAACACGATTTGATCATTTTTCTCCAGGACAAATACTTCATGAGAAAAACCATAGCTTCCATTACTTCATCAAGGAAAGACTAATAGTGAAAATGTTGGGAAAGTGTTACCACTTAATAAGTACCCCCTTTATTCTAAGCGCCGTATTAAGTCCTTTATCATACCTACCTTGTTTAATCGTAACAATAATTCTGTGAGATAGGAACTGGCATATCACCTTTTACAAAGAAGGAAACCAAGATGTGAAATAACATGCTCAAGATGACTGAAAATTTGTTGACAATGAATATCTCATAGCAAGGTCCTCTGACTCTAACGCCTTGTATCTCAACAATTACTCTAAACTGTCTCTCCTTCTCAGTCTGATATTCAGAGGCTGATTGCCCTTTGCAGGGAAAGTTGTACTGCAGTGACCTCATTGAGTAATACTTGAAAGGACTACTTGCTCATTAATTAAGGAAATTTCCTTTTGGCAAGAGGCAGTCCCCATTGTAATGAAAAGTAAAGCACTGTTCTTCAATTTAATCGGGATGCTTTCAGTTCTAATGCCAAAGAAGAGGTAGCTCAGAGTCATTACTTACTGCCACACTCAGCCATTGGAACAATCATCAAACATGGAGGGTCACATTCTTTACTCCAGGTCACCAGAGCAAAAATAGTACCTCATTTTCCTTTCAATCTGAGCAGATCATTATCAACAGTAATTAATAACTTTAGATTGGTGCTTACAGCCTGGTGTCTCCCAAAGAGGTGATGCTAGGCTACATATTATTTTTACCACTTTCTAAGCCTAATGGAAATTGTACAAATATCAGCTCTAAGGCTTTATTAGATTAATGAAAACAACAGGTGCCCTTGATTTTAGTAAGAATTCTATCAAAGCAGAGTGGTTATTGCAAAATGTGACCCAAAGCTGCATATATCTCCTTTAAATAAATCTGGAGACTAGCCTTTTTCTGACAGCACTCACACAGCACTCACTATTTTCAAATGTCTCCATCCCATATGATACTGTCACTGTTCACCTGTGCTATAGATGTCACAGGAAATGAACCATAAAGTTGTATAATAATGGCTTTCACCTGGAGGCCAATTTATTACTACAGTGTAGTGACTATATTTGGCAGAATTACACAATGAAACCCAAGTGCTGGACTCTGGAACTCCTAGTTTACAAGTCAACACTTAGATTTCAACAATACAGTTTCTTCCCTTATCCTCACTTATGGACAAAAAATGCCTAAGCAGGGGATGCCAGCATTTAACGAGTACATGTTATATGATAGAAACTATGTAATGTTTTATAGCTATTCTCTCATTTATGCTTTACAACAATCCAATAAAGTAGGTAGCATTATTATCCCTGGATGGGAGAAATGAATAACTGAGATACATTCACATGATAGATGACTGAGTTGGGATTCATATCTGTCAGATATCCTGCCCTAAATGTCTCAGACAGTATGAGGCCTTTTCCAGTTGTCCCACACCTGCTTTCCCTGCATTTAACTGTTTCCTTGTACAAGTGCTAGTTTACATACGAATTCCTAGCACCTTCATTTTATCAGTGTGCAGATTGTGGTTCCTGAATTTGGACTATGACTTTCCATACTAGAATCATCTCTCTTTGTTTCATATAAGGAACACTGTATCATGTCAATGGAATCCTGATACTTTATTGATAATTCTCTATTTCACCCTATGAGGAAGGGTGCCATTTGGCACACAAAACTTACAAAAGCCCAGAGCATTATAATGGGATTCACATTTTTCAGTAGATTTTTATTATAACAAATTAGAACAAACTAAAAGCTTCACATATTGTCTTCTATGAAACTCTTTCACATTTGCCTTTAGACAAAGCACTTAACAGGTAAAAAAAATAATTAAGTTATTAATTAAATACTATTTTCCTTGGGGTACCTGGGTCACTCATTCAGTTAAGCATCTGATTCTTGGTTTGGGCTCCGGTCATGATCTCACAGTTTTGTGAGTTTGAGCCCCACGTTGGACTCTGTTATGGCACCATGGAGCCTGCTTGGAATTCCCTCTTTTTCTCCCCTGCTCATGCTGTCTCTCTCTCAAAATAAATAAATAAACTTAAAAAAAGCATTTTCCAAGTTGTAGGAAAAAGAAAACAAATAGCAGCAAATATCAAAATATGATCAGGAAAATTCTTACAAACATTGCAAGTGAACAGCTCACTTCCAAATTACAATTTGAGCAAATTCTTAAAAAAAAAAAATTTCTTTTAGAAGCACATCTGTAGCAAAATATACATATATATAATAAACATACATATTTATATAAATATATATATTGATATAAAACAGCAGCTTACAGCCCAAACTGAACATTTGATCTCTATTTTATGGAACTCTAGAGACAGTCGTATTGAAGACAAAGAAATAAACTCTTGAGGCCCTGGGTGACTCAGTCAGTTAAGCATCCAACTCTTAATCTCAGGTCATGATCTCAGAGTTCATGAGTTCGCTGCATTGGGCTCCGTGATGAAAGCATGGAACCTGCTTGGGATTCTCTCTTTTTCTCCGTCTCTCTCTCTCTCTCTCTCTCTCTCTCTCTGACCCTCCCCCACCTGCGGAAAAGCTCTCTTTCTCTCTCCAAATAAATAAACATATAAAAATTTTAAAAAGGAAACTCTTTAGTTACTCTGTCCCATGTGGAAATTATTCCCCAAGTGCAAGGGAAATTTTTAAGAAATTAAAACTTCATATAAATGGAGGTAAAGGCCAGGAAAGTAACAATTCAGTTGGACAAGACAGTCCTAACTTGTTAAAGAGTAAAACATAAAAGAATGTATCAAAATTTACAAACTGACTTTACTTACTATTATGTTCTAGGGTTCCTCTTGCTTGGAAGAGTTAATCTGGGACATAACTTATCACAAGATGTTAGTAAATTCTGTTTATCTGGTAACATAATAGGGAAGAGAAACTTAATTTGATTACACTATCCATATTCTCACCCCCCACTCTAACACTGTAGAGTACCTTTAACATTTATTCTATGCAATTCTTATACTTTTTCTATGTTTTTTATTTGTTTCACTTGAGAAATTCATGGGTATTTTTCTAAGAATATTGTGCATGTTTTTTTTATCAAGTTTTATCTTCATAAGGATCTTAACTCATAAGTACTTACATTCTGTTATGGTAACATGGCAGTAACATACTAAAAAGTTTAAGGCTTTTGTTCTGCCAGCTTTTAAATGCATTTTCAATTATCCTGATGGTATTAGTTTTCTATTGCTGCCGCCACAAATTATCAAAAACTTGGTACCTTACAACAATACAAATTCCTGATTTTATAGTCCTGTAGGTCAAAATATTGGCATGGGTCTCACTGGGGTAAGGTCAAGATGGTAGCAGGGCTGAGTTTCTCTCTGGAGACTTTAAGAGAGAATCGAATTCCTTGCTCAACCAAGTTACTGGCATACTGCAATTTCCTGTGGTTGCAGAACTGAAATTCCTGTTCAATGGTTGCCAGGTGAAGTCCATATCCAGATGTTAGAGGTCTTCCATGTACCATGACTGGTGGTCCCCTTCCCCTGTCTTCCAAGCTAGCAACAGCTCATTGAGTTCCTTTCATGCTTCAAATCACACCTGCTTCTACTTCCATCTTATTTTACAGCCACTGCTTCCTCGGGGCTATAGCATGGACATCTTTGAGGAGCTTAATGTACTGATAAAATATCTCTCAGATTCTCCAGACAGAAAGAATATGTTGTCTGAATACTAGAGACAGTTTTGTCCACAAAAACTAAGCAAAACGATGCCTCATGAAAATTGAAGAAAAGTGAACTGTGGATTTTTTCAACTTTTAAAATCTATATTTAGAGCTCTGTCTGAACTTGTCAACATTCTAAAATCAGTTAAGCAATATGCAGAAGGCTTCACTTACCAAAAGGTTATGTGTGCAGTGTAATCAGAGGCAAGGCTGTCTAATCCATCTAATAGCTATTTCAAGAGATGGTTTATATCAAAGAAATGGTATTTATCAAGCATTCACATTATACAAGGTATTTTTCTAAATGTTTTATCTTTAATTCCCACTGTCATTCTGGAAGCTCTCCTACCATATTTTTAATACCATTTAAAAGATGAGGAAACTGAAGGGCAGAAAGTTCACATAGTCAATAATAAGCTGAGCTTATCTTTGAATATAGAAAGGTGACCTCTAGACCAGCTCTGGCTTAAAGAACTTGTGCTGATGGCACAAACATTCCTATCAGCACTCTCCCATGAGGTAACTACTCAGCACCCTCCCGTGGGTAACTACTCACTACACGTGGCAACTGAACATGTATAATGTGGCCAGTGTGAGTGAGGAACTGAACTCTTTTGAATGTATTTAATTTTAATTAATTTAAATTTAAAAAAGTGTCATGTGGCTAGTGGCTACTATATTGGTAATTTTGGGAGCCATCCTCTTAATCACCTCACAGAACAGCCTTAAGACAGCACTTTCCTACTCTTGATTCATCTTTTACAAACATATGCACTGCAGTTCAAGCTATGCTTTGCATTTCTGATTCTGGGAACATAACAATTCTAGCATTGTAAATAGCTTAATTTAACAGTTTATCTCTTGTAATGATTTGTGGAAACAAAATAGGAAAGAAATCTGCCTGACAGACCATTTTATCTTGTCTTCCACTTCTGTGGAGGTGAGAGAAATCACTTGTAAGAAATCACTTAATACACAGTGTTTTGTAATGGAACATCATGATATAAATTAGCATTGGTTTTCCCTGCAAATGTAAACGGCTTTTCTTATCTTTTATTTATTTATTTCAGCTTTATTGTGGAAAATCTCAAACATATAAAGGAGCACAGAGAATAGTATACTGAAACACCGTTTCATTATTCAGCTTTAAAATTTATCAGCTCATGGCTACTTTTCAGTCTTCTTTACTCCCACTCACGAGATGAAGCATATGATGTGTTGTAATTATTAGCCTAACTGATGTTCAAATGGTCCCAATTTTGGCTGGTGGGAGACTATTTAATTAGCTGATGAATCCTTTCATTAGCTGCATTTTACTCTGTCAACTGCATATTTAGGTTCATTTGTTTCATTTAACTTTTGAGTTTAGTGATTTTTAACCTAAGTTATTTTTTTTTTAATTTTTGAGAGAGAGAGAGAACCACTGGGGGAGGGGGCAAAAGGCGTTGGGAGAGAATCTCAAGCAGGCTCCACACCTAGTGTGGAGCCCATGTAAGTTAATTTATAATGTAAAAAT
This sequence comes from Cryptoprocta ferox, assembly GCA_028646485.1. Classification (NCBI taxonomy): domain Eukaryota; kingdom Metazoa; phylum Chordata; class Mammalia; order Carnivora; family Eupleridae; genus Cryptoprocta; species Cryptoprocta ferox. Next base: position 22,721,488 of record CM053575.1, read on the forward strand.
GTAAAATTTCATAGGGTTCCAAAGTAGAATACACAAAAGACAGAGTAAAAAATAATCTGTATCCCTGTTCCCCCATCCTATCTTTGTTGGGTACCCCTTTGGGTAACAATTTTTATATTGCAGGGCTTACCTTTACACTAAAAATGTATGAACTAGTATACAGATGTATTCAATTCTTCCACAGCCGGATAAAAACCTAGGTTAGCATACATACTCTCTCTGCTTTATTTAACAAGAGTTGCTGGCAATCATTCTATAGTAATATGTAGAGATGGCCTTACTCCTTTCATTCCAGCTGCATACCAGACTTCAGCATGTGGATAGCTTATTTCTAATTCAGCAAAGTCCTTATGGATATAGATACAGTATATTTTTCGCTTTTTACTATTACAAATAGTTCTGCAATTAATAGCGTTCATAAATCTTTTCATATGTTTGCATCATGAGACTCCCTTTCTTACCCACATAGTCATGGGAACAAAGACCTCTAGTGCCTAATTCCTTGAAAAAAGTAATCTTTTCTTCAGAATGTCATTATATGAGAATCTAAGTTTAAGCAGCTTGTTGGGAATATGACCATGCACTTCATTGTTACACACATACCCATAAAAATATAAAAGCGATGGGTGATTCAAATGCTTTTAATATTACTTGCTTGCTTTCCTCAATTGCAAAGTGAGGATGTCATACTCAAGGACAGTCACCATCCCCTTTCCTAGGAAAGTTCCAGGACTGCATCATTGTCATTTACTTCCTGGGATGGACATGCAGAGATAAGGAAGCAATCTCTATCCGCACCTCTACCTTTCTCAAATCATCAAAAGGAGAGACTGTCAGCTTCTGTTGCTCAATTCCAAATCCTGATTGGGTCATGTTTGCTGGAACATAGGATCACTGAACAGAAAAAGATCTCACACACGAAGGAGGCTCTTTGCATCTTTCTCTGGGGCTCTTCTCTACTCCACCTGCGGCGGGGGAATAAGCATGTTCTGTACATGGTCTTTCTTTCTTTTTTCCCATTATCTGTATCTGTCTCTCTGTACCATCTATCTATTGCTGTTTCCTTCTATATATTGAAAGGGTAAGTCTGTTCCCACAGGGAAGGAAGCCTCTTTCTTCTGCCACTTGGCAGGGAGTATGTGGCCCTAGGGGACAAATGTGACCTCATTTATACTGTACTTCTCTGCATACCTTCCTATGTTAGCAGATGCCAAGGATTGTTCTCTTATCTGAAGATTTTAGGGCTAAAGAGCATAAGAAAAATGGTTGTTCTACCCGGTCTTAGAAAATTTAACCAGATTTGTCTGTAGTGTATGGCCAGGGGCCCAAATCTATCTAGCATCATACTACTTCACAGTTTTACACCACTAATCTTCATGTATTTATCTTCCTCACAAATCTAAATACATTTATTTTTCATGCTTCAGTAGTATAAACACCTACACAAACACCAGAGATCATAGGAGAATTCAATGTTTAATTATTTGAATAGTACTGTAGCACGGCTTTTACTATCCACTGCAAAATGCCAAGCAAAGAATTTGACTATTAGATACAGGAAAGTCTCCCTTCCAATCAGGAAAGAACAAAAGATTGATGTCTATTATGTGATTCAATTTCACAGCAAAGGATGGCTGTCAGTAATAAATATAAGGAGACATAAGTTCATTTTACAGGAGAAGGTTGAAGTGTCTACTTGGCATTTGAGTTATAAATTAGCCTCCTTTTACCTCCAGCTGTATAACATATTCTTAAAATCTTATAATTCAGAACAGAAATATATCCTAGAGGATCAACTAATATTTTATAATGATTGATTGATAACTAACAAAAAATATTCTCGAGGCTGTGAAAATTTGTGACTTTATAATTCCTACTGCACTGAAATGTCTGCATATTAAAATAAAATGTGATAGTTTTTATAATGGCGTCCTAGAAAAAGTATATCAACATTAGTCATCAGTTGTTATAAGTAACAAATTCACACAAGTAAAAAAGTAAAAAAGAAGAATCATGCCTAGAATCTCTAAACTAAGTATGAGAGCTTGCTTACCCTATGGTTCCAAAAGAGGGTGGGGACAACAGAAAGAGTAGCATTAACAAGAGACTTAAAACACAGACTTAAAAATCACTGGAATTCTGTAAAACCCACTTTTTCTTCATCTATGAAATGGAAGGTAATACCTTCCTCAAAGTTTAAAATATTAAATAAAATGAGTTGACAAATGTGGGAGCTCTTTATCAGCAGTACCATCATAGAAGAAAAGTCTGGCAAATGTAGTTTCCCACTGCTGAAAGGATAGCTTTTTCCAATTCCCCTGCAGTCTTGGTTGTATAACCACGAGTAAAAGAAAAACAAAGATCTTTGGATTGAAAGTAGGACAATCTGAGTGAGAAGGAAGTGGTCAGCCATTGGCTATTCACTTTGAACAATGTATCAGCTCAAGTGAAAAGTGGCAAGGAATTCTTTGTGCCACCACCTTGCTTACCTTATATGTATACTTTCACATAATAGCTAAAGACCTCTTCTAGTGACAAGACAGACAACAATAATAATATTTAACTGGGCACCTACTGTGTTCTATCCATGAATCAATATTATCACTGAATATGGTTTTGCCTACCATAATCATTGTATTTTTAAGTCTTTCTCTCTACGTACTCTAAGTAGTCAAATTTTATGCCATATCATATATAATTGTAATGTGCCCATCCTTTTAGTAGACTGGCAAAGTATGCTCACCTCATCCAAATGTAGCCAACTCACAAAGTATATACTTAATCTGTAACACTTCTAGGGGGGAAAAATCTATGCCAACTGGATTCCCTCTTTTATGGAATTGAGCTTAGAAATAGCATGAGAATGAGGCAAGTGGCAGGAGAATCAAAGCTGGAAAGCCATCATGAGGAATGATGCTAGAACAGACCTGCTGCACTGGATGTTATATGGAAACCAACCTGACAATAAACTATAAAGTTAAAAAAAAATAAATGTAAGTTTTGAGTGAGCAGAAATAAGTGGTACACAAAAGCTGTGAGAAGACTTAGAATACATGGGGAGGACATCAAGTAGCAAAGAGATGGAGGCTGAAGTGTATAGGGTATGAAGACATATCAGTTAACAAAATGACAGATTATCAGTAAAGATTCTCAATTGAAAGTGACTCAAACTCTACTTAAATTGGCTAACACAATGAAGAAGTCCACAAGGGAATTCTAACTTAGAGCTGAATCCAGGCACCAAAATGCTTATATAAGGAAGTTTACTGTACTTCTGTTTCTTTACATGTTGGCTTATCATTCTTAGACTAGTTCTACTCTCATGGTGGCCCAGAGTGGCTTTGATATGGTTTAATGCCCTCATGGACCCAATTTATATGGAAAGAGGAATTTCAGTTTCTGAGAATTCCAATAAAGTCCCAAACTCGGTGGTTCTCTGATTGGCCACATCTGGGTCAAATGCTAATCTCCCTAGAGTCCGGGTAAACCAGAACCAATGCAAGTAAGATTTTAGAGATGCAGTGGCCAAGAAAAAACACAATTATATTACCAAAGTAAGGCTGAATGGGTGTTCAGCAGACTAGCAGAGGTGGCCTATAAATGTGAATCCTTTGTAGCTATACTTGTAGCTATAGTTTTTAAAGGTTATGAAACTATATTGCTAAACCAATAATGATAATTTTTAAAATTATTACCCACACGTATGTTCAAGGACACATATCTATATATCATTATTATTCAATTAATCTATAAATATTAGTTGAACAACTCTCATTTGCTAATACTGATCCAAGCTCTGAGAACATGGTGGCAAACACCAGGAGAGAAATATATGCAATATGCATTTAAATAAATAAATAAATAAGAAAGCTATGCAGAGTATTAAAATAGGGTGAAGGGATAACATGACCAGGTGGTGACATTTTTACAGGGAAGATTTCCTTTGAAAATATGATATTAAAGTTGAAACTTGTCAAAAAGGATGCATCTAGCTTATTTCAGGCAGATAGAAAAAGTATGGTACCTTTCATGTTTTCTTTAACTATTCTATGGCATTTAATGACTGGGCACCTTAAATAAAAAGCTACTTATAGACAACTTATGTCTACCACACCATAAACTAAATTTTGATGCAACTGCTTATTTAACATCTTTCTTATCCACCAAAAACTAAGTTCCATGTTTGCAAGGACTTTTGCTTTCCTGTTCAGTTTGTATCTTCATGTCTAAGTCATGGTATGTACTCAGTAAATGTTTGCAGAATGAAAGGCTGAATTCAAAAGAATTGATAATATTGAAAACCTATTCATCTGACCTTTTACAAAACAAATAACTCAATTATTTTATTTAATTCCAAAAGGCAAATATAATCAATGCTATAAAAGATTAACAAAGATACCATTATAAGTGTTTCAGAGTTGTTCCAAAGCCTCAGGCTGAAGAAATCTTCCAGAGCTTGGTTAATAAAAATCACCAGTCTTGGGGTGCATGGGTAGCTCAGTCTGTTGTATCCAATTCTTAGTTTCGACTCAGGTCATGATCTTGAGGTCTGTGAAATCAAGCTCCTACTGGGCTCTGGGCTGACAGCTCGGAGTCTGCTTGTGACTCTCATTCTCTCTCTGTCTCCTTCTGCCCCTCCCCTCCTCGTGCACATGCATTCTCTCTCTCTCTCTCTCTCAAAACAAATAAACTTAAAAAAAATCAGTATTCCTTCATAATAGATCAGTATTTCTGACATATGTAATGACAGTAACCAAATCTCTCTGGACTCAGATTTGTACAGTTGAACAAATGTAACTTCCTGGTCTGTTTTCATCAGCACAATTTAGATACCAAATACACAAATGTGTTGATGTAGAAGTCTCAGAGTGCTGATGTTTCTGGCATTCAAGTTTAGTTACTGATTATAATTTTGTTATTTTAGCCTCTTCCTTACTATTGCTGTGTTGACATGATTAGAAACAACTACCGCTCAAGGGAGACGATAATTATGCAATTCATCGAGGATTTTCCCTCCTTAATAAATGTTTCTTATTCTGGAATTTATATAGATATTAACTTGAAATTCAGAAGAGAAATAATTGACAGAGTTCAGACACATGACAACAAAGATAAAACGGAAACAGGTCCGTAAAGGCAAATGCTTGAGCCTATATCAAAGGCTTATATAAAAACCCTAAAATACAGCCTTAGAATGATTCTAGAAGTCATCCAGTTTATTTTCCTTAGAGAGCACCTTTGGCTGAGCACCAAGTGGGATGTGGGGAGGAACAATATAGCAGAAAGAAGATTAAATGGGGACTTGACCTTATTTTACACTGTAAGCAGGGGAAGAGGAACTTCTGATTATAGGACAAATTAATAGCTCAAAACATAGGTGTAAAAGAAAAGAAAGTGTGACTAAGGGAATAGGAAGAACACAGTGTGTGCACATGTTTTCACCTACAAGGAATTCCCAAGAGATACATGGAATGATGAGAAAGAAAACAAGATTCCTTGTAGCTACACCGCTACGTGGCAGATAAGAGAACGTGGAGACGTGTGGCAGGTTACACATGATGTGGCAACAGCACTTCAGGCTCTCAGAAGGGCCATGGCCATGCTGCAATGCTGTCACTTGGGGCAGGGCTAAAGCTGTATGCATGTTCCTTTATGTTAGGGAGTAGGGTCACCCATAACGACTGCTGTCGGGGAAATTTCTTCCAGCAAACACACTCTGCTCTGAAGTAGAGCACTAAAAAAAAAAGCAAATGACCACAGGGATGAGGTGTTTAACAAAATTTTAAGAGTAGGTACAGTGCATGAACTGAGTGAGCAGGGAAATTGTGTAGCAAGCTGGGAAGTGCAGAACTGGAATAAAGGAGGAAGCAACAACTGACCTCTGTCTAATCCTTAGGCTTTGTGGCATGAAGCCTCGGTTTATTCCTATCTTGAAGATTCAATCAGATTATGCATGTCAAGTCTTGTTAGGATAATGGCAAACTGCAACTACAAAGTAAGTTATTCTATTTTTTACGTGCTAGAGTTGAAGGTATATATTTAAAAGTTATTAGGAATAGCTTCTACTCATCTTTGGACTATGGTTGTTCTGACTCACTAGTCCAAAATTAACTAAGCAGCATTTATGGGTAGTTTTTAAAGAAATAAGAAGAGTTCCATGGCATCAGATCTACGACATTGGACTGACAGCAGTCTGTCTCCTTATGTTGAAAACCTACACCTTTACTCTGTGCTAGAATATCTGAAAATATATACAGCACAGCTTTTACTTTAACCAAAAAGCATATTTAACCAAAAAACTATATTCCATAATAGTTGTGGAAATATTGATAGTTATATCAGTAGTTAATGAAGCACATTTGAGACAAGATTCCAAATCTTAGCCATGGTGGTTTTCAACTCAACCCCACATGTATTTGTTGGAAGACTTGCTCTATTAAAGACAACCAAATATATTATACATTTCAGGTTTCTTAAAACTTTATAAGAGGAAATACAACAATTAAACAAATAACTGTAGCTTTAATCAGCTTTCCGTCTTATAAAGACTCTCATCTTCAGCTAGGAGGAGTCAGAAGATAACTCAATGACCATGCAAAGGACTAGGATGAGAGAATCTCTCCATCCTCTATAATACCAGTGTCCTATGGGTAACTTAAACTGATCTTTTCCCTAGTAACTTCCCTTTCATAATGTTTTCTGCATTTAGATTACATGGTCTCTGAAAGTAAAAACAGACCTCCATTTATTGTTGATTTTTGCCCTGGGTACTCTAGAAAAAAAAAAAAACTGATATTAGAGATTGCAAATGGCTTGTGAAAGAGGTCAATATGATCAGGAAGGATCAGATAACAACCCAATACTTTTTCACCTCTGCCTTCAACTGTACTTTGTCATAAATCCTTTTGCTCTTTACTAGACAATAACTTGGATGGAGGTGTTAGCCTTCTGATGACAAAAGTGTCAGGGTACTCAGGCATTATAACTCTTTTATTTTCAATTAGTAAAATAATATTATTTTTACTCTTTCATTCGATTCTAACCTTTTTCCTACCCTACAAGTTCATGTCTGACCAAAGTGGGGAAGGTGGTTATGGTCCATTCTTTCTCTCTCCTTTACCCAACTTCCTTTTGTTCTGCTAGTGCTTCCATTTGGGGGCAAGAAAAGAGAGTTGAAGGTAAATTTTTACTTAACTAGCAAATTTGTCTTTAAATATGACCTACTCATTATCGGTCTTTTTTAGCTATCCCATGCCCACTGCCCACTGTCATGCCAAGTAAGTCACTTTGAAGCATTCCTGTGGGACCTTCCCCACTAGAAAGTATGTTCTTTGTACCACTCAACTGATGTGGTCAGTAGAAATCCCCACACATCTTACAACTTTTCCTTGGCTACTGCCTCACAGCTGTGCCCCTCAGTGAATGCAGTCAGAAGTCATCTTGTGTGGGGTCCTTTCCAGATGACTCAAGCTTGGCTACTTTTTTGTCATGCCCACTTTGGCATTGGGAATACTTACGTACCCTGGCCCTACGAATTAGTGGAAGGGTGGCCTTTCTCCAATACCTGGCATCAGAAGATCTCCAAACAGACTCCCTCAACCAAGAATTCCTGCAGGTAGAGTTACACACTAACCAGCATCTTTGTCCCCAAATTTACAACCAGAGCAAAACTGTATCAAGAAATATTTCAAATCTGTGTTCAGGAAACAGCACTGTGGAGGCTTTGAGACCCCGCAATTCAGAAAACTTCCATCATTTTTAGTAAGATGTCTAAGTCGTCTCTTGTGAAAAGTCCCCTCCCAATCTCTAAGGGGTTCTTTTGCTATCCTTTTCCCTGCCTTGGAGATGGGAAGTATGTTCATCTGCTGCCTCATGGAGAAGGGAGGGAAATTCTATAGTGTGTTTCATTCCTATGAATTCACTTGAAATAAATTTCACATCCCATGAATTTCCAATCTTTCCCATGAGCTCTTGAGGTAATAACTGCTAGCACAATATGGCTATGTCATCAGAAATCCTGAAAAAATGTGTACCTTACCTCTCTTTAGAAAGGGAGTACTTCTGACTATTTTCCTTAAAGTGAAAAGTGATACAAGTGATGTGTTAAAGAGAAAGTAGGGAACACCATGGCAATGAAACAGATGCCAAGGAGGGTAGCCATTTCAAGCAATGTCCCTGCAGTAAGGATACAGCCTGATCCTATAATGGACCAATAGGGTACTAGAGCACAAGCTGTCACATGGTTATCCCATCCAACACTATATTACCAGAGCAGTCAGTGACTGGATAAATCTACAGAAGGAGGCAGAAAATGTCCAGGCATCTCTAACTCTGCTTACTATGGATTTTAGGAGATCTAGTCAAGGTACCAACAGTCCTTCTGGATATAATCCTGGAAGATAAAATAACAGAAAACGCTTTCTTTTGTTCTACTTATAATTTAGTTTGCATCATAAATATGCACAAAGAAGGGATGAAATAGAAAAAAAAGATGATTTATAATACACTGTAATATTGAGAGCATAGTATAGATACTCTATTGTGATATTAGCAATTCTAAACACTCTCCACAGAAGTTTTCTTCTATAACTTAAGGGCAAACAGGGACCCTATGTTGAAGGAACATTCTCATAATTTGTCTTATGATTCTGATACCCCAAATCTACATTATTCAAAAGCCTAATCAGCTAGAGTTACCAGGAAAATCCCAGTACTAATATCACATTGAACAAATTCTGGACACATCATAATGTATGGTTTTGAAGGGGCAAAGAGCCAGGAGAAATCATCGCTGGTTGATCAGATAAGGAAAATTTTATTGCTGAGCCATGCAAAATGTGTAGAGAAGTGGCTAAGGAGAATAATACAAATTGAGAAATCAGCTTGAACAAAAATAGGAAAAGAAGAGTGAGTATTTGTTGGTGAGGGAGAGAAGGAGTAAAAGAAAAAAAAACTAAAAAGGCAGGTCTAAATAGTTTATGAATTTTTAAAGTATAAATTCATTTCTACAGCCAACTGGAGGTCGCTCACCAGGCAAGGAACAATAGAGCACTGTATGTATTTGATCTAGGCAGTAGACTCCAATTAATGATTGACATATCTAGACATGATTAGGTATGAAAGTTAAGTGTCAAAGTTTATCAAAGTTAAAACACTGATGCAAAGTTATAACACCTGTGACTAATATCCATCCCATATCCAATTTGATCATATAAAGCAGTGACTCTGAGATCAAGGGGATAGTATCTGATTTCTCGATTTGGGACTATAATGTCTCCACGGGAAAAAAAGAGAGAATTTCATTTAAGACTAAATTAAACTAGGTTACTTTGGTGAAAATAAGTTACAAAATTAAGAAAGACATTAACATTGCTATGACATCAAACTTATATGCTAGAACAGTGTGCATCCAAGTTCAAAATACCCTTCAAAGAAAGAAGAGCGAAGACATATGTTGGAGTGTAAAGGGTACTAAATTAGGACACAGGTAATTTTGTCTCTGCTGTTAACTACCCATGTGACCACTTTGTGGTCCCTCAATTTCCCTCTCTGCAAAATGAAGGTGTAGAATGTACTAATCTTCAAGTCCTTTGTAGCTCTATCTTTTTGTGTAGAGATGAGGCTTTTTACATGGAGAAAGATCAATGGTAAGCAGTATACTTATTGTAACATTCAGACTAATTAGAGATGATTTAACAGCACAAAAGATACGTGGCTCATTAATGATCACAGACTAGAAATCATGCAGTCTATTATTTTTCTTCTTTTTTTATCTTTTATGAAAAGTGTTTCTCTTCTTGAGAACTCATATGAGACTAATTTATATCAAGATGTTGCTGTCACAGTTAATGGACCTAATGAAGTATAACCAGCTCCAGATTTCACTTTTGACATGGATAACTGATCTTATGAAATACTGAAACATATGAATGACATATGTTTACAATCCATTTCTTTATCCCATTTTGTATGTTTACATTGCCTGCAATTTGAAAGCCCTTGGTGGCAATCTTGCCTATTTATTATTAATATAGAGGCCTAATAACGTTCCCATCATTTAGCCTAAATACCACATCACTAATTTTCTCAAGGCAATAGGCAAAAATGATTGATAGCATTTTACTTCCCTAGAAGAAGCACAGAGGGTGCTTCACAGTTTCTCTTGTAATTAATAGAGACTCCCATGAGAACATGTTTGTGTGGCATTGCAGTGGGAAAGTGTTAAAGGAAATAGATTCATTTCCACTTACAGCCAATGATACTTGAAGGAAAGCAGAATCGCCACTACAATGTTGAACACAACAAAAAAATTAAAAAGTGACTCTATTTCAAATTCAGTCTGTTTGGCAACCTTAATTCATAATTAGCTGGTGTTTCCAGGAAGATTAATTACATGGTACTAACTATGCAATCACAGGTAAATTTATTTATTTTTTTCCCCAGCATTCTAAGCAGTGGTACTTATCATACATGCTAATTACTTGTGGACCCACCGAATATAATTCCCGTATAAAAGGCAGAACTTGTAATTACTAAGTATTTAGTATTTAAAGTTTCTTTTAAGTTTCTTTATTTATTGAGAGAGAGGAAGTGTGAGTCAAGGAGGGGCAGAGACAGAGAAGGAGAGAGAGAAAATCCCAAGCAGTCTCCACACTGTCAGTGCAGAGCTCAACGTGGGGCTCGAACTCATGAACCATGAGATCGTGACCTGAACCAAAGTCAGAGCTTAACCAACTGAGCCACCCAAGCATCCCAATACTTAGTATTCCTCAGACCAAAAAAACAGGCTATGGTGCAAATAGCAAGACTTTGAAGTCAAGCCTGTGTTTGACTCTTTGAATCCTGGTTTCACCACTTAATATGAACTTCTATCTCATCAGTAGGAATAGCTGTTATATTGAATGAATGGTGGAATCTATTAATTTATCCTCCAGCTACGTAACATGGGAGTAGAAACTCAGTGCCTCTTCACCATTCCCAGAATACATCATACAACTTTATGCTTTGACTCTTCTATTTTCTCTGCCTGATATGATATTTACATTTATCTCCAGCTGTTTAATTCCATCTGGTCAATATCAAGATCAGGGATCAGCAAAGCATGGGCAGTGAGCCAAATCTGCCCCCCTCACCCCACTGCAGTTCTACAAACACAATTTTACTAGAACTCAGCGATGCCCGTTTGTTTTTGTATTGTTAATAACTGACCACTACAAAGCAGAGTTGGGTAATTGAGACCAAAACCACATAGCCCACAATGATTAAAATGTTTTTACTATATGACTCTACAGAAAAAAATTCGCCAATCTTTGAACAATGGAAAGTCTCATCTTCTCTATGCTGCCTTTCCTAACAACAGGCTTTTTCCTGTCCAACACCAGGCTTATATCAATATTCTTTGCGTTATAGTTTAAATGTATTTAATATGAGCACAGGAAAGTAGACATTGAATTTTAGTCTTCTTTTATCCCCCTGTGATTAACAGAGTATCTGACACTCAAATATTTTTTGTTTGGATTTAAAAATAAATTACTGAATGTAAAATCTCCTAAAATTAATATACAGAGTGGATGTCATTTCAGTTAGAACACAGATTACATTTTTAAGTTGTTTATGGAAAAATATATACACACCTACTCCAATTCTGAAAAAGAAGTTCAGGAAGCTAACATATATGCTTATGTCTCAGAACAAGAAGGTGGACTTCTGATCATGGGAGAAGAGTTCTATTGAATTCTTTCATTTGAAAACTCCAATGGACTACATATCTCACATATTACAAAGTTATGTGTGAGCATGTTCATGTATGGCTTGAACAGCACAGAGAATTATTTAATGAGTTGGCCTCAAATTTGATTCAGAGCCAATTTTCTCCTGACTATAATATTCCCCACCCCATGCTTTCTGGTCTCTTAACTTTAATCTGTCCTGATACAAAGTGTCACCATTCCAAATACGACTGATTATTAACTCTCTGTTATTCTGAAAATATATCATATCTATTTAAATTATTACTAATTTATATGATTTTTACCTTTGAAAAGAATATTTCTGAAATAAAATCTAGGGTTATGAAACTGACATTATTTAATTTATTCTCATGCAAAACAACATCTACTTACCGTATTACAAAAGACTACCTGCATATTGATAAATTACAAATGCTTAATTATCACACTGTATGAAAGATGAAAATACTACCTGACTTAATTACTAGCTATATTCTTATTAGTGTTTATGAGATAACCACAGCATGATATGCATAAGAGATTTCCTCAAATTGATTTTGCAGTCAGATTTTAATTTTCTCCTTTTTATTTCTTTTGATCGAATAGTGCCAAGGTCATGAAGGAAATGTTTTATAGGCATTTAGAGTTCCTTGTAGCTTTAATTTTATTTTTATTTCTAAGGATATTATGACTTCACTGTTGCTAGGCCATAAAAATAGTGGCCACCACTGTGTTTTTATACTTTAGGGATTTGCAAACTTCTTTCAAGTCTGCCCTTTTATATATCTGGATAAATCAGGCTACCATTATTGGTTTTGGAGTTTTATTTGTTTGTTTGCCTTGAATATCTGCTACAAGAGTTTTACATCATGATTGCCCTGGCTCTGATACACCTGGTGTGGTCTGTGTGCCTTCCTCTATAAAATATTGCCCTGCTAAGATTCCTGGAGCATCATACCAATGCCATATTTTATTAATGCTTCTGGATACAGACTCCAACAGAAGTGAATCACGGATATCCAAACTTAATTGCCATAGAAATGGGGATT